>QLOH01000177.1:0-1200000 GCA_026901365.1 Sesbania bispinosa
CATTAAAATATCTTGCATTAACTAATCCTTATAAAAACCAAAATCAAATACTAATTACAAGTTTAACAAACACTGAAACAATATTAAAGAAAGAGTAACCAAATTAACTCCACCTAATTAAATGTGTAGAAAATCAAGACTAATTAAGACCAAAATTTATCAAGATCCATAACATAAATCAGATCCACAGCTCCATGATTAAATATTAAATATATAGTTATTCCTAGGTAACCATAAAGAATAAAGAATATATATACAAAGGGTAACAAGAGCTGTCAAACCATTTTAATTCCTTTCCTTATAAGCAAACCGTCACACTGTAAATAATGCTCTGTAGCTACTTGCATACTTTTTCGACCGATCTAGATTAATGCAGAAAGGCTGGATAAGTGACAACCTCAAATGCGCATATATATATATATATATATATATATATATATATATATATATATAAGGAAGCTACCTTTTCCCTTTAATGACAATCAAGAAGGATACGGACATGATGCAGTACTTGGGCTGCCTCTCCTCATCACAATTGAGCCCAAGCTCTATGGGTACCCGTAAAAACTACCCGTAATAGGCAGGGTAAAACCCGCAAAGCGGGGATGTGCGCGAGTACGGGCAAAAACTTGTATTTTTTCATGGAACGGGCGTGGGTACGGGCACTTTGATGCCCAACCCGCCTCATACCTGCACCCATATATATAACTATTTAATAAAAAATACCATATATAATTATATATAGGGATACATTAATTTTATTAAAGTATCTAATATATTTATACATATTTTTAAAATTGATATATATAATATATTACAAATTAAAAATATATTTTTATTATCTATTTGTGTTTTTTTTTTACTTTATAATATATGACTAATTAGTGTTAATAATCTGTTTTTACAGATCTTGAGGAATTCTAACACATGATATTCAAGTTTATAAAGTAGTGTGACGTGAAAGTATATTGTAATATTTAATAAAAATTTTGAACTTTAGATCATTTGTTGTGTTTTAGAACATTAACATATTGTGTTTCAATGTAATTAAATTGTTGTATCACTGATATTTAAAAATTATGTTTGGATGATCTTCGAGTAACTTTTTCAATTGAGATATAGTTTTCTTAAATTAATATTTTTTAGTAAGTTGTTAATTATTTACTTAATAAAAGTGCGGGTAACGGGCGTTGATACGGGCATATAGGTGCCCAACGGGTATATATGGGGACGGCCACTAAAGTTACTGCCCATACGGGTATAAGCACGGGTACGGGTTTTTTTTTGAAAATGCGGGTACGGGGACGGGCACTGTGGTACCCTGCTCAGAGGGTACCCATTGTCATCCCTACCTCTCCTCCCTTATAAATGGTTATTAGCACCGATCTATCTATCTATCTATCTATCTATCTATCTATCTATCTATCTATCTATCTATATATATATATATATATATATATATTCTTTAACCTTATTTCACTTTTTTGTTTTGTTTTTTATGTTTCAAACCCTTTCTTTCATTTTATTGGCACCG
Organism: Sesbania bispinosa; assembly: GCA_026901365.1. NCBI lineage: Eukaryota > Viridiplantae > Streptophyta > Magnoliopsida > Fabales > Fabaceae > Sesbania > Sesbania bispinosa. The sequence goes on from QLOH01000177.1 coordinate 1,535, forward strand.
GCATATCGACTTAGGTAATTAGTGTTTCCTTTGCGAACAATTGAACAACTTCAAGTGTACCCATTAAGTGACATTTTTTTTAGTGTAATTTTGGTTTACAATTGTGTAAAATTATTCTAGAATCTATATATATTTTAAAATTCACTTGAATGTTGTATTAAATACATATAATAATTATTATATTATCTATTAAATTCTTAAATGTTTCTATTAAATGCATAACTCAATTGGTAATTATGAAAATATAAATTTTAATTTATCAATTCTATATATGTATAGTTTAATTATTTATTATATTTAATATATATTATTATACGTTATTTTGATATGAGAGTTTTTTTTGTCAATGTTAAAAAATTAATATTTAAATGTTTATATCAATTTCATAAAATAAAATTAAAAGAAATTATTAAGAAAATTTAATTTATTTCTTTGAATGAATTATCCAGAAATTTCTGTTTATATATTTATATTATGATCCTATTTGGTTTAAGTATTGTCCCTGGTAATAGAGGATACGTGTGGTTAATACCAATAAAATAAGATAGAATAAATGTTCAAGAAACACCTATTTTTTAATAAAATACTTTTTTTATTGAAAATATTTTTAATATGACTCATTTCTATATATATATATGGTTTTATAGAATTTGAAGATGAAGATGATGATAGTTTAGTGAATTTTTTTCAATTGACATAGTCACTTTTTGTTATATTATTACATTTACAATAATATCTTAAAAAAATAATCATATTATTATTGTTGAAAATGATCACAAATATATAGATTACATAAAAATATTTAAAATAAATTACTTAATAAATTTCACATTATCTTTTAGTATTTTATCTTGTTTTATATATTTAAACTATAATAACATTAACACATTTATTTTAAAATTAATCTTATAAAATATTATTAATATAAAATATAAATAAATGTGTGCAACATACGCACAAATATTATCTCTGGTTAATGATTAAAAATGAGTGATATATATACATTTTACGAAAACAATAGATCAATTTATTTTAATAACATGAATGTACAAATTATTGAATGATGGTGACATAGTGTAAAAGGTTTTATACTCATAATACATTAAATTAAATTAAATAAATACACAAAAGTGGTATTTTATATTTAATAATTAAATTATATAATTTAACAGTTTGTTAATTAAGTAGGATTGGCAGGCTAGCTAGCTATATTTTGTCCGAAGTTCATTGCCATATATAGGTAAATGGGTAGAGCTTTGATTCGGGTTATTTTGTCATCTTCGATTCGATGTGAGTAGCGAATTTTATTGGATTGAGTTAAAAAAATCTAGAAGTTATTCAGACTTCTAAAATAGGTGTCTAAGTCCTACCTTTTTTGCAGATTTTTTTGTAGGTAACCCAATTTTTTACGGGTTTTTACTGGTTATCCGGCTTTTAATTTGTGGATAGCGGACTTTATCGGACTGAATTAAAAAATTTGAGAGTTATTCAGGCTTCTAATTAAATAGGTGCTTGGACCCAACATTTTTGGGGGTTTTTGTGACCCAGCCTAATCGGACTAATCCATTTTATCGGTCGTAAGAGAGAGAATGAGAACGAACTTATAGGTGCCGTTGATGGTCATTTTAGGAATTGTGTTGGCGTTTTCTTCGTTATTTGGTTGTATATTTTAATGAAGACAGGCAAAAGTTTAAAGATCAGGCAAAGGGCCTAATCATTTGGGGGAAGGATGAAGGGAAAGAAATGGTTTTCCAACGCTTTACTTTCACTATCATTTTGTGATCATCATCACTTGAAAAGGAAGCTTTATAGTTGGTCCTGCTTGGGAATGTTAGTTTGAAAATGACAATCATTTATAGCAAAAATATACTAGTATATATTCCAGTAACATTCATCCCTCACACTTTTATTTTTGGTTTGAGTTCTATATATATATATATATATATATGATTTTCCCACGAAACAGAGAATTAATTAAAAAATTAAAAATGAAGAAAATTCCTTTTTAAATTTACTTAACTAAATTTTTTATTTCCATGTGTGCTTGAGTTTAATTGGTCACATTAATTAATACCTAATTTCCATCCGATCTAAGGATTAATTAATTTCAAACTACACATACATATACCTGTGAAGGACGAAGAAATTAAAACTCAAACAGGGGTCATTTGATATATACATGTAAGGAGTACGTGAGATTGATTGTCATATAAGAATATATGAGCAAAGTAATTGGATAAGGATAAAAAGTCCATGCATATGACCTACATAGTGTCTCATCGTTGAGTAGGACAAACAAGATGATGTTAAATCACATGCTTGTCTCTGGATTTGATTGTGAAAATGCAGGCTGGAATTAATTGTTGATAAATAAATATTATTGATTATATATATTGCCATGACAGCTTCGTCAGTTTCTCATTTATAAACACTAAATCAACTAATAAATAATACAGCTATATAAGTAGTCGCAATTAATTTTGGAATAGTCAGCCTCTCAAAAGAAAGTATACCCCATTGTCATGTTGTACTTAGCCTTGTTTCTTTCTTGCGTACCTTAGAAAAATAAAAGGAAATTGATGTGTAAGGGGAGATAAAGGAAAAGTTTGGCTCATCGTCCTTCTTATCTACTTTTGTTAACACTGAAAGACAAAGGAATTGAAGAAGTGGGGAATTAATTTAGGCATTTAGCATAAAGGGGAGGGGTCTATGCCAAGGTAGTGTTCATGTTGATGCCAATTAACGAGTATTGGCACCACTTGCAAAAGAATGGGTCATCTGCGGAGAATTAATTAAAGGAAGAGATATATACTACACAAGAGGTACTGGACAAGTACATGAATATGTGTATGTGTTTGTCTATATTTAGCTGTAATCTTGTTCTTTTTTAGAATATATATGATAATCTCATACTTAATACTTATATATAATTAACCAATTGGCTTATTTGACAGGAAATAAAGAAATTAATGAGAGGTTGGGAGTTGATATTAAACTAAACTAATTAATAACTCTTTTAAATTGTTGTCAATTATGATGAAGTACTTTACCTTAATTAACCACCTAGAGGGGAAGTATGTTTAAACCACTAATCAATATCTTAAGTTGGATTTAATACACAAGTTGATTTTTATTTGTTTCCTAGTTTGGTGCATTGGACACGCATTTCATATACCATGAAAATCTCATGTTTCAATTCCCTTGGAATATTGTGACGCATAGGATTCGTATTTAGAATGAAAATGAAATTAATCGATCCAATCATGTGGCTTGCGTAAATTACCATCAATTAAAAGAATCATGAATACAGGAGAAAGATGTGGATGAAAAGGCAGTGTTCTTAAACACGTTGATGCCTCTTCCATTATTCCTTCAATTGTCTTACCAAACTCTTTTCTGAACTTTAAATACCAGGTAATTAACTAATTGTAAAGTTGCTAACTCCTATTTATATCTTGATAAAATTGGGGGAAAAAAAAGAAGAAGAAGAAAGAAAGCATGGTTATGGTTCAAAGCACAATGTGTTCAGAGATACATGTCCTTTGTAGAATGGGAACACAAAACCCGGAATTGCAAGGTTATGCTGTTAGGAGGAATGTATATTGGTTGGGTAGATTGATTAACAAAAAATAAAAATAATGGATCGGATGATTGGGTCATTGAGTTGAATCGAGTTCAATGAAGAGGATTCTGATTGTTTTAAATTGGGTATCGGGTTTTCGCATTTTCAACTCATAGAACTCAACCCAATCCGATCATAAATATTAAAAATAAAAAAATTAATAAAATTAATAAAAATTAAATATTTAAAATTTCCCTAATCGGACTCGAACCAATCCTATCCAACTACGTACATATTGTTTGTGTTTCTTTCCATTTTTTCTATTATTTTCATCTTGATCTTTTAATTTTTATGCATGTGAACTCGATAATTCAACCCAACTCGAACATAATTAATCTTGTTGGTTCGGTTCAGGTTTCAAATAAAAAATACAGAAAATCAACCCAATCCAACCTTAACTTCTTTAATTGGGTTTAGTCCAAAATACCCCTAAACCCGACTCGACATGTGTGCACCCCTACTGCAGGTGGTTGGTTATTCAATGTTAATCTACATTGGTTTAATTATGTTTTTGATCCCCTCAAAATATCATGATTTTCCCATTTTTATTTTTTTCCAGAATAGTTCTCCTAAAATGATTTTATTTCATAAATGGTCCCTCTATTTTTTACAATTATTTTTCTCAAATGGTCCCTAAATAATATCACAATTTTCAAACTAGTCCTATAAAATATAACGATTTTTTAAATTAATCCACCAAAATATCACAATTTTCTAAAATGATCCCTTTTTTTTTCTGGTCACGTCTGCACTTTATGATAAAAAAATCAGAGGGACCATTTGGGGAAAATTTATTTTTGAAAGATCGCTTTAGAAAAAAATAAAAAAGCATGGGAGACCAAATAAAAATTAAAAAAAGGAATATTTTAAGCACAAAAAACTTAATTAAATCATGTTGGCTGCTGGTGTAATTGTGTTCCAAGTCAGTTTTTTGGCTGGATTTTGATTGCATACATGTACTGTAAAAGAATAGAAGTATCCTTGTACTTCAAAATTAATTAATAAAGTTTGTCGTATAAAAAAATTGTAAATAAAAATTTATTCACATTATTTTGTTAGATCACGTGCCCTATATCCACTTTTTAACAAGGGGTTGTAGGAACCATCGTTATATCTAGGGGTGTAAGTGGGTCTGGGTTGACTCGCGAACCCGGTCAACCCGACCCGAAAGAGAAATGTCGGTTTGGATCAGTGTTCGGGTCGGGTCAGGTTAGCAAAAGGGAAACCGAACAAACTCGGTTCATGTATCGGGTTCCAGAAAAATTGACCTGAACCACCCGAACCGAACCAAGGGTGCATAAATTCAAGCTCAGTTTTTTTTTTCAGTACAGTCAGTGTTCACATTTTTCCTTTCTTTGCGTACTCAACGCTACTTCCCAGGAACCCTAAGTCCCAAACACTTGCCAGCGCCACTCTCTAGATCCCTCACCCACTCACTTCATCGCCGCTGCTTTATGTCGTCTCGTCGTCCCCGCTCATAGCCACCACCGTCCAATGTCGTTCTCTTCCCCAAGGTCGTCGTTCTCTTCTCCTCCAGGCCACGGTGCCAGTTTTCTGAGCCTCAGTATTATTGTGCTTGGCTTATTTTCTTCGCCATGGCTCTGAGAATGAGTTGAAACCGGTATTTTCTGAGATTCGTTAATTTTTTCTTGCTATCAAGACATGCCCAGGAGATTTCGAACTTGACCCATTGTTCAGTGATCCCCCTCTGTTTGTTGCTTGCCTCTGTTTACATTCGCTTCCCAGATCTAGTTCTCAGATCTGCGTCGTTTTGGTAGGCTTGGTTGGGGCTGCTGGTGGTGGTGTGGGAAGCTTGGATGGGGTTGGTGCTGCGGTGGGTGGTGTGGGGGAGGCTTTGGAGTGACTAATGGTGCGGTGGGTGGTGGTATGGTGGAGGCTTGGGAGTGGTTGGTGGTGCGGTGGGTGAAGTGGTGGAGGATTGGGAGTGGCTGGTGGTGGTGGTAGTAGCAATTCGGTACTCTAATTTTTTGTATTTTTTTTACTGACTTAAAAAACTGTTATTTTTTATTCCAAACCCGATACCCGATCCGACCCCAACCCGTTGATGGTCGGGTTGGTTTGGTTCGGGTTGAACAGTAAAAAAAGGTGAATCCGATCCAACCCAAACCGAGTTACTTTGATTGGTTCGGACACTCAATTGCCCCAAACACGACCCGAACCGACCCGTTTACACCCCTAGTTATATCCACTTTTAACGATGGTCTTTTAGGAACTGTTGTTGAATCCACTTTTAACGACGGTCCTCCAGAACCCGTCATTGTTTCTTCTCATTTTTTTTCCGTTTTTCTAATACTTTTAACGACGGTCCTCCTGAAGGGAATCAAGCATGTGGTCAGGGTGCAGCGGAATAAATGGATTCGCTCCCTTGTTATGATCGTTAATGCGAAAACACGAATTAAGGCATAAAAGCCATCAAACAAAAGGTCGTACCTTTTAAGGATTGCAAATGAGGCAATAGCAACCACGTCTCTAGTGGTGTCCATGCCAACAGCCGAACTAGGAAACTCTCCTCAACTCTGCTAGTAGTGTTTAGAGAGTAAGAGCGACTGCTCATCTGTACAGGGTAATGCACCTTATGCTATATTTATAGAGTGGTGGTTAGGGTTTAACCCCTCACTCTATTAACCCTAACATATATGGGTATGGCCCATTATGTTATAATCCTAATCAAATTAGAATTAATATCTTTCCTAGCGGCTTGTATGCGTGTGACCCATAGGCTTTTAATATTTGGTTATGATATTAAAATAAAACCCTTTTATATTTAATATCATAAATAGTGAGCGGTATCTAGCAATACATCACTACCCAAATATTGAGATTATCTACAACTTTGATGAATCCTATTTTATGATAATAATTTATATGATCTGTCCCTTTATCCAAATATCAAATTGAACACAAGGGCATGGAATGTGTCTACCTTGTATAGTTCAATTTATGTTTTCCTTGATCCTCAAGTAGATTGTACAGAAAATAAGCATATCATGTTTATCCTCCTGAGCATGGCCATGCATTTTGTAGTCTCACTTTATCAAGAGGCCTACAGATTTATAACTCCTGTTACATAGGAGGGACAAATCCCATCTAGGTCACTCATATCCCACCACATAATTTATTATATGTCCAAATACCAACTTTATGATCACCTTGTTACAGGTAACGTTTGATGATATTTAAAACATATAATTCCTTATGTAGGAATCGTAGTGATTTCAGGTCAAATGACTTCATATAACATTTATCAATTTAAGAAACGTTCATGACACTTATGTAACAATCCATGCAACGTTCTTAAGGTGGGTCTATCCAGTACACCATTACTCTTAATGTGTACCTATGTGAGCACATGATATCTCATATCCATGATTCGTGAGATGTGATCATCAATGAACTCACATACTAGTCTAAATGCATCTTTATCCTAAGATGATACTTGACCAGAGACTATTTTAAGAATAGTTCTTCATAAGATCTCACGATCAAGTCATCTACTTGATTTCTTATGAAGTTTGAGCTTAATATTCTAAGGACATTGATTGTATTCTTAAAAGAATGAATTTCCTTTATAAAATAATATGATACATGTGATGGATGTTTCAAAAAACATATAAGTCTCTAGTGCATATACTAACACCTCCAGGACCCGTCGTTAAAAGTGGCATTTTTTTTTCATTTTTCTAATACTTTTAATGACGGTCCTTTAGGAACTGTCGTTAAAAGTAATTTTCTTTTTCAAACATTTTTTTTCATTTTTGTGAGTAACTTTTGACGCCAGTTGCCTGCCTTTGTAACCATCGTAGTTTATCTTTTCCACTACGTTTGAAATGAAACCATCGTTATAAAGTTTGTTATTTTTACAAAAATGTCATCGCGTCGTATACGACGACGGGTGGATAGTAACCGTCGTCTTTTGGGCGTCTCCTATTTTTCCACTAGTGCACTTATTAGTGTCGAAACGTTAGATTTCTTACATACATAATTAACAATTAATTGAACTCTGGAAGTATGATTGGAACACCATATGGCCATTGCTTTACAAATTAAGAATTGTTGGATCAAATAATAGAGAAATAATACTTATGTAAATTTATATATTAATAATTAGAATTTAATAACCATATACCCGATTATTATAAAATAGTACTACACTGTCATTCAATGATGTGTTGTTCGTTTAATGAATTTAATAACACGTGAGATATCATATTTATTAAATGACATTATAACACATAATTAGAAGACAATGTGAAATTTTTACACGTTAATGCATAATAATTAAGCTCAAATAATAAAACCCACATGACAATAAAACAATTTGATTTTTTCATCACATCACTTATTATGGCCCTACTCCTATATATTACACCCAATTTTGGATGTTTTACCCTAATAGTAATAATAATAATAATATGCACCAAAAAATTCTAATAATAATAATAAACATATCAATCAAATTAAACAAGGAATCAAACCAGACAATAAAAAAGTTTTTCTCTTCTCCGTGAGTGTGGAGGGGCAAACCCACAATCGGTCATTTGAGGAAGATAACCTGGTTCGTCGAAGCACTAAGAAGATTAAAGATGGGGAGTCCATAGTGATGGATATAGAATCACATACTACTCCTCATGAGGGGTCCAGAATCAAATGCCATTGAAACACAAGTCCAAAAGATGGAGGCTTCACGTACTCCCTCTTATAGGGATAAGGTTTTGGAGTTGGAGCCAAATTTTGATCTCCAACTTGAGGAAATTGTTAGACTAGTTATGGATGAACTTTATCTAGATATGGAGCATCTGTATGGGAATGATCAGGGGAGAAGACTCTTTAACCCTAATCCCACGGTTCAAGTGAAGTTGGAGGAATATGAACAATGGTGCGGTCCATGGAAATTTAGCCTTATTGTGCGTTTAATGGGAAAGAAGATGGGAGTCCAAGTAATGTCTTTGAAGCTTAAATACCTTTAGGCAAAAAAGGAGAGATCCGGAAGGACCATGGCTAATAAAGAATCATTACTTATTAGTTCAGAGATGGAGACCATTGTTTACTCCTAACGACTATGATATTAAGAAGATTGTTGTTTGGGTCCACATTCCAAATCTTCCGACGGAGTTCTATAATCCGCATTTTCTATGGAGAGTTGGTAACTAGCTTGGCACAATGCTTAAGGTTGATGAAACAATTAATGTCTATACATTCTCGTAGTAGATATGCTAGAATATGCGTTGAAATTGATCAACGTAATCAGCTGGTCCCGTTTTTGAATGAACTAGGTCGCACTTTCAAAGTGGAGTATTGATGAGAAATTTGGCAAGCGTACCAAATTGTTGCAAGTATTTCAAGAGTAAGTAAGAGTATCGTATCCACAGAGATTGATGAATCAAGTACCAAAACAACAAAAGATTTATCTAGTTGAAATGAGAGAACTCAATTGTATTAAGTGACCTAAAGACTAGTGCAGTAAACTACATTAGAAAAATAAAACAGAAAAATGAATTGTATGTTGAACAATTAACAAAAATTCAGAAAATTTGAAATACGAATTTAACAAGATGGTTAAGGTTGATTTCACTCAATCCTCACTTTCTGCAAGTGTTCATATCATTCAATTCAATTATGGTAAATGATTTCAATGATCCAATTCACTATCTTAGCCAAAGTCCAATTCCTTGGTAAATTGACCCTATGTCGTCACTAAGAACCCTAATTCCTTAGGTGAACCTAATAGTGACATGCATTAACTTCAAGAATAGCTAAAGATCACATAAAAAACAATTCCTATTCCGAGGAAATCAATCTTTATGTTGCTTGCTTCAGATCCAAACTTTTCCCTAATTTTCCAATTATGAGAGAAGCTTTTGATTCATGCAATTGAGTGGCCAATTCAATTGAAGGTTTAAGAGTAGAAGGAAGCAATTGAATTGAAAACGAAAATTGAATTGAATGAACAAACCACTTACACAAAGTTCAGATCAAGATCCATCAACACCTAACCTAAGAAATTTAGAATTCCATTACGAAAGAGAAGAGAAAATAGGAGGAAGATGCAAACTCAAGGACGAAATCCATGGAGAATAATCTTACGCTCCACCTTTAAGTTGAATCTTGAGAGAAAATGAGAGAAAATTTGAGTGGAAGGTAAGGAAAAATAGAGAAAATAAAGATCTGAAAATTGTTCCCGCTGAAAATCTAAACAGAACTATTTATAATGTTTCTGTCAAATTCGTGTCCTCACACAGATCCTGCCATGTCCCCACACGATTCTGGCAAAGAGTTCCTTTTAGCTTCAGTAGCTTATGCCAGTTTTGTGTCCTCACACACCTTCAGCTTATTCCCTCACGATTCTGGCAGAGAGTAATTCTCTTAATTTGCACTTTATATTTCCAATGCTTCACTGTTCATTCCTTCCAGGGATTTCAAAATTGTTTCTCTTCAAACTCTTTTTCTTCTTTTTCAAACAATACTTATAAAAACACCAAATCAATGAAAAATTAGAACAAAAATACTATTATTTACTACAATCACCTAAAACACAAATAAACTCAATTATGTACAATTTTAACTACAAATTTACAAAATTATTAACCTAAACAACTAAAAACTACCTAAAACTAATCTATAAATCTACTACTAAAGTGGATTTATCAAGTATGAAGGGTTCCATATGATATGTTTTGGTGTTGGTAAATATGGCTATAAGGTGGAGTTTTTCCCTGAGAAAGAGGTCCCAATACCGTCTACAGTATAGGAGGCGGAGATCTCCGGTGATCGGAGCGGGATGTTGAGTCAATCTGATGTAGATGCTGAGAATAATTTGGGCCTAAATCCCGATAATCTTGGAAACATAATGATTACAGATATCCCTTCTAATAATGAAAAAACTAATTGTGTTCAGCATCCCCCAATTGTAGGAGACGAATCAAGTGATGATAAGGCAATCTTTGGGCCATGGATGCTAGTGAAGAGGAACCCACATAAAAAAGGTGATCTCCCGAGATCCTAAGCTTAACCAATGTCATGAGAATAATTCTGAGTCAACGCCTATTGGGACACGTTTTAACATCTTATCTACGGAAACTAGTGTGGAGCCAAGTTTAGTCCCTACGAAAACCCAAGAGATGAAGGTCTTTTTGCCTCAGCTTCCAAAAAGGATGGACAGGCCCATGGCTCAAAATCTATGTCTAGGCCCAATAAGCCCAATCCAAAAAATCAGAAAAAACCTTTGCAAACTTCAAAAAATCAGAAGCAGGCCATCCAACCTAAGAATATTTTGGCCCAGTCCTCAACTTCTGCCCCTAAGCAGAGCTCTCCGTCATCTTCAATCCCAGAGGAGGGCAAAGAAAGTAAAGCTGACTGGGAAAGGGAGATTATGGCTATGATGAATCAATGCCACAACAAGCAATGGGAATCTTAAACAAGCGGTGGGTATGTTGATGATGTCCTTGGAGTTAATAAGAAGGGATTCTTTGAAAGTATGCAGTCTTGGAGAATTCATCTAGCCATGGTTACGTTGATGGCCTTAATTTGATAAACCTCCTGATAAACATATAGTCGAGAGTCTGGTGAATTCTGGAGCAGGTGCCAGTGGTACTAGTGTTAATGTTGAGGTTATCTCACCTAATGTTGTTTCCCACCTTGGTGGCTCTCCTAAACCCAATAATTCTTAAAAAAATTTCTCCCATGGAATTGTAGAGATGCTGGAGCAAAAAGGTTCCCTGGTCTGATTAGGGATTTGCAGAAGATGTACCATTTGAATTTTGTAGCTCTGCCTGAGCCTAGGATCAGTGGCGATAAAGTTGATCTTGCAATTAAGAAGATGGGTTTCTCTGGTGGTGAGTGAGTGGAGGCTCAAGGTTTTTCAGGAGGTATTTGGTGCTTGTGGAAAATAAAAGTCTTCACGGTGCAGGTACTTACAACTACCTCCCAATGCATCCATCTCCCTTTAACTAATTTGGGGGAGGGGGTGCGACTGGATCCTATCTATTGTTTATGCTAGCCCTAATAAACGCAAAAGGGAGGAATTATGGCATGGTCTATGTAACTGTGCCACTAATGTTGTGGATCCTTGGTGTATTATGGGTGACTTCAACACCATTCTCTTTGATTTTGAAAAGCAATGGGGTGTTGATATGAATAGGCGTTCAATGAGGGAATTTGCAAATTGTTTGGAGAATTATGGTTTATCTGAGCTTACATCTAATGGTCCTTTCATTACTTGGAAGAAAGGCCAAGTTCAGGAGTGATTAGTCTGAGTTGTTGCTTCAGAAAGGTGGAGAATGACTTTCCAACGCTCTTTAGTAATTAATCTTGTTCTCCCCACATCTGACCACTGTGAGCTTTGGCTTAAACTAGAACATTTCAGTGTTAGTCCTAGTTTACCGAATCCTTTTAAGATTTTATCATGTTGGTTGTTACATTCCAACTTCGATGAGCAGGTGAAGAAATATTGGCTAAAGGATAGAAACTAGAACCAGAATCTAGAGGAATTTACTAACAATATGCGTGTGTGGAATTAAATGGTGTTTGGAAATATATTCCAATAGAAAAAAATATTCTTAACAAATTGGAAGGCATTCGTAAGAAGTTAAGAGAAGGTCTGAACCAATTTCTATCTCGATTTAGTGTTGACCTCTAGTCCCAATATGAAACAATCCTAGCACGAGAAGAGAAGTATTGGTTGCAACAATCTCAAGTTAATTAGTTGAAGTTTGGGGATAGAAATACTCGCTTCTACCACCAAGCAACGATGATGATAAGAGCTCGAAATCACATTGAGGCATTGCTGGATGATAACAATAATTGGGTGTTTGAGGAGTCTAATTTGCAAGACATGGTGTTGGAATACTTGACTGGTTTATATACTAAGAATTACCAAGGATTCATGGGTATAATGGAAGATTCATCCTTTCCTAATTTGCCACAGAATGTGGTCACCCATTTTTAATCTAATCCTTCTCCAAATGAGATTAAACATGTTGTTTTTAGCATTGGTAACTTCAATGCCCCTAAACCGGATGGCATTCATGCTTTATTCTATAAAAGTCAGTGGGATATGTCTGGGCCTTTAGTGGTGGATTTAATTCACAATGTCTGGAATAATCCTAACTCAGTGAAAGAGATCACTCAGACCCTTATTTCCCTTCTTCCTATGGTTGACTATCGAGTCAAGGCTAATCAATTTCGTCCAATTTCACTCCGTAACGTTAGCTACAAAGTAATTACGAAACTGATTGAAAATATACTTCAGGATGTTATTGATAAGTGCTAATTTTAAGTGAATTTCCATATTGAATTTAAGCACTTATGGTTTGAATTGTATTTTATTTAGAAGTTAAATTCCATTAATTTAGAATTATTGAATCTAACCGTTTATTTCTAAGTCATGAATGCAATTGAAGACTATTTGATCCCAAATTGTTTGTTTTGCAGAATAATCAAAGTGAGGAGAAAGAAGAGAGATTGTAGAAACAAGAAAAATGGGTAAAATGGGGGAAAAATGGGATTTTGCCAATTTGTACTCAAGCGAGGAACCTCTCGCTTGAGCGAAAATATTCCATAGAGGGGAGTTATTCTACCTTGTTCTTGCTCAAGAGAGAGATTCTTTCTTGAGCGAGAATACATTTCTTCACCTTGAAGAATTCTTCTCTCTTGAACAAGAATTTGCTCGCTTAAGGGAGAATTCACTTACTCATATAAAAATAGGGCAGCTTTCCTCAGAGAGTTAGATTCGCTTCAGCAAGTTGTTGCACTTCAGACGATCCATCTCTTCAGAAGGTAGATTTGCTTCAGTAGGTTCAGCTTTCCTCAGGGAGTTGTTGAAACACAGAAAATACCTTTAGAAGAATTTGTTCCTTCTTTCAGGGAACTTAACCAAATTTGTTAGTCATTAAAACTTAGGGTTATGAGACTTAAACATTATTAACCATTTAATAATATTTTGAGACTCAACATTCTCCCCCTTTTTAATGATGAAAAATTTGCTTAAACTATCAAATATTGAAGGGAATATAAAAAGAAATAAGTTTAGGAATTCTCCCCTATCTCAGATACTTGAAAAGGAATGAATTTCTCCTTTTTCTATACAATCTTTATTTTTCTTTCCATGAACAGCTTCATGTGTTCTTTCCAGTAAAGACAATCTTTATGCAGAAACCTTGCTTTGCTCCCTCTGAATAAGAGATATCTTCTTTGAAATGAGCTTAACTTCATATTTTAGTTTATATTACTCCCCCTTTTGTCATTAATCAAAAGGGTGTCCAGAGAATGCCGAAGTGATAAATAAGCAGCAGAGCAAGAATATTCAGGGTAAAGGAGTTGCTGAAAGAGGATATAACGTGAACAGTAGAGCAAAAACCAGATAAGTTAAGCAGGTAAGCATATGGCAGCAAGTTCAGTTTTCAGATAATGCAAGAATATGCAGATGATCTCTAATGAATTTAAACCTATCTTCAGCAAGAGGTTTTGTGAATATATCTGCCCATTGATGCTCCGTGTCAATGAACTTGATATCAAAAACACCTTTATGAACATAGTCTCTAATGAAATGATGTTTGATTTCTACATGCTTAGCTCTAGAATTCTGAATGGGATTTTTAGAAAGATTTATGACACTTGTATTATCACAAAATACAGGAATAGATTTAACAGGAATGTTAAAATCTTCAAGTTGATATTTTTCCATAGAAGCTGTGAACAACAACATGCAGTAGCAATGCACTCAGCTTCGGCAGTTGAGAGAGCTATGGTACTTTGCCTTTTGCTAGCCCAACTGATCATATTCTCTCCAATGAAGTGGCATCCTCCACTTGTTGATTTTCTTTCAATTCTATCTCCAGCAAAATCAGCATCACAGTAACCTAATAATCTGCAGTCCTTACTCTTCTTATAGCATAGACCAAGAGTAACCTTAATCTGACCTTGTTTCTGACCACTTGACCATCTTCAAAGAGTTTGTTTCTAAACACCCATTTGGTTCCGATAATAGTTTTCCATGGGGTTCAGGAACAAGAGTCCAGACATCACTCCTGGCAAATTGATTAAGCTCTTCTTGCATGGCTAGGATCCACCCTTCATCATGCACAGCTTCCTCAATGTTCTTTGGCTCAATTTCAGAGAGAAAAGGCAAGATTATTGACTTCTTTAAGTCTTGATCTTGTTCTTACTCCTTCTAAAGTATCACCAATGATTTGCTCTCGAGGATGATGAGTTCTGTATCTCCACTCATGTCTGCGATGGAATACATGCTCATTATGAGGCTAAACATTAACTCTGTGAGCTGGATCAGTTTCAGCAGGTTGACTAGAAGTCTGTTCAGCAGGTACTTCAGAGGGTCCTTCAGCAGGTGCTTCATTCTTGACTTCTGGAGTCTCTGAAGTAGGGTTCAGCTCCATACCTGCAAAATCATCTTCTAGATCTGATAGTTCCCTATCAGTCTCTTTAGCATCATTAAATCTAACATGAATAGATTCTTCTACTATCAAGGTTCTAGAGTTGTAAACTCTGTAAGCCTTGGATGTTTCTGAATAACCAATGAAGAATCCCTTATCAGATTTAGAGTCAAATTTACCCAAATCATCTTTGGTATTAAGTATGAAACACTCACAACAAAAAATGTGAAAATAAGAAATGTTGGGTTTTCTTCTTCTCCACAATTCATAGGGAGTTCTTTTACCAAAATTCTGGTTTGAATGTAGCAAGCTGTGTGAACAGCCTCTGCCCAGAATGATCTTGGTAGGTTGCTTGAAATGAGCATGGTTCTACCCATCTCCTGCGAGCTTCTGTTCTTTCTCTCAACAACCCAGGTGTTCTAACCACAGAGAAATTGTGTGAGATCCCATTCTCATCACAGAACATGTTGAAGCTTGAGTTTTCAAACTCACCACCATGGTCACTTCTGATTGCAGAGATGCAAAAACCTTTTTCATTTTGCACTTTCTTACAGAATTTTGTGAAATTCTCAAAAGTCTCATCCTTGCTTTTGAGAAATATAACCCATGTGAATCTAGAATAGTCATCAACAATGACTAAGCCATACTTCTTACCAGCCAAGCTTTCAGTTCTTGTAGGTCCAAATAAATCAATGTGAAGTAGTTCTAAAGGTCTTGAGGTTGAAACAATATTCTTACTCTTGAAAGAGCTTCTTGTTTGTTTACCTTTAAGACAGTTTTCACATAAAATGTCAGATTTGAAAGAAAGCTTGGGCAATCCTTTCACAAGATTGTGCTTTGTAAGCTTTGAGATTAACCTCAAGCTGGCATGCCCAAGTTTCTGATGTCAAATATGTTTTTCATCTTTAACAGAGAGCAAACAAGTCACATTTTGATATGCAAGTTCCTCAAGATCTATCTTATACACATTACTGTGTCTCTTGGCAGTAAAAATGACTTGGTCAGAAGCATCTTTGACTACACACCCATCCTTTGTGAACGATACAACATATCCACTGTCACATAATTGACTTATGCTCAGTAGGTTGTGTAGAAGACCTTCTACAAGGAGAACATTTTGTATAACAGAGATAGGGGATATACCTACTGAACCAATACCAGTGATTCTACCTTTCTGGTTTCCGCCAAAGGTCACCACCCCTCCATCCTTAGGTCTAAGGTTTTGGAACAAAGACCTTTCTCCTGTCATGTGTCGTGAGCAGCCACTGTCCAAGTATCATTTGTGGTGTCTCCTTTGTCCCATTAAACACATCTGCAACAGGAATAATCAGAGACTTAGGTACCCAAATCTTTTTGGGTCCTTTTTTGTTAGCAGCAGGTTTGCCCTTTCTTTTGTGTTTGCATTGAGACACATTGTGTCCAGACTTTCCATAGTGAGAGCATCCCCTACCTTTCTTAGCTTTTTCAGCAGGTTTAAAATTTAAATCATGTGATGATTCACTGTCTGAGTATCCTAAACCTCTTTTGTTTTTGGAGTTCTCTTGAACACCCAACATTTTGTTGAGGTTCTTAGTTCCATTAACAAAGTTGGCAAGATCTCTAGTAAGTTCAGTAACTTGTTTCTTTAGAAATTCATTTTCTTTGATTAAACTTTCCGAACTACTAGCCTCAGAATTCTTCAAGAGTTTTTCTTTGAGTAAAAGATTTTCAGTCTCAAGAGCTTCATTTTTATTTGCAACTTCAGTATATGCTCTAGACAAATCTTTATACTCTTGGAAAAGCTCTTTAGAACTTTCCAGCAAGTCATTATACATGTCTTGAAGGGTTTGAGGGATTACCTCGGACTCAGAACTGTCTGAAGAAGGCAGACTGGCCATCAAGCATAGGTTGGCCTCTTCAGCAGATTCATCTTCCTCTTCTGAGGTTGAGTCATCCAAGTCTTCCTAAGTAGCCATCAGGCTTTTCTTTTTCTTCAGGAACTTCTTTTTGTATGAGGGCTTCTTCAGCTTTGGACAATCTGCTTTCATATGCCCTGGCTGTCTGCACTCATAACAGATTATTTTGTCAGTAGAAAAAGATTCTTTACCTAACTTACCTATTTTGGTTTAAGAGGATGAGCCTTTTCTGAACCTTCCTTTCTTTTGAAGCGTTCTCTTAATCTTTCTGCTCAAAAGATCCAGATCATCATCATCATCGTCAGAGCTCCCCTCTGAATCTTCAGAACCTTCTGAAGACTCATCAGCTTTCATAGCCTTTTGTGGTCCAGCCTTCAGCAGTTTGGACTTGGCATTCAGGGCAAGTGACTTCTTTTTAGGAGCATCGTAACCAAGTTCCAACTCATGGACTTTGAGGGATCCCAAAAGTACCTCCATTCTTAAGGTATTGAGGTCTTTTGCCTCTTGAATGGCAGTTACTTTGGGCCTCCAAATCTTTGGTAAACTCCTAAGAATCTTGCGATTATTATCACCAGTCATAGGATCTGCCTAAAGATTTAAGTCCATTGGTTATGGTCTGAAACCTACCAAACATTTGGTCTATGGTTTCTGATTCATGAATCTTGAACATCTCATACTGATGAACAAGCATGCTGATCTTAGATTGTTTGACATTATTAGTCCCTTCATTGGATGATGCCAAAGTATCCCAGATCTCCTTGGCTGAAGTGCATCCATGCACCTTCTCATATTCAGATTTACTTAGAGAGCAAACTAAATAGAGTTTTGCTTTAGCATTAAGTTGTACACGTGCCTTCTGTTCACCAGTCCATTCTGCCTTGGGAATGGGAACACCATTATTGGTGGGAATATAGTCACCGTCAGTGACAACATCCCAAAGATCTATGTTGCTGCTCTCAATGAACAACTTCATACGATCTCTCCAGTAATGGTAGTCTGTACCATTGAAAGCTGGGGACCTTGAGACAGAGGCTCCTTCTGCAATGTAGTGAGGATTGCTTGTTGAGGTTTCCATCTAGATCTTTCCTCAGCACTTGTTAGATGCTTAACCCGAGGTTGAGCTCTGATACCAACTGTAGAAACCACAGGAAACACTAGAAGAGGGGTTGAATAGTGTTTTATATGTTCAAACAGATTTTATGAAAACCTTTTCAAAAGCACAACTTTTCTCAAAGAGTTTTTAGCAACTTGATGAAACTGGGTGCTTAAGGTACTTGCTGAAGTGACTTCAGCAGGTTCAATAAAACAGTTTTGGAAACTTATTTCTAAAAAGCGTTTAAATTTGTTTTTAGTTCAAGCTTATAAAACAAGTTATTCAGAACCCTCCAGTTAGTTTAAATAACGGATAATGAGATAAGGGTTGAGAAAACTTAGCCAAGAGATTTATCCTGGTTCACTCACATCCACCGTGAGCTACGTCCAGTCCCAATGCCAAATCAGCAAAGGATTTTCCATTAACTGATCACAGTTACAAGTATTCTTTGAACACCCAGCCTCTTCAGGCTAAAACCCAAGTATTATTTGAACACACAACCTCTCCAGGCTAAAACCCAAGTATTATTTGAATACATAGCCTCTCCCGGCTAAAACACAAATAATGTATAAAAACAAAAATGCTTAAGCTTTTAAACTACACAAGTTTAAAGCCTAAACTGGGTAAGATGTACAGATAACTGAGTATAACTCAGGATAAAAAATTGTTGTACAAATGAAGCAAATGAATATTTATCAGAGAATTTGTGCAACGCTTCGGCAAGTTGGTTCATTCTCTCTTTGTTCTTCTGCATCGGTCTTCGTATATATAGAATTGGAAATGAAATCCGTTGAACTCCATTTGATTCTTGTTGAGACATAGCATTAAATGCAAATGCTTCCGTTGAGACACATAGTCTGATAGCTTGTGCACAGGTCAAGGTAGACTTACAGTTTTGACTTGCTTTTTCTGAACACTTTTGTACTTCTGCAGTAGTCACTTCTACTTTAAGGTAAAGCATTTGAAATTGTTCCAGAAAGCTTTCTGCATCCTTAGTTAAGAGAATCACATATTGCAGACAACGTCGCAGAGGTATTCTGAAAGGCTTGAGTCTAAAACTCTCTTCAATGAAAATTTTAAGACCAAAGTCAAAGCCACGTCAGATAGCTTCAGAAGGACTTTATCTTTCAGGAAGTCCTTCATTTCAGTAAGTTGTTGCACTTTAGACGGTCCATCTCTTCATAAGGTAGATTTGCTTCAGTAGGTTCAGCTTTCCTTAGAGAGTTGCTGAAACACAGAAAATACCTTTAGCAGAATTTGTTCCTTCTTTCAGGGAACTTAACCAAATTTGTTAGTTATTAAAACTCAGGGTTATGAGACTTAAACATTATTAACCATTTAATAATATTTTGAGACTCAACACAAGGGAAAGCCTCCGTGCTGATACACCATCTTGGTCTGCGAGTCCCACTGGTGAGTTCTCTCTAAAGTCAGCTTAAGGATCTAGCGCACCAAAGCTTTGATGAGACAGTTTGTAAAGCTATCTGGAAGTGGCAAGGACCTCCTCGGGTTCAGTGTTTTATGTGGAAAGTTTTGCATGCTAAGCTCCTTACCAAAGATGAAAGATGTAGAGGAATGTCTAATGATTCTACTTGCCCTAGGTGTAATAATGCAACGGAGACTATCATGCACACACTTAGAGATTATCCCCTGGTTATGGATGCTTGGAATATGTTAATTCGTGATGATCAATGGGCAAAATTTTTTTGTTTAGGTCTTCATGGTTGGCTTAATAACAATTTGATTAATGACACTCAATCTAAGTCTGTTATGGATGATATGGAACGACATAAATAATCTGGTTTTTCATAGGAAAACGGTGAGTCCATATGAATTACTAAATAGAGCTCTGACTTATGCTACTTTGGTTCAATCTGGGTTTGGTGACCCTCTCTCAATTCACAATGGTGTTCATCGTCAGGAAGCTTATATCTCTTGGCGTTTCCCTCCGAGTGAGTACACTAAATTGAATGTGGATGGTTTAGTAAAAGGTACCTTTGATCGAGCATCCTGTGGTGGTATCCTTAGGGGAGATTATGGTATTTTGTTACTGCCTATACTTGCAATCTGGGCATCTGCACTACTGTAAAGGCGGAGCTTTGAATCCTTCTTTATGATTTGAAATTGGCTCGAGCTTGTAGTGTGCGAAAATTAGTTGCAGAGCTGAATTCTAAAACAACTTTGAGTATTATTAGTGATGGGTGTGCGAAGCATCATCACTAATATTGCTTAATTCGTGACATCAAGGAAACTCTATCTTGGGACTGGATTATTGTTGTAGTTGGCCACACTTGTGAAAAAATAAAAAGAAAATCAATAATTAAGCTTTATAATAATTTGACTAATTAAATATGGAGAAAGGAAAATAATCTCTCTTCAAACTAGAATATGCTGAAAATATTTGAAAAAATTAGTTGTAAATGGTAAAATGACACATAATAAGGATATCATTAATTATTAAATAATGATAAATGAGGGTTGTTGAGGGATAAATTTGTAATAAATTTTCAGCTAGTAGCTGAAAAATGAAGTTTTTTTTAAACAGCTATCTCCTCTTTCTTTTTATTCTTCTCTCCCTTTCTCTTGTTTAGTTATTTTTCTTCACTTTTCCTTCCTCCTCTTTCTTTTTATTCTTCGCTTCACAATCTTTTTGGATGGTAGTCATCAAAAGTTGGAGGTATGAATATATATGGAATATTTTGAGTTTTGGTAACTGTGATGTCATGTTTGATGATGATATTCTGCGACTACAATATTTACTTGTTTGGGTGTTTTTCATTTTCATCTCAACCGAGTCAACTAACCCGACCGATTTGTTGGTTCTGTGAAAATCCAGCCGAGTCTCACTCGGTCTCATCGAGTCTAATATATTTTCCGATCAAAATAACAACTCTAACCACCCACATCATCGATTCCTGGTCAGATCGGTTGAACTGTACGATCTGAGTTGGATTTCATAACACTGGTTAATAGACTGACATTTAAGTTGCTTAAAACAAAAACAAAAAAGTGAGTTTTTTTCCTAGCTGAAGGATGACATGAGTAGGAGGCATTTCCGTAACGTATAGGCTTCAATTGTAATTACATTTATTTATTAGTTTTATGTCTGCCTTTAATATCCCCAATTTCTAGATTGCTCACCGTCTAAAGTTCTGAACCAATCATGTTTTTACATAGGTGTCGGTCACAGTGATGTGGTTGGTAACGTATATGAACAGCCTCCAATCACTGAGAGAACTTATATAATTATTCTCAACATGAACCCTTATTACTCCGTGCTTTGTTTTAGATGTGGAATTGATGATGAAATTGAAATTGAATCTATTCATTTTATCACAATTAGTTAAGCTATTTTCAGTTTCTCACAAATATATTGAAAATTATTAGTTTATATATATATATATATATATATATATATATATATAGTTAAAATTATGCTCAACTCAAAAATTAAATGACATGTGTCTTTCCTACTTTTTAAACTAGCTTTTGATATGCATCTCATGCGTATAAACTTTTTCTTTATATTTTTATTGTTAATAAAGTCTTCCCAACACAATCATATATAATTATGCCATTCATCATCTTTTAGTCCCTTGAAAAGTGATTTAAGGTCGGTTTGTTTGGATAACCAGTTTGGAATATACATCACACCGATTAATTAATATGATCTAATTTTTTTTTGGGATGTTGTAATATGATCTAATTTGAATCAATCAACTAAAAATTAATAATTTGGTCAAGTTAATTTGGTTAAAAAATTGGATTTACTCGATTAAATCATACACACACATATATAGACACATATACATAATAACTATAACTAAATACTGCTGGAAGGGGTCCTTACTTTGTGCTTAACCGTACTATGAGAGATTAGTCTCTCACCTACCAGGGGAGGATACTCTGGGAAACGAAAAAAAAACAACTATACACCGTTAGTATAAATAAATTTTATATTATTCAATTATGTACGTTGTCATATTTTAAATAATTTTAATAGCACATGAGTTGTTATCTTTATTAAATGATGTGACAACACATTATTAAATGATAATATAAATTTATTTACATAAACAGTGCGTTTAATGTATAACCTTTTATACAATAGGAATTTTATAAATCTAACCGTTAAATAATGTGATATTAACATGATGATCATGCATATCAAAGTTTAGATAAATTTATAGGTATGTAATTTTGGCGCAGGTTATGGTATATAAGTTGGAAACTTGTGTACCGATACACGAGTCATGTGGTTCGTAGATATATGCATAAAATATTGAACGGCTAAGATGAAAAGGTAATAAAATTAAAATGTAGGTAAGGTGCAAATTGTGTAGAGATTTGCGATTAAGTCCTTTACTTTTTTTCTTTTTTATCATTATTTTTCTCTTTGTTTTAATTTCACATTTTTGTTAATATTTTTTAATCACACATTTATTTTATTAATATATTAAATAACTTTCTCTCATTATTCGTTTCTACTTATCTATTTCATCATATGAAAACACAGATAAAAAATAAAATAAATATTTTAATTTATATTATATTCAATATAATTTTTCCAATATATCATTTATCTCTCTATATTTTTATTAATGTTTTTCAGTGTGGTTTGCGTTAAGGTTAAAGTTAACTATATGAAACCCTTACTCCTGATTTCATGTATAGGTGTGCCTTAAACGTCTCCGTGTTGACTTTATTAGATGTGAGGCACCGTCCAAAATTGGCACAAGGCATTTTTTCTCCTTAAGCGTTGTCCCCAAATGACCTCCATTGTTCTCGTCAAATGTTTGGTGCCAAAATAACATTCACACAACACCATATCCCCAACATTATCTGAGAAGGACGTGGAGGGTCACGTTAGGTGTGTCAAAATCAATTTTGGTGATCTTTGGAATAAAAATGAATTTATTATGAATTATTTGGTGAAAATAGAGAAAAAAATAACTAAAAATAGCTAGGATTTTTTAAAATTCCATAAAAATCAGTCCACACTCCTTTTTTAGTGGAACACATATAGTTAGAAGGGTTGAGCCAAACAGGGTGAACTAGGTACCAAGACACACATATACGTGGAATCATAAGTTAGGGTTTCATATAGTTAACTTGAACCTTAGCGCAAACCACATGCTTGGAAAATATTGATACCTAGTTCACCCCGTTAGGCTCAGCCCTTCCAACCATATGTGTACCACTATAAAAGGAGTGTGAACTGATTTTTCTGGAATTTTAAAAAAATCCTAGCTATTTTTAGTTATTTTTTCTCTATTTGTAACCAAATAATTCATAGTAACCAAACATTTGATGGGCACAAGGCATTTTTACTCCTCAAGAGTTGTCCCCAAATGACCTCCATTGGCCAAGGCATTATTAACATTTGACTACCATCCCAAATGGAGCGTGAAATGATTTTTTTTGGAATTTTTGGGAACTTGCAACTATTTTTTGTGATTTTTCTCTATTTTTCACCAAATAATTCACAATAAATACATTATAAGTTAAAAAATCACCAAAATTGGGTACACAGTGCCTCACACACCCCTTACACTATTGCGGACTCAAATCTAACAAAGTCAACACATGGACGTTCAAGGCACACCTATACGTGGAATCATGAGTTAGGGTTTCATATAGTTAACTTGAACCTTAACGCAAACCACATGCTTGAAAATCCTTGATACCTAATCCACCCCGTTTGGCCCAGCCCTTCCAGCCAAATGTGTACCATTTGGAAAAGGTGTGTGAACTGATTTTCCTGGAATTTTAAAAAAAGTCGTAGCTATTTTTAGTGATTTTTCTCTATATTTTCACTAAATAATTCATAATAAATACACACTATAAAATGCGCATGCGCACTTTATAGTGTATTCCACATTATAAAATACGCACGCACATGTTATTCGTAATTTATTTCATTTTAATGTAAATAAATCACAGTAATTGCATTTATGCTAAAAAAATCACCAAATTTATCTTAATTGGTTTTGATGGTGCCGTTAAACTTCCATTAAAATCTCAGGGTGAAATGAAATTTTGAAGGCACAAGAACAATTTATTCGTAATTTATTTATGATTTATTCCTATTTTTTTATTATACCTTTTATTACAAAATATGTTCCAAATCTAAACTATATTTATGTTAATTGTTAATAATTGGACCGTTTTACAAAAAAAAACATTATGAAGTGAAATTAACTATACAAATTAACATGTAATTTAAATGTTTATATTGTTCTTTTTATAGTTTTTAATAATTAATTTAAAAATGAATCTAAGGTGATGTCAAGAATAGAGCACATGTTTAATTCGCTTAGGGTTGTTCCAAATGAAGGATAGGCCTTTATCTGCGGTGACCAAATCACTTGGATAATCAATTATTATAATTTTGAACAAGTAAAATATAAGCATAAGATTAGTCTATGACAATGGCTTCCCAACCATGAATTGCTCAATCCTTTTGACCCACTTTGGGATGTCCCAAATGAAATGTTGACTTTTTTGTGGTGATTTGGTGGTTTTTGCTCTTAAATATTGCAATTATTATAAACTTTTTCCTATGAAAAATCAATTAAAAAAGTATGAAAATTTTTGTAAAAATTCATTTTAAGGAGAGATTAAAAAAATGGCACCAAATTAAAGAAATCAATGTATAATAAGGCACGTTGAATGTTAATTAAAATAAAAAAAATTATAATACAAAAGAATAGTCTATTTTATAATTATAATAGTTAAAGATTTTATTTGCAAAATATAAAAACTCATGGAAACCTGCTGCAGCAGGTCATATTACTTGTGTACCGGTAAACCTCCACCTGTAATTTTTATACTTATATTTTGAAAAGTATACGTTAAATTGAAGTTATTTGATAAAATATCAAATTATTTTTAACTTTTATGCAATTTTATAGACTTGATTTTAATAATTAATAACTTTCAATTGAATAGTTAAATTGATGAAAATCAGCATTCATCATTCACAAAAAAGTTCTTAGGCGGAGTATAATTTTACCAAAAGTTACTTTTGGGGATAATCGATCTCCACCATATATATATATATATATATATATATATATATATACACACACATTTATTATTTCTTATTAGAAGAGAAGTGCTAACACATACTCCATGTGATCGATTAAAATTCACATGGTACTATCAAATTATGTAGATAATGTACAGATACTAATTAAATTAGTCAACAAAATTGTTGTTACATAGAAAACCAAGGAGAGGTGATTTAATTTGGGGAAAAAAACATGGGTGGAAAACTTGCTATTTTGCCAAATCTCTTCGTGCATTTCATTTTCCTATTGTTAATTATAATTTCAATTCTAACATATACACAGATAACATATCAAGTCATCATTTTGTTTTTTTAATTCTTTTAATCCCTTTCATCTTCATGGCTAATCTAAGTCTTAAACCAGTAAAACATTGATTTTAGATCGTAAAGAAAAGGACTAAAAGGACCCAAATAGATGTTATATATTAATAATATTTTTTAAAAATAAAAAATAATTAATGATAATATAATATAAGTTTATTAAATGATATTAGATATTTTTCCTAAAAATGGTCCCAGTTCTATAATCATTTTCGCTATTTTCATAAATATAATATTAATTGCATATTAAATATATTATTATTATTAAAATTTATTCTCCCTCTTTTTATAGTTGATAGCTTTATTTCTTCTGTTTCATTATTATATATAACAAGAATATGGCTTCTGTCACTCCATTAGAATTGTTTATAATATTAATAATAATATTAAAAATTAGAGTAGGAGTAATTGTTATTTAAAAAAATTGTTCAAAATTAAAACAATAAAATACTATCTAAAATCAATAATATCTCATGTTAACTGAAATTAATTGCAACAATTTAGTAAAAAAGTTTACATCCTAAAATAATTTGAAAATTAAATTTTAAATAAAATTAAAATAGCTTTAATAAAGTATTTTTATTAATTTTAAAAACACCTCATTCTAAAGTAACCTAAATAAATATTGAGCCATAATGTTAATCTTCAAATTTAGAGTCTTTTCTTTTAAAAAAATCTTTTTTTTTTGCTTTTATATTTTTTATTATTTTTACCTTTTTTTCTTCATTCTCTATATCTTTTTTGTCTTCATTATTTTAAGAATTACTAATAGAAAAGAAATACTACCCCATATACTTATTGGTTAAAATACTAATGTATGTGTGCGCGATTCAACACCACTGTTCAATCAGTAATAATGATTTAATATCCAAGAAAGGAAATTTTATATCAATTTATCGTTTTAGTTTTTAATAAATAAGTAAAAGCAGGTTGAAGAGTATAAAAAAGTACTCCATTCGATTTTATTTATGTCATTGATGTCATGTAATAATTAATGACTTAAAGTAAAAATAAATTTAAATTTCCAATGTTACATATACCTTATTTCTGTGCGCGCACAAATTAAATGTAAAATTCATGATTTTAAACTGATTTCATTTATACATGATAAAATTAATTGAATCTAAACTATAAAAATTAAAGGAATGTAAACCAAATAATTTTTATCTTTATCTTTATCTTTATAAAAATAAGGTAGTGAAATGATCCTTTGATATCTAAAAGAAGGATAAAATGATAAATTTCCTTCAATAAAACTTCTAAAAATAGTAAGTCACTTTTTATATATTAAATTGTTAGTATTATTAATATCATTAATTATGTTAATGGAAAAAACACTATTACTAACTTATAAAAATAATCATAATAATAATAAAGATATATCCTCTAATTTACCTCAAAGCCTATAACTTTTACTACTCTTTGTTTTACTTAATTAAATAATTTAATTTATTAGATAAATTACAAATACTAGCTAATATCTGAAAAATGATTTAAAGTGGCTTCAATTAATTGAGATAAAATGCATAAATCAATGAGTAGGGGCAACGATAAAAATAAATAATACCAATTATTAAATTAAGCACTTTTTAACAAATGAGAAAATGAAAAATGCTAGTCACATATGAATCTCTTTGATGTAAAATGCTTTTAGTTAAATATGGGAAATGACGTCGGGATAGAAAAGAGGATATTAGAGGGAATAAGACTTAAGAAAAATTAAAATAAGAGTCCCATGACATGAGAGTTGATGGAGGAAATGATTGAAAATGGGATGAGAAGGTAAAAGATGGGTTCTATGCTTATTAACGTTCATAAGAATTTACCTCAAAAACATATAACTTTTACTAATCTTTATTTTACTTAATTAAATAATTTAATTTAATTGAGAAATTACAAATATTAATTCTGGAAAAATAATTAAAAGTGGCTTAAATTAAATGTAATAAAATGCATAAATAAAAAAGTGAGGGCAATAATAAAAAATAAAAAATATGAAATTATTAAATTATGCACAATTTAACAAATGAAAATTATTAGTCTCATGTGCATCTCTTTAATTTAAAATGCTTTTAGTTAAATATAGGATGTGGTGTCAGGATAGAAAAGAGGATATTAGAGGGAATAAGATTTAAGAAAAATTGAAATAAGAGTTCCATGATAAAAGAGTTGATGGAGGGGATGATTGGAAATGGGAGGAGAAGTTGAAAGATATAGGTTTTATGTTTATTAACGTTCATAAGAATTTACCTCAAAAGCCTATAACTTTTATTGTTATTTGATAAATTACAAATATTAATATCTGAAAAATATTTAAAAAATTGCTTAAATTAATTGCGATAAAATGCATAAATCAAAAAGCGGGGGCAATAATAAAAATAAATAATACAAAATTATTAAATTAAGCACTTTTTAACAAATCAAAATAAAAAATGTTAGTCACATGTGAATCTCTTTGATGTAAAATGGTTTTAGTTAAATATGAGAAGTGCAGTCGGGATAGAAAAGAGGATATTAGAGGGAATAAGACTTAAGAAAAATTAAAATAAGAGTTCATGATAAGGAGAGTTGATGGAAGGGGTGATTGGAAATGGGAGAAGTTAAAAAATAGATATATTCTATGCTTATTAATTAACGTTCATAGGAAGTTAGTTATTTTTTAATATAAAAAATGTTATGTGTGTTTGTATATATATATAAGTCTTCTAAAAATATGATATCGATATTTAGTTATTTAATTAATTGTTGTCATTTTTATTTTAGAAATATAACATCTTTTTGAATATTTTAATTTATATTAACAGTTCATGTGTTATAGATGAATAATTTGATAGGTTTGATGATGTTTATAGTTTTAAAATTCTCAGTGCAATAAGTTATTTAAAATTTCCAAACCATAACATTAAAATTAAAGCAATATTTCTATCATATTATTGAGAAATATAAATTTGTCTTTTAGATTGTGCAGAATAGTGCATGACTTATAATCACTTAAATGAACACATATGTTTTCAAATGTAGAGTTATATTAAAAACAATGTTAGAGAAAAAGTTTTAATTTTAAGGTTTTCATTAATTTCATCAAATAAAAATATTGCTTTTAAATTTCAACGCAAACAATCTGTAATTGTCATTCTATTTACAATTATAATAAATAAGAGACTTATATATTTAATTTGTCTTATATTTAACTTTAATTTTGTATTTTGTTTAACTCTATATTCAACAATTATTTACTTTTTTATATTTTAATATACAATTTATTCATTAATATTATTTTATTAATTCATATATTATGTCCCGTGCAACGCATAGATATTATACTAGTTATATGTAAATTAACCGTCACGTAATGCA
Source organism: Sesbania bispinosa (assembly GCA_026901365.1). Lineage (NCBI taxonomy): Eukaryota > Viridiplantae > Streptophyta > Magnoliopsida > Fabales > Fabaceae > Sesbania > Sesbania bispinosa. The sequence goes on from QLOH01000177.1 coordinate 30,303, forward strand.
TGCCAATATGTTAATAGTTTGGTTAAATATATGAAAAACAAATCAGTCTCTCAGTCTCTCTTTTCCAAGTTCACATTTTTTTTTTATTTCAAATCTTAAGAAAGTGACTTAATTATTCGTATGGTCAATGTGTTCACGATTCCATATAATTAGTTGTGATGGTAAATACATAACTTCCTTGCATTAAATAATACTGAGCTTTATATCATAAGTATCACGTTCATTGACACTAACTATATATAAGATGTTTACGTCAAAAAACATTAATGATAAAATAAGTACTACAATATATATAATGCGATTTTTTTATTAGACCTCTTGCTATGTGGTTGAGTATCAGTGTTGTCTTGGGGGATTGAATCAGATGGGATGATCAGAATATTGTAAACAAGATGCTTAAATTATGATTATATATAGTGCAGTTTTAAACAGTTAAATTAATTCAATCTGAATAAGAAGTGTCAACAATTATTTTTTTTGTCATATTCTAACTAAATTATTGTTAATTAAATTTATCAATCCTAATTAAAGTCAATACTATATATGGGGCTTTTGAGATTCTTTCTTCATCGATCCTCTTTTCCTCTTTCGTATCTCGTGGACGTGACTTTGCAAAACTAATTTTCGATGTAAATTTATAAACCATCAAGGTTCCTTGCAAAAATTTGCTATTGTATTTGTTAAACTTAGCCCAGATCAATTTCAAATAGATACAAGAATATAGCATGTTTATGAAATTGAATTGATAATAGAATTAGAGTTGTGTACCTTGAAGGAGGAAACAATTACACTGACAAGTGAGAGAATACTGCTCTCTTCTTGGTAGGACGCCAAAAGACAGAAGACGAAGGGTCTATGCTCTGACTGTCTAAACTGACTAATGGACTATCAGTTTATATCCTTGCCAGTAGAGACCAAGGACCTCTCAATAGGTTACTGAACAGTCCAACCCATTACGGACTATTCATCAGAACCCAATATGTATTATCCATAAATTAATAACAATGTGCAATACAATTGATATTAACAAATACCCTTCCTATCTGATAGAAAAGGATCCCATGATCCTGAACCGATCTTACCTGAGATCGCAAATCCCAAGTTTGTCTATGAAGAGCAGATCTAATTATATTAGTGTCTATAATGGATTTCTTTTGTATAATACTAATCGATAGGGCCTCATTGGTAAGTGCTACAAGATCTCGTACATTGGAACCCATAATTATGGACCCGAATCCATTAGTATGGAACATTTTCTTTTCCAAGTGAAATCCCCTAGTATATGAAAGAGTGAAAAAGTGCTTTTGTTGTTGTGGAATAAGAAGCCTTCGTATCTTAATGCATGTATTTAATTTATTCGGAGCTATTAGAGCGGGATCTACTTTTTGGGGAATATGAGTCGAAGCAATAACAAGAATATTTCTAGTGGAACATCTTTCACAATCCCTGGAGAGATAGTTCACTAATAGACCGAGGGATAAGTAATTCGACTCATTCACATCCAGATCATGAATGTTTGGAATCCATATTATGCAAGGAGACATTGCTTTTGCTAATTCGAATTGAAGGGTGATATAAAATCGGTCTATTTCCGGCATCATATCCATAGTTAACGCATTCATCATAGTTAGAAGCTCCAGCTCCGTATCAAGGTCACGGTCGATATCGTCACTATCATCAATATCGTCACTATCATCAATATCGTCACTATCATCAATATCGTCACTATCATCAATAAGAAAACCCTTAGGCTTGTTATCCAGGAACTTGTTCAGAAATACTGTAATGAAAGGAACATAGGAGTTTGTCGCTAGGTATTTGACCAAATAGGATCGTCCAGTTCCTATAGAACCTATCACTAAAATACCCCTAGGGGGGGGTAGGGCTAAGCGGAGCGAAAAGGGTTTCCCATGAGATGGGAAATGAAAACTATTAGCCACACACAGGGTTTGTGAATAAGTGATTGTCTGATAATGAGCAAGGAATATCCGTCTTTCTGCTAAACAGGATGTATTGAACTCATAATTCATTAGATACTTTTTATGAATGTCAACTAAGTATCGTAAGTAAATTGTTCCCGGTTGTTCAATCATTTGATAACCAGAGTTATTCTTTGATAAATAATCACTATGAGTCAGACTCAATAGAATTTGATCAATCCTTTTTTCTGTCGTTAAGGTAGAGAACTGAACCAAGAATTCTCTTTCTTTATCATCAATCGAATCATTGTTCGAGACCCAGGATTCTATTTTATCATCAATCCAATCACCATTCACGTTTTTTATTTTTCTTATCAAGGAATAGATCGCTTTACTTGTATGACTTAGATGTCTCGTATTTCTCGAAAAAGCGATTCGATTGATGGGATTTGGTATGATACTTATGAGATCGATGAGATTCAAATATTTCTTCTTAGAACGTATTGATTTGACCCCATAAGCGGGACCACCACCCCATAGCATGTTGCCGCCAGAAGCAGAACCCCGTATCTCTTCTAGAGAATTTCCTAATTGTTCCAGAGCAACCAGAAAGAGATTCTTTAACCAGAAAGAATTCTGTTCAGATGTAGGATACCTATCCAGAAGTTTTCGCAACTCAATCATGTATGATGGAATCATCAAAGATTTGACCTTTTCGAACTCTGTCTGTAACTCACTATAGACTCGAGAAACAAAGAGAAGATGTGTACGAACGAGATATCCAGCAACAAGAAGAAGGAAAAGGATTGAATAGAGGAACTCCCGAACATTTAGCGATCTTAGATGTGTCGATATCAATGGTGACTCATTATTTCGATGAAGAATTTCTTCGGACAGAAGAAGATTATGTAAACACTTACTCGAAATCTCACTTATCAGATTCCATTGTGAAAGACACAATTTTTTCTGAAGAATTCGCCATGATATATCTGATCCATGCATAATATCATGAAAAATGGATACAAATTTTTGGCTGCTACTTAGTATCGGCAATAGGTCTGAAAAAGTATCTAAAAATAGGAAATTTAGATATTTGTACCCTGTCGAGGTAAGGAACCATGGTATATATGTTTGGAATAGATTCCATTTTGAGAGAGTTGAAAAAGCACTATCTCGTTGAAAGGTTCTATACATCTGCCCTTTCTCAAGGCATTTTTTTAGACAAGGACTCCATTTTTTCCTCTTTTCGGATGGTAAATATTTCTCAGAACATGGAGTGTGAATCAAACCCATGTTTGAATTGAAATTGAGATACTGATGCAAGTTCTTCCCTTCTGAATCGGGTAGATTCATATCGGAAAGAGGTTGACAATAAGTTCTTTCAAAATTGACTATTTGTCCCTCTGTTAGAGGTGTTCCAGAAATGTCTACGATCGAGTAAATAGCTCTACGAACGAATGGATCGGATCCAATTCGAAAATGGAAAGATTTGTACAAGTTATACCCTTCGTCACCACTTTGCGGAAAATCGTTAGATATCAATATGTTAGATACCTGTGACTCGATTGGTGAAATAGTATCTCTCTCCAAAAGAGCATGTTTTTTTTTACCGCCGCACAAAGAAAATATTTTGTTGCGAATGAACAAGATATCGAGGAATTGTCCATACGTAAAATCATAATTATTGATACAGGCCTTTTCCACATAAAAAGGGAATCTTTTGTTACAATAGAAGCAGAAGTGATATCGATTATTCAAGAATCGAAGTCGATTTGCTTTATAAAAAGAGGATATCAATGAACTTCTATGAAATGGTTTCACGGGATTCAGCCAATTATCTTGATCGTGGGATATCATTGAGAAATAGGAATCCATGTTATCAAAAGATTTCCTGCGATTCTTTCTAGTATGGAATGAGTCAATCATCCACTTTGGTATCTTATTGAACAAAAATGGTGATATTGTTCCTCCATTGATCAAGAATTTCGATTTTTGGGAAGTATCATGGTCATCCAATAAGAAGGGTTTCCATTTTTTCAAATGAACGATTTGAAGACCTATTGATTCTAACAACTGATTACAGAGTGGATCATTCGGACCTTTCAATTCATAGATGTGGATCTCGGACCTATGAATGGGGATACTCCCGAAACTCACAAAGAAAAAAGGAAGAAATGAGTTAGATAAAAAGAGAACAAACTTGGACAAAAAGAAACAAAGTGACTTAGACAAATTTTTTTTGTCGATAACCTCAGACCAATCAATCGAATATTGATTAATACGTAATCGATCGAACACTACTTGAAAACGGCTATTCTGCTCAGAAATGAAATGGTCCAAATGTTCCTGGAATTTCTTGCTCCCATTGGACCATTTGTATCTATATGCATTAGGATCCCGATTCATGGATCTCTCGGTTCGAGAAATCAAAATAAGAGGATCGAACCATTTCTTCTGACTCTTTTTCAAATTTGAGAAATGTTGGTTGATCGTGTATTTCATTATAGTTCTATGATTCAGAGTATCATTTTCTATTTGATACCTTTGAATTCCATATTCGAAGTTGCGATCGAATCGATTCATTAAAAAGAATCGATTCAATACATTTCTTATGTACCCATAGGTGCTATATTGGATTTGAATCAGATTTCGGATCAATCTATATTGATTGACTTCCTCCATTATGTTGTTGCTAGTAAATACCACTCTTTTTGGTTTTGGATCTTCCAAATCATTCCCGCAAGAGGTCCGGACCCATTTTTTTATGATCCTTCGATAAAAAGATTCATTCTCTTCATAAAAAAGAGGAGGTAGAACCAATAAAGATTTATTTTTCGACTCATCCCTGTAGTTGAATACCTCATTCAAGAATTGTTTTTGATCCAATCCGAAGGAATCAATAGAAAAGGCAAATCCCTTATGATACACCAGATCCGGCTCGGTTATTGATAGAGTGAATAGATCTGCCATTTCTTGAAATCTCTCTTCTGATTCAAAATCGTGGTGTAACGTGTATCCCCCTCTGTTCCGGTCATGGAATAGATGAAATAAACCAAAAAATGGATTTTTGTTCAAGAATGAAATCTTATTGGAACTGTCCAGTTCATCCTTCGGAACCATATCCCATCCCGGATCTGATGAAATAGGATGAATTGAGACGGTATTTTGTAAATACATAATTATCTTGAATATATTCACTATTTCTTTATTTTCCGATCGCCTGGAAAGAACAAAGTAGAGAATAATTATTGATTAATGTTAATCCATAATAATAACAAAGTAGAGAATAATTATTATATAATAAAATTATATAAATATAACATTTTCCCACTTGGATAACATTAATTAATAAATTAATTATATCAATTACAAACAGGGTCGGCCCGAGGGGGAGGTCGGTAAAGCAACCGCTTTAGGCCTCCCCTATTACAAGGTCTCAAATTTTTTATATATATTTAATATATTAAAATTAAAGTAAAATATATTTGTAGTTTATGTGGAATTAAATAAATTTGATTTTGGTTTTCATAATTTAAAATTAATGTATTGAGTCTCTCTCTTAAATCATCATAAATTAGTTTTTATTAGGTATGTTTTTAGTCTTCAGTACTTTTTATCATGAGGGGTGATAAGGATTAATTTGAGGTGATTTTAAGAAAAGAGAAACTCAACACATTGATTTTAAATTATGAGAACAAAACCCAAATATACTTAAATTTATAACAATTAAAAACATATTTTACCCAAAATTTAATAAAATCTGTATATCAAATATAAAATATTACTCCTTATTAGTTAATAGATAATAATTGAAAATAAGTTTTTTTTTATAAAAAATAAAATTTTAATTTAATATAAGTTTCTTTTCTTAAAAATTGACTCATATTTTTTTTAAAAAAATATGACATTTCTTATCTTTTATCTTTTAAATTTAGGCCTCCATCTTATAATTTGCTTTAGGCCTACATATATGTTGGGCCGACCCTGATTACAACACAAGCACAAATATCAATCAAGAAACATAAACATGAATCACAAAGATAGTATCTGATAGGGATACATACCATATGCTTATATTCCATAAATAATGGATAATAAAAAACAAAACATAATAAATATGTGATCCCAAAATGGTTCAAGCATTTTTATATGCTAGAAGAGATGTAATGAAAATGACGTCATTGATAAATTTACATCTCATGAAAACCATAATAATATATAAAGTATAAATGCACAGCAACAGTATTGTCGCAATATATCACAAGTGGCCTAGAAATACTTTCAACAATATGAAAGCCAGAAATCAAATTTTTAAGCCACACATCTTGACAAGTAGCCTCATAACAAGCGACATACTCTGCCTCCATGGTAGAAGTAGCTGTAAGAGTTTGATTAACACTCTTCCAAGAAATAGCTCCTCTTGCCATCATAAAAAAAAATCCGGAAGTAGATTTTCGGTCGTCAGGGCAACCAACAAAATCAGAATCAGAATAACCAATGACCTGAAGTTGATCAGACTTCTAATAGGTCAACATGTGATCCTTGGTTCCCTGCAAATATCTAAAGACTTTTTTAACGGCTTTCCAATGACCCAAACCCGGGTCGCTCAAGTATCTCCCTAAAGCATTAACAACAAAAGCAATATCGAGACGAGTACAAACGTGAGCATACATCAAACTACCAACAGCGGAAGCATATGTGACTTTTTCCATTTCAACTCTATTATGATCATTTCGAGGACGTTGAAATTGAGAGAGTTTGTCACCTTTTGAACAGGTGCAACACATAGGGAGCAAGAATGCATGTTAAATCGTTTGAGGATTTTATCAATATATCCTTTCTGAGACAATCCAAGAATGTCACGTGACCTATCACAGAAAAACTGAATGCTTAGAACAACAGAGGCATCACCAAGGTCCTTCATATCAAAGTGGCTATTTAACATAAATTTTGTCTCAGTCAAAAGTTCAACATTACTACTAGCAAGGAGAATATCATCAACATATAAGACAAGAATGATGAAATGGCTCCCACTATCTTAAATGCTATGAGAGATATGATCATAAAAATAAACTTAAAACATATCTCAGAAAATGAGCAAATACAAAACAAACTCATACTAACCCAAAACACCAAAAGACTTATACAAATACACATGAGTTATGAAAACTCTAATAATCAAGTCTTCGGTTAGTGGATCTACTAAAATGCTCAACACACGTGATGGTTGTTGTTAATGTCTTTTCGACACTAATCCAAAACAGCTCCTTTCACCATCACAATAGGCCACAAATCCAACACAATCCACATGAGCATAAGTGCACACAATAGACCAGTATCAAGAGTAATTACATAAGGGGAAGACCCAATAACAAAAGTAATTACACATGGGAAAAATCAAGAATGCTCGGGAACAGTTGACATTTAATTAATCTGAGTTTTACTAAATAAGTGAATATATGCATGTTCAAGTAGAATAAATAAATTTAACAAATCAACCACTTTGAACAACATAGACACTTAGCTTAAACAAAATAAAACTTAAGATTAATATAGACAAAAATGTCAACAATGAGCAAGCACTTATAGCAATTGGTTCAAACAAAAGAATACAAGTATCTCAACAATGCAGAAAATCATACTCAATAGGAGTACTCATATCATACATGCAAGATACTCATACATCTGTAACCTTAAGAGAAATGTAGAATATCAGTTAAAGAAAATTACAACAAAGTTGCATAGTAAAATAATCAAAGTGTCTTTCATAACACAATGGCCAAAATAATAATAATAATAACATACTCCACATAAACTCAAGTGCCTATAATAACCCAATAACAAATAACAAAAGTAATTACATATGGGCATAACCCAATAACCAAAGTAATTACAAAATGGGCTTACAAAATGGCATCAATGAGTAAGCACTTTATTGGTCCAAATAATAAGATTTACAAGCACCACATCGATCCAAAGAAATCATACTCGATAGGAGTATTAATTTCATATAAGATACTTATAAATCTGTGACCTTATAAAATGTGGAACGTTGGTCAAGAGAGAAGCACAATAAAATTGCAAACCAAATGTGCAATACCAACAAAATAACCTTAGTGTACACTTAATGTGTCTTACTGAGATTCAATAAAATTGCACACAATAATATATATCAATAATTTGTACATAAGAATACATCTCAGTAATATAGAATGAGACTTCTTCCCAAAATCTCTAAGAGCATGTCATATGATTAAGCGCGCATAAGAACATATGACAACAAAAATGCTCAGAAAACAATATCTTAATACAAAAATGCACACAAATATATATAGCAATGCTATTATCTCATGACAAACAATTGTGTGCACACTCTCCCACTAATCCAAAATAATATGATATTATTAGGATTTTCATTAGAGTCAAATAATAGTAAAATACTCTAATGTTATAATATCTAATAGTGAGATTATAATTTTGCTAAGGTACTCATTATGAGTCTAAAACTCACAATCTTTCTCTCTTCAAAATTTGATATTAGAGAGAAACATATTAAAGCAAAGTCAACAGAAATGGTTATATATCAGAATATGAAACTCAACATAGAACCATAATAATGGTTTTGCAAAGGAGTTTCATAGTTAACCATATACTTTGCTTATAAAATGAAGGAAATTATAAATGTCAACATGACATTTTAAAATAGAAAATCTCCTTCAAAAATATTGTAACACGCAATTTTATAAAATATGATGGCTATTTGAAAAATTGTCAACATATGAGTGAGATTATAATCTCTAACATATTTCAAAAATGAGATCATAGAAAATTTCAACGACTCACTCCCATGACTCAAGTGTTACAATTTAAATAATAGCAAAGCACTCTTTAGCGGAAGCGGAAACAAAAGTGCATAAGACTCTTGACTATTATTGAGGATAGAATAAAAGATTTAAGAAGTCTCTAACTCCCACCGTTCTTATAATTACAAAATTATAGGATAACAATATTGTATTATATACAAAATTTATCCAAAATAGTTTGGCATACCATTGATGATAAGGAAGATTAATGGTATGTAATAGAGAAATTAATCTCTTCAAACAATAAGTTAATTTGGAACATCAACATATTGTCTGGTATAATTAATTACCAATAATATAAGACAATAATAGGGATCGGAGTTTGACTGTAATGTTCTCAAAGAGACTTAACAAGCAATATCCTCAATATAAAGTCTTAACAATAAAGGGTTGACAATATGAAAGTAGTCATTGCATTACTACTATCTTGCTTAACAAAATCATAACATAATATATGTAGATTTCTCCCACTTGATAAAGAAAAGTGGTTAAATAAATAATATAATATGAAAATCATATAAAAGTATTTAAAATTATTTTCTCTATCACACAATGATCATGTCAAGCAATGTCATACCGATAGGGTATGTCCATCACCTACACAATTCAATTCAACTTATTTGAATAAAAGAATTTTCTAAAATTAATTCTTATTCAAAATATTAACAGAAATGGGCAGAGGCTAACACCAAAATAACAAAGAAACATTTAATATGCATAATATCTTATGCTAACACAAAATTAAATGAATTTATGTATTAAGCCAAAATAATAAGGTGCCCATTAACCAAAATTTCTTATTTACAATGATCCCGCCTAAGGGTCCCGAATCACAATAAATAAGAAATAATAAATTATACAATATACAATTCTCATGTTCCAAAAACAAAATTCTAATACCGATAGGGTACTAAAATGAAAATTTGACATGAGTTAAACACCAATATATATTGCATAAAAACAAATCACATTAATAACAACACACCGATAGGGTATAATTATTATTAGTGCAATATAAATATTATTTAAAATAACTAATTTTCCATAAAATTTTGCACAATTGTACCAATGATAGGCGAGTTCACAATCATACAAAATATAAAAATCATGCCAAACATAATTTAATTGAATAAACAAATTGCATGAGTAATAAACTAATGTATTATAAATACATAATATATGATTTCAAAATGGCCAAAAATAATTTCATAACATTGGTTCAATATTAGAGAGAGTGAGTTATACCAAAAACTCTCTAATAATATATGAAATATACACAAAAAATTTCAAGCCAAAATTCTGAGAGTAGCATTTCTAAAATTATAAATTACTCTCAAAATAATTAAAATAAATACTTCCAGGTATCCAAAAAACACAAAAATTATACCAAAAATTCAGAAATTTAATTATTTAATTTTTGGTATAAAAAATAAAATTTTTCGGACCAAAATAAGGTATCCACGCGCCCCCACACGCCTGTGCCGAGAGTGGGCAAAGTCTCAACCAGAATTGGGTCTTCTTGACCCACTGGAACAACAAAACGAGTCGCACGACCCGCGCGCAGGACCCGACGGAAACAACCATTTCAGGCGGCGACGTGCTTCGATTTTCCGGCTGTATGGGCGCAACATCACGGTGGTTGAAAGTCCCAAAATAATTTCATCGTTTAGCTTCGAATTTATGTGAAATTATAGATCGGAAATGTTGGGGTTTTTCGAATCCGCGAAGAAGAAGATCCGTTCAAGCACGACATCTCCGACAACGGTAAGCCACGATTTTCCAGCTGGAGGAGCGCTACGGCACAACGGCTTAATGTCCCAAGTCAATTTCGTGATCTAGCCTCTGTGGCACGAGAATTTACAGATCGAAAAACAAGGGTTTATAGAACCCGCAATGAAGAACTTACAAAAATTCTCCAGATTTTTCCAACAATTTGTTCTCAAAATGTGCAGATTCATTCTAAATGTGTAGTTAAACAAAAGATCCAAATAAAATTCGAAAAAAAATTGGCTCAATTGTGAGATCAAAAAACGGGTTTAAAGGTTCTAACCCGAGAAGAAAACTGACAAATTCTCATAAAATACACAACGAAATCACACCAAAATTTGGCTTATGATTCGAAATTGTATGGGTAATAAAACCCCTAAATCAATTTTATGTTTCGAAAGCCAAAAACGAGAATCAAAATTTTGAACGTTTCGCGAAATAGAGAAGAAAAAATAATTCTGTAATTCGAAATATCCTTCACAGTTTTAACACAATACAATAGATATCCAACAACAAAAATCCCCAAATTTTCTGCACAATTATCAAATAATTTTATCAATATAAATTTAGGGTTCATAGGATACTAATTCTAACCCAGAACAACCATAATCTGTATCTATTAGGCTTTGATACCAATTGTTAAACTTAGCCCAGATCAATTTCAAATAGATACAAGAATATAACATGTTCATGAAATTGAATTGATAATAGAATTAGAGTTGTGTACCTTGAAGGAGGCAACGATTACACTGACAAGTGAGAGAATACTGCTCTCTTCCTGGTAGGACGCCAAAAGACAGAAGACGAAGGGTCTATACTCTGACTGTCTAAACTGGCTAATGGGCTATCAGTTTATATCCTTACCAGTAGAGACTAGGGACCTCTCAACAGGTTACTGAACAGTCCAACCCATTACGGACTATTCATCAGAACCCAATATGTATTATCCATAAATTAATAACAATGTACAATACAATTGATATTAACAAATAATATAATTTATTGATTAATGTTAATCCATAATAATAACAAAATAGAGAATAATTATTATATAATAAAATTATATAAATATAACAGTATTTTCATTATAAATAAATTATTCACATTATATTTTCATCAAATTATTCACATTATATTATACAAAAGCGAACTGTGTATTTTTAACTAAGCAGTATTATATAGAGTTTTCTGAGTTTTTTGTCCTCTTCATGAGTCGGCCGTTTTTTTAGCAACAAAAACTTTGTTTAAAATAAGAAAAGTTTTTTTTTTTAAAAACATTTATAGAGAAATTTATATTTACTTCATCCTAAAAAAAATAAATAAGATAGAGTTCAAATTTATAAAAACACCTTATTTCACTTTACCGGCCACTTGGAGTTTCTTGAGTAGTCAATCGTCTACACTAGATTTTCAATATTATTAACATGATTTTCAGTGATTTATGATTTTTTTTTTATCAATACCTATTAATAAATTCAAATGTAAAAAATAAGAAGAAAGTTAAAGAAATGATATGAGTGCATAACGAGTGCCTTTATCTTAAAAAGCATTGGTTAATAATCAATATATAAAAGATTTTTAATGAAAACAATAATATTATAATTAATTGTATTTATATATAACATTAAATGCTAATGCTACATAGTTTAATAAAGACTTTTATTTTTATTCCTTAACCAATGTCTTGAGCCTTAACATTTTCCTTAAGAAATTATTTTATATGTAAATCAACATTGTTCAGACAAAATGACAAATTATCATTAGTAATTATCTAATTTAAGTTTGAATCATTAGAACTCTCCTCGACCTTAACTTACATAACTTTATTAAATGATTAATATAAACTGTATACAGAAAATATTTATGGGAAAAAAGTTGGTTGCATGGACTTTTCCTAACAGAGAATAGAACACACAAAAGTCATGTGGGAGCCGCTGATGGTTTTCCAAGAAATAGGAAAAGAGGAAAAAAGTGATGGATATTAATTTTGTGTAAATATATGAAAATAAATTAAAGTTTGTATGCATATCATCACTCAACATTAATATCTTGTAATTTTTTTCATCAACAGTGTAAAATCATGATTTTATAAAATTAATTTTAAATCACGTTTGTCCAACATTATGCATTATTCATCTCAATCATTGATTTTTAAAATTAATTTTATTCAATAGCTTATGTTTTGATGTTAAAGTTATCTCTCCTTTTCAAAAGAAAGGACCATTGTGTACATAACGGAAAATATGGCATGGTTTGATACAGGGTCACAAAATATATATACTTTACACTGTAAACTAGTTAAGTGTCTAACATAGGACATTAATTTCATTTTGACATTGACAACAATCCTTTTCTAATTTAATTATATATGAAGGCTATTTTTCAAAGGGAAAAAAAGTTCAATTCCTTGCTGAGGGTTTTGTTCTCCATGCATAGCGACAAAAATATTCTCGGCAAGATATTGAGGCTTTTATTTAAAAAATAAAAATCATTGAATGATGAACAACTTGTATTATAAGCTAAAATAATCAATAAAACACATATCATTAACAAATACTTTTGAGCTATAGGCAGCATTGTTATACATGATCTATTATTGCTTTGAGAAGAACTTATCTATAAAAAATATTTTTTTCCCACGAATGGCTAAACTCTGATGAAAGATGTTTATGTGGAAATTGCAGAAAATGGTAAAGTGGGAAGATAGATAAAAGATAATGGGATCAAAGATAGGAGGAAGAAGAAGCGTGGGTTGAAATTGATTAGGTTTACTGTTTTTATTGGACTCTCAAATTATTAAGTACTGCCATTTGTTTGTTTGTGTTTTCTTAAATGACGGGGTACGTTGGTTAGAGTGATATCTACATCCTTGATTCCTTTTAAGTGAGGTATGAGATTGTTAGAAAAAATTTCCGATAGCAGAGTTAGCCCCTAACTCCACCATAATATAGATGTTGAATTCCGTGAAATATACATATGCTAAAAAAAATGAAGGATCAATATGCCATGGACCCCACACATCCTTCTACCACTGTCGGCTGATTTTATAGAATTCTTAACATTCACAGAAACCTCAAAACAGCTATGCTATGGCCAACAAATATGAAGAAATTAAAAAAAAAACTATACAGAAAGGATATTTTGTTTTCATTATATTTTACATATCCAAAACATAAATGCATTGCAATTTGCACTGCGTAAAAGTAGCTGGCAAGCCAAGCACACAATTTGCTAATTTTTGTCGTATTCCTATTTTGAGTATTTTTTTTTAAAAAAATAACTTTGATTTTTTTAATAAAGTAATTTTTTGACATGGTATGACACACTAACAAAAAGAGTTTATTATGATAGTAATTATTTGAAAGGCCAAAATTTAAATTAATAATAAATTATAATTAAATAAAAAAAGCCAAGTAACCCTTATGAAAAAAAATTCTAGATAACATTTTATATGCATATCCTGTGCACTTCCTTCAAACTCATCAAATGGCAAGGAAAATGATAGTAGTTATGGAGAATAGAGAGATAGAAAAAAAAATTAAAAGATGTGATATGAAAAAGAAGAAAAATAAAAAGCGAATAGAGTTTATATAAAACATGAGTGTGGAAAAATTAACATTCAACTAACACATGTAAGTTTCTAAAAGATCCGTACATCTTTAATTTAATTTAAATAATAACAAGACGCAACCTTCTCAAATGTCATACAGTATAAGGAATTAATTTTAATAAGACAAGTACAAACAACTATTTCATGGCACATGGACTTAAAATTTATTATTTTCATTAAATAACATTTAATATTATTAATATATTAAACATTGCATTTTCTATATATAGTTTCTATTTTATAACAAATTTAATGAGTATATATTGTTAATGGAAATTATTTACACCGACTTCCAATGATAAATTGTGAACCTAAAATGAAATAACAATATATTATTAAATAATAGCGTAAGACAATTTTCTTGTTTTCAGATCACTCATTAGTAAGATTTTTCTAAAGGATCCGCTAACAAGTGCTTTAAAAGTATTGATTAAGAAACAGATTAATAGAATATTTTTATTAGAAATTATGATATATATTCATTATATTTATAATATTAAATACATTATATTTTAATAAAAACTTTTTTTTTTAGTTTAGTAACTAATATTTTAAGGATATTCGTTAGTATTTTTTTAATTACTAATAATATAAGATTAATTTGAATATTGTGGATAGAAAAATTGTGCTGGTTCAAAAAATAGAAAAAATTGCCATACAGTATAGGGATGAGATGATATAGTGAGGGGTAAAACCAAAAGATCAATTATGTTATGATGTCATGATTGATCCGTTTATTAATTAATCTAATAAAGCGCCAAAAGGGTCTACATTTAACATGCACAATGTATACATATGATTATTATTTACTATATGAGGTTATATTTCCGATTTAAATAAAAAGAAGAGAGAGTTAGAAGTGAGTACTTAATTAACAAGTAATAAAACAGGAAGCACCTTAGACTCTATTCTCACTCATACAAATTTATAGACCCCTTTCCCTTTATTTATATTTTGTTTAAAATTTTCTAGAAATAGGGATATCTTAAAAACCAATCTATTCCAATGCAAAAGCAGCACCGGATTTGCGTAAAAACCACTTGATTGCTGCACCTTCCTCATGCTCCTCTCTCTCTCTCTCTCTTAACTTCAATCCTAAGTATGATTTATGATTTAGCCTCTTCTCTTTAAATGAACAAAATTAGTTTTTTGAGTTACTCCCTCTCCACCCCACACCATAACAATATTTTTCTACCTCTTGAAAAAAACGTTTAAATGACACAAACACTGTCAAGGTAATATTTCACGCTATATAGAGACAGTGACCTCTTCAATTCAGAGTTCATAGTCTTCCTCCAAAATTAAGTAACATTGCCATTCTCACACTGTCCTTTCACAAATGGGTCGCCATTCTTGTTGTGTAAAGCAAAAATTGAGGAAAGGTTTATGGTCCCCTGAAGAAGATGAGAAGCTATTCAATTACATAACCAGATTTGGTGTTGGTTGCTGGAGTTCTGTTCCTAAACAAGCTGGTAAATTCACAAGTTACATGAAAAACCAAAGTTCTTATCTACTTTCTTATTCTTCTCTTTCATTACTTAAAATGAAAACAAGAAAAAGAGTCTAACTTGTTTCATGAATTATATTGCAGGACTGCAAAGGTGTGGAAAGAGTTGCAGATTGAGATGGATAAACTATTTAAGGCCTGATTTAAAGAGAGGGATGTTTTCACAGCAAGAGGAGGATCTTATAATCAGTCTTCATGAAGTCCTTGGAAATAGGTAACATATAATCAAGAAAATGAAATAAATTTCTTTTCTTTTGCTAAATGGGTATCTGTTGAAATGATTTTCTTTTGGAATATCAGGTGGGCTCAAATAGCAGCTCAGTTACCAGGGAGAACTGATAATGAGATTAAGAATTTCTGGAATTCATGCTTAAAGAAGAAGCTACTGAAGCAAGGGATTGACCCAACTACACACAAGCCTCTCACTGAAGCTCATGTTAAAGAAGAGAATAAAACCATAGAGACAACTCCTATGCAAATTCCATTGTCTCAAGGGCCTTCAGCTACATCACAAGGTTCAGCACTTTTAATAAGTGATTCCAATCACTATGATGTTGGGATAACAGAAGCTTCAAGAGAAATTTTCATGAGTAAACCAGCATTGGACCCTTTATCTTTCTATGATTTCCAAATGGGTGTTGTGCATTCTGGTTATAACTTACCTGTGAGTAATTATCAGACAAGCCTTAAACCATCTGATCAGAGCCAATTTGGACTAAATTCAAGCTATGGATTCTGTTCAATGCCAAGTCTAACCAATTCAGATCATGGGAATGTGTCGGTGAATGAGTTTTCAGACAACAATTCAGCTTCCAAAATAAGTTCCTTGTTCATGAATGATCAGGTGAAAGAAAGTTCTAGCAATAGCTCAAACATGAGCACTATTTATCAAGGAGGAGGAGGAGGAGGGTGTCAAATGAGAAGCATATTGGAAAATGCAGGGTTCTCATGGGAAGGAGAGAACAAGTTAGACCCTTTGTTTCAGTTCCAAGTCAATGCCATAAAATCTGAGGATTTCAGGACAAGTTCATGGGAAGAAGGGCAGCTACAGAATCACAATTCAATAGATTTCACTAGCTATCCGTTAACATCACTGTCAGAGGATCTAACTGGAGCAAATTTTGATGTATTCCAGCATATATGAACTGTAAATTCTTTCTTTCTTTTTTTAATTTTTTTAAGCTCTTTCTCTCGTTGAAACAAAGTAGCAAAGATAGAAAGATGTTGATAGTATAGGAGATTTCTAGTGTAAGATTTGAGATGATGATGATGATGATAATACCTCCCCTCCCCCCTCCCCTGCATTTATTTTTCCTACTGATTGATGATGTATCTGTTTTCATCAGCCAAAGTTTGAATAACGATATATTCTTGAAGATTAATGATTGAAGCTAATTTTGTTTTGTGACTGTAATATTTTTATATTATCCAACTAATGAATTATTACATTCAGTTACAAATGCCTATATATACATTATCTTTTTCCCTTTTAATCATGGTCCTTATAGAGCTTCCTTTTTCTGTCCTCTACTGTAGCTGGTCAAAGACTCTAATATGATCAAAAAGACAAAAACTAGCAATTGCTTACAAATTCCATTTCATCCTTCTTTTATAATATAATAAAATATAACAATATAATATATATAAATATAATATTGTACTGTATTATATTATATTACATACTGGGACACACACGCTCGTGTGTTACTGAATATACATCATGTAGATGTGGTGGGCTTTGGTAGAGATACTAGCGCTGGCAGAGTTTGAATAAGAAGATAATCATGTCCCATCGTTATCATATAATGAGAGATGCTGTTTTTGCTGGCATATGATATGATCCAATTGCTAGCTACTTGCAGCACCATGTATTGCTGAATGAATCCCTCCAAAAGGCTAAAATTGGCTGCCCAAATTCTGCATTATTGGAGAGAGATACCATGTATAGCTGATGATTAAAGTCTAATGCCAAGGTCCTCTCTTTCTATGTAGCACATATATATATGGTTCAAATTAAATAGATGTCCAAAGTTAAATTCACTTTAATTTACTGTCACTATAGGCTGCTCCAAGACACAATATAGCACAGCAATTTCATGTTTATGACCAAAACTTGCATGGTGAATTGGTGATTATATATATATTTTTATAATGTTTATATCATCTTAGGCTTAGCTCTTCTGGTTCTGACAGTTTCAGGAGGACGTCACTGTACAATTAATATCAGGTTACTGTTTCATTCTGATGCTTATATATGCATGTAAATTCCCAATTTTTAATTTTGCAAAAAGATAACCAATTAAAGAAAATGAGAGAAGAGAATCAACACAATGACGTACACCATGCATAAGGCATACATAACATAAGGCATCAGATGAGAATATCATAGGTGATGTTAATTGTTCAGAGTTGAGACAGGGTGCATGTATTTTTGAGCCAAACTTTGGCTCCAAAAAGTAAATCTAAATTGTTATAGTGTTACTGTTAAGATAAGATTGTGATGATATACATACATATATATATATATATATATATATGCCAAAGCACAGTAACCAACCATATTGACTTAGCTAGCAAACAAAAGAGTGCAGTAACTCCGGGTTGGATGGTCCTACCTACCATAGTGTGCCATGTACCAAATTAAGAGGGTGAAAGTAACTAGTACTTCAATTAGAACAGCTGTGCATGGAGGCATAACCATACCATAAAAGCAAGAGGGAAAGTACATGACCACATCATAAATTAATTAATTAACTTGGAGTGTTTAGGCTAAGCAGATGGGGATGATGTATCATGTATGGCTGTTTGGGCAACAATTAAATCTAAAGCTTGAAATAATTGACAAGAAGAAAGAAATTAAAGATGATAAGCCACAACTAACTTGTACATACATTATACGCAAATTACTAAAGGTCCCTGCCGCCAAGCCTCAGTAATTATCAAAGAGGTTTTGATTGTGGAGGCAGTTATACTTGTCTCTGGTCAAAGTCATTAAGGTCCTTAGCCAAAATCAGAGGCAATAACATTGCTGTGAAAAGCAGCTTCAATGTTAATTATGAGTATATAAATAAACCACTTTAAAACCTTTATTATTCAGTGTGTCAAAGTGCATGAAACCTTATATTTATCTTTTGTTTTAGTGAAATGAAAATCTTACCCTATCCATTGCAATATAGCCAGTTTGGATTACTCCTCAAATCCACGTTTCCTTCACATCAACAAAGGATTGCTTTTGAATAAACGGACCTCAGGAAGCTGCAAATCCAAGTTGTGGATGACAACACAAACACACACTTTGTTTGGTTTACTGTTGGGCAGAATTGATTTTGACAGATTTATAGAATTAATGGTAGGAGATGAATGATGCATGATTTGTGAAATACGTTGGACGAAAATGATTTAAAGTCAATTCTACCAGAATTGATTCCCACTATTCATAACGGGGAACCAAACAGACACTTAGACTGTTCATGCCAATTACAGCTTTAAATTGCGGTCCACAATCACAATTATGGTGGCAAAATCAAGGATTTTTTTAATGTATATTAGATTTGATGTTGAAACTGATTAAACTCAAGTAATTCCTTAATGCATTTTTTTTAACGTTGGAAATGTTGCAATCACCTCCAATTATCCACAATTTTCTGTAATTTCAAGGATCACAGCGCAATTATAATTATAACCATAGCAAATTATATAAAACCATGATACCTATATTAATAATAAAAGAAATACATGTGCCGACGCTGCTGCTTCCTAGCTAGCTGAGGAGTTTGAGCAGCATTTGAATTCCTCATAAAAGTGATAAAGTACTGTAATTAACAAAGACAACGTGCGAAAAAGAGAAAAGAATTGAATTGTGAAATACTAAGTTATGTTGTAGCCTTTTCTGGGTCAACTAATGCTGTATCCGACAAATGATCTTGGAATGCTTTTGCTAAACAATAGCTTTTGAACTTAACAAATTTTTAACTATTTCTATTTGATAAAGTGAAACCGACAAGATGCTGTCTCATGCATAAAAGGAAACAAATCACCAAAATATTTCATATGCCAACTATTTATGGACCTAGTCAAATGTATATGAACAATTTTCGTTATACATCATGGAGTTCTAAACCACTATTTAATTAAATCGGTAATCAAATTTTCACTTGCTTTAATTAACCATCTAAATAAGAAAAGCTGTAACCCATTACTCTGAACTTTGAAGTGAGTAAATAAATATTACATAATCAATGATGTAACAAGTTTGGATAATCTTGAATTACACTTATTAAGCTCGTGAAATATTTATCCTATGTGAAGCTAAGCTCAATTTACACGTTGAAGTTGAAATGATAACTAACAATTGATTAATTTTGCGATTGGCAATTTGGCATCAAAATAAAGAACTTGAGAAATTGAATGAAAATGAAGTTAGGTAGAACCAAATGATGCATGGTGTTTGGGCTTTATATCGAATGCATAAGTGAAGCGTTGAACTTAACCCAAGAGCATATGCTTCTAGACGAAACAGATGGACCATGGTCATGAGAACTTAAAACAATGTCAAAGACACACTTTTAACAGCCATTAGGAATGATGAATTTGAGGCCTAAAAGACCTTACGAACATAATTACAAGCACTAGTAACAAGAATCGATGAAATATATATATTTTGAAATAAAGATAGGATAAATGAAACATACTCCCTAGCATGATTGCAACATATCTAATAACGATTGTGTTTGACATTTCCCAACTCTTTAACTTGGTAAAAATTGCACTTTTACCGAATGAATTCGGCTTTATGGCTTAAAAGTGATTATGACCTTAACACATCAAAGGAAACAGAGTACTTTTTTTTTTTTTTTTCAATTTCATTTTTATTTCGGGGCTAACGAGAAAGGGAACAAACTTAAAAGTACATAAAGCATTCCTTAATTTGAACGTTTTAATAATAGCTACTCATCAAAGATAAGCTGCAAGTTGACATCCATGGGAAGAAATGTGTTAATTCCTGATTGCGCTTTCCTCACTCAAACCCCGAAACTTCTAATTACGTATTTAGTGAGTGTCTTTTATAACATATATATATACAACTACTCTTCCTAATGAGTTACTACATGGTTTAACAAAGGTAAATGAAAGTTGAATAATGAATTTCCTTCTTACTCAAGTTACTCTCAACACAAGTTACCAGGAATAGCCCCAAGCCCAGTTTGGATACACTTGTGCAGAAGAACTTCTAGAAGATAAAAATAGAATTAATCAAAGAGGTCAAATGAATTTAACTTCTCCATAAGTTGAAATTAGTTACTTACAGAGAAGTTAAATGGGAGAGCTTTGGAGTAGGTGCGCTATGCAGACTAATTTCAATTTATGAAGAAGTTAAATGCATTTGATCTCTTTGATTCATTTTATTTTTTTCACCTAGAAGTATTTCTGCAGAAATTTCATCCAAATTTGCCCATAGTATAGTTTGGAAGAAGTTACAGGTTCAAAGCTCCTTGTAGTCATTGGAAAAAAAATAAAATAAAATGGAGAGTTACTATCAACATTCAATGACATGATTTCCCAAGTGTTTAAGGAGTACATTTAATTATATACTGATGGAAAATCAGAATCTGATAGTGTTAGATACGTAATCAAGTAACTAAATTTGATGGTGCTAGTGCATACCACAGGAAAATATGACTTGTATTGCAATGGATACTGCTTCTGAAAACCCATGAAAGGGCCCATACAACAACAAAATGATATTTAACATATTGTAGCAAATAGGAATTCAGGGTGTTCTACCCTGGTGTCATCAATTTATTGGAAGTCTTTAATCTGATAACTAAGTTACAACTAACAACAAAATCCGATTCCGATGATGACATTAAATGACAATTAACAGATTAGGTCTAACGAAGTTATCACACTAATTCCACAAGGTTAGTATCATCAAAACCTTGTGAAATTCATGAGAAGCTACAAGATGCACATAACAACTTTTTGAGAGTATATTCGTGATAGAAATACCTCAACTTACAACGGAAAACAGAAATGCATGCTGCCATGTTGAAGACTAAGACCTGCCTACGTTTACAACTTGGATTTAATGAATCCTTTTCAGTATATAAAAAGCAAAAGCAAAAAGAAAAAGATTCAGAATAATTCAGCAAAAATGTACCCCCAGTGAAATAAAAATACACAATAAAACTTCACTTTCATTGCTTTAACCGACATATTTGTCCACATGCACATGTTATTCACCTTGTCTATCCAGAAAGCCAGCTAGCTGCAAGCTTGGGAGACACTTTAAACCATGACAAAATTAACTTTGTACAGGCTTCAGACATTCCAAGGAACGTAGAATTATACAGCTCATAATACCAAGGAATTCTTTAGAATTTAGATTCAGTAACAAGGATAATTTCTGAATCAATATGGCTAGTAAGCTCATGTCTCCAACTCCTCACTGGTACCCACTTTCTTTACTGTTTAAACATTAGATTGTACAAGCAGATATTGTGCTTCCTCAAAACAATGTGGGATATTCATGCTAACTGCTTAAAGAAATATATGTCCATATATTTACCTAGTCTATCCAGAGCACAAGATGCAAACTCTGGAGACACTTCTAAAACAATGACAACTTAATTTGTACAAACTTCAGTCATTGCATTATATGCAGGTTTATATAACTAATAACAAGGAACTCTACAGATATGGTTACCAGGATAAATTATGACTGCCACTATCCTTAGTTCTCAAACATTAGATTGCCTCTCCAAGTCCGAGGAGATTCATGTCCCTCCCCCGTTCACTTAATAACAGAACTAAAATGAAATCTAGTTTTTTTTTTTTCTGCTTTCAAATTTGTTAACAAGCAGAAGTTATATCTGAAGAATGCACGGCTTCAGCTTAGTCATTTCATCTCTGCAGGAATTTAGTCTCAAGAAGGAAACCCTGAGCAAGTGGAACATTAAAGTGATAAAATTTGTCAATACAAATGAAATTGAAATTGGAAAAATTGAGAAAACATTCGCAAACAGAATAAGTTTTTTTTTCCCCACTGTAAGCAGATAAAAGCATTCGTTTAACCTCTTTCTTTCAATTTTGATTTTAGATAAAAAAAAATTCAATAAATATATGAATATGAAAAAATTAATGTAGATGTAGGCATGTAGCACTAAATAGAGTCATGACACTACGGATGCATCTGTTTTAACTTTGAAAAGAAGTGCTTTAGTGATATATTTTTTAAAAGCTTTTTTTTTTTTTTTCAGAATCTACTATTCTTTTTAACTTTTGAAAAAAGCACTAATATAACTTTTTTTTTCCTAATTATAAATTTTTTAAACATGTTTTAATTAAAAAAACACTTTTTCCTCTGAAAAACCAGAAATAAACGAGCCCTATAATAACATGTCGGAGGAGCATAAATTCAGAGGGAGAAAAATGCATAGTAAACTGTTGTCATGCATAGACATAATTCAAGGCTTCATGTTATTTATTTATTTTGCCTTAAAAGGAATGCATATATCACACTTTAATGTACATATATAAGTATAACTGGTAGTAACTTTGGCCTTATACATGAATATATTGTAAACACCAACTCAAACACAGAACAGAATCATGAAATCAAATAATTAAGTGTTACATATCCGGAGAAAAAAAAGTAAGGCAAGAAGTCACAAGAGACAGAAAAGCTGGTAATGCTATCAAATTTACTGAAAGTTATTATTATATGTACAACATTTCCAGATGCAAATTTGTAAAATTACTCGTCTTTTTGAGATAACCAGCCTTATGTATAACTTGGATGATCAGTCACAAATAACAGTGGGTGTTAAATAATTTTCTAAGTACAACAATACACTCTTTGCCATTTGAAAGACTTACAAGGATCATTATTTTGATTAACGAAATCAGTGGCGCTTATAGCCCCAAGGGCTGTCTGTGCAATTGAGCTCCCGGCTGATAAAGAGTGAGGTGGTGTATGGCCTTTGCAAACAGTTCCTTCAAATCAGGATGTTGAGCTAGAACAGGACGAGCATGCTTCTCTAGAGTGCTCAAGGCACGTTCTTGCTCAAGAACCTTACTGTTGCCCACATTTAAGGCAAGGTAACAAAGTAACTTCAGGCCATACACTTGTTGATGATTATTTATCTGCAGCAAACTCATTAGCTTGGGAATTCCATCAAGCTCAAGTATTGCCTTAGAATGATCAACACAGTTGTAATTATCCGAGCACACAAACTTTACTAATGCAATAGCAGCTTCACTTGCTACATCTACATCCTTATTACCAAGCTGGGTAACTAAAGGACCAAGAACTTGAGGAACCTTTCCAGGGAAGTTTCTGGCCAAGGAACCAATTGATTTAATGGCAGGAATCAGCAAGGCAGGATCACTCTCCTCTCGAACCACCCTCAAAAGCTGATCCAAAACTGCCTTTGCCGCGGGGGCAGTGGGCTTAAAAGCAGCTCTTCTAAGATCTGCATTGGACTCTGCCACCGTGGCAATCTCCATGACAGCCATGAGACAGTTAAGCCGCAATTCTCCACTCTCAGATTCAATAATCTTAGCCAGACAAAGCAAACCTTTCGTCTCGGTAATCTTCTTGCAAGTCATAAGACACCCTTGAGAGAGTTTCCACAGAGCCTTAGCACAACTGACTTTGACACGATTCCTTAACTCAGGGCTCTCTCCCTCCCTTTGTTGGGGGTTTCCCGCTCTGCTGCCGGCATCAGAATTGGCCTCAGACAAATTGAGAACCAAGGAATGAATGCTGTTGCGAGCAGCCATGGGGTCAGCAAGGACAGTATCCATGGACAACAGAGACACAAGGGGTCTAGTCACATTGGCCCTCACAAACTCCTCCCTAACAATGTCATCTTGGTCAGCCATAGTAGAGACCAAATTGGCAACGGAAACACGAACTCTGAAGGGGGCATCAGAGAGAACCTTAACAAGGACAGGGATAGCTAGGTTGGCAACTAGAAAACTAACCACCCTGATTTGGTTTGAGGCTATATTGACAAGAGCATTAGCAGCAGCAACTTGAGCCTCAGGGGAAGAAGCTTCCTTGAGAAGCTTGAGGAGTGGCAAAACCCCACCTTCCTCCATTATAATGAACTTGTTACGGTCATTATCCTTGGCAAGGGAACCAAGTTCCATGGCGGCATCAGCACGGTCCTTAGGGTTACCCAATTGGAGAGTATAGGTGTAGGTCCAAACCCAAGCCAAGATGGGGTCGTTACTGGCAATTGGAGGGAGTGATAAATTGGTCCCCTTGGACTCGAAGATACTTAGAAGCCAAACCATGTCACCGTTGGAAGATTCCAGAAGATTCCAGACCTTCCTGAAGTCACCGGTGCTTCTCATCGACAACACCTGCCGGAGCACCCCTCCTTGCTTCTTGCACTTTCGCACAAGTGAAAGCGTCTTGTCCAGATTCTTCGACACGTCAGCAACCATGCGACGGATCGGCCTCTCGTTCAACGATTGGTTCCCGGACAAAACCCTCACAACAGCACGCAAGTTGTTGCAGAGAACTTGCACCTTCTTCGCCAGTTCCAAGCACTCAACCTTGGATGACTCTGCTTCCTCAGCCAGTTTTATCACTCTGTCTCCAACCAGGATCGGACCCGATAACTCCTCTTCGAGACGCTTTTCCTCTTCCACCTTAGGGTTAGGGTTAGGGTTTCCCATCATCCCAGACAACACCATCCCTCTCTGTGTACTCTGTTAATCTTATCTCTAGCCTGAAGCAGAGAGTAAAGGGAAGAAAAAAAGATTGTACAACCAATGAATTGAATTCAATAATGCAAAAGCAAAAGAAAAAATAAATAATGAAAGTGACGAAGCAAGGGAAGAAGAAGAAGAAGACAGTAATCTAGTACTACTAATCGTACCGTTGTAGATAGTGGAATTGAAAGCTGAATTCAGTGGTTGTCACTCCTCTCCTCTTTCCTACAAGATTCTTCCTCCGCCCCAGGATTGACTCCGAGAATAGTAAGTCATCACAGATGTTAATAATAAAAAAAGGACTGGTATAATATATAGTAGATAATTAAATTAAACTATATAATATATATCTCGAACGGACACACATTCTTCTTAGGTGGAGTTTTTTAATTAAATTAATTAATTTTGATGAGATATTTTTAAGGGATAGTTGTCAGTGTTGGTTGTATTGAAATTGCAGTGCAGCGTGCAGTGAGTGAGGAGGAAACTGGGAAGGAATAACGGAATAAGATTAGATTAATGGAAGAATCGAAATGTTGCGATGGTTCTCTCGTATCTCATAGTCAACACACGGTTATTGTTGAGTGTTGACTGTTGACTGATACCTACGAATGCAAAGGGGAATAAAATACATTCTTTTTTTTTTTTGGGACATGACTCCGTCATTGTAGGTAAAAATTCTTTTAAACTCGAATAAAAAATTCTTTTAAATTAATTTTATTTTTAAAAAACAACAGGGATGTATATTTGTTTCTGGATTTTACAAACTTAAAATCAGCACATATATATACTACTATTAAATAGAATAAATAGATTCTTATTTAGTTATTTTTAGAGCATTTTAGTTGTTTAATATAGATTCTTAACGAGATTACCTACATCCCAATTTCCAAGTTACCTTTTTTTTCATAATGGGAATCTGACGTGGGGGAGAAGACCTCGTTTACTAGATGATGCCATTGCCAATCAAAGGGTGCCACGTCACATTTCAAAATTCAAATAACCCGCTTGTTACGTTCTCAAAGGCGTGGCCAGAAACAGAAGGAATGGGTCCTAAATGGAGAGAGACTAGTTCATAATCAAACAAGTATTGGTAAATTATTAGGTATTAAATTCAAGATTTGTTGTCTACCTATCTAACCAATAAGTTAGAAAAGTACTATTGTGACAATACAGGGAATAAATAAAAATACATGGAAAGATAGGATCATAGGAAGTTATTTACACACTCCGTTCTCTTTCGGGTTTTACCTCTTTGAGTCAAATTATTTCTGTAAAATTAAATACACATAATCACGGTCTTTTATCAATACACGAAAACCAGTAAAAATTAATGAGAAAATCAGTAACAATGTGTAGTCATTATTTATGTCTATTTCTTATTATATATTTTGAGCCATTGAGAATTTTTTTTTTCTTATATTAACTTGATTTGATTGTTAAAATTTTAATTTACAATTATGAAAAGTTTTGTAATATTCACAAACCAAAAAAATTATTGTTTGACAGTCGAATTGTTTCATGTGTAAAACACTTGTGGTATTGGACCAAGAAAAAAATTATATATATCAAGGATAGATATATCATGTGAGAAAGATATTTTTATGTGAGAGTGAGATAGATTAATTTCAGCCACAAAATAAATTTAAACGGTCCAGATTAAAACGTTGCATAAGTGAGTCACTTGACTCCTCTTTCTATTTACCGCCTATTATGACAACCCTTTTCATCCAAAACCTATTGATCTTTATTTTCTTTGACGACACGCAATTGGCATATCCTGGGAAATATGACGTTAGCTTGGTAGGCATAGCACTAGTATCATCAGGACCAGGACCAAGGCATTTTTTTCTCAATCACAACACTTGTTACTCGAGGTACTTTTCTAATTTTCTTCAATGTGACAAGCTTTAGTGTTATAGATGACATTAGCAATGAAACATTGATTTAAAGTATCCAGTTCTCATAAAGCGCATAACCAGGCCAAGAGCAATTCAATTGAATCTTTAAACAAGAGGATTGGGATGAGATGGGTCATTTGAGTGTTGAAATTCAAGGCTATTCTAAACTACTTTACAAATATATAGTTTATAGGTGATGTGTATATGCTTTTTAAATTAACAGAACAACAAAATATCTCTCCCTTTTGGACCTAGTGTTGATGTGCATAGGCTAAGTTCATGTAACACTATAACATAATAGGAACTTGTAACAGTGTGTTGATGTAACGTAGGCTAACATAGGTTGTCATATATCATCATGTAACAGTAAGTTCATGTAACACAACACTAAAACACAATGGTTGATGTGCATAGGCTAAGTTCCTGTCACAGTGTTACATGATGTTGAATTTCTATTCGACTTAATAAATTATCCCACACCTGCAAGCCCTACTTGATGTTGTCACAGTGTCACTATAACAGAAGAGTTCACTTTAAACTTGAAAGGTTATACATATTAATACGACTTGAATTTGAATAATCTTGAATCAGAAAAGATGATGCTGACAAGCTCTTTAACACCAATAATCCTGAATCAAAAAGCTCTTCAACAGTCCTAATAATAGTGTTCACTCTGAAGCCTGCCATGCACCAAAGCATCTATACCACCAACCAGTGTCCCCCAATATCACCATAAACGCTCTTTCCATCAAACTGGGCCCTTCAGTCTTTCCACTGAAAAGAGACTTGCATAAGAAAGAAAAATTATATGAGCAGAAGCATTGTTCACTATCGTTTTGTTCATAAAACACACTGTGTGTTTACATTTATAGGCAAGCTGGAAAAGGAGAGCGGGAAAAATAGAATCAATCAGAGTAACAAATTTTATTCCCTAAAACAGAAAGTAAGCTAACGACATGATCCATGTGCACGTTGCTGAGCTGGTGATCCATGTGCACGTTGTGCATATTCTTTCGATGTGGGACTTCCTGCTGATACCCCAGCCCCACAAGCTGGAGGCGAAAAATATCAAGCACTCCAAGCTTGAGAAGAACTGAGGAAAACAGTTTGGGAAGGAGAGGTTTTGTGAAGAAATCAGCTAGTTGAGCATGAGATGGAAGAGGAAGAAACCGCATGAGTCCAGATTGAAGCTTGTGGCAGACAAAATGGCAGTCGATCTCTAAGTGCTTGGTACGTTCATGAAAGACAGGGTTCTGAGCAATATGGATGGCACTTTGGTTGTCACAGAACAGGATGTGGGACTTCCTGCTGATAATGTGCAATCTTTGAAGAGGAAATCAAGCCACTGAAGCTCACAAGTTGCAACAGCGAGAGCCCGATACTCAGCCTCAGCAGAAGATCGAGCAACAGTTGGTTGTTTTTTTTGCATTTCCAGTTAACAAGAGCATCACCTGCAAAGAAGCAATAGCCTGAAAGAGAACGACGTGTGTCCAAGCAACCATCCCAGTCAGCATTAGAGTACCCTTTAATTTGAAGATCAGAGTGTCTGGGGAAGAAAAGACCAAGTCCAGGAGCTTGCTTGAGATACCAGAGAATACGCAGGGCAGCTTTTGAAGTGAACCTGAGTTGGAGCATTCATAAATTGGCTTATTTGTTGTGTAGCAAAGGCAATGTCTAGTCGAGTAGCATTGAGATAAAGAAGTCTACCAACAAGGCGCCTGTAAGAGGCAACATTGTCATAAGGAGTACCCTATTCCTGATGCAAGTGAAGTGCAGGATCAAAAGGAGTAGTGGCAAGTTTACATTCAAGCATATTTGTGTCAGTCAACAAGTCCAAGCAATATTTCCTTTGACATAAAGAAATTTCTGAAGAAGAATGGCTAACTTCCAATCCCATAAAGTATTTGAGTGTCCCAAGGCCCTTAATTCCAAAAGATAAATGCAACTGAGCTTTAATAGAAGCAAATTCCTCCAAGGAATCACCAAACAGTAAAATGTCATCAACATAGACTAGCAACCCAGTGAAACATGATGAAGAAAACTTGAGAAAAAGTGTGTGGTCTGCAGCTGCTTGAACATAACCCAAAGCAAGAAGAAAATTGGACAATCTCTCAAACCATTGTCTACTACCTTGTTTCAAGCCATATAGAGACTTGACAAGCTTACATACCTTGTTTGTAGGTGAGGATGGTAAGAATTTTGTGGAAGTATCATCACATGGAGATGTATTGTGTGGAATGGATGGATTGACAGTAGGGTGCTCAATGCATTGAGGCAATGAAATATCAGTGGTTTTTGTAGCATGTTGTAGGTATGGGAAGATAAATTCTCCAAACTGAACATGTCTAGAAAAATGTAACTGCCTTGAATTCAAATCATACACTAAGTATCCTTTGGAACCAGGTTTAAAACCAACAAAGATGCATTTTCTAGATCTAGGATCAAATTTTTTTCTTTGTGAAGTAAGTATGCTACAATAGCACAAACAACCAAATACCTTTAAATGTGAAGTGTCCGGTATATTTCCAAAAAGAAGTTGATGAGGTGATTTAAAATTTAACAATGAGGAGGGTATCCTATTAATCAAATGCATTGCATGTGCAGTGGCTAGACCCCAAAAATATGTAGGCAAATTACTTTGAAATAATAGGGCTCTAGCCACATTGAGAATTATCTGATGTTTTCTTTCAACCCTGCCATTTTGCTGGGGTGTCTCCACACAAGAGGTTTGGTGTAAAATCCCTTGTTGTTGAAAAAAATATTTCATGAAAAACTCAGTTCCGTTGTCTGTTCTGATGATTTTAAGTTTCTTGTTAAATTGTCTTTTTATCATAGCACTAAAGGATTTAATTGCTTGTTCAGTTTGTCCCTTATCCTTGAGAAAAATTACCCAGGTATATCTACTGAAATCATCCACTATTGTTAAGAAATATTTATGGTTTTCCAAAGTATGAACACTGTAAGGTCCCCATAAATCCATATGAACTAAATCAAAAGGTTGGCTTGCATTATTTTGACTTGGTTTAAAAGAAAGCTTCCTTTGTTTGGCAAGATGACAAATATCACAAACATGTTTATCATTAATTTTCTGTATGAATGAGTACAAGTCAGTTAACATATTCAATCTAGCATGTGAGACATGTCCCAACCTAAAATGCCACAGAGCACTAACAAGGAAGGTAGTTGGCAAAGTCTTATTTGTATTGAAATGATTGACACCAGCAACTTGTCCAAGAGAAAATCCTTTATAGTAATAAAGTCCATCCATAACATTAGCAGAACCAATCATCCTCGAATCTGTGAGGTCCTGGATCACACAAGAGTGAGGAAAAAAAATGAGTGCACAGTTCAAGGAATTGGTCAGCTTTGAGATAGAGATCAAATTTAGAGAAAATCCAGGCAGATACAAAACCTGGTCCAAAATTAGGTTGGGATTTAAGCATACCTGTCCAGCATGTGTGGCTAAGACATAATAGCCATTTGGCAATTTGACAGTGACTGAGTGGTTTCCTAAGGACTCTAAAGTTGTGAACAAGGCTTTATCTGAGCATATATGATCGGTAGTACCTGAATCTAATATCCAGGTGCTACACTTAGATGTTTTAATATTAAGAATAGCTATGTTACCTGTTTCTGAGTCATGAGAGGGAATGAAAGGAGATTGAATGGTGGTAATGGCTGCAACCTGAGTATTTCCTGAGGAACTAGTCAAACTTGCTGACTGTAACAGATTCATGATAACTTTATACTGTTCCGGAGACATTTGTGGAATCTGCTACTGGGATGATTTATAGCTTTCAGTTTCAACTTCACTAGCATCAGCTCCTTCGGATGTCAAGCTGTTTGTACTGTTATTCGACTTGCTCTTAAAATTGCTTGGGAAGCCATGTTTTCTATAACATGTTTCAATCGTATGACCAGACTTGCCATAGAAACTACACACCTTATAGTTGCCTTTTGCAACAAATGAACCTCCTCTACCACTGCCATAACTCTTCTTCCCTTCAGTTGCATTAACAAAGATCTGACTCTCAGTTTCATTATTGTTTGCTATACCAATTCTTCTTTCATGTTGCAGGACTAGAGATAGTGTTTTATTGACATCCGGAAAAGGCTCCATCATGAGAATTTGTGTTTTAACGACTTCAAAATCTTCATTAAGGCCACTAAGGAACTTCATAATACAATCCTCATTTCTAAACTCCCTGCCATTAGTGCTAGCAACACATCTACATTTTACTATGCACGTACACCCAAACAATGGTCGAAAATTATCCAACTCATCCCATAAAATTGATAACTCAGTGAAGTATTGGTTTACAGTATTAGTAACTTGTTTCAAAGACATCAAATCTTGTTGCAATTTGAAAACTCGAATGCGACCAGCTTGTGAGAAACGGTCTTTCAACAATTTCCATGCCTTGGCTGCAACTTCTAGGTACATTAGACTTTGAGCAATGGTTGGCTCAACTGAACTGAGTATCCAAGAAAGCACTAAAGTATTGCACCTCTCCCAAGCATCAAAGCTTGGATCGAATTCTGTTGGCATTGGCAAGCTACCATTGACAAATTTGAATTTGTTTTTGGAGATTAGAGATCTCTTCATAGCTCTTGATCAGCTGTGGTAATTCTTTGCTGTGAGGAGGGGAGAAACTAAAGCCAAAGCAGGATTTTCGCTCGGATGAATATAGTACTCACTCAGTGGATTGGACGCTGGATCTGGTGGGGTAGGAGCTCCACCATGGTTGTTGGCATTTGAACTTGAACCAGAACCTTTTGCCATGGAGAAGAAAATTTGTAGAGTTCTTGAGCTTCAAGAGCTCTAGATACCATGAAAAGAGACTTGCATAAGAAAGAAAAAATATATGAGCATAAGCATTGTTCACTATCGTTCTGTTCATAAAACACACTGTGTGTTTACATTTATAGGCAAGCTGGAAAAGGAAAGAGCGGGAAAAATAGAATCAATCAGAGTAACAAACTTTATTCCCTAAATCAGAAAGTAAGCTAACGGCATGATCCATGTGCACGTTGCTGAGCTGGTGATCCATGTGCACGTTGTGCATATTCTTTCGATGTGGGACTTCCTGCTGATACAAACAAATTTGATGCATTGTTTGATAAAAAACTCTTACATCTTGGTTTTCCCCCCACGAAGTAGATGTTTGTAAAACTAGTTTACTGAAGACAAGAACCATTAGCCCAGATGGACGCCATGGTGATTTACTGAGAATGGAGCAACGACGGCTAATTGGGACAGGGCGCAATGATACGCACAATTGTGGGACAGGGCATGGCTTCAATTTTTGCTGGCTTCAATTTCGCTAACCCGATTTTTTTGTCTCCTTCTTCTCTTCATTTGACCTAGCTCTGGTGGCCACTGCAGCAGTGCCTTTCTCTATTTGCTCATAGCGTCGTCATCTATCATCGAGGAACAAGCATGATGGTAATTAGCAGAAATTTTGTTCGTCAGAGATGTAGAAGTCTATCATCAATTGCTCATAGCCTCATCATCAATTGCTCATAGTGTCTTCAGAAATTTTGTTCAATTGGCGTATTTGATACCTTCTGAAGCCTCGTCAGGGATGTAAAAGTCTATCATCAAAATGCATAAGAAAAAACAAGGATGTCATTCGTGCAAATTTCCTTGGTAATTAGCAAAGGAAAGTATAAACTTCAGTCTATCAATTGTCTGGTTCGATGGGGCTCAAGGTGAAAGAGGAGTCACGTGACTCACTTATGCAACGTTTTAATATCTGGATCGTTTAAATTTATCTTGTGGCTGAAATTGATCCCTCTCACTCTCACATAAAAATATCTTTCTCACATGATACATCTCCTATATACATATATATATATATATATATATATATAGAGGAGGGTTCAACTTATATCAGTGTAAGTTACACCAAGTCTTATATTGTTGATAACTTTAGATTTAATGTGATTTTTAGTAATCCAACCGTTGAAATATATTTATTCATCATCTTGATTATTTGTGTCAAATTTCGTAAAATTTGAACACCAATAAATTAAAAAATCAATAGGGTGGTTTTTTCATATATTTTAAATGTATATATGACGTTGATCTTGAGACATCTCAATGATATATATAAATAATTTTGGATTAATATAAAATTTTATATATATGATCTATATGATAGTAACTTTTAATCCAACGGCGGATTATTTAATACAATGATCTATGTTAGAGTTATTCAACAATGTAAGATTTAGTGTAACTTATACTGATGTAATTTGAACCCTTCTCATATATATATATATATATATATATATGTTTGGTTAACTTTAAAAGTGAAAAAAAAAATTGTAAGTATAATTGATTCTAGGTGTAACACCCATAAAATTTTATATATTTGCATTTTTTTTTTGTTTAACCACAGGTATTCTCCACGGGAGGCAATCCTACTCGAGCCGGGAACATCCACATCATGGTGGGGCTAACTCTCCCGACGACGATTCTTTCCATCCACAAGACTGTAACTCGATACATTGCTTAAGGGGAATCAAACATGTACCACTTGAACCAAATCCGATTGGATATATATTTGCATTTGATTTTATTTTATCATTAAAATAATTTAATTATTCTATACTCACTTTAAAAATATTATTTTAAAATAATTTATTTTTTAATCCCAATTAAAAAGTAAAATAAAAGACTTCATCAATTGCAATATCATTCATGAAAGAATAATGGTGCCCTCACACTTATAAAAAGAAAAGAGAAATGTGATAAAAAAAAAAAAAGCAAGGGATAAAAAAAGTGTAAGGAATGTGTAAAAAAATAAACCCCCTTATAAAATGGAATACTATGTGCCCGTTTGATTACTAGTTTGGCATAGTACAAAATCAATACCATATAATTGATTTTAAATCATTTTTGTCTAATGTGCTTCTTAAAATATGTATCACTCATTTTTAACTATTAATTTTAGAATCAATTCTATTCAATTGTAAACCAAACAAATACTATGGAATTTAATTTAAGTAATTCAATCACTGTTACGTATTATTATTCAAGTAATTATGCTCAGAACAGATTTTAAAAAAATGCTCAGAACTTCAGAACAGATTAATTAGGTATTTTTTTCCTTTTAATCATCAACAAAAATAATCTATGATTATTGGAAAAAAAATACTTCTAATCTTCCCTCATCCACATCCAATAAAATATTTATACAAAAACTTGCACACTTGTTATATTTGAATCCAAATATATCTCAAGGGTAAAGACAAATCAATTGAATACTACCAGCTAGTTTTCCATGATAACTAGAAAAATCACAGATTCAGCTAACTAGCTCAATCAAGATCCTAGATTGGAAAAGATCATTCAGCTAACTAGCTCAAGGTGAAAGAGGAGTAACGTGATTCACTTATGCAACGTTTCAATATGGATCGTTTAAATTTATCTTGTGGCTGAAATTGATCTCTCTCACTCTCACGTAAAAATATCTTTCTCACATGATACATCTCCTATGTATATATATATATAACTCTCCTATGTAACTCGATACATTGCTTAAAGGGAATCAAACATGTATCACTTAAACCAAGTCCGATTGGATATATATTTGCATTTGATTCTATTTTATCATTAAAATAATTTAATAATTCTAAACTCACTTTTAAAATATTATTTTAAAATAATTTATTTTTTAATCCCAATTAAAAAGTAAAATAAAAGACTTCATCAATTGCAATATCATTCATGAAAGAATAATGGTGCCCTCACACTTTAGGGTGTATTACATTTAGAGAGGGGTATAAAGAGAAAAGAGAAATGTGAAAAAAAAAGAAGCAAGGGATAAAAAAAAGTGTAAGGAATGTGTAAAAAAATAAACCTCATTATAAAATGGAATACTATAAGTGTGTTTGTCTTGCCATTTCAGCTAACTGAAAGTTGAAAATAGTAGTCGAAATCATTTCAGCAGTGTTTGGGAATGTAGTTTTTTTGGGTAGCTACAAGCTTTTCTTAAAAAGCTACTTGGGGTAGCTTTTTTAAAAAAGCTCCAATTTTCAGCTACTAGTTGAAAATTAATTACAAATTTAACCCTCAACCACCTCCACTTATCATTATTTAATAATTTATGTTAAGTGTCATTTTACCATTTTCAACTAATTTTACCAAACACATTCAATAGTTTTTCAGCTTTCAGCTAGCTTTTAGCTTTCAACTAGCTTTTCAGCTAGTTTTACCAAACACACTCTATGTGCCCGTTTGATTACCAGTTTGGCATAGTACAGAATCAATCCCATATAATTGATTTTAAATCATTTTCGTCCAATGTGCTTCTTA
Organism: Sesbania bispinosa; assembly: GCA_026901365.1. Classification (NCBI taxonomy): domain Eukaryota; kingdom Viridiplantae; phylum Streptophyta; class Magnoliopsida; order Fabales; family Fabaceae; genus Sesbania; species Sesbania bispinosa. The sequence goes on from QLOH01000177.1 coordinate 65,919, forward strand.
AAATGTGTATCACTCATTTTCAACTATTAATTTTAGAATCAATTCTATTCAACTGTAAACCAAACAAATACTATGGAATTTAATTTAAGTAATTCAATCACTGTTACGTATTATTATTCAAGTAATTATGCTCAGAACAGATTTAAAAAAATGCTCAGAACTTCAGAACAGATTAATTAGGTTTTTTTTTTTTTCCTTTTAATCATCAACAAAAATAATCTATGATTATTGGGAAAAAAAATACTTCTAATCTTCCCTCATCCACATCCAATAAAATATTTATACAAAAACTTGCAAACTTGTTATATTTGAATCAAAATATATCTCAGGGGTAAAGACAAATCAATTGAATACTACCAGCTAGTTTTCCATGATAACTAGAAAAATCACAGATTCAGATAACTAGCTCAATCAAGATCCTAGATTGGAAAAGATCATTTTTGCATGAACGTAAATATGACTAATTAAGAATATATATGAAAATATCAAACCTTTATTAAAATCATTTAATATTATACGTCTGAAAGTACATATATTTTTTATAGAAGAAGACAATCTGCTTGAACTAGTTCTGATCAGTGTATAGTGTTATACTGAATTTTTAATTAATTACATTATCTATGCGCCAAAAAAATAACTACATCTATGAACACCGTGCTGGTACAATAATTTATCTTCCTATGCTTGAATTGAAGTTTCAGAGTGGAGAACAGAATAGCACTGGTACTTCTCTCTGACAAGTGTTTAGAGTTTCGCCACTAATCCACCCTGAATTTGCTTGGATTTGATGTCACTGTCTTTAGAATCCAACAATTCGCATGGACTAGGTGGGACATCCACTGCAGGAGAACAATTGAAGAATCCATGAGGCTGCAACCACCAACACCATTGGTCAGACAAATGGAAAATGTCTTAGACAAAAACAAACGTGTGTTTGATTTGGTGTTGAAACTGGCGAAACTCAAGTTTAGATTCCCCAACGTAACTATTTTTAGTGTTGAAAACGTGAGTTTACCACGATTTTAACACTAAACCAAACTTGCTATAAACATGACCAAAATAGCAAAATAAAATAATAATAATAATAATAGTCATAACCAGAGCCAACAAAGCAGCACAGTACAAGTAAATAGTTCACATCAATATAGGATACAGTAAACATATATTTGATTTAAAAGATGTACTCAACTGAACTATGTCCCATATAGTAATAATGCCAAATCAACCATTATTGATTTTTTAGGGCTTTTCACACCATGTAGCATCAAGCAGCTTAACATGAGAGTAAAAATGAGAGCCTATAATGCAAAGAATGCTCAGAAGAGGGTGAATGTGTGATTCCAAATACATACCATGAGCATAAAACCGATGCGCTCTACTGGCATAACAGGCCAGTCTTCTAAACGAGGCACATGTGTTATTCCAAATACATACCTGAAGTTAACAAAGTTAGTCTCAAGTCAAGAGAGAAAATGTATAACATTTTCATTAGCAAAACAGTAAAGTGAATTGAAACAAATGGAGAAACTTATTTAACTTGTTCAGTAGACTTTGTTTTTTTTATGACACAAGTAATGTTTTACTAATTTTGTTACACAAATTTTATAAAATTTGAAATAAGTATCCTCTGAAAAAAGTTCCATAAAATGTGTGTTTGAGAGAGAAAGAGGGGAGACCAAAGAACTATATCACTTTCTTCCAAAGATCGGTTCTGCTTAACCCATGTAGCTAGTCCTTCGCTGACACGTGGATTTTGATTAGGAAATTCTCCTCCAGGAAACATTTCATCCTGTGAATATGATGTTATCCAAAGATTATGCTTCAAGAAAGCAGCTCTCCTTAAAAACTTGGCCTCAGAACCTGCTAATGGTAAACAGTTTGGACCAGGAACTAGCTTATAACCTGTCAGCGTTCCAGTTCTATTGCTTGTTCTTGTGTTCCTAACCTGAAGCATTATTGAAATAGCAAGGACCATCATTTAAAGAATCAATTCAAAAACTATATATGTTCTGAGAGAGACAATTTTCTGAAGAATGCAAAACTAAGTGCAAAATTGTTAGTGACCAGTAAGGAAATCACCATCTATATCTCAACATAGCAAATAAGAATCTCAATAATTTTAAAGTATGAAATTATTAACAAGAATAGGAAGAATTTGACTCTAGAAACAGGGAAAGCCTTACAATCCAATGTCGAGCAGTTAAAGGATTGCAATCACGCATGGCTTCCAACTCAGATCTGAGCAGTGTCTCTTCAGCATAGAATGCATTATTATGAACATTATTCTCCCCAGGTTCTTCAACTTTGACATTGATCTCCACAACCTATCAAAGGATCTTGATAGTGTAAGAACGAGGACTCACAAAAGAAATAAGATATAGTAGCCAAGCTAAATAGTTTATTAGAAGAGGAGAATTATGATTACAATTGCACAAAACACATTGAAAGTAGCCAGTGCCACCTCACTTATTTAACTTTAAAACAAAACATCCTTATTAAAACAGACTTTTTTTAAAGAAAATAGGGAACAGAACAAACAAGAAAAATACACTGCTATATGGTTCCAATGGTTCAAGAATCAAGATCCTAAATGACCATAGATTGATTGACATGATATATTTTTTCATTCTTAACCATTCATTTATGATCCAGCTGCTATATGGTCATCCGCTTCAAATTTCAAAGAAGATTGCAGACAACAAGCTATTAATGTTTATCTAGCTGTAAATTTAGAGAAGATTCTCTTTTTTATTTCCTCTCTGGCATCACTAATGAAGCCAAAGAATGAATTCTGAATATCTTAGTCTTAGGTAAAGTATACAGAAGGGTTTCAGTATTGTAATCGAAAATAGCCTTGTGTTTACTATTTTCATCTTGGGAGGATAAAATGACAAAATATTTGGTAATTTTGATAAGATCGTTAATAAAAAAAGTGGCACATCACTCCCTACTTTGGTGTTTAAATGCCGACAAGTTCAGTGTTAAATTGCAAAGGGGCTCCATGAAAATGGCTACATATTATATTAAAAATATAATGAAGAATTCTTCCAGGATGAGACTTCCGGAGGAAAGCAGGATAACATGTATGAGGACCATTAGGATCATCACTAAATTAGTGCTAATGCAAGAAATATAAACTGAAATAGCATATGCTGCATAACCTAGAATAATAGTATGACTGCAGGACCAGGAAATTTTGAATTTCAATTGAACTTACCTGATTCAAAGCATCACCAGGTTTAGAATCCACAGCCATGTCCATGCGAGCAACAAAAAAGTGTTGATGAACTGGAGCATATAGACCTGGTGCAATCATGGTTCCATACTTTCGAAACTCTCCAGGTAACAAGGTTCCTAAGCTTAGAATTCCAGTTAGCTTAACTTCAGCTTCAATTTTACCATCCTGGAACAACACACACCACCATTTTCCATACGGTTAATCACCATTATACAAGGAAATTACAAATAAAGCAGAAAATGACACTGCACAAAAGAGAAGCAATATAAATTAGATAAAACTGAACATTCTTAAAGGAAAACCAACTATCAGGGCATAAAGATGTGGTCACATTGTACAAATGACTTATAATAGCCTCACAATAATTCAAAGATGATTAAAGATAGGATATTTCATATTTGTGACATTATGCAATAAGAAAAACTAGATCATATGTAATGTCATTAATGTTAGGCAATAAGCTTATTCATCTCTTACAAAGATCTTATGTTTGACTTGCCTGATAAAAGTACCAAAAAAATCCATACTCATAGTTAGCCACAGTACACATAAAAGAAACTGAAAGTCTTCTAGACCTTCGGACTTCAGCTATGCCAGTTCTCCAGTCTTGATGCTTCCACAGAATTCCATGATCCTCTTCATGCAAACATACACAATTTTCAATTGTCTCAACTCCACCAGTGAAATTTGTGAAATGAGCATCAAAATATTTGATGTATCCCAAACAATCACACCCCTGTAACAGCAATTGATTTTAGACCAACTGAAATTTAATCAGAAAGAGGAACATGGCAAACAAAATACATATTCAAGAGGATAAATATAGGGTTCTTAAACCTTCTTGAGAGAATGTGCATTTTTTCCCAACCCATCTTCCCCAGCATCAAAGGCATTCTTCCTGTAATGTGGTTCATTTGGATCTCCATAGGGCACAACCATCTCCACAAAACTCAGCCTATGAGCTATAGACCTTCGCCCTCTACTACCATCAACATATGCAACAGAATATATAACCAAACCTTCTCTAGGTGTGAATCCAACACGGAAATTCCACTGTTAACAAGAAAATAATAAAGTGACTAGTTATAGAACTAGTTGGATATTTGGAAAATAAATTACTAATCACTATGTTCACTTTTCTGAAGCTAAATAAGCAATTCAACATCAACCTTCTGCCATTCAACATAAGATCCATTGACACGAAAGCTTGGACCTTCAGGCTGAATAATTTGTAAAGGTTTTACATCACTTCTATCAGATCCACCTCTTGTTTCACCAGGAGTGTAGTTCCTCAAGGGATCAACAGGAGGCAGAGGAACAAGTTTACGGTCTTCAAACTCAATCACTACCATGTTTTGCATATCAACAAGCACATAGATGCCCTCCACTGGGCGTGCATAACCATTTTCCATAGGGCAGTCACTCTCTGCTCGACAAAATATGAGTGGCTTAGCAAGTCTACGGCTGGGATCATCAGCTTCACTGTAATTACCAACACACCTGCAGCAGAATTATGAAGAAAAAAATTTGAATAGAGAATATGCATAGAAAAAGAATAGCAACATATCCACACAAGAGATCTATGAAAAATGGACATCCAACTCAAATTACCAGGTATCAACCATTACAAGGTCCATGTCTTCAATTCCCCTTTTCTTCATAGCCTCTCTAAATGGAGGAAAATCTTTAACAACGGCTTCACATTCTGCATATTCCACAGCATCCTGAAGATGGATAGAACATTATTGACTATCCAATTGTTGCAGTGCATTGTAACAACTGTAGTTTGACACAATGGACTTACTATTAAATGTTCAGATATAACTAAACACCTTTTAAAAACTGTGCATATCTGATTGTCTTCAGGAACAAAACTTGGGATGAAACTTCAAATTTCAGATTTACCACTCTACTAAACTAACCAGTCATTTCTTTTCTCATGTGGGACAGGTTGATATACTTTCTCCACTACACTTGTAAGATTGAAAAAACTAAAAATATAAAAATGTAAAGATCCTGATCTACTTTAATTTCAAGATTTTGATCTGACCAGTTATTCAATACTCTAATGTAGGATTCTCATTCATAAACAAATGAAAAATTTAACAAGGTAAAATCAAGAAATACCACTAGTCCACTACAGAAATTGTTCCTGTTGGTAGAAATATTCCATGTAAGCTTCTCAAACAGTCTGCAAAATTCTTCAGTGCTAAACCCAATTGAAAGGACCCTAAGGAATTAAATTATTTTCAAATACTACAGCTTGTGCTCAATGGTAAGAAATGGAGTCAGAAGTCATGAGGAAAAATATAACATACAATTGGAGGCTGAACATCTGGAACAACATGTGATGAAATTACTTTTCCACGGTGATGACCTCCTCGAGTTGTTGCATGTACTTGCGATAATTCAACAATCCATATACTAGTCTCATTTGTCTTCTTATTGTAAACAACAAGTCTAGCACATCTTGGAGGGAGTTTACTGGGAATTACAGGTCCTCCTTTAGTTCTAGGAAGTAATGATGGTTGGAAAGGGGGAAAGAAATAAGCATCTGCCAGTGCAACAACACGTTTATCTGGTTCCAATAAAACTACTTCAATAAAGCGCATACTGTCTCTGAGCTGTATGAAATAAAGACAGTTGGGGAAAAAGAATCATTGGTAACTAAAACCACTTCAAAATATAGAGGATCAAAATTAATTACCAAATAACTAGTATTAAAAAATAACCAAAAAACACGAATATATTCTGTTAAACAAACAAGTCATAGCCTAGTTAACCTCAGGAGTGGCTCCAGCTGCCCTCACAGTTTCCACTGCCACAGAGATTTCAGCAGCAGATAAAGGGTCCAAAGGGTGGCTTGATTGGGACCTTGCCATTGTAGTGATTCCTGTTCAACGTTGTAGGAGGAAATGTAATACAAGATAACATACAGTTAGCTAATAATACAAAAAACAAGTGAAAGTAAGCAGAACAAGATTCAAGAACTTGTAATAAATTTTAAAAAGAGTGCCTCAGTGGTCTAACTGGAAAAATTATAGCATCAGGTGCTTCGGAATTTCTGTTACAAAATCTAATTTGTTATGTCCTGAAGTATATACATATAAGCATTCTATATAGACAAAGGCTTAGTTTGAATGCAGAAGGATTTCTAGAAATTAAAAAATAGAAAGAATCAAAGAGTTCAAGTGAATTTAACTTCTCAATGAGTTAAAATTGGTTACGTATGAAGAAGTTAAATAGGAGAGCTTTTAGAGAATCTGGCTACAAAGACTAATTTCAACTTATAAAGATGTGAACTTTATTTTACCTCTTTGGTTCATTCTATTTTTTTTTTCACCTAGAAATTCTTCGGCAGAAGTGCATCCAAACTGACCCAAATTCGAGAAGCAGTGCATACGTACCTAGATACATACATGCATGCACTGATGCACTCATACATATACCAACCAAGTATATATATACAACAACATAAACTTAATGCACACATAACCTGGAAATCAAGCAAGGAAAATAATGCCTTCTTCTTTTGTTGCAATTAAACAAATTGTATGAAGTAGGAACAACAGAATGCAACAAACTTGGTGAGACACGAGAAGAAAAAAACATGATCTAAACATTGATGTAAGAATCAAAGCAAAAATAAAGGGAAAAAGGTATAGCAGTTAAGAAGATGGTACCTTTAGGAAAAGGGGCATTAGTGGAAGGTTCAGTGATGATTATGGCAACCTTCTTGGCAGGCTGATCGACGGTGTAGTCTGGTGCAGGGTTGGTGGTGGTGGCGGCGGCGAAAATTGAGGGAGGGGGCGTCGCTTTTTGCGGAGCTGAGGCCATTGTAAAGGGTTAGCGAGCTCGCCGAATCCACCACAATATGTGTCTATTGACATACAGCAAAACCCTCTCGATCTTCTCTGTATCACACACAGACACTCTAAGAATGCGTCTTTAAAGTATGGAAATTGTATTGGTAGGAAGAAGCTGAAGCGTGATTTGAAAGGAAGGAAGAAATAGAAATAGAAATAGGTTAAATACAATACAATACAATACAGGAATCGTGGTAAGGTGTTGAAGAGAAAGACAGAGGGGCTTGTTGCTATATATAATGCAACATAAACTGAAACTGAGAGTGAAAACCACGTGCTTGCATAATACCGTCTATAGTTGCTACTGTTATTTTATTTTAGTGGCATTTTGTTTTTGTGTAGAGGAGGAGGATAATGACAGAAAGGGAGGAGGAGGGGGGTGGTTGGTACTTTGTACTAGTGGTACATCATATCATAGTCATTCTGGTGTTACTTACTTTTGAGGTTGATCGTAAAAAAGTTTATGGAATGGGGGCTTATCAGTGGGGTCCAATATGATAAGTGAGTGGGGGATGATAGGAGGGTCTGCTTTTGCTAATGGACATTTTCTAACAACTAAACTTGGAATGGACAATGAATGATGGAGAATGCTTACTAATGGAATGATAAAAATAAAAAATAAAGATGTAATTTAATAAATTTAATAACACACGAGGAGACACACATTATTGAATGATTTTACACTTTCAGTGTATATTAATTAAACTCTTAAAGTATTAGTGTGTATAAATTAGTTCTTGAGCATATTAAATGTTTTATACTTCAATCCTTTTGTTAATGATGTTAATTAAGTATAATGAAGTTATTGATGAGTGTGACATATTAATTATATGCATGTCATGCTAAGTGTTATTCACATTTATGAATAAATAATTTGGTTCTAGAAAGTGATATCTCTTATAGTTTTAATCTTTGTAAGAATTAGTGGGCTAAAATATGTTTTTGGTCATCCAAAATATCTTGATTTTCTCATTTGGTCCTCCAAATTTTTTTTCCCAAGTGGTCCCTCAAAATTATAATACATCCCATTTGGTCCTTCTGTTAGTGCACCATTTATTATCTCCGTTAAATGCTTGTGTGACAGCTTAGGTGGACAAAATAAGCATACATGGCATGCATATGTGTCTTCTTATGTGTCTTACATGACAAAATAAGCCTATAAGTGGTTAATCAACGTCGATCTTTTTGTGAGTCACATTGATGAACTCTATAATTGTTTTTTTTTCATGAAAGGTGGTGATATAAGTCATGTAGGACACTTAAGATGACACATATGCATGTCATGTATGCTTATTTTGTCCACCTAAACTGTCACGCAAGCAATTAACGGAAATAATAAACGGTGCACTAACAGAAGGACCAAATGGGAATGTATTATAATTTTTGGAGGACCATTTGAAAAAAAAATTGGGGGACCAAATGAAAAATTCGGGATATTTTAGGGATCAAAAACATAATTTAACCGTATTAGTGCGGTATTTGATCATGTCAACTATTTTATATTTTCATCCTTCCATTAGTGACTATTAATTAAGTGTAATAGAATTGTAATAAAATAATGCAATTAATATTTTTATGCAGTTTTAACATCACTTCTAATAAAATCTTATATTGCATATGAAATAAATCCAAGTAGAACCTACATATTACAGTAGAACAATACACCAAACAAATCATACACATTGTAATGCTATTTGATTTTAATTTTATAAAATATGAGAAAAATGTAAATTAATTATTTGAAAGAAAAAAAGTAAACAAAATAAACAATTGATGAGAATCTTGCATAAAATTTTTTCCTTTTGAAGTGGATATGTCCTTTAAAAAATTAGATATAAAATGTTAGTTAATAAAAATCTCACGCGATACGACGTAGTGCACCTATTAAGGTTAATTAATTTATTGCAGATCCCACGGAATATGCATCTATCGATCAGAAAGTTAGTATAAGTGATGTCTAAAGCTCATTATCAAAGGAAGGGAATATCCTTCTCAGAAAGAAAGTTTTGGCATATATTAATGAAGAATGACCAAATCCTTTTTACATTAGTTGTGCTTCCACTAGGAGGAGGTGTTTTAGTATACATAACAATAGCTCTAAGTATCCTTTTTGTTTAATTATCCCAAATCACAAAAAAATGGGTATCTTCCAAATGAAGAGGGACCGGCATAAGCATAATTGTGCATGGCGGCTTGTCATCAACTCGATAGGTGATAACACATGTGAATTATATATGTATTTACTGAACACCTCCATACCAATATCCCTTTCCATTTTCCATTAACAAAGGACCCTACAATTAGTGGCGTTGTCATCTAATATTAATTAATATTTGGAATAATTAAAAAGAACATCATCTCTCGAAGAAAAGCAGAAACAGGGGCATATTGGAATAATTGGATAAGTAAACAAGCGGAAGGCTTATGTGTACTGAGCAAAGAAAAAACCAAATAAAATTATAAGAACAAAAAATTTAAATAAATCATAGGAAAAGAATAAAGATCCTAATTATCTTTTTTTGAAAAAAAAAGAAAAAAAGAAAAACAAAACAAGTGCAACGCAATTTTGCAGCTAAGACAGCATTCTACTATGGTTTGGCATTCTTATCCAACTAAGAGTCGAATCTATTAAAATATTACCTCTATAGTAATGCTTTTGTAATTAAGCTTCAATAAGGCAAGCATTATTTAGCATTATGAACGTATGTATGAGTTGTACTCCACCTACTTTCAATTTAAAACCCTTATGATTCCACAATTGGACGCAATTTGGTATGACTACTGTATATAAATATTGAAAAAAAAATATTTAAAGAAAATTTGTCTGAATAAGCATATTAAAAATATGCCAATCTTTATATTTTAATAGTTTAAAATTACGATGCATTACAACAATAAACTTGCTTTAAAAAGATTTTATCTAGAAAAAGAAAAAAATTCTATAAATTCACTCAAGTGCAGCCTCGTTAAATATTTATATGCTGTTTGCTGTGCTACAAAATCCCATTTGCATTAACTAAGATCATTTTACATGGCATTAATTTGTATTTTGTTCTGAGCAAGTCGAGACAACTAACAATCTACCAATATAGGGTCCTCCTTAATCGGGATCATTTGACTCTAGGCCAACATCAAGACATATCTATTCAGCTATAATTGCTAATCTATACAACTATAGTAAAGTTGCCATTCGAGATGTCAAGATGAGTCTACTCAACATTTCTCAAGAGGAGATGTCATTTCATCGACTATCCCCTTTCCAATGGGATCCCTCATATTCAATGCACCTCTAATCCTATGATTTCATAGCTTTATCTAATTCACAAGTTATATTAAGAGTGATTTAACTTAATTACGAGAAATGAGAGTGAGAGGAAGGTTGATGTGAGCGAATGTCCCCTTCCTCCTCTATAGTACTACTCCATGCCTATAAATAGCCTAGCGTGGAGATGACTCAGATATGTCTTCTTTCTACCTTGTCTACACTATGTGAAAATTACCTTTGGACTTGAGCATTTGAGTGCATGTGCCTCTCTCTACTTCAATCCGAAATATTGTTTCAAGAGGTTATCCACCATCACATCCACTACACAACCTAAGTTGGACCACACCATCACATCCCTGTGATCATCTTAAACATGATCATATTTGAATAATTTTTTCAATTTTTAAAATTAATTTTGGAATAGATAGAATTAATCTTTAAAAAATGAGTAGTTTAATTTTTTTTAGGGTTTGGTGTAATTGTATAAAAAATCAAAACTTAAAAAGAATGTTCGGCACAGTAGTTATTAAATTAAAAATTAGTAGGCCCTGTGGGTCTTCCAACTATAGCAACATGTATCAATCATTTACAACACATACCTTGCTGACATCGGTCACTATAAGATAAGATCATTGTTTTCATTACTAAAACCTAACAATTAATGTGCTGTTTCTAATGTAATGCGGGCAACCCCCCAAAAAAATTGATGGCTGTCGTTTCAATGAAATAAAACTTTCAGAAATTGATCAACGCAGCACCAACTACAGACAATGCCAAGGCCTCTTCGAACCTATTGGCGTGGCATTGGATCCTGATACTGAACCCCGATTGCCATAGCCTCCTCGTCCTCTTGAGCGAAAGCTTCCTCCAGATCCTACAAAACGATAAGAACTACTTAAAGAACATCCCATTAAAAATAACAGATTTCACTGTCAACGAGAAATTGAATTACCATGATGACCAAACCCAGCTGACCGAGCCAATTCAGACAGTGCAGGACTTACAACCTGAGCAGCACCTTGTAAAATTTTAATCAGATCCCTAGCAAACTTGGCGTTGGCATGAGTAAAAAAAGTGTATGCAGTTCCTTTAGCCCCTGCACGACCAGTTCGACCAATTCTGTGGACATAATCTTCCAGGCTTGATGGAAAATCATAATTGATCACACATTTTATGTCTTTCACATCTACAAGCAACAAAATAAAACATCATAAGGAATTATGCAAGGTTTGAAAATTGGAGAAAACTGCAAAATTCCTTATCCCTGCACCCTATGATTCTAGAGATCAAACTCAAGTAAACACATTCATCACATCAATGTGCCCACCTGAACCTTTCAGGGATAAGGAGCAGCTTCACCATCACTGTCATCTACCACATCCAATTATGGACTACGCATGTATGAGTCAACCGGGCTGCAAAGACAACCAGCTCCATAACTGTGGGTGGGGATCAATCAATTTGACTATGTTCTTAAAAAATGGACAACAGCTGTGTGGCTAGTATTACTTTAGGCAACACCAGCAAATTATTGATAAACTAACCTTGTTTTGCCAATCACGTAAATTGCCACACATTAACTCATCCTATGAAATTTACAGAACCACACATGGTATAATACCTTAGATATTGTAGGTCAATATCAAAGCCATATCAGAGGAACTCTGCCCCAGGCATCCATATAACTTGACATTCTCTAATAAAGATAGTTTCCAAATTAACAGCAGCAGGAAGTCTACTGACTGCAGCAAAACAATTTCATCTCTAAATGCAACTCATTAATCCCCTGGTCAAGTTACAGGCAGTTCCAACAAACTGACATATGGCCCCCAGAGACACCCAAACCACAAATTATGTCAACGGGAACTGGATAGCAGCCGGCCAACTCGCCTATGGTTAAAGTTTTAGACCTATACCAAAAATCCTAAGATTCTACACACACAGTGATCCTACCAAGACCCCGGGCAGCAACATCAGTGGCAGTCATTATTGGACTCCTGCCACTCTTAAATTCAGCCAAAACCCAATCCCTTTCAGACTGGTTTTTATCACCATGGATGGACAGTGCTGGCCATCCATCCATTCTCAATTGTCTTGTAACTTGGTCACATCCCTTTTTTGTTTCCATAAATATTAGAATTCGGCTCCCATCCATCATTTCTTTCAGCAGTTTGATCAATCTGCATTTGCAAAGCTAAAGTGTTAATTTGACAAGCATGAACATTGGTCACTGTCTATTACCAGTGAGGGTACAAACCTATTGTATTTCTCCATGTCAGTTACAACTTCAACGACTTGATTTATAGATTGATTAGCTTTTAGATCTGGTGATCCAATAATTACCTATAAGATCATGATATCACAAGAAAACACTCATCATCAATATTCACTTAAATGAGGTTTAATCAAGTCAATTCCCCTAAAATAATATCAACAACGTACAAATATATGCATAAATGATACTACACATATGAATTGGAAAAACTATTCAAGTAACCTTATATGGGTTGCGCAGAAACTGCCTTGCCAGAGTTTCAACCTCCCTTGGCCATGTAGCACTCCAATATAATGTCTGCCTATCTGGTCGAATCTGTTATTTCAAATCACCAATGTAAATGACTAACTGTACCTCTAAAGCTAATGGATTCAAAGTTATAACAGTATCCATAGTTCAATAATACTAAGGGCTAGTGTATGCCACACTTTCAGTAGCACCCTAATAAAATTGGTTCTACTCTGATCACCTTAACTGAAATAATTAAATATAGATTTTATATTTAATCTTTATGAAAATTACATAAAAACAACCAATACATATACATAGACCCCTATATGTCCTGCATCATTAACACAAGGCCAAACAGGGTGTATGCTTGGTAGGGAAGATGGGGAAAAAAAGGAATATGATAAGAAACAAAATGAAAATGGTATGAAAGGCTCTGATTATGGATAGTGGGTGGAAAATCATTCTGCATTTACTTTTATGCAATGGGAGAAGGGGCCAAAAATAATGCAGAGAAAATGAGTCGCATTCAATTTTAAACATTGCCATATATCTATACCAAAAAAGCATGGGATATATAATTTTTATTCCAAACTTATGCTCTATCGTATTGTTGATGTGAACAGTCTAAATAAGTAATCTAAGGTTAACATTTGAGATTAATTACGGTTTCGATACCATTCAAGGAGTTCCATTATGTGTCATAAATATTACTGTGTGATTTTAACAAGACAATGATGCAGTTAGTTAAGCACAAGACAAAGTGAATTCTCTAGGAGATATCAACTATGTCCAATGGATCCTTAGGAACTCTGCTTCTGCTGATGATTGCAGTAATCAGTATCTATGTGCTAGATATGCTCACTTTTGTGAGTAGCAGTACTTTCCTGGCCCTCCATTTGGGTTTTGCACCAACCAGCCCATTGTGTGTCTTATTTGCAAACAGGTTGCCATTTTGTTTTATATATAAATTCCTTAGAGGAAGGTGGAGTGGAATTGAATTTGTTGAGAGAAAGGGCGAATGGAAAGCCAGAAATTATTGCTGAATAGGGGAATCCTTCAGACTTTTATCTAGGTTTTTCAGTGATGTTGCTTTTAGTTTGATGTACTTGTTATTGTTTTCCCACTTCCTTGAACTTTTTATTATTTTCTATCTAGCTTCCCATTACTACAAACCATAACACAAAAGAACCATGGTCCTTGACACAAATGAAGCAGATTCCAGGTTTTTCTTTCACAACTCACTAATCACAAGTTAGTCACAAATAGTACCTGGCCAACAATTTTCCGTATCTGAGGTTCAAAACCCATGTCCAACATTCGGTCAGCTTCATCCAAGACAAGGTAAGTCACTCTCTGTAGGTTTGTGTGCTGAGCTTCCAACATATCTATTAGCCGACCAGGGGTAGCAATAACAATCTCAACACCTGTCAAGCACATAAACATTCATGTCCATGTTATTCCACACTTTTCATCAATATAAAATAGGCCCTTCATTTACATAGAGGCAAACCAAGTACCTCTTTTAAGGTCACGAATTTGAGGCCCTTTCGGTGCACCACCATAGATGCATGTAATTCTAATATTTGCTCGTGACCCAAATTTCACAGCTTCTTGTTGAATTTGAACAGCTAACTCTCTAGTTGGTGCTAAAACTAAGACAATGGGACCTTCCCCTTGTACTGAAAAAGCAGCAAAAACATCCAGTATACCATAGATACAATGGAAAGTTTGTGTCTGACAGAAACAGGAATCCAATACATACCCAATCGAGGTTGTGCATTGACATGCACTAAAGCAGGAAGCAGATAAGCCAAAGTTTTACCCGATCCAGTCTCAGCAATGCCAATCAAATCTCTACCCATCAGAGCCATGGGCCAACCCTGAGCTTGAATTGGAGTGGGCTCAACAAAACCCAATTTAGCTATGACCTCAAGGCAGTAATCTAAAAAATCGCAATAGAAAATATAATCACACAGAGGAAGCAACAAAAAGAGTCATCATCAATAAGCACAAACACAAGAGCATAAACAAGTAAAATACCAGGAAAATTCGCCTCATGAAACATCCGAATAGGTTTCGGCACATCATGGCCTTGAACCGTGATCTCCCTACTGGCACGGTACTGCATAACTTGTTGATCAGACATGGCCCTTACCGAAGGGCTCTCAACGTAGAAGTTCTTCTCGAAAGGGACCAAATTCTTGAAATCTTGCTCCGGGAGTGTAATGTTGTTCAATTCATCCCTAGAAGATCCACTGCCATGTCTACCTCCAAATCCAGCGCTTCTGCCTCCACCTCCTCCTCTACCGGAGGCCCTAAAACCCTGATTTCCACCTCTACCACCGCCACGACCTCTTCCACCACCACCACCACCGTGACGAGCTACGTCATGTTTTCTATCACCGACGTGACCATTGCCCACTCTACTGCCAAAACCACCGCCTCGGCCTACGTTAAAGCTCCCAGGAGGGGGCACAAAGATCGGAATCGGGGGTAACGGGTGCGGATCCGAAACCGTTGGGTCTAGGAGCCGCATAAGGAGCACCGTACGAAACCGGACCGCCGCGACCGACAACAGCCGGCGGCGGAATAGGTCCAATCAGATCACTACAACCATAAATATACGCGTTTGTTCTCATTCTAAGAATCGCGAACAGATAAAACAGAAATAATAATAAAGATGAACATACCTGCGACGGCCTCGAAAAGAAGCAGCGTCGGAGTATCTACTGTCGTAGGGGTTCATGTTGTGAGAAGGTAGGGTTTCCGAAGCCCAATTTGGGGAGGCGATGAATTTAAAGAAATTTGGTGGGAGAAATATAAACGAGATAAAATAGTAGACGCAGAGATTCGCTATTTGACTCTGATGAAAGGAGACTCAGCTCTTTTATAGTAGGCCACCGCTGATTCTCACCACCGCCACCCTTCAATGGCAGCAATATTATATTATAATAATATCTAACAAAATCTCTCAATATTTTAAGCTGAATTAATTCCACGTAAATAATTTTAAATCACTTTCATATCTAATGTATTTTATGTAAAATGTGTATTACTAATTTTTTAATCATTAATTCTAAAATCAATTCCAATGTTTTTAAAATCGAATCGGTAATTGAACCGGTAAAAGTACTGGTTCACGATTCAATGATCGAACCGTGGTTGAACCAGTATTAATTAAATTTAATTTTTTAATATTAATTATATTAAATTATGAGATAATAAATTCAAAATATTTAATTAAAATATATATTTATAATTAAATAATATGACAATATATTCAATATTAATAATAAATGAAATATTATAAATTCATAATTATAATTTATGTTTGTTTTGTTTTAAATATATTTTTATCTTATAAATTTTCTTGTTATTTAAATGTTTTGACTTGTTTTGAATTTCTATATTCAATCAAAATGTGTTTATATATAATAATTTGCACTTGGTATATAAGAAATATGTGTGGTGTAGTGGTAATGCTACATTGCTCTTCATAGAGGAGCACGAGTTTGATTCTCGTGGGCGCTACTCTTCATATTTTTTTTAGTAACAAGCAGTTAATATACAAATCATGAACCACGAACCGCACCGGTTCTAACTTTCAAGGGTTTATTGGACCGGACATGGGCCCGGTTCCCGGTCCAACCGTTTCAACCGGTCGGTCCGGCCCGGTTTTCAAATCACTGATCAATTCTATTCAAATATAAATTAAACATTTACTTTATCTTTTGTTATTATTGAAAATCAATCTTTTAATTTAAATTCGACTTCCTTATATATTGAGACTTTACATAGCTTTTCTTTTTTTTTTTCTATTTACCACATATAACTTCAATCTTTGGATTAGTTTTGGGAATATAATTAAAGGTGATGATTATGCTGAGGGAAAATAAATTCCCTTCACCCATAAATGATTGTTAGATATAATTATAAAAAAATGGACGTTTGTGATCTAAGAAGTGCAATCGATTAATAAAAATTTTGATATTTTTACAAATAAGTTCATTCTCTCGCACATCTTCCACATAACCCTCGTTTTCTCTGTCGTTCTCTTGTTTTCGTCATTGTTGTCTCTTCTTTATATTTGCTACATCTCTCTCTTTTCTGCCTCTACAACTAATAAGTATTCTTATCTCCGCCCTACTGCACGAGACCACTCATGCACTAAGCCACATCATTTTTTATTTGACCTATTGCCCCCGTCGCTTTCTTTTTACCATCACCTTCTTCAAACTCTCCTAGCTCAACCTCTTCTCCTTCATAGGTGTCATCCATGCTCTCAAACATTTTTGCGAGTGAAATGCATGAAAGATTTGAATTTATCATTCCAATCCAAAATCAACATATAAAAATAAAACCAATTTTTACCCAAAAAAAAAACCCAAATCAAATAAAAAAGCAAACAGATCTAGAAAAAATTATAAAAGAAATGCCTTGCACTGGGTAAGAGTCATCAATATTGATATTGGTTATGTTAGTACCCCTTGTTTGGAACACATGGTTTCTCATTTTCAGGTTGGGTTTAGGGTACGTTGTTGATTAGGGTTTAGGCATAGGGTTTCAGTGTAAGGGTTTAGGGGTAGTATTAGGGTTTAGAGTTTATAGTCTATGAATAGAGCTTAGGGTTATGGTTTTGGGTTATGGTTTGGTTTTGTATTTATGATTAGGGTTTATGTTTTAGTGTTGAGGATTTATGGTTAGATTTAGGGTTTGTGGCGAGGGTTCATAGTTTAGGGTTAGGGTCATTGATAAGTGCTTAAAATTAGTAATTTTTTGGTATAATTTTAGCACTTTAAGATGATAGTTGTTATTAATTTGGCCCATAATTTTCCTTTTATTGCTTGATTTTAGTTTTATGTAGTTTTAAAATTAAATTATGAGTTTGATGCTAATTTTAATGAGAAATGTACATATTTTGTAGGAATTAAGACTTGGAGGGAAAGCTAAAAAACAAGTAAAGTCAAAAGAGGAGAAAAGATAGCTTTGACAACAAGTTTGGGCGCTCAATCCTCCATTTAGAGGTTTAAACATGCGTCCCCTGTCTGAAAGTGAGGTCGAACGCCCCTTTCTGAATCTGGGCGTTCAACGCTACTTTTTGAGAAAAAGTGAACTCGAAACACACGCGCACCTTTTTGCGGAATAATAATCATTGCGCGTTCAAACTTCCATTTTGGAGGTTTGAACGCGCGTCCTTTTTGGTGGAAAAAGCAACGTGCGCGTCCTTTCTCTCTTTCGGAAAGTAATTATCACTGGGCGTTCAAACCTCCATTCTGGAGGTTTAAACGCCCAAATTCAGACAGCTTGCAAAAGGGGACTCTTGTGCACAATATAAAAGGAATTTGGAGAGCTTTTTGGTAATCCTATTCTCCAAGTTTCTCCAAGAGCTCTGCTAGGGTTTGCCTCCTTTTCTTTTTCTCCATTTCTCTTGGGTTGTAAGTGCTACTATGAGTAGCTAAACTTTTATTTTGGGATTGAATGTAATCTATTCAAACTTGGATGTATTTTGGATTCATTTATCTATGGAAATTTCGTTTCTTTTCAATATTGACGTTTTTGTTCTATTCTTAATGCTTGATTCTATTAACTCAGTAGTAATCTTGATTTAGATTTCTTGAAGTAGCGGGAACGTATTTCAGAAATTCGATTTGGATGAAAAATGCTCGATAGGTCGAAACGCTAGGAATGACTTTCGATTTATCGATAGCTTTAAAACATCTTTTCTTAATGCTAGGCAACTTGTTAAACGTTGGAGGAATCGGTGTTTAGAGGGTTGTTCTAAGGATTTCACATTGGAGGAATCGGTGTGAATGATTTTAGCTTGTGCTTCAATATTGTCTAGTTCGAATACTATAGGTTTTTTATTTCCAAAATATGGAAGAGTGCGATAGATGAAATTCAATCCCAGATTTTCCCAATTGAAATTTCCTTAACTTTTACTTAATTTGCATTTTATTCCTTTTATGCAAGTTTAAATTAGTTGTTACAAAAATCAAATATGAACCAAATATTCTCCTTTTTGTACATATACTTAGTAAGCTAAACTTTGAATTTTCGATTGAAATTGTTCCTCGTGGGTTCGACACTCTTACTTAAAATCTATTATACTATTGTGACATCGGTACGCTTGTCAAGGTCTCAACAGTTATTGATTATTGCTTAGGTGTTATGTTTCGGTGTTAGGGTTTAGGGTTAGTACTAAGGGTTTAGAGTTTATGGTTAGGTTTGGAGTTAAGGGTTTAGGTGTTAGGTTTAGTGTTGTTGATTAAGGCTTAGGCATAGGGTTTCAATGGTAGGGTTTAGGGTTAGTATTAGGGTTTAGATTTTAGACTTATTGATTAAGTGAAAAGTGAAAAAGTTCTAACAAGTGAAAAATGTGGTATATGTGACACCCTTCTACCCCAAACTCTTATACGTTTAATAAATTGAAGTGTAGAAAAGGTAACGTCCCACAATGGGTAAAAGGTTCACATAACTCTCTTATTAAAAAACTCATTAGTTCGAAAATAACTTAATTAAAATAAAACAAACTCAAATGTATTCAAATACTCATGCAGCGGAATCTCCAAAAATATAAAAGTAACTAAACATCCTACTTGTTGTGCAAGGAATCTAAAATAGTTTACAAAAACCTTCCTAACTAGAAACATAAAGAAAGAACCCCCAAAATTATGCCCTGATGTCACATATACCAAAGCACACTCCCTTTAATCAAAACTCGACACCAGTCGTGTCATCATCAATACCTGTAAAAATATCCACAGTATAACGGTGAGGAAAAGAATACTACTCATACATACACATAGGAGGCTACCCTATCCTCACCCTCATATCAACAACATCGTCATCAATCATACCACATACCCAAACATCAAATATTCCATCAGATAATAATCATCTATAAATCAGCATATAACAATTCATCTATATCATCATATAAGTCTTATACCATCATTCACCAATGGAATCACATACTCTATTTTCACACATAATACTCAATCATCATTAATACTCATAACATCATTATTTACTCAGTTTCATCATTAAGTATAAATCATCCTCACATGCACCAAAACTCATCAACAACATTATATAACTCAATACCATCATCGAGTATAACACATTATCATATGCACCAAAACTTATCACCAACATTATATAACTCAATACCATCATCGAGTATAACACATTATCATATGCACCAAAACTTATCACCAACATTATATAACTCAATACCATCATCGAGTAAAACACATCATCATATGCACCAAAACTTATCACCAACATTATATAACTCAATACCATCATCGAGTATAACACATTATCATATGCACCAAAACTTATCACCTCACCTACCCAAAGATCATGACTTGGAACTCCGCACAATGGGTGCACCTCGTCAATCACTCTAGTTAGTACCAAGATAGTTTACTGGTGTCACCACACACAATCCGATAGGTTGTACCCCCTATATGGGCCCGCACAACGATATTCGACCCTATGTTACACCCCTCTATGGGCCAGTACAAATCACCCCTAGGTTGCACCCCCTCTATGGGCTCGTGCATCGAACGCCCCCATCTTGATCCCCTGAGTTGTACCCCCTCTATGGGCCCGCACAACTTAGTTCACCTCCCGAATTGTACCCCCTCTATGGGCCTACACAACTCAGGTCTCATCACATATGCTCAAGGCATCTATCCTAAGTTGTACCCCCTTTATGGGCTCGCACAACTTAAGTAATATCATCATCCAAAGGTGATATACACCATCATCATTATCATCATCATCATCATCATGCATCATCATGCTCATCATAAAACACCATTATCATAAAGTGATATACATTTATCATCATTACATCATCATCAATAATTACATTGCATATTATGCACACCAAAACATCATCAATATTCATTATCATTATCAATCTCATTGCATATTATGCACACCAAAACACCATCAATATTCAATATCATCATCAATCTTATTGCATATTATGCACACCAAAACACCATCAATATTTAATATCATCATCAATCTCATTGCATATTATGCACACCAATCATTATAAAGCATTATCACACACCATCAATCATCATTAAACATTCAGGATCTCAAAATCCACTTTGGTAATCGATTACCAACCTCTAGTAATCGATTACCTGCAAACAAGGTCTCTGGTAATCGATTACAACCACCTTGTAATCGATTACCTGCAACCAAACACTCTGGTAATCGATTACAGTCTCCCTGTAATCGATTACCTGCAAACAAACTCTCTGGTAATCGATTACCACAATCCTGTAATCGATTACCAACGAACAAATAACACTTCTGGACTACCCAGAACACACTGGTAATCGATTACCACTCCTGGTAATCGATTACCCGCGACGCAGATCGCAGATTTCACAATTTCTAACACTTCTACATCACTCTATTCAACCTCTATTCAATCTTTTTCGATCAAACACCATTCATAATCATTAATATTCATTAAACTCATCTAAATCATCAATCTTTAACAGTTTTACATGGTTTTCCCATCAAAACCCCAAATCATTAAACCCTCATTAACCCCTTTTCACTATTCTCTTTATTCTCATTCAATCCAATCAAGATTCACAAAGATTCACAGAATTAATCATCAATCAACATGTTTTCATCATACAATACTCAATATATATATATATATATAATTTCAAATTTAGAGTCTTAGAGGGTCTTATGGTTGCCCTCACTACCCAAGCACCTCTACATGCATATACAAGCAGCACCCTCTCCCCCACCGTACCTTAAGCGAAGATCGATTACAGCAAGGAAGTCCCTTTCTTGGTTCTTGATGCTCACTCTGCTGCAATCCTCTCTTGAGACTCGTTTCCTCCCCTCCTTAGCGTTTCGCTCTCTGATGATAATACGAATAAGGATTAGGTGAACTATAACCACTCCTTACTAAAATGCCTATATGGGCTTGGGCCCATCCTCAGCCCCATTATCTCCTCTTTAAATTTGAACTAGCTTTATGGGTAAAGCTACTCATAATATTAATTTTATTATTATTTATTTATTTCTTCTACTTTATTAATTTTATTTTATTTAATAAAATTCAGGATGTTACATTATATACGTTAGACTTCTAACAAGATAAAAAAAGAGAATAATTATGGAAAAAAGTGAAAAAGTTTTTAAGCACAACACTTTATGCCAAAAATATTATTTGAGATAAAATTTGCAAAGAATTTTTATTTGATAACTTGCTTTAGACATACGGAATAACAACGAACTCAACTATTCTACATTGAAAAAAACTAGAGAACTCTTTTAGCATCTTGAATATTTTTCTTCTCAAAAAAAAAAAAAACTTATTCATCCAAGTCCATGGAACGACAAGAAAGAAGTTTAGGTTCACCTTCAGAAATTGGAAGATTACATTAATTTAAATTTAAAACATATACAAAGTACACTATTAACACAATAAAGAAAAACAATCCAATTGATGGAAATTAAAAAAAAAAAAAATTACAGTGCAACTTTAACCACCAGCCATGCATGGATATTGATGCAACTTTTATACTTTCTTCTACTAACCCAATATATAACACATGTTTGGGCAATTAGAGTTTGTTTGACTAGCCATTTCAGCTAGCTGAAAGTTGAAAATACTAGCTGAAACAAAAAATTTGTGTGTGGGAAGGTAGCTTTTTTGGTAGCTACAAGCTTTTCTTAAAAAGCTACTAGGAGTAGCTTTTTTAAAAAAGCTCCAAATTTCAGCTAGTAGCTGAAAATTGATTACAAGTTTAACCCCCAACCACTCCCGCTTATCATTATTTAATAATTAATGTTGTCCTTAAATGTCATTTTACCATATTCAACTAGTTTTACCAAACACATCCAAAAGTTTTTCAGCTTTCAGCTAGCTTTTCAACTTTCAGCTAACTTTTCAGCTAATTTTACCAAACACACTCTTAGTTACTTGCAACATTTTATACACTTACTGACTGAAGAAGTGTGATTAGTAGCATTATTCCAAACTTTCTAAAGATAGGGTGAGGTGGCCGCATGTTGGCTTGGGGAGGATCAAGCTGCAAATCTGATATGGAAATCTATATTTTGAGGATCGAATGTTGGTCCACTAATATAAAGCTATGCGCACAGCGCATATAAAAAATAAGTCAAAGAATTTAGAGGCGGGGTGGTTGCGAGTATTGGTTTTTTAATTTTAAAAATTTTTAATTAAATTTTTACAATTTAAAATCAAAATCTAAAAATCATTTTAAAAAATAGTTTTCAGTTTTTGATTTTCAACTATAAAAATCTTATAAAATAGAATTTTTTGTTATAAAAAAAGAATTTAATATAAGTAAAAAAAATTTATGGTTTTCATAAAAAAATTTATGGATTTTTTTGTTTGACACATTGACTTTAAAATGGTTTATAAGTAAAAAAAGAAAAAAAAAACTGTGTCAAAGGAGTATTTAGGGCCTATTTAGGGTCTGTTTGGATTAACATTCTATCACAGTGAACGCGCGTCTCATTTCGTAAAACGCGCATTGGCCATTTTTTCTCTTGTTTGGATATGCGTTCATCCTTATACAGAAACGTGAGTCTAGACTTGGACGCAGGTTTAAGCAGACACAGGTTTTCCTAGCTTCCACGTTAAAGTGGATGTGAGTCTAGAGTGTTTGAGGAGATGTGGGAGTGAAAGTTTCAATTTTACCCTTTGCATATGTGCTTGTTTTAGGAGATGCGGAGGCGGAAATTCAAGACCAGAAGAACTAGTTGCTGAAGGAGCGTTTGAGGAAGGGAAAGATAAAACACTATGCCTTGTTGTTCAGCCCCTTCTTCTTCCCATTGCTTGTTCAACCATGAATAGAAAAAAACAATGATGAACAGTAGAGTCGCTTCTTCATCTCATTACTCCCCAAATCTATATAGGCTAGTATTCTTTCTGTAGGTTTGTGTGCCCGAGGAATGGATTGGCCAAGCAAAGGAAAGTTAAACTTTGGTCTCTAAATCTTGAAAAAAAGAAAAAAACTTTGGTCTTTGAATTTGATTTTTCTTCATTCGAAATTTTGAATCATGCCAATTGTTAGGTAGGATTTATTTAATTCTTTTTACATGAAAAGGAAAGTTAGGAAATAAATAAAATGTTTTTATCATTTTTTAAAACTTTTACTGTTAAAAAATTCACATATTGACTTAAATTGAAATATAAAACTAATTAAAAACAAAATTTTATGCCAGAAATTTATATTCAGCTGTGAATGATTGAAAAAGAGACCGTGAAATAAATTTATTATTTATTGCATAAAAAATGTAATGAGGGGATGCATTTTTTAAATATGATATAGTTTTTACACATATTATATATTTTATTTTTAGTATTAATATCAAATATATATTCTAATATCAATAAAATATAAAATTTAGATTACAGTGAATATCATGTCCTTTTTAGTAATGACAATTTTAAACTTGATTTAAATTGATGTCATCCAAACAACATTACTTTCTTATACTCACATTTAGATAAAGTTATCCAAACATAAAATCACATTTATACAAACTCAAGTTTACTCAAACTCACATTCATAAAATCACGTTAACTTAAACTCAAGTTTCCAAACACTAAACCAAACACACACTTAATATATTTTTGCTATGATTAGTTATGTTGACTCGTGAGTGGTGAAATTCCTTCGTTCCTTCATCAATTCTTTATACATAACATTTCGCTTCAGTTACAATAGATTTATTCAAAGACAGATCTAGAGGGCGCAAGTGGAGGCTTTGGCCCCTCTCCCCATCCTTAACAAGTATATATGCTATATTTTTCACTCGCAAAAAATATACCTTACCTATTTTCTTATTTATTTCTTATGTCTAAATTGTGTTTTTTATTGATGATTTTTCTATTTATATAAATTAACTTCTATTTTTTCTATTTAACTTTATAAATAAAATTTAAATTGATATTATTTATGTAACTTATGTATTTACATTTACAATTCATTTAAATGAATTCGGCCACCTTAAAACTCTCTTTGGATCCATCACTGAATTTATTGAAATTCAAATTAAATAAAAGGTAAAAATAACTTTTTAGTCCTTATAAAATATTCGAGTTTTTATTTTCGTCCCTGGAAAATTTTTCTTTCTTATTTCATCCTTATAAAATATTTAAGATATTTTTTTAGTACCCAATATTGATTCTACTGTTAATTGTGGATGTGTTGAACATCTATAATAGTGACCAATACTTGAGAAGTACCCTGACACATTATATAAGAGTGTTACCCTCCTTAAACTCATTTAGATAGTCAAATTTCATGCCCGACTTAAATTGAAATTCTTTGTACATTTCCTCCTTCCTATATATCATAAACAATCTATGAATGAGTTTACAGATGCTAGCAATGTTGTATAATGTGTCAGGGTGCCACACATATGATTATTGATTGTGACAGACATTAGAAACATCCGCATTTAAAAGTATAAAATCAACAATATGGACTAAAAAATAACTTAGATATTTTATAAGGATGAAATAAAAAAGAAAAATTTTTCAAGGATAAAAATCAAAACTCTGATATTTTCTTGGCACCGAAAAGTTATTTTACCAAAAAAAATTGTTTATACAATGTCACACAACTATAGAATATTGCATTATGTAACTAACATGTCTCTTTTAAACAGAATTTCCATATATATCCATTTCACCAGCGGAATTGACAATAAATTTATTCCCAAAAAATTAAAATCGAAGAATAGTGTTCTACGATCCTAATATCCTTGTTTAATTATTATGGTTGGCGAGCTCTATCTTCTTCCTCATGACTGAAAGTTGATTCCTTCGTTCAACAAATCACCATGTTCCAACAATTCAAACTCTCAAAGTACTTAACCCTTTGGTGTCGCTGTGTGAGAAATGTTCTAGTAGTTATCCTTGTCTTCTCTCACGCACCCTGTAGAAAGAAAGGAGAGTGGTACAATGAGGGAGTATAAAATTAACTAAATTAAAACACCCAATTTTCTTTTATAAAAAAGGCAAATGAAAGCAAATATGGTAGCATAAAATTGTTTTATTTAGACTCTTCAGTACAATTTTCATGGAAAAATGGAATTAAAGAATAAAGTTCACAAATGTTGTAATGAATAATGTTACCTTCATAATTTTATCACATTCACTTTTTTTAATCTCATTAATCAAGCATACATTCAGACGCATATATTTTCAATCTTCCTAATTCATACCAACCATGACGCGTATATTTAGTGAATTTATTTCAAAATCCAAGGCCTTTAAATTTAAATAATTGCTGTGTTGCAACTTGTAAGTTCCCAAATAAAACAAGGTATATTAATATTCATCTTTATTACAAGAACAAGAGTCTAGAAAGAAGATTAGTAGTTAACTGGACTTGCCTGAAAAGCACATACACTGAAAGAAGCTGTTTTTTGAGTGACCTTTACTATGTGATGCCAAGTCACCCACGTAAGGGTTAGACACAAACACCTCGCCATTGTAAACCAATGTAACATCACAGGACTTGGGTGCATTTTTCTTTACAAACTCTCCTTTACTCAATTTATTATTGCGCCTGTTCATATACACATATAATTAAGATAACTAATTAGTGAAAGAAGATAAATAATCCATAAGACCATAACCTTTAGCAAGTGCTTGTGACATATTGTCCTATCAAGGTCACTTTTTGTTCTAATAAAAATATGTCAAAATATAGTTGCATTATTTGTTACTGTCAAGTAAAACAATCCCATTTCAAGAGAGAAAATTTCACACCATCTGTCATCAATTTTTGACAGTGGTAACATACCGTGTGTAAGGTAGCTTTTTGATTCCAATGACAAGGTTGGTAATGTTAAGAATAGAGATAAGATCCACAATGGCTTTTCCTGTGTCACTGCTCTCCAGAAGCAATGTTTCTGTAGTTACCTGGGAGAGGAAAGAAGAACATGGGGAAAAATAAGAAAGGAAAAGAAAAAGTTATATATTTTGGTTTAGTTTTGGCATATGGTTTGTGTTGTGAGATATCAAATCATAGAATAAAGTAATCAACAAGTACCTTGGCTTCAGTACTAAGATGGATGTACTTCTGCAAAAGATCCTTCCTTTTGTTGTTCACTTCATTAACATATAGTCTCACTTGTTGCGGGGTCAGTTGGCTTCTTTCAAATTTACCAACTATCAGATATATCATCATCAGCAAACATATATATATACCATTTGAGGTTTGAGATTCAGGGTCTGAGATAGACAATGCACAATTTTGATATTCACATGTTATAATTTATGCTAGACCATTAAGTAAAATGTCATTGCTAGAATTCATCCCCCATCATGACACACCATAATCTAAGTTCATTTTGTTTCACAATCCCACCAGTAGTAACAAGCAATGACTTAGTGCCTGTTTGGTTACCAATTGGATACATTACAGAATCAATTCTCCAGAATTAATTTTAAATCACTTTCGCCCAATATGTTTTATAAAGCGTGCATCACTAATTTATAATTATTGATTCTAGAATTAATCCTACTCAACTGTAAATAAAACGGACACTTACGAGCCAAAAGGATGTCACTATAAAATTTCCAAAGGAAAAGTTCCTAGTGAAATTCTGTTTTCTGTGATTCAGGACTAATCTACTAAACTCAATGGAACACTTCCTATAGAAACGAGATTGAAAAGATGAAAAGGGGTTAGTTGTTACCTGGCGTAGGAATCAATGTGATTGGAGGAGAAACATGGACAAGAAAAATCCGGGAACCAGGAGAAACTGCATGATCAAGAGCCCATTTCACTACATCCAAGTCATCTTTTCCAACGGCAACATAAAGGTCATCAACTCCTCTATCTTTGTTGCTTGTTATGCTCTTGCCATCCTCAACTATTTCCACAATTTCTGTTGACAATAATTGTCTAGAATACTGGCCATAATCACCGTTTTCTTCACCACCAGCCTCCGAGATGTCATCAATTCTGTTTCTGGTATTAGTTAAACCTTTGAGTTCTTCATATGTATTAGAAACTTCAGGAGTTGCTATTTCTTGGGAGTTATAACTGTAGTAATCTCTTCCAGCAGCTAAATAGATGCCATTAACTCCATTTCTGTCATTTCTCTCTGCCTTTGCAGTTTCTGACCACCATATTGATCTAGAATAGTAATCCTTTGCTTCTGTTGGGGTGCGAAGATACTCATCTTCCATGTCTCTGCCTCTTTGTCTCTCCTAATTCCCTCACTTTACATAGGAGGAATAGTAAGAGAATGAATTGGTTGATTCTAAATTGGAATTATGTGAAGAGTTCGTTGCTATCAAAGCCTCAAAAAAAATGAAGAAAGGGGACCCTGTTTTGTCAATTTACATATATATTTTTTGGTGCACTCTTTTGTCAACATTAGCAGCTCATTGGTTATGTCACTCTATGCTAACCCCTTTTTGGCTAATTATGGTGTGTTTGGTCTATACTGGATCCACGTTTCAGTAACGTTTGTCCGAATCCACGTTTGAAACTTACAATTAGTATGTACAAATTTGGAAATCTTGCTATAGTAGTTTTGGAGTTGACTTATTCAGGAATAGTTAGGAGAACCTTATCATCAAACATAGTTTCTAAGACCTGAGTTGTATCAAAGGAATGTAAGTAAGCTTCACATCACACGGGTGCTTTGTTTAATGCCAACTTAAAAAAGACAAGAGGAAAATCAATCAGCTAGCAGAAAGTTTAACATGTTATTTGAAATAAAGAAACTAAATGGGGAGTTGTTTATCTTGCCAGCAATGTAATAACTTTTTGTTGCTGTCAATGCTGAAATCCCTAGGCGCCTTAAGCATCGTGTTTGACAGTTTGAGGATATATATTATAATGACCTTGTTATGTTTGGGGGCATAACCATTCCAACAACGATTCTGTTGGCACCTGCAAGATAAATACATTGCCTTTTAAGCTCGGACCTAGAAGGCTGAAAGGATTTAAGTGGCAATCTCGATCCAAATGTTATTCGACAAAATATGATATGCAGCCTCT
The DNA here is from genome assembly GCA_026901365.1 of Sesbania bispinosa. Classification (NCBI taxonomy): domain Eukaryota; kingdom Viridiplantae; phylum Streptophyta; class Magnoliopsida; order Fabales; family Fabaceae; genus Sesbania; species Sesbania bispinosa. Next base: position 94,849 of record QLOH01000177.1, read on the forward strand.
AAACTTAAGTTTATGTGAGTGAAAGGACTTAAATAATAATCTTGATCCAAATGCTAACTAGCCAAGAAGGTACAACAGTCAATAACAAATTTTCATTGAGAAATTTGATTGAAACTACTAAGAAATATTGGACTATAGGTATACTCTTTTGTGGGTTAACTTGAATTCTATCTAGTGGGATGACCCCCCCCCCCCCCCTTTTTGTGGCTTGAGAGCCTAAGATAATTAAATATTTAGGAATCTCTTACTTGGAATATGCTAAATTAAGGGGATATGATGCAAGTATATGAACTAAAGAGGAAAAGTATAACAATAAAACTTTTTAGACCAAATTAAGATTGATTTGGCTTATCTCAAACAGACATAGAGGATACAATTCACGAACAATCAATAGCCTGAAGGTAAGTGAGTCGTACAAAATAACTAATATGATATGAATAGGAAGGATGAAGAAAATATAGAAGGAAAAAGGAAACAATTAATGTGGTGGTAGAAGAAGATGGATGGCTTCAAAGCACACCTCCCTAATCAAGCCCTTACTCCCTCTAAGCAATAATTAGACAATGAATAAAATGAGATCCAAGTCAAGAACCTAAGCATCCTTACACACTTTATTCTTTAAGAGCTAATTGAGGTTTGACTACCAACAAGCTAAGCTTAGTATATATAGGGAACTTGTATGAACATGTGATGCCCACCATGAGGCCAACTTGTAGGGACAGCAATACTCATATATACATATATGAAAAATTCTTGTGGGGCGTAATGAACACATATATACATGTAATACTAAAAAGAAAAATAAAAATTGTGTTACCCAAAACCCTTAAGGTAGCTAGGTCCATCCCTGCCGGCCAACAGTAAAACTTTTCCCTTGCCACATGAGGATTTTATAACCCATGACATTATGCATGGGAAATAAAGACCTTACTGGGGAGATACGGTTATGATGGCTTCATTAACAATGACAATGATAATGATAATGATGATAACAACACCCTAAGGTCCAGTTTGGATACATGAAGAACTTATAGAAGATAAAAATAAAATGAATTAAAGAGGTCAAATAAATTTAACTTCTTCATAAATTAAATTAATTACTTATGCGGAAGTTAAATGGAAGAGTTTTTGAAGTAGGTAAGCGAAAGACTAATTTCAACTAATGGAGAAATTAAATACATTTGACATTTTTAATTCATTTTATTATTTTTACTTAAAAGTACTTTTGCAGAAGTTTCATCCAAATTGGCACATATAATAGTCAAGAGTTACCACAATAGAATCAAAGGCTACAAAAGCAGGTTGCTGCCTTGGAAAGAGAGTACAACTTTTATGTGAGAGTGAGAAGTAAATAATCGATCTTACCAGGAATGATGAAGATTAAAATATAAAAACATGTGATTACTTTTTAATTCACAATATATCTCTTCCACATGTTAGGATAGATAATGGATCTTTTCATTGCATATTGACTTATTTAGGCATACCCACAATAGGTTGTCATTTACTTTATTTAATAAACTACACATTTATGATAAACTTGTTCGCAAATACACAAATTCTAAATATATATCATGAATAGATTTTGATACCCCATGCCTTTTAGGTTTCATTTATTTCGATGAACTAACAAACATCTTTGCGTGATATAGGCATCTTAAATTTAAATAAAACTTTAAAAATTTAAATAACTTTTTGGTCCTTCTAAAATATGCGGTTTTTGCTTTTGATAATTATAAAATTATTTTTATTCTTTTGGTCCTCATAAAATTTAAAAATTTTGAAAAATGTCCTCATTATCATTTTTTTAATGATGTGTCATGCATCTAGACACGCCACATCATATGTCACCTCAGTATAATTACTTATGTGGCATGGTTGGATGCATGACAAGTGACAATAAGGACCTTTTTCAAAATTTCTGAATTTTATGAGGATCAAAAGAATAAAAATAATTTTATAGGGACCCAAAGCAAAAACCACATATTTTACAGGGATCAAAAAGTTATTTAAGCCAACTTAAAAAATATAAATGAAAAATTATTTAAAATTAAAGAAATTAAAAATGTATGTATAATTATTTTGATAGAATTTATAATATATGTTAAAAATAAGGGGTTATCTAATATACACAAGTAAAAAAATTGTGTAACATTACACAAGTAAATTATAACCATTAGATATAATATATATTTATTCAACGGTTCAGATTAAAAATTGAAAACCGGTAACCCATCCCCATCTACACCTTGCCAAACTTTCACCTGCCTTAGTAACTTAGTCCTGCTGCACGCCATCGCCACCCCACCGCAGCCATTGGATCGCTCGTTCATTGGAATCAATAACTAGAGCACCTCCTTCATGTTTGTCTCATATGCAAACATCCTTTGGTATGTTGCATTGCGCCGCCGCACCGCCGCGAGGGTCATCCGCCGGTGCCTTAATGTTTCCCGGAGTCACCAACATTTGTGTGCATGGCTCCAACAGAATAATGAAATTGATGTTGGCGCAGAGGAGGTCTTTCATGGGGTCGGTGAAGCCAAACCACATTTTGCCATCGGTGTGGTGATGAGTTTGGAAGAGGGGAGGGTGGCACTGGATGGAGCGGGAGACCTTGCAACCACGAGGAAAGCCGAGCTCGTGGTGGAGCTTGCCGATGTCGTGGAGGTGAGAACATGCTCTGCTTGGTTGGAGAGGAATTGTTTGGAGCGAGTCACGAACATTAAGAGGATGTCACGTTCAACTATGAGCTCCAACTCGAGGATCAGTTGGATTCGATTTGTTTGTGGTTTGGTTTGTGTCTGTCTTTGGTTTTACATTTTTCTTAAGAGTTTTGGGGAGTTTTAATCATGACCAGGAGGAAGGAAGGAGGTGGAAAATGTCGTTGTTATTCCCAGAACCCCATGAAGGAAGGGTGGTCTAACAAAACAGAATTATCAAGAATGTCAAAAAAAAAAAACTAAAACCGGATAAACCTCCTATTATCGGTCAAAAGGACTTGTGTACATGTGCACAAGTTACTTGTGCACGTTAGAACGACCCTAAAAATAAATATAAACCTATGAGTGTTAGATTCAATTTGACATGTTAGACTAGATTGGTTGAGTTCAGTTCTTGAAAAATCAGTTTAATTTTAAAAAAAATACTCATGATGGAGCGTTTTGATTCCTCTAAAATAAATTAATCACTTTTAAAGGGTGAAATAATTAATTAATTAAGTAAGTATAACTATTAATTTTAAAATTAATTATTCTAATTGTAATCATTCATATAATATACATACACACATATAATCTATGAAGTTATTTAAATTCTATAAATAAGTTGATTTTTAAACCAATTGTCGTGAGTGTTTACCCACTAAGTAACTTCTTCATTTTATGAGAGAAAAATATGAGAAAAAGACCATTCAAAGGAGGAAAAAAGATGTTAAAAAAAGATAATGATGAAAACCTAGAGCTTCCACGTTAGCATTTTGTAAGGGTGAGTAACTTTATCAACTCTACTCCTGGAGTAAGTTGATCCCCATCCACACACATATATATGATGGTCTATTATTAAATAATTTAATATTATTTTGATTATGTTATTTCATCTAATAAAAATGATTTCTATTGACATTAGTCATATAAAATTATGGCCTATTTATCATATTGCCATCATTTCGCAAAAGTGCTTAACCTAATCAAACCATAGCACAAACGTCAACCACAAATTGTGAATTCTATTAATCTGAAAATGATGAAAACGGAGAATCAAGTTGTGGATATGCCCGTTCAGATATTGCATTTCCCATTTTTCTTATTCGTTTAAGTTATATACATATATTTTAATCATATAATTTTTTTTATTTTTAAATTATCATTTTTAACGTTAACAATTGTTAAAATATCTTTTTTTTTAAATTTTATTTTAAAAAATGTTTATCTAATTATTATAAATTTTTTAAATACATTTTTAATTAAAAATACTTTATTTAATAAAGAAACACCCAATTACAAATAAACATGTCATTGGCATATATAACACTTTTCATTTCACACTAACACATTAACCGTCCATTTCGCATGGGTGGTGTTAAGTGGCGTGTGAATTTATTTTTATATATATTATTAAATTTTTATAATGAAATAAATTTATGATATAATCATATATCAATTAATATAATATGAAGAGCATATTATTATCATATTTATAGAAAATAATAACCAATATATCATTAATATAATTATAAATTTAAAATGTATTAACATATGAAATCCAATCACTTTGAACATATATAAAATATATAGAAAAAAACCTTATTGAGAAAGCTAACCTCACCATAATGTCGATGTTTATGACAGGAGCAGTTGTCTCGTGGAGGATACATGTGGTTCATAAAAAAATCATTTACTGAAGTGAAAATAAAAAACTAAAAATAATTGTTAAAAATAGCAAGTGAGAAAACATGACATGTGTACTGGGGGAACAATTTTAATAGAGTAAATAGATAGATAATAACTAAAAACATCAATGAATAAAATAGAGAGATAAATGATAGATTGGAAAAAAACACATTAAATTTAATGTAAATGAACACATTTATTCTATGGGTTTTATATATGTACACTGTCAATGTAAAGAAGTTTTACACGGACATCTAATGACTCATTGTCATATCATTTATTGAATTTAATAACATATAAGGTGTCATATTCATTAAATGATGTGGCGGCACACCATTGGATGTGTGTGTAAAATTTCTTTACACTAACAATGTGTATCAATTAAATCCTTATTCTATTTCTTAATATTTGTTTTTATGTAATGAAACAAATGCATATGAATGGATAATGAGATAAACTATAATAATAATAATAATAATAATAATAATAAAGTTTAATAAAAAGGGAAAAAAAAAGAAAATGACGGGAGCAAAACTGCCCTCGTGGAGGATACTCATGGTTCATAAAAAATAATCACTTTACTGAAGCATGAATAAAATGATTAAAAAAACACAAGTGCGAAAACATGATACGTGAACTTGTGGAACAATTTTAATATAGATTAAATATATAAATAGAATAGATAAGAGAGATAATAGATGAAAACATTGATGAATAAAATATAGAGATAAATGATATATTGGAGAAAAAACATATTAAATTTAATGTAAATCAACTCATTTATTGTATTTTTAATGTGTATTTTTATGTAAATAAACATGAATGGATAATGAGGCAGGGAAACTATTTTAATATGATGACGATGATAACAAAATTTGATAAAAAAAAAAGGAAAAAGGGAGAAAAATACAGGAGCAAAATTGCCTCTGGAAGATACTCATGGTTTATAAATTGAGACAGGCAGAGAGAAAATAAATAAGTGTGAGATATGATAGGTGATATGATAGAGAGATTGACAGAAAAAAATACGTTATATTTTATAAATTTATTATATGAGTATTATTACTATGAAAAAGTGCAACTTCTTTAAAGAAATAAAAAAAAAAGAAAAAAAAGGGAAAAAAAGTAAAAAGGCAACACGTGTCATTAATGGAGGGCGAATACTTATATTATGGAGTAAGTATATGAAAGTATATGGATTAGTAGTTAGCTATATTATAGGAAATGCTTTGTAAGTGACAGGCACTCAAAGGCGTAGTGGTGGGGCTAAATTTGATCTTCTCACTTCCTAAATGGCAACCAATCTTTCTTCTCAGATTCCATTATAAATTAAGTGAAAAAGAAGACCCTGCCGCGTGGTAGACTAGTTAGTCTTAGGCATGGCAAGCACCACTTTACTTGCTATTCTAAAATTGCTGCTTATTTTCATATGCGCAGCTTGGGTTTCTCTTTGGCTGCTGAAGCCAACCCAAGTATGGACAAAAAACTGGAAACATGCAGAAGAAAGCGCCAGTAACACAATTTTTGGATACTATGGTAAACACCTATACTTTCAACTTCACTTCTTGCTCTGTTGCATGAATCTCTTTCTATAAAACAACTCATTATGAGGTCTTTTGCAGGTCTTAACTTTGCTGTGTATACATTTCCCATAATTGCTGTTGCCATTATTGGACTTCTTTTCTTGGATTTGAAAGAGAGATATCAAAGAAGCAGGTAACATCAAGTGCCTTTCAATTACTTTAATCGAAATTTCACTTCAAAATTTTCATTTCCTTGAAATATTAACTACAGAAGTGCAAGGAGTTCATCAATTATCTTCTCAAATCCACTGGTGGTGAACAGTCTACTGGGGATCTTATCCAGTGTTGAAATACTGGTTTCTTTCCTTTTTATCATCTTCTTAGCATGGACTTATTACTCTCGTATTTCTAATGACTTCAAAAAGTTGATGCCAGACAAATCACTCAAGTTGAACATGTAAGTGTTCTTGATACTCTTATGCTGGATGGTAGAAAAGTTGTAAACTTATTTTCACTAAATGCATAACTTCATTTCAGATGGGAACTCAAGTATCTCAGAATAGCAACCCGGTTTGGCTTGCTTGCAGAAGCCTGCCTGGCTTTGCTTCTTCTTCCTATTTTAAGGGGGTTAGCTATATTTCGCATACTTGGCATTCAATTTGAAGCTTCAGTTAGGTATCACACATGGATTGGAACTGCTATGATACTTTTTGCTACAATACATGGGGCAAGCACTTTGTTTGTCTGGGGTGTCAGCCACCATATACAGCATGAGGTGAAGTCTAAATCATGTTCCTTCAGTTTATTTGAATTTGGAAGCACTTTCTTTATCAGCCAAAATTTTCAACATTCACTGAATGTACACACTGTTCATATTTTTAAAACAGATTTGGAAGTGGCAAAATACAGGACGTATATACCTTGCTGGGGAGATTACACTCATTATTGGGCTAGTTATGTGGGTCACTTCACTTCCCCAAATTAGGAGGAGAAAGTTTGAAATCTTCTACTACACACATCATCTGTATGCAGTCTTTCTAGTATTTTTCTTGTTTCATGCTGGGGATAGGCACTTCTATACGGTCTTCCCAGGAATATTCCTTTTTAGCCTTGACAAACTGCTGCGTGTAATACAATCAAGTCCAAAAACTTGCATGGTTTCAGCTAGAATTTTACCCTGCAATGCTGTGGAGCTAATTCTGCCCAAAGATCCAAGTATTTAGTTTCTTTACAGCAATATGAAATAAACACTTAGAATTGAAAAGGGTAAGGAAAAAAGTTGCCATTTAAACGGTTTGTTTTCAATGATTTGCAGGGCTGAAATATAACCCTACAAGTGTTATATTTTTGAAGATACCAACCATATCTCATCTTCAATGGCATTCGTTCAGTATAATATCTAGTTCCAAGGCTGATGAACATATTATGTCTGTGATAATTAAATGTCAAGGGTGGTGGACAAATACTGTTTATGACCTGGTACATGCTGAATTAAACAAAGGTGCAGATAAGAGGAAGGGTTTATATGTTGCAATCGAAGGACCTTATGGACCTGCTTCATTAGACTTTTTAAGGTGACCTAAAACGTAATACTATAGTAGTATTATACCTATTACTTCTAATTGAGCTGTTTACCATAATTCCTTGGTTGTCACTTGTCATTGGTTTTTCAAGGTCTAATCTTTGTTCTTATAATGTGAAAAACAAGGAAATAAATTATAAGTATCCGAAATAATGAAGAAGTTTGTCTGCAGATCATATGACAGCCTAATTCTGGTTGCTGGAGGAAGTGGAATAACCCCATTTCTGAGCATTTTGGCAGAAGTTGATGCAGCTACCAGCAAAAATAGATTTCCCTCAAGAATACAACTTGTATATGTCATAAAGAAGGAACAAGACTTCTGTCTGTTACATTCAATCTCACATCTGTTACTCAATCAATCAACAGAAAAATTTCATTTGAATCTGAAATTGTTTGTAACCCAAGAAACACAAGCACAGGTGGGAATTAACGAGCTTCTAAATGAGTTCTCTAAAGTAAGAACCCTGCAAATGAACAGTGTGTGTTCAAATTATGCAGCATTCGGGCCTGAAAGTCCAATTTGGATGGCTGCCATTACTGGATTTTGCTCCATCATTTTCCTTATTTTTATTATCTGTTTCAATCATCTTATAATTCCATCTGGAAAGCGCTCCAGATCGTCCAAAGATAAGACTCCCTCTTGGATTGTGGATCTACTTCTAATAGCTGCCTTTGTCCTAGCTTTAGCTTGCAGCACCTTGATAGCAGTTATATTGAGATGGAGAAGGCTGAAGAAAGGGATTCAACCAATATCGCAGAAGGAAATTGAGCCCCTTGATCTAAGTTCAGCTGAAACTAGGAATGCTCTTGAAGAACATGAAGTTCATTATGGGGGAAGGCCTAACTTTAAAGGTAATGATCTCATTATTTCTTTCCTTATGTTCCTAATATATATTAACAAAACAGTTGACAACTTAGTAGCTTCAAATTGAACAGATATATTTGGCAAGTTCCGGAATGAAACCTGTGGGTCTGATATTGGAGTTCTGGTTTGTGGACCTGAGAGCATGAAGGAATCAGTGGCATCCGCATGCCAGCAGGAGTCTGAGTGTTTCAAGTTAGGTGTAAAAAGAACAGAACCCCACTTCACTTTCCACTCTCTCAATTTCACGCTTTAGTAGTCAACATTTGGCTGCCCAGATACTGCTACAAGTCCACCCATGTTCAGTAATTTAACACACCTGCTTTCTATTCCTAAGTTCCAAGCTTTCTGAGTACCCACGTGTATCATTAGATGTTTGAATTTAATAATCTAGGCACCCTTTCTTATTTTTCCAAGAATGTAGCTGTGATGTTGTCTCTCACAAATGTTCACACCTGTGTAATGTGCATATATGTATCATTATTCATATACTCTATTTTAAATTGCTTCTAAATATGCAGAATACAAATTCATTCATCTAAAGAAGGAAAATTAAACAATAACAGAAAAACAAGTAAACCATGCTTTCAGTTTCAGATGCAAATGGCAAATTTATACTTGCTGACAAAAACTAGAAAGTATTTACTATTTTGCTTTGATTAGGTACAATGCACACTAGAGAGTAATCAGGGACTTGATACTGATAGAAAGTGGAAACAATCCAATAATCCATTAATTGAATACAAAACAAATACAGGGGAAGTTTAAGTTATCCATTATCAAAGCACAATCCAATAAAATCCAATCACGGAAAGCTCAATGAAAAATCAAAAGGAAAAGTGTCAAAAGAAGAAAAGTCAAACTATGTGCAGTCAAATCAAATCCGAGTGGTGGGTTGCAAAGGCGCCGCCTCTTCCAATTCCCCGCCGGCACCGTCATCATCACCACGAGCCAACTCAGACAACATTTTCCCGGGCGCCTCCGCTATATCCTCCCCAAGAAGAAGCGCAACCACTTCCTTCATGGTGGGTCTCCTCAGTGGCTCAGGGTGGCAACAAGCCAACCCAAGCTTCAACACCATCTCCATATCTCCCACATCATACTCACCCTTAATCCTAGGATCCGCAGCCTCAACAGCACACCCTTTAGCATACAAATCCCTCACCCAATCAATGAGCACCACTTCCTCCTCCGGCACCGAAGTCTCTATAGGCCTCCGTCCACACGCAACCTCCAACAACACCACCCCAAAACTATACACATCGCTAGCCGAAGTCGGCGCCGCCACCGTCGCTATCTCCGGCGCCAAATACCCCAAAGTCCCCACCACACGCGTGGTGTTGGGAATTTCCCCATGTTGGTAAAGCTTCGCCAAACCAAAATCACCTAGCCTTCCTCTCATTTCTGCATCCAACAATATGTTACTAGATTTAACGTCTCTATGAATCACAACCTGGTCCCAACCATGGTGAAGATAGTTCAACCCCTCTGCCACGTCGACAAGGATTTTCCGGCGTTGTTCCCATCCCAAAAGCTTCGCGGGTTTATCAAATACCCACTTGTTGAGACTTCCATTGGGCATGTAATCATAAACTAGCATAAGCTGGTTCCCTTTTCTGCACCATCCTCGCATTTGAACCAAATTCTTATGCTGCAACCTCCCCATACTTGAAATTTCCGCCATGAATTCTCGCAACCCTTGTTTGGAATCGTGGTTGACGCATTTGACTGCAACTTGGGTCTTATTCGATAGTGTCCCTTTGTATACTCTTCCGAACCCTCCAGAACCTAGAAGGTGGTCTCTATGGAATTCCTCTGTAGCCACGCTTAGTTCCTCGTAGGAGAATCTGTGTGGCCAATACTCAAGCTCCCACTCTTCTACTTCATCTTCCTCTTGCTCTTTCATTTTCCTTTTTCGCCACCACAAGTAAAACCCTGATGCACAAATCACCACAAACGCAAAACAACCAACCACAATCCCTGCAATTGCTCCCCCAGAAAGCGAAGACGACGTCGTTTCTAGCCTGAACACTGGAAGGTTCGTTGTGTTTATCTCCCTCGCAGCCCCTGAATCGCTGAAGCTCCATGCTAGAACTCTCTGCGCCTCGATCCAATTCGTTTTCGAAGCGGAAAACCCTACATACATATCAGAAGACAAGTAATTAGCCATCTCTGGATTTTTATACGAGAGCGTTGGCTTCAAAGGGCGTGAAACACCGATCGGAGCAACCGTCACGTTTATCTCCAAACTCCCGCCGTTGAATTCGATCCAAGCGCGGACGTTCTCACCACTGCGCATACGGAACGGGACGAATCCGCCGCTGGAATTGTAGTACCCGGCAGAGGTTGAGATTTTTGACTCGATGTTGTCGAGGTCGATTCCGATGTGGTTGTCGTCGATGTCGTTGAACTCAGGGTTTTGACCGGTGTCGAATTCGACGGCGAGAAGGGGGAAAACGGTTGGGGTGGTTGCGTTAGTGAAGAGACCGAAGTACTGGCTAGCGAGTGCTCCGGGAGGGGAAGTGGTGTTGCAGAGGACGAAGGCGAGACCGAAGCCAGGGCTAGTTGCGATCTGTGGCAAGATGGAGAAAACAAAGGAAGTGGAGAAGGAAGAAATGGTTGAGGAATTGGAATTGGGGGAGGGTTGTTGTGTTTTCATGGGGACTTTGATGGGGTAGAAAGCTCGACCCAGAGAGTATTGGTTGGAGTCGTTGGTCATGCGGATAACGGAGGCGTCGATTCGAGCATCGTTGATGAGAGTGAGGTTGGTGATGCTGGTGAAGGAATTGAACAGGAAATCGAGGGCGAAAATGGGAGGGAAGAAGAGTTGGAGTTGGAGGAAAAACCAGAAATGGAACAGGGGTTTTAGTGTTGCCATGCCGGAAAATAAGTTTTCACCGGCGACGGTGGAGGAAGGGTGTGTTAGGAGGTGACATGAGAGGTGGGTGGGGATTTAGCTTACATGAATAGGATAGGTGTGGTGTGGGGTATAATCATAAATGGTTTCGTTTGAAAGGTTTCGTTGTTGAACATTGAATTGAATACCAGTACTAGATAGGAAAGAAAACTGTTGAACTAGGATTCTATCAACTGTGGATTTCTATTGTTCTTTTTTAAATTCCACTTGCTTGTGTTAATGAAATTCGTTTCAACTTTTCTTGATAAGTTCTATAGTTTAGTTAGTGAAATGTCATTTCTATGTGAATGATCTTACCAATGAACTGTGTTACGTGAATAATCTTTACTTATTCTATTCAAATTTGAAAAAATAAAATGTTTGCTTAATTGCCTGTTGTTTATTTGTTTACTATATATAAATATATATTTTTTATTTTTCCTCTTTCATTGTGAGTATGAAATAATGCGCGTTGGTAATCAAAGGATGGTAAAGTTGTGTTTTCAAATAAGTTCGTGTGGAATAAATTGGAGGAAAGAGTTGACCGGAAAAGAAAAAGAAAAGAAGAAAGTGATTATGTGGAATAAAAAAAAGAGAAAGATAGAAAAAAAAACTCTCACTATGGAGGGAGGAAAATCTATCTAAAATACACGGGTAGGAAAACCCCCCAAGGGGGGAGATGGGGAGCGACAACACTTGGTTAATCATTTCCCTGTTAGGGCTTTTTATTAGAGATGGAACTATGATGGGAAGATACATATCCCTAAATTAAGAAGGCCAGACATGAAATAAAGTCGTCTCTAAATAGGGATGAAATTAGAGAGATAACTCTAATGAGAGAAGAAAAATATTCATCTTTAAATTGAGGGAGAGATGAATTCGTAAAGGGAATTATTTCATTTTTATTTAGATAGGGAAAATGTCTATCTTTAAACAGAGACGAAATTACAGAGAGAAAACATTTGTATCTACATTAAAGTTACAAAAATACCGCTTACTGCAAACAATAATTTACTATTGATAAAATCTCAATCGAAAATAATAAAGTCTAAAAAAAAAGCTAAACTTAATTTAATCCAGAATGTTAAACAAAATTGATTACGATAGTATTAATAAGCGTTTGAATTTAAAATTTTAGAATTTCTAAATTTATCAAATCAAATAAGAGTGATGATTAAAGGGAGAGTTAAATATGAGAGGAATTGTAAATGATAGTCTAAGGGGTCGTTTGAGGTGGTTACGAGTTTTAAAAAATGTTTGAAGGGTGATATGATTAGTGATGGTTGAATGACTTGAAAAGAAGTAAATTTGGCTACCCAAGCTTATCCAAAATCATGCATGCATGGGAGAAGAGGAAGTTTGCTTCTCAAATTAATTCACTACAAATGGTTAAAAAGAGCTTTTAAACACTTACGGAAAAAATTCCTATTAACATATGGCTAAGTTATTTGCTTATACCCAAAATGAATGCTTCTAATTAAGGTAGTAACTATGGTAATAGTTCTTCTAAACATTTTCTTTATTTAGTAAAATTCTTAATTATGAACTTAAATTTTCTAACATAACACTATAATTATTCATGAATTAGGAAATTTGTAATTGATTATCTATAGTGTGTGTTTGGTTTAACGTTTAAATTGGTCAAACTCAAGTTTAAATTCTCCAACACAATTATTTTTAGCGTTGGAAACGTGAATTCATCATATTTTAACGCTAAACCATTAAACAGGCTGATAATCGTCTTTAAATTCACGTGAGTATAAAAGAGTAGGGATTAACAAATATAATTTTATTAATTTAAAACACACGTAGAATTTATTTTCCACCATTGCTAAAAATTCTTTATCTGTCAAGAATCTACAGGGTCTATGAATAGAATTCAATAACAACCAATATCAATAATTAAATTAAACATATATATATAGAGAGAGAGAGTCCTTTTTATTTTAAACAACTTTATTAGAAATGAGACAACTCAGATGTTATAGTCTCCATATGAGTTAATGGACAAAGCATTGCTACTGGAGGAAAATAACTTAGCTCTGGGACTAATTTAAATATATAATATCATGGTGGAAGGATGAGGGGAGTAGTTTGCGATGATTTGAGCGGAGTTTCTTCGAAAAAAGACAGTTTTACCCAAGGTGGAACAGGGAGGTCAAATCTCGATAGAGTGGCTGCTGCATTAGGGGGGCGCTCATGGTACTTTCGTGTATCAGAAGAGGAGCTACTTCATATTGGAAAGTCCCACATTGACTAGCGATAAGGTCATTTAATAGTTTATAATCTTGGACAGTCCTCACCCTACAAGCTAGCTTTTAGGGTTGAGTTAGGTCCGATCCAAAATCTAATATGGTATTGGAGTCTATCCTGCCTAGAGACTTTTATCGAATAAAAGTTAGCTTTTGAGGATGAGTCTAAGATGGTATCGGAGCCTATCCTATATCAGTTATTGGGTCCCCACCCATATATGTCCTTAGTCCCGGTCTAAAATCTAAAGTGAATAAAATATATGTCCTTAGTCCCGGTCTAAAATCTAATATAGTGAATAAAACTACATAAGTTTTGGGCAGTCTTCACCCTACAATCTAGCTTTTGGGGATGAATCTAAGATGGTATCAGAGTCTATCCTATATCAGTTATTAGGCCCCCACCCGTATATGTCCACTTTGGGATGAGTCTATGATGGTATCTGAGCCTGTCTTAGATCAGTTATTGGACCCCCACCCGTATATGTCCACGCTCCAGGTGTCCAACTAGCTTTTTGGGATGAGACTAAGATGATATCTGAGTCTATCCTAGATCAGTTATTGGGCCCCTACCCGTATATGTCCACGCTCCAGATGTCCATCCCTGACGTGAGGGGGTGTGTTGGAAAGTCCCCACCCGTATATGTCCACACACGCTCCAGATGTATCAGTTATTGGAGATGAATCAGTATATGGTGAATAAAAGTACATAAGCTTTGGGCAGTCTTCACCCTACAATCTAGTTTTTGTGGATGAATCTAAGATGGTATCAGAGCTTATCCTAGATCAGTTATTGGGCCCCCACCCGTATATGTCCACGCTTCAGGTGTCCAGCTAGCTTTTTGGGATGAGTCTACGATGGTATCGGAGTCTATCCTAGATCAGTTATTGGGCCCCCCACCCGTATATGTCCACGCTCCATATGTCCAACCCTGGGCGTGAGGAGTGTGTTGGAAAGTCCCCACCCGTATATGTCCATACACGCTCCAGATGTATCAGTTATTAGGCCCCGACCCGTGTATGTCCACGCTCTAGATGTCCTCACCTTACATAAGCTTTGGGCAGCCCTTACCTTACAATTTAGCTTTTGGGGATGAGTCTATGATGGTATCGGAGTATATCATAAATCAGTTATTGGGCCCCCACCCGTATATGTCCACGCTCCAGATGTTCAGCCCTGAGCGTGAGGAGGTGTGTTGGAAAGTCTCCACCCGTATATGTCCACGCACGCTCCAGATGTATCAGTTATTGGGCCCCCACTTGTATATGCCCACGCTCCAGATGTCCAGCTCTGGGCGTGAGGGGTGTGTTGGAAAGTCCCCACCCGTATATGTCCATGTTCCATATGTCCAGCCCTGGGCGTGAGGGGGTGTGTTAGAAAGTCCCACATTGACTAGCGATAAAGTCATTTAATAGTTTATAAGCCTTGGGCAGTCCTCACCTTACAAGTTAGCTTTTGGAGTTGAGTTAGGTCCGGTCTAAAATCTAAGATTGGATTGATTTTTTTTTTTGTAAACTACTTATGTAGGTAACATTTGAAAATTTTGAGCTATCTAATTTTTTTAATCACTATATCTAACGTTTATTGATGATCCCTACCCTAACTCCCTTACCCTAAACAATGCTTGATACTTCACGCTTAGAAGGTTTAGGTGGTACTTTTTATCAGTCATTTCATAATTTCCATAAAGCATTTATCATTATTTTTCTTATTTTCTTTTATTAAAAACTTTAATGTCTTTTCATCTATCAAAGATAATGTAGCTAGTTTATTATATTAAATAAGGGTAAAACTAGAATTTATACTATTTTTTAAAACTCAATAAAATTAACTAATTTTTACTACTTTATTTGGTTTATGTAATTTAATTGAGTATGGCTTATATAAAGGACTCGAGGAAATGCTATTTGAATGAGCACTGAATTCATGAGCAATTTATTGAGCCGTTAAATATTTTCCATTCATTTAATTTAACGCTAGTATGATACTTGTAACTACTTTTGTATAGAATGTTTGTACTAAATAGTAGTATTATTATTATTTTTTTTCTTAGGGTCCTCTTAACGAGTGTCTTAAGGGCACTGAATAAGGATCCGTGAATAGAAAATTTTTTATTGGAAATCACAGTATTGATTACATCTGTAACATTAAGTGTTGCACACTCTAATAAAAAACTTTCTATTTTTGGTTCTTTAACAAGTGTCCTAAGTACACTCGTTAGCATATTCCTTTTACTTAACTAATGTCTAATACTTATTATTATTTGCTCGTTTAAATTTCAAAGTGTCTCTCTTTATTTAGAGCCGATAAAATGGGTTGGCCCGACCGGCCCGACCCATAAAAGCCCACAAAAATATAGGGCTCAGATACCTATTTTAGAAGCATGAATAACTCCCGGACTTTTTAGTTCAGCTCGATAAAGCCTACTACCTGTAAAAACCTGCAAAAAATAGAGCTACCCGCAAAGGTAGAGCTCAGACACCTATTTTAGAAACCCGAATAACTTCCGGGCTTTTTACCCCAACCCCAATAAAACCCGCTACCCCGCATTGAGTCGAGTTGGGTCGGGCCGGGTAACCCCAATTGACGGATAAACTTTTTTTCCTTTCTCTTTCCCCTTTTTACTCCTTCACATTAATAAAGTTGACGGTTATTTGGGCTTATATATAAATTGATGGGGTTGACAATTATTTGGGCCCTGACGCAAACAAGGGGTCAATTGGTAATTTGATAATAGGAATTACTATTTGCACCACCAACTTTTTTGCTAATCATACCACTCATTCTATTAAAAGAAAATTGTCTTGTTGAAAGAAAGTATTTTGGAAATTGAATTTCCCAAAAAAATGCAATATTGTGGTTTGGAAATTCAATTTCCGATATACAACTCAAAAGTGTGTTTTGAAAATTGAAAAATTCTAAATTCAGAGAGGAATTTTTTTCTTCTCAAAGTTTTGTCTTTCTTGATTTTGTTTAGAGGCGAAATTTAGAAATCAAATAAATTAAATAAATTTCGTTTCTAAATTCAGAATTTTTATATTTCAAAAATTTAATTTTTGGTATATAATTTAAAATCGATTTTTATCCAATTTTGAATTTTCCAGAATACAACTTTAAAAAAATTATGTTTAGGAAATATAATTTCAAGAAAATAAAAATATTTTAATAAGCATATTTTTTAAAAATGGGTGGTATGGTTGGTAAAAAAGGGATGTGTGAATAACAATTTCCTTTGATAATGTGCTTTTCGAAATATTGAACTTTTTTTGGACCTCAACAAGTGCTTTCGGTGTACGATTTTGGGCCATAGCCCTTAGATGTCCATTCTATGGATCTATTATCTATCCCAGTATCCCATGTAATCGTGTTTGATTTTTCATCAACCTCTTGGTTCAAAAAAGAAAATAAATTTCATCAAGCCCTTTTTATGTACATTATTTTATATGCGTTGTATAAATTCAAGTAAGTCACTATTGATATATTATTATTTTATATTATATAATTACACGAATTCTTGTATTATATATTTATTTATATCCAATTAATTAAGTAAATATATAATCACTTGTTGCTTGGTTTAATTTAAATAATTTAACTCCAAGGGGTTGGTCGAATGGAGCAAGACAGGGTTTCGTATCTAACAAGTCGCAGATTCGAACCCCCACTTGTCCCCTTGGGGTGAGGTAAAATGTAAGTACCTCTTTAAGTGCTCAAAGAACCTGGAGACTTTCCCTGCCTTGGACTGGGACACCATCCCCTCACCCTAAATTTTTCGTAAACAAAAAAAATTTAAATAATTTGTACAAATAAGTCTATGCAAGTATCATTCTTTATATTTCCCAATCGCGATCCAATGTTATTTCATCCTTATCTTAAATACTCAAGTAGTCAAGTTCAAATTCTTTGTAATAATAACGCGTTTTTCATATAACAAATATAAATTTTAATAAATTCATTAGTTAGTTAAAGGTCTAATATCAGGAACGAGGTATCTTTTAAAATTGAATTTAACTATTTATGGTCTATTTGTTTCACATCTTATCGTAGACTGAAAAAAATACACACGTCTTGAGGTAGTTTCTTTTTAAAGTTAAAACTTTTCCCTTTTAATATCGAAATAAAATTTTGAAAGAAGTGGGAATCATTCTTTTGCGTAAGTCGCCATATAATGCTGACTCTGACCTTTCCATTTCCATGGAGATGGAGTAGACAAGTCATGAAATTGAGGGCTGATGCTGTTGTTAGTTCTATGTAACGGAAGAATCTAGTGGACACGTGGCTCATGGTGGCATGTCCTTAGTCTCCACGTGTCGTTTAGTTAAGAGCTTTTCTATTTTCAACAAAAACTTTTTCACAAACTTGTTCGATATATGACTTTAATCATATTTTCTCGCATAGCAGAAGAAAAATATTCTAATGATAATTTGACGGCAATTATTTTTTTTTTTTTCTTTTTGTGATTCCATTTTTCCTCGGAAACAAACAGAGCGTTACTTCAGTTAAGCGTCTTGGAATGTGGGGGATACACATGAGGTGCGTTCTGAGACAGCAGCATATGATGAACACAGGTCGGTTTGTGCCACATCATTAAACGACACGCGTTGCAAGCAGAGGAGAACAAGACAAAAGAATACTCATACTCATGCGTGTAGATGTCCAAACATGTGTGGTGATTCACCACGGCAGAGACGACTGAGAAGATAGTCTGAGACGAATCAGAAGGTTTGGCAACCTGGGCCCAGCCTGCTGATGAATGAGTGGTGAATGGTGAAGTTAGGGATTGAAAGAGGAAAAGGGGGTCAGAAACATGAAACATGAAACATGGAAGTGTTTAACATGACTCTTTGATGTTAATGTTTCAAGACGGCATGTTGGGGGCTCTCTGTTTCCTTGCCATTCAAAAGGATGTTAGGGGGCAATGGCCATGCTCATTCCAGATGTTTCGTCCATGAACAAAATGAAAATGAAAACAATAAAGTACAAAACACTCATCTATAGCTCCATTCGTGTTAGATTCTTTGTTCAGAGGAGAAAGTTTTTTTTTTTTTTTAAAAAATCACTTTGATGATGCCTTTATTAAGTATTATTAATTAATTATATGATTCTCTTAATGCGTTTTCAATTCATTGTTGTTATTAAAGTGTATTTGGAATTTAATTAGAAAACGACTATTATGGCTAATAGTAC
Organism: Sesbania bispinosa; assembly: GCA_026901365.1. Lineage (NCBI taxonomy): Eukaryota > Viridiplantae > Streptophyta > Magnoliopsida > Fabales > Fabaceae > Sesbania > Sesbania bispinosa. The sequence continues at coordinate 113,537 of QLOH01000177.1, forward strand.
TAGTCAATGATCGTCCACCCGAAATTCTATATATTATTGGAAGAAACTTATTAATTCAGATTACCTTTATAGTGAAACAAAATATATATGATGCTTCTTCCTAACCGGTCATATATCATATAACGAATTTTAAGTAGGATGGTCCATATTGGCACATGGGCACATTTCTGACCAACGTGCCAGTAGAATATTGCCCGGCATGATACAATTATAAAGAATAATTTGTTGTGAGTCATAGGTTTTTATGATATTTGCGGCCACAATTAATTGGTGATTGTATGAAAGTTAGTGCATTTAATTGTAATTTAATTAAATTATACTTGTTAAGCCAAAAGCTTGGTGCGTATTTAAATGTGAATTAGTAAGCGTTGTTTGGGATTTGAGTAGTGTAAGATGAGGTTCTAGGTTTAAATCCCATTTGCTTTCTTTGTACATAAAAAAAAGGCTTAATTGCACTTTTAGTCCCCCTATTATCATCAATCCGTGATTTTGGTTCCCCTATTATTCCAAATTCGTGATTTAGTTCAAAATCTTGGTTCTCCTATTTTCAAAATCTATGTGTTAGAGGGACCAAAATCATGAATTTGGAATAATAGGGGACCAAAATCGCGAAAAAAAAAGTAGAGGGACCAAAATCGCGAATTGATAATAATAGAGGGACAAAAAATGCAATTAAGCCTAAAAAAAGGAGTACTAGTAAATTTGATTTTGGATATTTTGATTTTGCAAAATTAATTTTAATTAGGAATGAGTCTAAAATATTTATTTGTATTTGATTTTTTTAAAGGTAAGTTTATAGTAAAATTTGAATTTATTATTTTTAATAAAATTCTTTTAAAAAAATTTAATAAAGATATTATATTTTTACTTACATATAAATAAAAGGATTAAATTCATTAAATTAAATTTATGAATACTCACGCGATGATACTTGCATTTGAGTGACAAATTTGATATGATGGACCAGTTACGTGAGTGTTAGGTGAACGAGTATCTAAACCAAAAGGAGGTAATCGGATTCCTAGCTGAAATTATTCAGTTAGAAAACTGGAAGCATTTTATTCGTTCACACTTTCTCTCAGTGCAAGATGATGATGCCCAAAATAGATCACCATTTGAGGACGTAAACCGCACCGAAGACAAAGACAGCCGCTAAAAATATATAATTAACAAAAATATTTCCAAACTATAATGTGTTTGATTTCACATGAAAACTATCAATCACATAAAGTGATTTTTGATGATAACCATTAATAAACTATTGACCGCAACCGAAATTTGATGATCAGTACTATTTATGCCCGTTTGGATTAATGATAAACTCGATTTTCTTTCAAAATCAATTCTATTTAATTATATGTTAGATATTTAAATGTTCTCGTGAAAGGTAAAAATGAAGCAAATACAGGGGAAATCCTGTTAATTAATGAAAATATTTGTCTAAAGATTAAAAATTAAAAGCATCTGATAAAACAATGTAATATACTATATTATAACGAGATATCAGTTTTTTTTATTAAACGATTTTATCCTTATTTAAAAAGTTATATTCTAACAAATTTTTTTTTCGAGTTTTTAACAAGTGACGTGTAACAAATCGTTAGGTTATAAAAACATAGTTGTAAGTTTTTAATATTTTAAATACCTACAGGCATAATTGTGATAATTTCAAGATTTAAACCGCTAACAGGAAAAATCTCTTGAGGTAATAATTCACTTTCACTTTTATTAATAACCGTTTGGTAATTGAAATGACATATATAAATATGTTTTATCACTTTTAATCTTTTTTTTAATCATTAATAATTTATTATATTAAAATTTAAAATCTATAATATTTTTGTCACGTTCCTGATTTCTATTAATATATTTTTTCAAAGGATTTCATAACTTAAAAGAACCTATCTCTAAAAGGTCTTAATTTTGTAATATATTTCAAAATTATGATAAAATATCATATTATCATGCCACTCCTTCCTGTGAGGGATACAAAGATTGACAAGCCGGGTCCACTTTATTGGTTACCTTCTGATTTTCATATTTATGCTTGCTTGCTGAATTTATATATATATATATATATATATATATATTGGATTTAATAGATTATCACGGCAAGGATTTGTTTATATATTTATTTATTTATTAAAATGGAGAGATATTATCAATTTATCTTTATTTAAAGATTTACTAATAACAACATTAAATATTCTTTGATTGCAGGGGAAAAAAACCTAGCAAACTTTAATAACCTAGGTGATTGCGTATCTTCGTGTGGTGTCCGTGTGGGCCCTACCCTAACGGTGGCGTAGGTCTCTTCCTATAAATATCCAAGAGCCTCACAGTCCAAAGTTTTCAAGCACCAACACCAGAGTAAACTTTTCCCTCCTTTTCTCCTGTCGTCGCATCAACGAAGCTGCAACTAACTAACTTAACCGCGAGACTGTGAGAGCAAGCCATGGAATCGAAACCCACGCCTAATAATGATACTATTAAATTCCTTTATAGCTACGGCGGCAAGATCCTTCCTCGCCGCACTGACGGCGAACTCCGATACTCCGGCGGCCACACCAGAGTCCTCACCGTCCCTCGTTCAATTTCTTTCTCAGGTTTGTTTCTAATTCGCTTATTCAATCTCACCCTTGTCTAGGTTAGGCATAGTAAAACCTAAATTCTGATTTAAATAATTTAAATTCCGTTATTAAACCAATCCCAGTGACTCAAGTCAGAGTTAATCATTCGTCTCTGAGGGTTGGAATATAATATAATAATAATTAAAAATTCATAATAATTAGTTTTTATGTAAAATAGAAATTAAAGTAAAAAAATTAAATAATCAATTTTGTTTATCAATAACTTATGTAATTGAATAAGCGAATTTTAATGTAAACACTAAAAAAGATTAACAATATCGTTTTTTAATGCAAACACTTAAGTACGCCCCTGTCTTGGTTAATTTGGTTTATTTATTCATTGGATGACTCATATTTTTGCAGAGTTAATAGTGAAGCTTGGCGAGTTATGCGGTTCATCGGTCACCCTGAAGTGTCCATTGCCAAACGGAGACTTGGAAACCTTGATTTCTATCACCAGCGATGAAGATCTGGCCAATATAATTCAGCTATACGATGGAGCTTCTACAACGTTAGCTAGTCCCTTGAAGATCAAAGCCATTCTTTCGCCGCCTAAGTCTCTCAAGAAATTATCTCCTCCTCCATCTTCTTTGTCCTGCTCCTCTAACTCTTCGTCCTCTTCGCCTCACGCCTCCGTTGATTCCCTGACGTATGCGGCACCGCATCGGTTCAACTGCCAGAAATTCTCGCCTGTGCCGCTTGGGTATCCAATTGGAGTCCGTAACGGGGCAGTGAAAGGTTGTTGGTACACGCGGCAATTCAGTGGAAGCCCAAGATACCTTTATCGTGGGTCTCACTGTAATAATTACTGTCACTGATGCAATAATTACTGCCACTGGATGCAAAGTTGCCAAAATAGACAATAGTTTTGAGTTGATGATGATGAAAAATATCAATGGACTGATTGTAGAAAGAAAAAGCGAAAATGTTTTTTATTTCTGTAAAAATTATTTTTAATTTTTAAAAATTACAAAAATTATTAGAGTGACTATTTTGTTATTATCTATTTTAAAAATCACTATTTCTAAAATTTAGATTCAGACAACTAAAACAATTTTTTTTATAAGTAAAATGTTAATTAGTAGAGTATGAGGGATGCTTTAACCCAAATACATCAAGAATTATCATAAAAGAAATCACATCAGGATACATTGCAGCAACCAATTGCAATAAATAACATGAAATCCTCAAATATAAAAATTGAGACAGGTTGATGGATCATTTGTCATTCACAAATGGAACAGGTAGGAGAAAGTAGCGACCTTTGCTATCAACCATCGCTAGGACCGAAGCTGAATCAGCTCCACCAACTCTTCAGTGCCGGTAGTAGAATTAGAAAAAACTGCCTCATTCCTTGCCAACCACAAACTCCAAACAGTAATCATCCATATGACCGACCATCTCAAACACATGTTTGAATTACAGTTTGGAAGGCCTAGGAAATGCTCAAAATGTTTAAGACAATTGTTATGAAGAACTGGGTTAAAACCAAACCAATTTAAACACAACCTCCAGATATGATACGCAAAATAGCACTCAAAAAATATGTGTTGTTGTTTCCATACATTGTCCGCACCAAACACACAACGAATCAGCAGTCTAAATAATATTCCTCTTAACTAGGTTATGCTTTGATGGAATTCTATCCAAGACAACCCTCCACACAAAGCAAGAGACCTTGGAAGGAACAAATTTACTCCAAAGGAAGGTATGCAACGGAAAATCTGCACAGATAGCCTCATTAACAATGGTTGCATAGGCTGATTTAACCGAATAGCTCCCCCAGGATCTGACTGCCATCTCCAAGAATCTGTGGGTTGTTCCTGCTCCTGCACTTTTATCAAACTTAATTCTTCAAGTAAAAAAGTCAGCTGAACCATTTCCCATTGGAACAAATTTCTTCTCCAACCCCACTTCCAACTGTGAACTCCCTCATTAAACTCACTCATTTCAGCTACTGACGCATTTTTATTAGTAGCAATAGAAAATAATCTAGCATGACGATCACACAAAGGATTAGGCCCACACCACACATCATTCCAAAAGGAAATATCTCTACCATTTCCAACCACCTTGAAACAATGTTATCATCATTCTCAATAGTCCACAAATTTGTCCACCATCTAGAGCTTCTACACCTCACACTCCCTTTACCCCCAGAAAAGTCTCCATAAATGGAAGTTAAAACTATATGCCAAAACCAACCTTTACCGGTCAAAAAACGCCATCGCCATTTCCCAAGAAGGGTTAAATTAAAAGATTTTAAGTCCCTTATACCTAAACCCCCATGTTTTTTTATATTTGCAGATATCATCTCAAGCAACCCAAGATATTTTCTTAACAACTAAAGCAATTTAAAAATACTTTTACTTTTCATTATTAATTTTCTATTTAATTAACTCTTTTATAATAAATAAAAATAATATAAAATAATTTTTAAAAATTAAAAACATAAATGTGTTTGGTAATTAAGCAACAATGCAAATTTGAGTATTAAAAATTGAAAATTAAATCATTTTTTATTAAATATACATTATAATTTGTATATAATTTATTTTGATTCATTGATTTTTCTAATTATAAACGAATAAAGATTAATGAGTTATGATTTATAAAATAGTATTTTTTAAAATTTTGCTCATTTCAGATTAATTTAGATAGAGCTTGAGCTTGAAGCTATGATTGAGACTCCGATTTAACAACGATTTTTTAAATATGTGCAATGTTGCATAGATTAATATATAAATGATGACTTTAATTGAGTGTAATTTTGACATTATGTAGTAGTAGTAATTATTTATTATGGGTATTTTAAAAAAAACTTTAAAGTTTTTTTGTAATAGTTTCAAAATTTTTCCTTGGTTTAGTCCCATATTTTTTATAAATAAGATTAGAGGTAGGGTCGGCCCAAGGGTAAGGCTGCTCAAGCCCTTGCTTTAGGCCCCCGATTGTTAGTAATATCCTTTGTACAAAAAATAAAAAATATTATTATAATTAGGCCTAGTTCATTGGTTTATAAATTATTTTCCTTCTCAATGGTTGATGGTTCAATCTTTGCTAAATGAATTTTAACTTTTAAGGCTCATTTTTTTTTTCACTTCATGTATTTAAAAAGGCCCCAAAATAAAAGTTTGCTTGAGATCTCACTACATATTGGGCGATATTGGGCCGGCCCTGATTAGAGGTAGTATTGATTTTTGGACTTCATTGTAGAGAATGAAATATTCACATCTTCACGATATATTAACTTTTGGACTTCGCTCTAGAGAATGAGATACTCACTTTCCCGTGGTCTCAATTATAAAGCTTTATGTTTTTTTTTTTTTAAATGATTCAATTTTTTTTAGTGTGTTATTTACACACATCTTTTCCAAAGATTTTTTTAACCTTCCTCAAATATATCCAAGTTTTTTGAAAAACTGATATTTTAAATTATAAATATTAATGATTATGATCCTTAATCTATTTTCCCTATTCCAAATCATTTTCTAATTCAAATATGAATTCTTATCATTACTATTTAGTGATACATAATCATCAATTAAAAATTATAACAACAAAAGATCAAATTGAAAAGATTATACTAGAAAATTAGTCCCTGAGAGATTCTTGATCGTGCAGTTTAGTCCCTGAAAGATTCAAAATCCAGAGCTGACACCAGCATCAACATATTTCATGTATACATCAAAATCACCAAAGTTCAAACGTGGAAAGCCGCAGAATGCTGGCAAAGGAAAGGGATTCATTGTCTAGGGAGAATAAACTAACAAGGAGAAACAGGTTGCGGGTTTTTCAGGATATTACTCTTCACCCTGAAACTCCATGATTTTGAACTAAGATTTATTTGTCTCTGGTAGTAAACAAGTGCCCTATCCGTCTCAAAAACCAATCCAACGAAAACATCCGACAGGGTGCCTACCGTACACCACCTACGGTACGGTTGTTCCGGCATGAAATGATGATCACCCTCGTCCTGTTTATCTCTTCAAGACCCATCAACCGCAACCACTGAATCTGACTCTGAAGGACCCAGAGCCAAGAAGAGTCCCTGATAGATTGCTCCGTCATGCAAAATGGTCAATATAATGCATATTAGTCCTTGAAAAACAAGCAAATTAGTGCAAATTAGTCCCTCAAACATTAAAAATCATGCAAATAAGTCCTTGAAAATTAACGTTTCAGACCATTTTGCATGACAGAGCAATCTCTCAGGGACTATTTTGGGATTTTGAATCTCTTAGGGACTAAACTGAACGATCAAGAATCTCTCAGGGACTAATTTGCTAGTATAGTCAATTGAAAAATTTAAATGACATGATAATTGTTTTTGTATCTCAAAATTGAAACTATACTAGTATATTAACCCTTGTAATACGCAAATAAAGATATATTTTTATATTTTTAAAATTAAATTTATAATAAACCGATATCTTTAAAATTTTTAGAAATTAAAATTAAAATAATTTTGGATAATTATTCAATTTAAAATTATAATAATATATTATATTTTAGTATTTAAATATAATTTACAATATTATTTTATGATGAAATATAATTAAATAAATCAAAATCATAATGATAAGAATAAAGATTTATATTAAAAATAAGGATTGAAATAGAAAATAATATGATAAGATTTTGAATCTTAATAAATTTTAAAATTTGGGTTGAAAATTATTAGCATTTAAAATTTTAAATAAAAAGAAATAGAATATTAAATTGAGAGGAAAAATCTCACTCTCGCAAATAGTTTGTGAAAATCACCATGAGAATAAAGGGTAGGTAAAGCATGAGTAAATACTTTCTCGAAAATCAATAATACCTTTTTTTTTCTAAAACTTGAACCAAATATAAAAAAAAATATTCCCAAACCTATTTTTTCGAGAATACTTTTATACAACGTTGTCATAACCGAACCGGACCGGTCGGTTCAACCGGTCCGACCGGTAACCGGCTTGGTAGTCGGTCCAACATAACCAAAAAACCAAATGTTTAAAAAACCGGTCAACAACCAGAAAAACCGATCAAAAACCGATGAACCGGGTGAAAACCGGCGGTTAGCCGGTTCGCAACGGGTCTGAATCATGACTCCAACAACTCCTTCCTCTCCCTCTCCCTCTCCCTCTCCCTGTTTGCCATGACCGTCGATGCTCCGTCTCAGTCTAAAGCAGTGCGCTCTCGTTTGTCTAATAGCAGCGTCACACACTTACCTGCTCCATCAGACCTGTAAGAGCGAGCTCTTAACTGCTCCTTCCACCCAGCTCCTCAAGCCCATTTGTCACACTATAGGGACTTGGAAGATACACTTACTGCACCGAAACACAGGCCTGGGATCAGTCCCATGTGGAAAAAACCGTATGAGAGAAGAGAGATTGCAGGAACGACATTAATTATAGCAAAAACGTCCTTAAGTTCAAATGGTCCTTCTCTTGGTACATAAACGATGCATTTTAAGGGGTGAATCTCTCATATAGTCATATGGCTTTTGTACCGTTTAAAAGACATTTTAGAAAACTGAGGAAAAATGCGTAAAAGAAAAAATATCAAAAGGCTGCAAATGATTTTTATGTTCTAAGAATAATCATTACTTTTTATTTTTTTTATTGCTTCTTTCACATATAATTATGCACGGTGATAGAGGCACAATTTTTTTTGCTCCCAATTGCACCGTCACAGAGGATCAAAGTGCTTTTTTCTCCCAATCAATCAATGTTAATATATTTTATTAATTATTATATATTTTTTATGTGTCATCAATTTATATTTTTTTATTATTTAATATATTATGTAATAAATTTAAATATATAAATATTATTTAATTATTACCGGTTCAACCGCGGTTCAACCACTGAACCTTGAACCAGTCCCTTGACCAGTTTAATTACTGGTCCGGTTTTAAAAACATTGCTTTTATATATCTTGAAACAAAAATAGATACTTAATATAATAATTATTTAAATTGTTAAACTGAAAACTTAGCAATAATGACATACATTTAATTTTGTGTTCAAGTGAATTTTACATTTACACCGGAAATTATGTTTGTGTTTGCACAAGTTTATTTATATTTTATATTTATACTTTTTTATAACTGCAACGCAAACTGAGATTGTGGGAAGAGCTCCCGGGTTCGATCCCTACTAAAGGGGTGAAGAGCCTTAACTGTGACTAAGCCCCGAATAGGATTGCCCTTGGTAATAGGGGATATCTATGGTTTACACCAAAAAAACAAACAAACTCTCAAGGGCGAGTTTATCGTTACTTATAATTAGTGGCGGACCTTAGCTTTGACATTGGGAGGCACGACTTCCTCAAACTTTTGTCAATTTTTTTTACATATACTAATATATATATATATATATATATTTGGTGCAGTAAAGGGGCTAAAAGCCCAAGAACAACGAAAAACTAACTATCCCTAGGAAAGGTAAAAACAGACATATCTACAGGTAAATCTAAGTACAAAAAAGATGGAACAATATTAAAAAAGTGTAATCCATCAACTAAGGCATGACCATGGCTAGCCAAAGCATCTGCACACGAGTTTGCTTCACGAAAGACATGGAACCATCTAATATCAGCAAAGGAGACAACAACTGACTTAATATTCTGTACGATTGAGGAACAAGGATGGTAGGGGGCAATTCCATTTCTAACAAAATCAATTGCACACTTAGAATCAAATTCAACCAGAATTTTACTGAAAACCTCTATCTCTAGCAATCTTGATAGCGTGAAAAATCCCCCAAATTAAGTTCAGCTTTAACGACTGAACATGAGCCAATGTTACAAGAGAAAGTTCCCTGGAAGGAACCCAAATGATCTCGAAAAATACATCCACAGGCTGCACTTTGATTAGGGGACCTGACAGAGCCATCACAATTGAGTTTAATAAAGCCAACATAGGGGAAAGACCATGAAACCAACATGGCATAATCATGTGATCGATGAGGGGCAGTAGTTACTTCAAAAGTCAGAGAAGAAAGGACACTCTCTACATAGTGACTAATTTTCCAAAAAAATAGATTGCACATTCAGCTCCCTAGCATTAAAGACCACAAAATTTCTGGATTCCCAAATTATAGACAAGGCAGCACCAAACCACAGATCCCATAAATTGATCTGATGCCTGATTTGATCTATCCCAGATTACTCAAGAGCCAATCGTTCTTGATGAAAGAATACCAATATATATTTTATATTAGAAAATTGCTCCAACCTCCCTTTTATTTTATACTTTAAATATAAAACTGCTTCTATTTTAAAGGTCTACACAAAATTCCATTTAACTAAACTCTATTAGAAATATTCCGTTAGATGCTTTTTTATTGTTTGTCAATTTTTTTTTTTAAATCCAAGATTATCCTTTCTGATTGAATTTTTTCAACCTAAAAACCATTTTCTTTCTCATTCAAAACTAAGGTGAAAACCCCCCTTTGAATTATAATTCCATGACTTTGTGTATGATTTTTATGTCATTTTTTTCCTTAGACCTCCCAAAAAAAAGTTTTTGTTGTTGTTTTTTTTTTTAATTTAGCATACTTTGTATCATTCTTCTATTTTGTTATATTGGTGATTCATTCCATCAAAATATCTTTGCTTGGTATCTTGACTAAGAACAGAGAAATAGTGCTCTATACCTCGAGTCTCGACTATTGTAGTGAAGTCAGCTTTGTCCATGTCTCTTCTCTTTATTAAATGACAAAGTGAATAGGATATGCAATTTTATTTGGTTGTAATAGCTAATTATATTTTGTCTTGCATTTTTAAAATCTTAAATGTTATATTTTATATATTAAAATAAATAAACTCTTATTGTTTTTATATTAATATTTTATTTTATAAAGGACTAAAGAAATAAATATTTACTTATTTTATTATTATTATTATTTAATATTTCAGAAATTATCTTACTAAAGTTTCACTAGATTTAGTTATTATTTTTATTTCATTTTTGTCATGGATTTGATTTATTTTATAAGTAATTTATATTACTAAATTTTAATTAAGTTAAATTTTAAAATAATTTTCTTTATTTTGTAAATATGAAATTACGACTTTTATTATTTTTAAATAATATTATTTGAAAAAATTGTATCAATATTTAACAATTTTAAAATTTTATGACTTCCCGCTCTACGAATAGCTCCCTACAATTTTCAACGAAAATTTCTCTTATTGCCTTTACTTTATATTAGCACTGCATATAAAACTTTGGATGTATATAATATTGTTACATATTTAATTTATGGAGCTACATATTGTATTTTGGTTATCCTATAAATAATTATTGGCTTTGAGATGATTCTTTTGGCTTGACTTGTATTGCATAATTTTTGGATAAGCAAGTCATACTGTACAAGTACACTGAGCTATGTTGGTATGCTATTTGAGATCTACTTTGGTTTGTTTCATGTCAGATAACCCTTGACATCACAAAATTTTATGATTGTTTTATGAGATAACTAGTGAATAATGGTCATTTTTTCTTGGATTCCATTAGCATGCATGTTTGTTTTAAATAAATGAATTCTATTGTTTTTTCTAATTAAAAAAGTTTTCATTTTTAATTTATATATAAAAATCTTAATTTGACACTCCCAAGTTTTTATCCAAGTTCCATTACGGCTCACAATAGCACAATTAGAAATCAAAACTCTTATGTTGTATTATGGTTCCATTCCAATCTTGGAGTCGGGTTTGAGTCCGAGTCCAATTATAGCAATTGCTTAACAATAATGATATCCAATTCATTTTATCTCACATATAAGGATGTTAACGGGATTAGATGAAAATATAAATAATATTTATATTTGTTAAAATAAGTAAATATCCATGTAAGTATCAATTTAAAAAAAATTAAATTATAAAAAATGAAAAAAATATCCTATAATATAATATTATATAATATAAATTGTCATAATACAGAATGATTATAAATTAATATCATATAGGTATACAAGGTAAATATGTAGGTAGTGTATATCCGCTCGTGCTCGTATCACGGATACAAGGTGCTTTGCATCCCTACTCACCTCAACAAACTAACTAACAAATTAAAACCGTTATTCTAAATCACAAGTCTTAACATCCACAGCCATAACATACATTTTGGCTCTGCGTCTTGCTCCCATTATCGATTTGCTTTCATTTCACACTCTGACTCCGCCATGGATCCCCACCCAGGAAACTTCCCCATTCTCTCCTACGTCATGTCCCGTCTCCCTTCCTTCGGCCCCAGAACCCCCACCGCCACCAGCACTTCCCATTCCCAAATCGACCTGGAACAACCGCCACCCGCGGACCCTTCATCATCATCATCTTCAATCGTAGACAAAATGCCGCATCTGAAGGACCCAAAACTATTGGCCGCCATGACTCGGGCCATCTCGGACGTCTCCCAGGCCCGATCCGTTTTGAAGCTGATTGGCGAGCAGCCCACCCACGAGGAAGTGGACAATGCGAAGGCCAAGCTGGCAGACCTCGAAGCCCATTTGTCTCGTCAATTGGAAGAGATCGTCGTCCTCCAAAGGCCCCCGGAGATTGACGAACAACAATGGCGGGTTCACCTCACCGAAAGAGAGAAGCAGTGCAGGGAATCCGCGGAGAAAGAGAAGCGCGTTTGGAAGTCGCTGATACAGCTAGACGAGATGCATGACTCTTACGAGAAGCTTCTCAAGGACGCCGAGAAGCGATTGGTGAAGATTTACGAGGGTGAGGGTGACAACAACAACGACGACGATGACAGCGACGTGGGTGGGGAAGAAAAGGTGAATGAACACGTTGCGGGAATGCTGCAAGAGGCGAGTGGAAAAGGAGTAGAGCGAGTGGATCTTTCGGGGCAGCATCTCAGGAAGCTTCCTGAGGCCTTTGGCCGCGTTACTTCCTTGGTGGTGCTCAATCTCTCCACCAATCAGCTTTCGGTAACCAAGCTAGCTACATTTCATGCTTTTCCATATTTGATTCTCATGGCGCAATGTTTGTTATTCTCTGTCACGAGATAAATTAAGCATAATTTGATTTTCAAATGTTGATTAGAACAATGGTTTTTAAAACAACTGCTTAGTAATCACGGGTGCTCTTTTATTACACACTGCTGATACTGCTAATGCGACATTGCTGTATCTTGATGAATTATATATGGTAGTCTTTGTTTATCAATTAGTTACAATAGTTATATTTGGGGGGAGTTTGTTTGTTAGTTGTAACTTCCTAGCCTGTATATAAAAACTCAGCTACTGCTTGTAATTGATTGATTTGGTTCATCCAATCAATTAGAAATTGTTTTATGGTATGTGAAAACTCTGCTGCGCAACCATCTTTTCCTCTCTTCTTTCTCTGTTCTTGGTGAATCACAAGTTTCTTCAATGGCAAATTCTTCTTTGAATGATGATGCAAAGTGCAAACCCTTATCCTTCTTTGATTTTTGAAGGAATGGATCCATCTCAGAATCCTTTGAAATTGAGTCCATACTATATATGTCTAGGTGAGAGTCCTGGTGAGATGGGGAGGTTAATAATGCTTTTATATATGGGGACTTAGATGGGGAGGTTTATACTTTTATATGGTGCTTCCTCAAGGAGTTGTCCCCTCACATACTAAAACCAAGTATACTATCTCCCAATATTTTTGTATGGCCTTAAACAAGGTAGAAGGCAGTGGTTTGCTAAGTGTTCAGCTCCATTCCTTTCTCAATGATATTCCCAATCACAAGCAACCTATTCACTATTTACCAAGCAGCATGGTGCCACCTTTACTGCTCTACTTGTCTATGTAGATGACCTGATCTTGGCAGGCACAATGACTTGATAGGAATCTACTTTGTCAAACAGCACCTGGATCATTCCTTTCACATTAAGGACTTGGGGACCCTCAAGTATTTTTGGGGATTAAAGGTATCCCATTCATGCCTAAGCATTATGGTTTGTCAATGTAAATATTTTTTAGACATCTTACTGATGTTCGATTGCTTGCTACTACCAAACCTTCTCTTACTCCTACGGTTAAGACAACCAATTGACAGCTTCAAGGCGGTGAACCTTATCCTAAATAACATCGGTGCTTACAGGAGATTAGTTGGATGATTGCTATATCTAGCTCCCACTAGACCTCGCATTTGCTTTGTGGTGCATCAGTTAAGTCAATTCATGGCTACTCCCTGAACCATTATTTATCAAGTTACCCTCTGTGTTTTGACATATGTCCGCACAGGCCCTTTTTTTTTCCTGCCCAGTCTTCTTTAGAACTCAAGGCATCTAGTGATTTAGATTCAGCTGCATGTGTTGATACTTGACAATCCCTTCATTCATATCTTGGCACTCCAAGAAACAACCAACCATCTCTCGTTCTTCCTTTGAAGCTGAGATATAGATCACTAGCAGCCATTGTTGGTGAAATCCAACGGCTTACTTATCTCTTGCAAGATCTTCATCTTCTTTTCATCTATTTGGCTTTACTAAACTATGATAGTCAGTCAGCATGATATATTATTGCTAATCCTACTTTCATGAACGCACCAAACACATTGACATTGACTGTCACTTTGTTTGAGAGAAGTTACAAGCTCGCTTGTTTCATCTATTGTCCATTTCTACCACTGATTAGTTGGCCAATCTATTCACTAAACCTCTGGATCCTATGCCCTTTACATGCCTCCTCTCCAAGCTAGGAATGTTAGACATACACTCTCCAGCTTCGAGGGAGGCAGGGTATTACACACTCTTGATACTGCTTATGCCAACACTGTTGTATCTTGATGAATTATGATAGTCTTTCTTCATCAGTTAGTTATATTTGGAGGGAAAGTTTGTTTGTTAGTTGTATCTTCACAGCCTGTATATAAACTCAGTTACTGCTTGTAATTGATTGACTTAGTTCATCCAATCAACCAGAAATCATTTTATCTTTTGTTTTGGTAAAGAATTTTATTTTAATCCATTTGTTCTATTTAGGTTTCTTTGTTAACCATGATCTCAATGCTTCTCTTGGCTATTTTATGAACAAGAACTAACTTATAAATATAAACCACATATGCTGAAATTTCTAGAGAATCTCAGGTGAAATTGGAGCAGTGGTTGAGTATGAATCTTCTGCCAACTCATATATCTTGCTAGTTAGAAATGTACTTTGAGGTTTGAGCTAGATTGCTAAGAGATTTTCTCGGAATCGTTTTTATCTGATTTTTTTAAGAATTTTTTGCTGCATAATAGGTGATTCCTGAGTCAATAGGTGGGTTGCAAAATCTTGAAGAGCTTAACATTTCTACCAATATTTTGGAGTCACTGCCAGATTCAATTGGCTTGTTACAAAAGCTGAAATTCCTCAATGTCTCTGGAAATAAGCTGACTGCCCTTCCTGATTCCATCAGTCAGTGCAGGTACGTGTAAGAAAGAGATATTCTATAGAGAAATTCATGAGACAAGCACTATTCTTTATATTGGTTTCAGTGTTGTCAATTTGGGTAACAACTATGGTTTCCCATCCCTATAAAATTTATCTTGGAGACTAACATCTATTTTAAGAAGATGGTTAACTTTGTAACTACATTCGAATAGGGAGTCTCTGTATGTTTTGAAAACTATACTTTAGATTAGTGAAACTGGGAGAAATTTTTACTCATGCAAAACAGCAAGAGCAAAATTGCTTCTAATTTAAATTTGTTGAATTTTAATGAAACTCTTAAATATCTACATCATTTCAGAATTATTTAATTTCTACATCCAGCAACTTCTAACAAATCTACTTTCAAAGTGTCCAAATATTTTAAATAATTTCTCACTAACAATTTGAAACGTTATGTTGTTTCTGCACATGCATCCAAACTATGAATGTTTTGACTATTTTATTCATCGAACCATTCACATATTGAATGATCAGGTCATTGGTGGAGCTTGATGCGAGCTTTAACAGTCTGGCATATTTGCCAACAAACATTGGATATGAATTACAGAATTTACAGAAGCTCTTGATTCAATTAAACAAGATACGATCCCTTCCCTCATCTGTTTGTGAGATGAAGTCCTTGCGCTATCTGGATGCTCACTTCAATGAGCTACATGGGCTTCCTATTGCGATTGGGAGATTGATTAATCTTGAATTTCTCAACCTGAGCAGTAACTTCAGTGACCTTATAGAACTTCCAGAGACATTTGGTGATCTGATTAGCCTCAGGGAATTGGATCTCAGCAACAATCAAATTCATGCACTTCCTGATACATTTGGTCGCCTTGATAATTTGACCAAGCTAAACTTGGAGCAAAATCCTCTTGAAGTGCCACCTATGGAGATTGTAAATCAAGGGGTCCAAGCCATGAAGTCTTTCATGGCCAAGAGGTGGATTGATATATTGGCAGAGGATGAAAGGAAAAGCATGCAGGAAATGCAAGAACAAGGACAGAATGGCTGGTTAACACGAAGCACCTCCTGGTTGAAGAATGTTTCTGAAAATGTAACAGACTATATCGGAACTACCATTTTGTCCCCAAGATCTCCCAAAGACGCTTATCTTGATCAGCAGCTATGAGCCTATGAAGCTGTTGGTGGTCCAACAAATATTGGGGACTTTCGCTGACACGTATTATCAGATGAAGATTATATGATAGATACTTAATGGCTACCTGCTGCCAAATCAACCATTCCCTGCTCCTCCTTCTTTGGTTGCTACTTGCTACTGCATGCTACCTAACGTAGGGTGGGTGGTAACTTAATTTCCGTTTTGTTATTCAATGTAGCAGTTTTGTTTACAGGTAAATGAGACGAAATTTACTGTTTTATTTTACAATTTTCCCCCAACCCTCAGGTTGTTTAATTGTTTTATATAATTTAATCCAAATCAACCGAAAGCTGGAAAAGCTTTCAGTTTGAAGTTTGAACATTTTTTATGGGTCATTTACAGTTTTTAGCTATAACTGTGCATACAAATGGCTTTCATTTACAGTTATTTTATGGCTCTCTCTGTGCCCGCCCCAAGACTCTTGCTTGCTATATCATATTTATAAGGAATTACTTTGGATATAAAGATCCTGGAGTTCAAACATAAAAAACATAAATGCAGATGATAATGAGACCTGTTGAAATTACAGTATTACATGTAATGAAGAAAAGGAGAATAGGAACTTTAATTAATAAACAAGTTAAGATTAGATTGATTGTTGTGCAAAATATCTAGTACAAATACGTATTTATACCAATAATTTTATCAAGTATTGGTGTAGTTTAATACAATAAGACAGACGCCTAACCCTAGATAAATAAATAAAGATTAGAAAATATTCAAGAAACATAGCGATATCACAAAATAACTCTAAATAATGCTTTCTTAATTAGAAGACTAAGTTATTTTACAATATATGTTCTAAAGATCTTCTAGGATATTCTAAAATTATTATTCGAGAGACTAAAGACATTTCGAGATATTTTAATACTCTTCCTTAAGCCTAAATCTTGTCTTTTAAGTTATTTACAAATGAACATACTCAAGGAAAAGACAACACCCACGGTAACATGAACTAACACCGTTACGCAACTGATCTTGGCCGGTGCAGTGGTCTGGGATGGAGATGGTGTCTGAGGATGGAATGGAGTGTTTGAGCGGAATCTCTGATGGCGAAGCATGGTGTGGTACTTGCAAAAGGCACTCTGACACCCAAGTTAGTGGAGAGCTCAAGGAGGTGGTAGTAGGGTTAGAAGGATTATCTTTGTCTCGTTGAGGACTACACTATATATAGGAGCTCTCCTGGCTACTGTAGCTTACATAGGTGTATAACTGAGGGGCGTAGGAGATGATTATGTCATCACATCAAGCTATAATAGTCTGTAATAGCTACCTAATCAGGTCGTTTGTTTCCATGGCCATGTCGCCCATATCAGTAAAACATGGGGTGCATTAAATGCAATGGGACTTGGTAGGTAGCCTAGGTGTGTCTCACCGGGGGACTCACTGGACGAGTGTTTTTCCCGGTTGAGGTCTTGTCCATCCATGAGTCCTACCAGTGGTGTAGCGGGTCCTCGGATCTTGGCCTGGTCGAGGTCCATCTCGGCCAGGTCCGGAACAGTTCCCCCCCAGCTCAATAGCTGAGAGTTTTGAGATGCCAAGGTGATGGTATCCAGGTTTTGGGATGGGCGTCTGGTCTTGGTCCGGATCAACAATTCAACGGCAGGGAAAGGGCTCCTCCTCCTCATTCCTCACTCACATAAACAACAACTATAACTTCTTTATGCTGGAGAGCTGGGAGTTAATATGCAACATGAGTGTTGATAAAAAATAACTAAGCAAAGGTGGTTAGAGTGTTAGACGATTGACACATGCTTCTAGCAAGAAGAAGCGTAAGGACAAATGACTAAATGGAAATCATGAACACAAGGCTCACATATCTCTAAATTCATAAAAATAGGGAGCATTTTAAAGCTCTGAAAGAAAATTCCAAAGATCTAAAACCTTGAAGACTAAAATCTAGTTAAAATTGGCTCGATCAATGGCTTGCAGGTAGGAAGGAATACAACACAACAGGATTAATTACTGGCCAAACATAGGCCTGGCTGAGAAACAGAACTTGTGTTGACTAGTGGCAGCCTATAGAGAACACAATTGATGGGAAAGAAGCCACTACTGATTAATGATTAGAATAAGAAAAACCAGTATGTTTGAATATATGTCACCACCAAAATGATTCATCAATGAGTAAAGATTACAGCTTTATCTTTCTCGCTTTGCCTCTCAATACTACCTGCATTAGAAAAATAACAGTCAATAGCACATAGGAAGAATGATTTAGCAGAAAAGGTTGTTTGGAAAGAGAATACGATGAAGATAAAAACATCTAACAAGAACTAGTTTCTAGTAGCTCATTTGGTTGGAATATTGGAGCACATCCAACAGGAAAGAAGAATCACAAGACAAAAACATATACAGAAGTACCTAATGTAGAAGTCTAGGTCATGGAGGATGGATCCATTTTAATTATGTAAAAGAAAATGACTAAAATACGATTCTGGTCCCCAAAATATCTTGATTTTCCCATTTTGTCCCCCAATTTTTTCTTCCGAACTAGTCCCAAAAAATTCTAACACGTTTACATTTGGTTCCTCCGTTAGTGCATCATTGACTGTTTCCATTAAATGCCTATGTAGCAACTGAGTTGAACATTTTAAAGCATTCACATGTGTCATCTAACAAGGGATTGGAGGAGATTTTTCTTTCCCAGGAACCATCCTCTCACTCTATCTTTCTCCTCCCTTCAAAACCAACACGTCCCACTCTCATGGAATCGACCGAGTCAGCACTATCACGCCCCACCGCAAAAGCTTCTTGCCACCATCTCTGTTGAAATTAAATAACCCAAGCCTCCATCTTCTTTGTTTCACTTTTAACCCACCACCGTCACCTTCAACACACCCCATCTCACTCAAAGGAACCACCTTCCTTGCCTTTCTATATGTGAAGCAATTGTTATCTTCCCCCCATGGCCATCAACACCAACCAACATTCCTTACCCTGTTGCCATCCCATTATCACTAACTAGAATTGTGACCACCACCGAATTTAGCCACCACCGCCACCTTTAACCAACTACCCGAGCCACCTCGTCCTAACCATTCATTGCCTACTTCCACCTTCTTCTTCGCTGCTCCCCATCATCGTGAAGTCGTTCAAGCAATCACCACGACTCTCTCTTCCTTGCCGCTAAGTGCAACAACCAAACCGGCGGCAAATCCACCACAATCAAACCACCACCGTGCTCACCGTCCAACCACTCTATTCCAATCCATTGTCCATCCAAGCTCACAAACCTTCACACAACAATATCCCTAACCATCCAAGATTACCGCCTACAAGCTGCACCAGTGGGTAATATTGATATAGGGTTAGGGTTTTGGAAGAACATTTGGGGACTTCTATCAGAATTGGGTAATGTTGATGTAGATGACACATGGGAATGCCATTTAGGTTTAGTTTGTCCATCTCAACTGCCACATGGACATTTAGTAGAGACAATTAACGATGCACTAACTCCGGTACCAAATGAGGATGAATTAGAATTTTTGGGATTAGTTTGGGGAAAAAATTAGGAGACCAAATGAAAAAATAGGGATATTTTGAAGAACCAAAATCATATTTTAGCCAAAGAAAATTCTCTTTTCATATCAATCCCAATTTAAACTCTACATTTCAAGCGGATGCACAAAAATTGCTTTGAGTTTGCAATTTGCTACTAAATTTATTGATGCACCATGCACCTCATATCTTACTTACTTATGCACCCTAAAAAAATCCATGAGAGTGCTAATAGAAAAATGAATTATACACATCACTATTAGAATTTGGTGATTTTTGTGTGAATTTTTTATAAATTCATTTTGTAAATTTTTCTTACGACTTTTGTTGTGATTTTTCTAAAGAGACATATATTTTTTTGTGGATATAAATCTAGAAAAACACACCAGAGGATTTGATACTATTTTACGTAATTTTTTTTTGTGATTTTTTTCTTTGAGAGGGAATCCCGACAGACATAATTGTGGGTTTAACTCTCAAACAGTGATGATTAGATAAAACCCTTCAAGAGTGATAACTCCAGAATTTGAACCTCTGAGTTTATATTTTATAGGTAAAGTCCGTCTATGGACCAATCACTATTTGATTTTATTTTAATTCACAAGAAAATTTTTAATTTTTTTACTGAATTTTCTGCAAGTAAAATATGTAAAAATGAAATTAAGATAATTTAGAAATTCGTAGGAATTTTCACAGTTAATTTTCCTACAAACTTTCATGCGCATTTTATTTTTAAATTATAGTTACTTGCAAATTTCTTCCAAAGTGTTTAATAAGAAGTTAAAAGAATAACTCAAATAAATTAAAATTTGATAAAAAATTTAAAATTTATCAAAATTTAATTTGTTCAATTTGAATTTTTTTATGTAATAATAGAAAATCAAACATGTAACCTCGTTAAGAGCCCGTTTGTTTAAAATTATTTTTTAAAAGAATAAGATGTTTGTCTAAACTTTTTTCAAGAAGCAAAATCAGAAAATATTCAGTTTTCTACTTTTTTTTAAGAATAAGTTATTTCTTAGAAAAAACAGTTAAAATAGAAGAGAGAGAAAACCGTTTAATAATATGAAAACATTTATTTAATAATATGAAAGTATTTATTATAATAAATAAAGTATTTTTTATGATTGTACCCGATAATTTATTATAATAAAATTAATTTTTTTAAACAATTTAAAAAAGTATTTTTTTTTTAGAAAAAAAACAAACTGACTCTAAAAAAGCATGCGACCTCCTTTGATCCGTCGCGACTCCTCGCGCTTCCACCTTCGAGCCGTTGCGACTCCCCGCACCTGCCGCCGTTCGTCTTCGTCCGCCTTTGGTAATGTAATGTTCTTCTTCTCAGTGTATGGAGATGGATGTATTTATGTCGATTAAGAGTTCGGTTTTTTATTGATTCAGTGCAGAGGGAAACAATTGAAGGGGAAAAAGGTTTTGAGATTATTCCTTTCTGAATTCGCAAGTTGATCGTGATTCTTCTTTTGCCTGCAATTGCTCAAGGTGCTTTCATCAGAGGATGCAATTTTTTATGATTGTAATTTTCTTTTCGTTGAGTTACTGAATGATTTTATTGCCTTGAACCAATTTTGTTGATATGCAAAGAAATTGGACAATTTGTGGCATTCTTGAGCCAATTTTTTTGCTGTTTTTTTTTATGTATTTCTATTTATGAGGATTTCATATTTTCCTGCTTGTAGTAGAGCTGTGAATTTGGCACAACCCACCTCACATAGAGTGCACAACTTATACTCTCTCTAATAATATTTTCTCCTTTCATAAAATAATTAATTTGATGATATGTGTTTTCAAATGCTTGCTGGTATTGGCATAAAACTTCATCTGTTGTGTGGTTTGTACTGAGGTGAAAAGTATTATTTGGAACTTTTTCTTGTCAAATCAGAGACTGTTCCAATTATGGCAATATGTAACAAGGTTTTTTTTTTTTTTTTATTTGTCATGGTTTAAACAATTCCAGTAATATAAACTTAGCCAAGCGTAGCATATTTTGATTTGATGCTCCAAAATTGCGGCGAAGGAGAATGAGTTACATGTTAACAACATTGTCGAAGAAGATAGAGGTGGATTCCATCATCAAAGACACCATTGATAAGGTCCTTGTTCTCCGCTTTGGTCGTGCTTCTGACCCTGTCTGTCTCCAGCTGGATCAAATTGTATGTTTTCCACTCGTCATCTTTTGCTCATGCATTTCAATTTATTGTTTCTTTTTTAAAATCATCTTTATTTTGGAACCTATAAGTTTTTTTATTTTTTACTTTTAGAATTTTACACTATTCCCAAATCAAACCCTTTTGTTTTTGTTTGTGGTGGCATGTTGTTGATACAGCTTTCTAAAGCAGCAAGGGAAGTGTCCAAGTTTGCAACTGTGGCACTGGTTGATGTTGACTCCCAGGACATTCAAGTCTATGTCAAATATTTTGACATCACTTTGATACCATCTACGGTGTTTTTCTTTAATGCCCATCACATGAAAATGGATTCTGGGTATGGTGGTGTCTGCTCCTTTGTGTTTGTGCCTTTAATCTCTTGCTTCCTGTTCTGCTTTGGTTTTATTTGCACATTTCTTCACCTGGTTATTTTTCCATTGCATTAATTTTGTGCAAGTGGTAGATGTTGTGTTAGATGATTTAATTAATATGTTATATGAATAGATAAGTGCCAGAAAAGATGGTAAGTTTTCATTTACTATTTATTTGTTCTATAGTGCTAGTATGCTAAAGAGAAACACCAATTAAGTATGCCTATGTTTATTTGAGCCAGATGAGCTTGCTGTAAAAACTGAAATGTTATCCTTACACTGATAAATGCAATCTGAAGTCTGAACTAGTGAATCACTGAAAGGTTGGGTGGGATAGAGTTTTATCAATTAAGTTCTGTTTATGGAATATGCAACCATATGAACTGTTATCAAGTTTAGGATTGTGATCTAAATGAAATGTTGCAATCTAATATACAGCTGTATCTATGAAAGTTTTCATTGTCTTTGGAGCATAATTAAACTTTGTTTCTCAGCTTTACTTGGTGTAAATACAACTGCTTTTATTTGTATTTTGTGATCTCTTGTTCTGTAAAAGTTGGCCTAGAATTTAAGAAGTATAATCATTTTTGTTAAAGAGAGAAATTTTTGTCTGAGCTGTGTTTATCTTATGTTCTCACTTTTATCAATGAATTGAAAGAATAAGTTTTTTGACATTTTGTGTTACTGTATGTAGAACTGCAGATCATACTAAATGGATTGGTGCTTTTCACAAAAAGCAAGACTTCATAGATGTTGTAGAGGTACATATCGTTGTTGCTGGACTAATAATGTTATTCATGTGGATCTTTGATCTAGCTGGAATGATTATAAATTGTTAACTGCTAATTGTTTATGGAATACTAAGTTTATTGTTAAAATATTAATATATTATGATCATATGCCAGACCTCCAAGATTATGTAGTACAATTGTAAAACACAGAGTAAGTTTTCCTTGCTTTTATTTGTCAACATATGCTTCCCTTTTCTCTTATTTCTTCTTTTATAAATCATGGTTTCTAAACTTCATAAATATAATCATGAGGCCATTTGAAGTCTTTTAATGAGAAAGGATATTTTTTTGATATATAGTTGTGATTTATTGAGAAGACACTTTGATAGCACTACTTTTTGGATGGTGGGAAAAATGAATACTACGACTTACTGGCTTGAGTGAGCACAGCCATATGCAAACATGTTTCCCCTAATTTTTTTAACAGATATTTTGTTTGAGGGAGCTTAACCATTTATAAATTAATTTTCAGTATTTGATGTTTTTCTTTTCTCCTTTTTTGTTTCCTTGTCTTGATAATTTGATAGGATAGGACGTTAGGACTATAGGAGATGTATAATTGTATATCTGACATACATCTATTTGGTGCCAGATTAGCTTCTATTTAACTTTACCCTCTTTTTGATGTTTGTACTTGTAGATTAACTACAACGGGAAATCCAGGAGGATGGTTGTGTTTTAGTCTTTTAGATCACTTTTCTATTCCCTTTCATATATAGGAATGCTTGCCAGAGCCCAGAGATGGACCTGAGCCATCCTTGTGCTTCATTTCTAATGAAAATGAATAATAAAAATTAGTAAAGAAAAAAAAAAACTCTAAGTTTTCGACCCAATAAACCAAAACTAGACTAGGAGAGGAGAAAGTGGTTCTCTCAACAAATAAATAAAGGGAGTGTTGCTCTGTCATTTGACTTAAATATTTAAAAAATTACTTTTTCCCACCAAGATCTTAATTCCTAGATTTGTACTTGATAGATGGAGTACATAATTCTTTGGCAACAGTTTAATTTCAGTATTCTTATTTATTTTTTCCGTTTCTGTTTTAACTGTATCATTTGAAAATTTCTTTAAACAATTTACAAAGTTACCAGTTTATGGTTGATATCTGGAAATGTTTGCTTCCAGATATTTATTATCAGTACTCATGAAACTGTCTGTGCATTCCTACAGGCAATATTTAGAGGGGCAATGAAGGGAAAGCTTATTGTGAATTGCCCACTCCCGCCTGAACGTATACCAAGATACCAATTACTGTACAAAGATGTCTAAAAGTACCCCCCGGGGGTTTTCTCCTTTCCCTAAAGGGTGGGGATAATTGACTTGCAACTACTCCAATTACAGAAACTGCTTTCCTCGTCTTCTCCCCTCTTGCTTAGCATATGCTTGTGAAAGTGAGCCCCTATGCATATTGAATTTTCACACATTGTTGGTTCATGAAACAATAACAGACATCCCTCCTTTGATAGGAAATAAAGTTGCTCGGTAGTGCCAATTTATTTTTATTTTTATTTATCTCTGCATTCCTTGTTTTTAATATAAAATGTTCCTGTAATTGTTGTGTTATAGGTTCTAGGTTCTGTATGCTGTGAGCACGGTATATATTTATATATTTGAATCTATCTACAATGGGAGTTGGCTTCCTTTTCTTTTTAAGCAACGGTTTGTTTAACCAAAAATACCATTGGAGAGAGCTGCTGAACAAGCATTTTTACTTGTGTGAAAATGGAGTCCATATTATTATATGATATTGTGAAATATAAAAAAGTAAGATTGATGCTCTAGCTAACGAGATGAGATTTGAGAGTGGTGAATGATTGAATTGTGCAGAATTGACGTTGGTGAAGTCAAAATCAACATAAAAATATTGTAACACATACAACACAATGAACTATAATCAAATTTTCAAAAAGAATTATAGCATATTTAATTTACCCAAAATCTCATTATAAACTTTGATTAAACCCCAAACAAAAACGTCATTGGTAATAGAAAATACCGTGCTTAACACAGAAAAAAAAAAGAGTGGTACAAGTTTCTTAATAATTAAATCTCAACTAAGTCAAAATCAAATCACAGAAAAAAAGAGTGGGACTAGTTTCTCTTTAATTATTAAACTTCAACTAAATCAAAATCAAATCAGATGATAATATAATAAATAAATATTCATCACAAATCAATAATTTTCCTCTTTAATATAATTCATTTTTTAATATAATTAATTATTTAGTCGAAAGACATTTTAACTTTTGTTAATTTTTTAAAATTAATACTCAAATTTCTTATTTCTACCAGTAATCTCCATTAATGATTGAAAATTTATTTCTCAATGTGAATGAGTTAAATATCCCACATAAAATGGGAAATAATGAAACGCTATTATCCCTCGTGATTAAAAAAAAAAAGAAAAAAACTATGTAAAACTAATTAAAATTGTGAAACAGGATCCACAAATTTAAGAATCTATTTAATAATATCCTATATATTCTCACCAGGCTTCAGATTTGGTTCAGAACTAAGGTAATCGTAAGATCAGAGTTAATTATATTGTTTGTATCATATTCATTGGAATATCAATTCCAGAATTTTGTCCCCTCTCAGAGCTTCTTTTATCAAGCAACGCGGTTGTAATCCTAATGTTGGGCTGGAAGAATCTCAAACTGTGGCAGCAAAATATATTCCATAGGGTTGAAGGCCGCTTTAGGTATATTACCTTTTTCGCTCCCTCAATATAACACCACTTGTGTACTTTAGACATTTACATTAATTAAGAACACAGCTACCACTTCTAAGTTCTAACCACCACTCCATGTGCTGCACATGCCTGCCATATATAATATAGTTCATCACTCATATAAAATAGTAGTCAGCCATACACAATTTCATATATAAACACCATTTTGTAATTATTAATTTGTTATCATTAGCCTCCTTATATTCCTCTGCTTCTTTGTTTTCAAGAGAGGCTAGGCCTGCAAAGTATGAGCAAGACTACCATAATCAAAACGTTGTTGATGGCCTTGGCCGGGTTCTATCTTGTTTGTGTGCTCCGTGAAGGGTTCTATTTGGCGCTATTGCCCCTTCTTGGCGTGGCCGTGGCGATTTTGGCTTTCCGAGCCACCATGGTGACATGGATCACAGTGTTGGTTCTGCTGAGTTTTGCAGGCAACCGTCGCAAGGTTTTGGTTCAACGAGGTAGGCGAATAACCGTTGATGTGGCTTGGTACTTGGTCAGATCACAGAAGAAGGGACTCTTCGCCTTGGCTTGTTTCTTCAGCTTGTTGGCCACATATCGTTAATTGAATGAAGTAATTAAATATATAATCTATATGGTCGGTGAAGTAAATAGTAGTATTTATCTATATTTTAACTTGAGATTCTTTATAGTTTTCTTCAAGATGAGTACAGATTCTTTATAGATTTTAGCTCCAAAGTAGATATTCACATTGATTAGGGAAAATACCCTGTCATAGAGTAGTAATTTGGAGAATAGAATAGGCTAATGTTGTTACTTGTGGTAGTAAGCCGACTCGCTCTAAAAAAGACAGCCAAGGCTAGCTTCAGGTACTATTTGAGGACGCATTGTGTTATGAATGAATTATTATAGTTGCTACTTGTTTGTAAATATTGAAATATCAGCATATCGTAGTTTGTCAGGAAAAAACAAGGGAAACTTTCTAAATGAACAGCTCCATCTGGATCAAACTTACTTTATATAAAGGAATGTTCTCCGAGAAATTTTAAGCTGGCAAGAGTTTTATTTTTTTCATGTTTGGATTACTTGTTTTATATTTTTGGAGAATTCTTCCATTAGATTATAATTTTCTTACACTTCAAATTTTAAAGTGAGGATTTTAGAGGAGGCAATTCAGATACTAATCTCTTGATGTATCTAATTTTCTATTCAAATCAACACATATTAGTGTGTTGGTGTAATGGTTTCCCTCTCCCCAAATTAATCCATGTTACTTAGTCCAACTCTTTAGAGGTGTCCATGGTACAATTCGGCACAAAAACTGGTCTGAATTGAACTGGAAACAAGTTCAGGAGAACCGAACCGAATCGGAAACCAGTTCAAGAGAACCGAACTGTACTGGTTTATTGGTTCGGTAAACTAGTTTTAAAATCGAACCGAACCGGTTTTTATATAAAGAACCGAACTGTTTTTTTGCTACCGGTACTGGTTGTGCTGAATTGGTTTTGTGCTGATAGAGGGTATGAGCATATGGCAGATAAAAAAACATTAGCATTTGATTATTCAAGAATTCAGTCCATAAAACAAAAGAGGACAACATTCTCAATGAGAAGAATTAAAAGATTGCAATAGTTTCTCTACAAAAAAAATGGTTTGAGTGGTTTCTGAAACTTATTCAAGAGCGAGAAATTTCATAAATCTATTTGCTAAAAAAATGATCACATAGCAGTTAAGAGGAAATATTTTGTCATATTCATTGCTATTTAGAAAAAAAAGATAAATTAGAGAGCAAAGAGAAAGGAGATAGGGCTAGTGAGCAATGTCTGTTAATAGAAATTTTGAAATGGAACAAAAAGGTTTATCGAATTGCACCGGACAAGCCGTTCGGTTCGAGAACTGCTTCTTTAAATAAGTTCAATATATTAAACCAAGTCTAATAGTTCGGTATTTTTTGTATGGTGCAGTTCAGTTCATCAGTTTATTTGAACAGTCATACAACTCTTCATTGAATTTGGACCGGGAAATCGCAAATATTCGTTTCCAACGGCTCCCCAAACATATGGTAGAGTGTTGATACATGGATTTGAAAATACAACTAGGCCTGATCACTGATCAATTACGGACGGATTCGGGCCTCATAGGCTCAATTCGACCAAAACCAACATCTAAAAAACATGGCCCAATTCTATCCGTAGTGGGCCTCGGTTAAGACGCGTGTCGGGTCTGCAGGTTACGAGTGGAAATGAGTAGTTTGAAACAGGTAACAAGTAAAAAATGGGTCGGATCAACATTTGGGATTTTTTCAATTTTTAACCTTTTTTTTTCTTTTGGATGACTATTTTAATGTAAAAATGTCATATGGACCTTAAATCAGTTTTCTTAAGGCTGAATCGATAGAAAAAATTAATTTGCATATAAATTCCATTGGCCCAATTATTTTCTAGCTAATTTGGTTAAATTTGATTTTGTACATGATTAAATAGGAAAAACTATATTTATATTTAAATGCACGTTCTGTACATGATTTCCCTACTTGGGTGTTGCATCAAATTTAAAAATCTAATATCTAGCAAGCATAACAACTAAAAATATAAGTAGACAATAAACAGTAAACACATTTTAATCCTGAATTTGAGTAAAACAATTACACTAACATTCCCAAATTTTTGCTTATCCTAACGAGGTTCTAATAAACAAATATACAAGCTTTAGCAGTGCTGAAAGTAATTGCGTCCTTGGTCCTTGGTTGACCTGATGACGTTAGTGAAATATATAAGCAACTTCTCAATAACAAAACAATCAAAATATTTTCTCAAACCAATAAAGCACCAAGTGACACACATCCATACTTGTGAGTGGTGACACACATGTAGAGTTGCTCAATAATTATATAAAAAGCAAAGATAGTACTAAAGCCTAATAATCATCAATTCCATAATTTGTCTATAATTGCTTAATAATTACATAGAGTTGCTCAATAATTATATAACAAGCTAAAAATAATCAATTCCAGTATTTGTATATGCAACTAAAACAAAAAAATAGAATATCCTTCCACTCAAATCCATGAAGAATTTGTATATATAGAACATGTTTAAACTTCCACTCAAATCCATGAAAATTCTTTGTTGTCAACTCTTGAGTAGGGGTTGCTTGGGTCATGTCTTACATTTTATAAATAAATAGCATTTGAAATTCAGAAAAGTCTAATTTATTTAATTAAATATATAAATTCATCCTCAGTTAAAAGAAATCCAGAGAGCTAAATACCAATTGGGGAAGACACTCAGTGGTGGTCCAAAAGGCATGACAAACCAAATAGATGGCATAAACAGTATCTAACTCCAAAATAAAACAGACTCAGAAAACTGAAAACTAAACAACAAGTATTATAATTAAATCTTTTATTCAAAGGTACAAAATTAAATAATCATGTAAAACATGGTAAGGCAAACATAATTTGAGTACTTACCAAAAAACTTGTACTCTTTGTACCAGAAAAAATATCAGGTCACTAGGAAACTAACATAGATTACTAGTATGCTTGGTCCAAAAGGCATGACAAGTCAAATAGATGGCATAAACAACATCTAATTCCAAAATAGAACAAACTCAGAAAACTGAAAACTAAACAACAAGTATTATAATTAAATCTTTTATTCAAAGGTACAAAATAATTATGTAAAGCTGGTAAGGCAAACATAATTTGAGTACTTACCAAAAACCTGTATGGCAAACATAATTTGAGTCATTTTTAACTCCAGACTCCAAAAAGGCAAAAGTGTTAACTATATAAAATAAGGGGATAAATATGTTACTAGTGGTTTTCTCAAAAATAAGTAAATAAAAAAAATACTTAACAGAATCCATAAAGAATTCATTCGTTCCTAGCACATAAGTAGCATATACTATACAATAAACTTTAACACGTACCTGGGCTCCAAAATATTCTTTCCAATTTTCCATGCTTTCTGGAATGATATAATAATATCCACCGCTTGAAGGAGCTATTATTTCACCCCCATAAAAGCCATCAACATACAATTAATTAGTATAGTGTTTCAAAAGAACTATAAAAATAAAAGACAAGTTAGGTGGAAGAAATGGAAAAACAAATGATTCAGCTGATATGCTAGTGAATAAAAGATAAGTGTTAGAGATGAAAATACAGGGTGGATGAGTGGACATATAACAGAAAATAAATCCAGATAATCCTTTGGAATTATGTTTGAATTGCACGTTCATGCAGTTTCCAATGGTTTAAGCTTGGATAGTTATATTTATACTTTTTTATTATAAAACATGTATGTTTAATGGTTCAGATCTTCAACGGTTAATTTTTTAATTACAGAGGATCTTAGTCCACTTAAATTGCATAATTTGTGGTATAAT
This sequence comes from Sesbania bispinosa, assembly GCA_026901365.1. Taxonomy (NCBI): domain Eukaryota; kingdom Viridiplantae; phylum Streptophyta; class Magnoliopsida; order Fabales; family Fabaceae; genus Sesbania; species Sesbania bispinosa. The sequence continues at coordinate 143,631 of QLOH01000177.1, forward strand.
GGCCGCTCTAAAATACTATAAAAGAGCAGACAACATTTTTTCATTTGGATACATACATTTTTTCAAATGTCTTTATCAAATATATTGTTTGTGTTGTAATACAGTAGGCAACATAAAAAAATGCAAAGCACGATTCTAATATATAAATAAACATCAGTCAATCTGCAATTTTTTTCCCATGGATTAAGCATAGAATAATTTCAATTTCAGATATCAACTAATAGAAATCTACAACTACAAAGAAGAATGATGCTCACGTGCGACGACCAACAACAGTGGAACCAACGACGACCAACCGAGGAACACCAACAGCAACGACGATCAACACCAGCCATGACCAATAGCGCAACGGGTGCAACAACGACGTCGTTTACGGACCCTCAGCCAACAGCAGCGCCATTGTTTGGCCTTAGAGCTTCGTCCAACAACAGCGCCGTTCGTAGCAGGAAGCGGATGAGAGTGATGACTAACGATGAGGAATGAGCGGTGCACGGGCACAATGTTTGTAGGTGTGTGCTAGGGTTTCAAGAATGATGGAAAAGAGTAAATGAAAGTGTTAAACTAATATGTGTGTGCCTTGCTGCTTGGATTGCTTTATGCTAAGGATGAGCCTAGCCCAAGTTCTAAATTAAGAAGCTCAGTTATGAAAAAATGAAGTTAGGGTCATTGGGTTGGGTCGATTCTCGAAGTAATTAAATTTTCACCCGGACTCGACCACGTGAAGTCGTCTGGACCCATCTAGATCACCCGCTTAACCCGTTCTAGTCGTCGCTACAGCGTGTCGGTTTGAGACGACCTACAAAGACGCTATGTTGTGACGACCATGGAACTAGTGTCGGCTATTTGTAACGGTTAGGTCGTCGCTACACAGTGTCGGCCATAAAACATCGTCGCTACTGCATTAACGACGGGGTTTTAGCGATGACGCGTAGGCCAGCGCTAGGCCGTCGCTAATTATGAAATAGCGACAGTTTTCCCCTGTTGCGACTACTGTTGACCGTGGCTAAAAACCGATTTTCTTGTAATGACTCTTAATCATGTAATGTGATTTTGTCCGTAAAAAAAATATTATACTTAGCTGTTAATCAAAATCAAATTTATTCCAAGAAGCATGTTTGAGTGAAAAAAAATTATTACATTATGTTGAGAATTTTACACAAAATTTTATTATAAACTTATTTTTGAGTGAAAGTTTTCAAAGATAAATCACGTTATTTTAAATTGTTGTCCATGTGTATTTAAGTTAACATTTAAGTATATAGAAGAAAAATTCATTAATTCAACCTAAGATTTTATATAAGTTGTTATGTTTAGTGTAATTGAAAATTATCTATCAAATTGAATAATTTTAATTGATCACTTTTCATTTCATTTTTCTCATCAGAGAAAAACATATTGATTCAGGCAACGTTTTCCCATAGCCAGAAAAAGATATTTACAACCATGATTATGTGGAAGTGTCTCACAAAAGATAGTTGGTGCCCTCCTTCTAACTTCTAAGCACTAATTTTAAAAATAAAAAGAACCAAATTTAAGCATGAGCACTAGAAATACCCTTAGAATAGTACTCATTCGGGGTTCATCTTCTCAACCTCACATGCAGCGTAACTATTGCTCTGTAGATGTGAGATGGAAGCATCCCTCTGAAAGCTGGACGAAATGCAATGTGGATGGGTCTCTTCGCAATGGTGGCACCCAGGTTGCTTGTGGAGGTGTATTCAGATATGGTAATGGAAGATGGATTAGAGGCTTCTGTCAGAATATGGGTGTAGGCACTGTCCTTTCCGCGGAGTTACTTGCTATTAATTCAGCTTTAAGTGTGGCCAAGGATATCCAAATAAATAAATAAATAGCGTATTAGTATATTACCCACAATTTTTCTCATCTCATCCATGCATGAATACTGCATATTTAAACGAATTTAAATAATTGTATTTTATTGTAAAATGAGAGAGAAATTTATAAACAGGAGTGGAAGAAAGTTAGGTTAAAGCTGCTATTAGTGCTTTATCCAAAATTTCTAGGAATTAGTCTAACTCATCGGTGGGGAAGCAAAGAAAAAATGAATGAACAAATAATAGGAGAGAGAAGAAACTCACAAGTAACAACAACTAAAGAAATGAGAAATGGTGAATCATCATACATGAGAAAACACATTGAAGAAATAATAAAAATTAAATTTGATTAATTAAATTTTTCCTATTCCCACGTAAAAGCTTTTTGTGAAAATAAAATTTATCTTTTTTTAATGAAATTTAGGGTGAGGGGAGGGTGTCCCAATCCAAGACTTAAATCCGGAACTGTGTCTTGCTCCACTCGATCAATCCCTTAGTGTTAATAAAATTTATTTCCTAAATATCTTTTGAATATCTCACTAAATTTTATATCGAATGTTTAAAAATTATCCCAATTTTATTTGTTGACCTTCATTACTGCTATGTACGTTTGGTTTGAAGATAGATTGAAAAGAGGAAAATAAAAAGGAGAGGAGTAGTAAAAAAGGAAAGATATGCGAAATACAATAGATTTATAAATTATTTAATATCAGTAAAATGGGAGAAAAAATAAAGAGAAAAAAAGAAAGAGAAAGAAATAATTATCTAAATAGACAAATGTGCCTAATCATTTGCCATTAGAACCCATGGTGCAACTATAAAATTAGTTGAGAGAGAATGTGTGTTTTTTATAAAACAGCTTTACAACCTTTCTCCTCCAACAATCTCTTCTCTTCATATATAAAAAAAATTGAAACCGTTCCAAAATATTTATAAAAAATAATTCTATGAGAATATAAATAGTCAAGACCATCGTTAGACGATGATGTAAATTTTTTAACACTAGAAATATATATTAATTAAACTCATAAATATTAATTATGTATATTAATGATTTATAAAATTTATTTATCAATGATACAATTTTTTTTTGTTTAACCACAGGTATTCTTCACGGGAGACAATTCTATTCGAGCCGGGAACATCCATATCATGGTGGGACTAGCTCTCCCAGCGGGAATTTTTTCCATCCACAAGACTCGAACCCGAAACCTTGCTTAAGGTGAAACAAGCATGTACCACTTGAACCAACCCCCATTGATATCAATGATACAATTTGTTCCTACGGGTATAATCCTAGTAGGTTTTTGACTTCAATGAGGTCATTTGATTTTAAAATTACCGGAATAGTGAAAGAATTTTTTTTATGATAATAGGGTAAATCGTATATCAAAAGTAAGACTTCAAAATGAAGGTCGTACATCTAAATCTAATTTGAGAATTATTATTTTAATATTTAATGCAAGAAAGTCTCATTTTCAATATGAGACTTCTATTTGGATCTTGGGACCAACCAAATATAAAAAAAATGAGACTTCTATTTTTTTAATGAAAAAATAGAAGTGGTATAAAAGATGTACGACCTGTTTGTATTTTTTTAAAAGGAGTCTCATATATAACATACAACTTCTATGAAGTGTATATATTTTTTTAAATTTTTTTAATCTCATTGAGGATGTGAGGAGTCTTGGGCCTTCGTGTGGTGTCCCTAGGCTTAGATGGATCAAGGAAAAAAGCTTTATTCCCAACATGGTGAAATTCATGCTCATAAACTTTGGTGATATAGGTCCCGTTTGGAAATACAACTTATTTAAGTGCTTATAACATAAGCTCTTATTTAATAAGCACTTAATGAATAAGCTTTTAAAAAAGTAAGTGAAAATTGAAGAGGGTGCAGTGTACTTAAATTCTCCACAAACTATTCTATAAGCTATTCTCAGGAGCCTATTAAAAACAGTTACATAAGTGCTTAGGTCATAAGATAAGCTCAAATAAGCTCTTTCAAACAGCACCATAGTCCAATCTGTAAATCAGATCAATAAACAGTTTTCAATCTAAGTTGCAACATGCACATGCTGCAATGACATGAGAACAAGGAAATATCAAGCGTAGAATTCTCCACAATCACACCACTAATCATTTAGTATTTCATACGACTTTCTAATAAAAAAAAAAAAACTAGACGTATAAAAATGATGAGTGACAATGAAGAAGGCCCAAGACTGCTCACACCCTCAATGAAATTTAAAAAAATTAAAAATATAATACTTCATAAAAGTCGTATATTAAATATGAGACTTCTATTTTTTTAAAAAAAAATTACAATCAGGTCGTATATATTTTATATCACTTTTTTCATTAAAAAAATAGAAGTCATATATCAAATATTAAAATAATAATTTTCACATTAAATGTACAGCTTTCTTATAAAAGTCTCATTTTTATATATGATTTACCACATTCTGTAAAAATTACACCATTTTAATAATTTTAAAATAAAATTACACTGCCTTGGTCAAAAACCCGCTAGTATCCAATACAAAATCAACCCAACCCAAAGGCCCAAACCTTACATAATATATTTTTTTTTTGGTGCAATACTACAGGTATCATTTACGGGAGGCAATCTTGTTCGAGCCGGGTAGGACCTTTATGGGCGGTAAAGCTCTCCGAGTATTTAACACAGCTGCAAACCCATGGCTCGAACTCGAGACCACTTGTTAAGTTGGAATAGCCCCTTACCAGCTGATCCACGTGCTCGGTGGTAAAGCTTATGTAATATATGAAACCACCCTTTATTTATCCTTTATCTAAAATGTTTTTGTGTGAAAAGAAAATTCCATATCGGTTGAAACTTAATCGTCAAAGTAGTGCACTCATATGTAAAGATGAGATGATGCAGGGTTAATTTAATATCACCACCCTTCCTATGTTTAGATATACGATGATGGTGATATGATGATTTTATTATCAATGGATAATACAGGTCCCACATTTAACTTTGCCTTTGCCAAGAAGAAAAGAAGTTATATTTAATTTTAAAAAAATAATAAAAGTCAAAAAAGAAAATTTCTTGTTCCCAAAGCCACCGTAGTGTCTATATATGTCACTCTCTGCTTCAAGAGCGTGTATAGCGGGTAACCGGTACACTTAGCTAGCAACGTTCTCTCTAATTTCTTTTCATTTCTGTTCCGAAGAAGAAGAAACCTCATCTCTACTTAGGGTTAGGGTTTCAGTGTTTTCTCTCGCATAATTGCTACGTTTCCCTTCGGCGTTCTTCGTTTCCGTTCTGAGAGCTATGGAGTCTACTCTAGTGATCAAGGTACTAATTTCAAGTTCCCTTTTCTTTCTCTAATTTTTGTTTGATTACTCGGCCTTGAATTAATTTCTCTGTTAGTTTTATTATTTCTGCTGCGTGATGCACTGTGTTTAGTTTAGTCAATTAGGTATTGCATGCAGCAAATAAAATAAAATAAATCGTTCTTTGTTCGTGGCGTTTATGGCTTGCTGATTTAGAGCTTGAAGTCTAATAGTGATTATATTGTTTTCAATTTGTGTCGGCGTTGTTAATATTGTATTTAATCGAGAATAGATGTGTATCCGTTTCTTATTTCGCATTTAGTTTTGTTGTTTTGATTATCGGAACACGGTGTTGTAATTTTATATCCCTTCGCATGCACGAATTTTGAAAAGACGATTGGAACTGAAAGCTCAAGCAATTCTGGTTGGGTTCCGTTATGAATTATTTGGTTTTGCCCGTTTGTAAATTCTCCATCAATGGTATTATGTATCAAGGACCCAGTGGATCAAATCTCTGTCATGCATTTTAATTGTTGCTGTTTAATCTTTTAATGTGACATGTGATTGTGGAGACGTATAGCCGTTTGGTCCAACCTCATCAACAACTATTGTACAAGGCTTAGATGATAAATAATTTCACATGGTTTTTTACACATTTTAGCTGAACATAATTTTGGTTGTCTTAACGGTTATATGATCATGCAAATCTTTTCTTATTGCTTCACTTTCTTGTCGTACAGGTGAAATATGGAGATACCCTCAGGCGCTTTAGTGCTCGTGTGGATGAGAACAATCGATTGGATCTTAACATGGTTGGGTTGAGGGCCAAGATATGTTCTATTTTCAATTTCACCGCTGATGCAAATTTCATTCTGAGATATGTAGATGAAGATGGCGACTTGGTGACTCTTGTGGATGATGATGATTTGCATGATGTCATGAGGCAGCAACTGAAATTCTTGAAAATTGATGTGCATATGATCAATAACAGTGGTGGTAAATCAAATGTTGGGTCTGGTGGAAGTGCCACCCCTTTAAGATCTCCTGTCTCAACCCCAAATCTGGAAGAAATATTTACTAAATCTGATGTTTTGAATTCTCTGCCAGAGCCTTTTCGAGAGCTTCTTTATTCATCAATTTCAAAAGCTGCATCTTCAAGTCCAGTGCTGGCTAATCTTGCTGATTCAATTTCCAAAATTGGACAGTCCATTCTAAATTCTCATAGCCAGCCTCATGTCGCAGCTGGAACAAACTCAAGAAATAGTGTTCCTGAAGAACCTATCACTTCTGAAGCTAGAGGTCCACAGTCTCCATGTGTAGACTCAGCTTCCAATGCCAGTGCCCATCCTTTCCCAGGCCCATTTCTGAATGGAAATATCATTAAATCTGGTGTTCTGTATTCAGTGCCAGAGCCAGTACGCGAGGCTCTTTCTAATTTATCACTTTCAAAAGCTGCATCTTCAAGTGAAGTGCATGCTAATCATGCTGATTCAACCTCCAAAATGGGACAATCCGCTCTAAATTCTCATTGTCAGCCTCATGTTGCAGCTGATCCAAACTCAAAAACTGGAGTTCCTGAAGAACCTATCACTTCTGAAGCAGGAGGGCCACAGTCTCCATATATGTACTCAGCTTCCAATGCCAGTCGACAGGTGGAGGCTGGAAACATAATTAGAGATGGGAACATAGATAGAAGGGGTGTACTTAGAGGTGTAATGGAATCAGCTTCCAATGCCAGTGGACAGGTGGAGACTGGAAACGTAATTAGAGGTGGGAATGTAGGTAGAAGTGGTGTAGTTAGAGGTGTAGTGGAGTCAGCTTCCAATGCCAGTGGACAGGTGGACACAGGAAACAGATTTAATTTAATAGTGACAAGATATGCTCCTGCCCCTGTTGATCTCAATTCCCCTCCATGTGATTCCTATTTATCTCAGTCCACTAATGTAAATAGCACACCACTTTCATCAGCAGTCCCTGCTGGTGATGGCAACAAGGGAAAAATGTCTACTGATGATAGTATTGGTAAGGGTGAAAGTTGTGGGACATCTACAAGTTCTGCAGCTCCTAATAACAGCCCAAGTCAGACTACTGCTTTGAGTTCTGGTCCTCCCATTGACTATCCATTTTCTAGGACATATATTCATTCAGTGCCACATCCTCCTCTAGGACATTGTCGGATTCCTTCATATAAAAGGAGCCACAGTCACACTGAGGCGATGAGTGGTATGTTCCACAAGGGGGTCCGCTGTGATGGCTGTGGAGTCTATCCAATAACTGGACCTCGTTTCAAATCTAAAATGTAAGTACTTTATTTTACTTATTTTATTTGGATATTATGAAATAGCTTCCACTGATGTTTCCATGATTTTTTTTTTGTTCTTTATGCAGAAAAGAAAATTATGACCTCTGCTGCATTTGCTTCACCGAGATGGGTAATGAGACTGATTATATCAGAATGGACCGCCCATCGTTTGCTCGTGGCCCTCAATGCAGATATGAACACGCAATAAAATTTGTAACATTTCTGAACACTATTATCTCTTCTTCTCTCCTGTTGTGACTTTATGCATTTACACCCTTTTCTTTTATGGTGCAGCCAACTCTTCAGCCACATATTTTTAAATCAGGTGGTATTTTGAAGCATGCAAAGCCAAAGCTAGATAGTCGCTTCATTTTGGATGTTAATGTCATAGATGGTACTATGATGGCTCCATCTACTGCATTTACAAAGATCTGGCGCATGCGCAACAATGGCACTTCAGTGTGGCCCAAGGGAACTCAGCTTGTTTGGATTGGAGGAGACAAGTTCAGTGACTGTCATTCAGTTGACTTAGAGGTTTGCTAAATACTCATGTTGTAGTTTAATCATTTCTTTAAATGTTTTAGAGGTTTTCTCTCGGTGTTATAGAATCTGAAGTGTACCCTAGTCTAAGTGCTCTATATGATATTATGATTAAACGTCCCAGGTTCCCGAGGATGGTGTTTATGTGGAGAAGGAACTTGACGTTGCAGTTGATTTTAGAGCGCCTCAGTTACCTGGTCGATACATATCATACTGGAGGATGGCATCTCCATCCGGACATAAATTTGGCCAACGTGTTTGGGTTCTTATACAGGTAAAATGACAGTGTCGTAGGCATTTTTTCTTTTATATATTTTATAGAGACACTATTTATTATCATTCCTAATGATTTAATAATATCCTTTCTCTCTTGCAATATCATGCTTGCAGGTTGATGCCTCTCTCAAGGACTCATTTTATGATAGCTCTCAGGGTCTCAACTTGAACATTCCCCTTGATTTTGGGGGCTCTAAGGGACCTCAGGTTATAGATATGAATCGTCAACCTATTGAAGATGATACTTTTCTCCAACCCCTCAATCTTAATGCTCCCACTGCACCCACTGAAACTGTGAATCAAATGGTTGATAAGGAACCAAGGCAGGAGCTGGGAAACGAATTCCCTATAAATGAAGCTGCATTTGTTGGCTCTGCTGCCTCACCCACTGCAACTTCTGCGGCTTCTTCGTCTGTTCCTTATCCTGTTACTGATTTCTCTGAAACATTCCCAGCTGTTCCCTCCAATCAGCAAACCTCAGTTGTGGATGCCTTGCCATCATCTTTAGGGATTGGTGAAAATAATTCTGTAGAAGAGAGTCTCCTCAAAGAGCTTGAGGAGATGGGTTTCAGGCAGGTTGATTTGAACAGAGAGGTTTTGAGAATGAATGAGTACGATCTGGAGCAGTCAGTAGATGATCTCTGTGGTGTTTCTGAATGGGACCCTATCCTTGAAGAGTTACAGGAGATGGTAAGTTATTTATGGACTGTTTCTTTATTGGGTCTGGATGATGTTGCTTGTTATTTTTTCTTTTTATTTTTATTCCAAGTATCTGATCTCTTTGCATTTATTGTTAGACCGGATGCAGTTTTGAGTAATGATAGGGGTGTAAATGCAGGGTTTTCGTGACGATGAGAGGAATAAGCAGCTGCTGGTGAAAAACAATGGAAGCATCAAACGTGTTGTTATGGATTTAATCAACGGAGAGTAGTTTATTGAAATGTCTGTTTTATGTATATAAAGGTGGCGAAAACTTTGCTGAGGATGTTAATTATTCTAATTATTCGCCAAGTACTCTACATAATAATTATCTAATTTCCTAACTTGATCTTGTATTGTGGTGCTATTATCATCGCAATTGAACAATTTGATGGATCTTATGTTGGACTTGTATATGTACGACTCAAGAGTATGCTTTCTTATGTACTTAAGGTATATTATTGCTACAACGTTGTTGTTTATAGATTAGGCCTTATTTTGATTTGGAACAACGTTTTTTATCAGAACTGTGGGCATTGGTATTATTTTTTTGGGGTCACTCACTGGGCAGCGGTTGAGATGCAATGAATGGGGCCTTTGTTATTTGCATCCCCTTCGGCCTTTGCTATTCTAACTCTATTCCCACTCCCACCCGAACGTTTTTTTAAAAATCATTTCTCTAACTATTTTCGTCTGCTCCAATCCTCTTTGTTATGCCTACTTCCAATATTACACCCCAACCCTTTGTGTATCGACATTGTTCGCTACTCTCGTGCTAACACTCTTTCTCGACCAGTAAAAGTGTTCCCACACGTGCCCCACAACCAAAGTCGCGTTCGTGTTCAATGTTAAGCACAACAATCTTACCTTTCGGCTACACAACAACGATAGTATTGTCATTGTTATGCCATACAATTCGCTAAGTATGGTGACAGGTTTTAGGACTACCCCATATGGTGACAGGTTTGCCAAGTATGATATCCCTTTTATGCTATTGAAACTATCTTTTCTATTTCACATACTAACTTAAACTTTGGAGTGTCTTTACAAATATCTAATCCATTTTCCCACTAGAGAGGAAGGTTGTTGGAGCTCAAGCTAGGAATATGCACTCCAATGCATTTTAGGCTAAACTTCTAAACATCTTCCATCTTTTCTAGGTTCATTTATCACATATCTTTTTAGAATCATGGTTTTTTTTATTATTACATTTCCCAGTGGAAATTTAAGTATAAGTCTGTAGTCCATATTGATTAATATTGGGACACCAAAGATGAAAGAGCCAAAAAGATTTTCTCGAATTGGGATAGCATTTAGTTTTTCTCTACTTGATAGCGAGTCATATTCCCAAGAGCAGAGTCCTTCCAAAATACTCCCTCGTCCTATTTATAAGACAAAGTTTGAAATATTTCCATGGTCCTATTTATAAGATAAAGTGTATTAATCTAGAAACATTTATTGTTTTTTCTCATTTTTGCCTTTGTTGACCATTAAATGTTTTAAGATGACACAATTACTATAGTAATGGAGTTCAATTTTAAATAGGGATAAACTTGTAATCTCATAGAGTAATTTATTGAAAAGAGTAATTTATTGAAAATTAACGCATTAATTACTTTTCTTAATAAGTGTGTTTTTGTCTGAATTGTCTTATAAATAGGACCGGAGGAATTAATATCCACCCTATACTCCCTAGTCATATATATGGTTGTGTTATTGTGTAAGCGTGGGACCGTTACACAGCAAGAACATAGAAAAGTCCAAATCTAATATTTTTTTTCCACCACCAAACGTACTTGGTCTGTATCAATTTTACCAATTCATGAGCTTGCAAAATGCAATTGCAAAGCTTTCAAGTTTCAAAGGTCATTTCTGTTATCTAAAAAATGAACATTAAGTTAATAAGCACGGAATCCTCTAGCATGGTTGGGGAATGAAGTACAGTAAAAGCCTTTTAACCTTTCTCTGAGTTTTGCTTATGTAGAGGGCATTAATAGAAAAGTATAGTGTCATACAAAAATAGGTAATTGATTACTATATTTATTTTTAATGTATTAATGGATGAACTTTCTATAAAAGTAATAAGCATCAACTTTTAAAATATAAAAAACACATGCTGGGCTGTGTTGTGTTGTGTCCCCTGTCTAGTGTCTATCTAAACAGTAGTTCTTCTATGACAGTGAGGCGCCTGTTACCACAATTTTGGGATATAAGGCTCTCTCAAACGCGGTTAGAATTCTCCAGTGCTATTGGATGGCATCATGATAGTCTTACAAGAATATATGAGAAGAATTCTAAAAGAAGGTCTGAACTGAAAATGAAATTCAAAAGCTGTAGTAAAGGAATTTCTCCATCTCTAGACAACTATATACTTGCTTGGCCCAAAATAACTTACCTCTCTATTCTGCTGCTATTTTCAATAATTTACAAGTCAATTCTTGCCATATATCATAACTATGCTCTATTCTCTTTTCCTTTTCAATACATTATCAGAGATATATTATTAATTCCATTCTTTTGGGTACATCTTAGCTCCACTATTCTAGTCTTCCTCTTTTTGTTATATGCGGTTTGGCTTGCCAGGGAATTAGATTCTCATACAAAAATGTTGAGGAATGGAATCTAAATTAAAGTTTGAATCTACATTTGGAATGACAAATGCAATGGAATTAGATCCAATCCCATCAATTTAAGAATAAAATAAAGCATGTACATTCATCACACGTGCCTATAAATTGCAAAATGTGTTAGCAGGGTCACTCGTGTGCTTGTGCTTGTGGGCAAAAACTAGCAACAAAGAGCAATGCTGCGTTCCCAGGATTACCATGCCAACATTTCAAAAGTGCACAGGACACCAAGTATTCTCACTGATGTCCCTCGTTACCCCAGTGCTTACCTAGCCTTCAACAACAAGAAGGTTGTGTATGAGGAAGATGAGGGTTTCTTCCACCACAACCCACAACCTGGTGAGAGGGTTGAGGTAGTAGAGTATGAGCAAACAACTGTTCCTGAGAATGGGGTTGAAGTCATCTATGAAGAACACGTGGATGTTGAAACCAATGATCAGTACTATTACCCTAAGAAGAACAGGGGTCGCTTTGAATTGCAAAAGTGGAAGACTTTTAGGCCTTAATTAAGAATCTTATGAATTATGATAATGAACCTAGTATGCTTATACATCAAAATCAGCAACATGTTTGTGTGAAATAAATGTATGCTTGGCCAGCCATTATGTATGAATGAATGAATTAACAACACTAGTACTTAATTTTTCTATGTATTTGAATGAATTATTAATGAAGCATATCCAACATTATATATCTGCAACATATTTTAATTAGCATGTGAATTGTGAGTATCAATTACACCCTCATACATAACAAAATCAAACTGAATGTGACAAAAAAAAAAAAAGAGTAAACTAAGTATTATTTTCCATTGGAAATTCATTTATCATTTTCCCTTGGAATTTTGGAGGCATTAAATCGCCTAGAAGACAGATTATTGAAGAGATTCCTAAGGCTATTCTTACTCTCTGGCTTACGCCTTGGTTGAATTGGAGGGGAGCCACAAAAGTCATCAAATGGGTTATCTAAGACTAACCCAGTTTCTATCCTTCTTGATACTGTCACGAGCTCATAAGGGTCCCAAAGTGAGTGCCGGAAATCCCAAATTGTGTCCCGAATTGATGGCTTATTCAATGCTTCGAGCTTAAACCTTGAAGGCTTGCCTTTGAAATTTCTTCGATGTGCGTCAAATTCACTCATAGGCCTTGAATTGCCGGAGTGGTTGTACCATGCTTGTGCAACGGCTTTCAACACTTCCAAGTCTTGATGAAGGTGTTGTTCATGTTGGTGTTGTAGCCTCTTCTTCATGGCGCCTCTTGGTCATGTTACTTTCGAGGAAATCATAGCCTCAAAACTGCCATAAGGAAAGGGATAAGCTGAAGGAGACCGAACTTGTTTTTTTTTTTTTTTTTTTTTCTGGTTAATTAGAAAGCGTTTTGTCTTTCTTGTCCTAATTTTTGTGACTATGAGCTGCAAAACCATTTGGCATGTGCCAACGTGGAATGTTATGTCCATTTTTAACGTCTGGTAAGTGGTAACCATTGATGAAGAGAATTGGATCGGATCGGATCACCTAATTCAACCAAAACACCAGTAAATGGATTATCCAAAATCAGTGAAAAGTGATAAAAAAATTCAGTTGTGTAAAACTAAAACCCGATTGAATCTATTATTCTTAAAATTTTTAATTTAGCCATAAATATGTTCTAGGCAAATAAAGGTCCAATACAAAGGGTTTTTTTTTTTTTTTCACGGAACTACGAAGTTACAAAAACTTATATGTACATAGATTATTATTATTATTATTTATTCTTATCATATAAAGTATATAGTATGATTATTTTATATTAATTAAAATTTGACTTGAGTTAGTTTCTGATCATTTTATGTTGATTTATTACTTAATCTATCGTACAATATTAAAAATTAATATTTAATTATGTTGAATTACGGTCTTAACCAATTTGATAACCTATTTTTTAAATATTACTCTTATCCCGAGATCCAATGAATAGGTTACATTTAGGGAATCACAATTTGAAGAACTGCTCCTTGGAACAAAAGTGAGGAAGAGTTTCACCCGGGGGCCGCCAACCCTAAGGCGGCTTAGGCCATCTCCATCCCAGCACCTCACTTTTTCACTATTTATAGATCTTAAATAGGTCCCATCAGTATTAAGCACCCATCTTCTTTATTCCAGCATCCCATTTTTTTACTATTCACAAATCTTAAATGGGTCCCACCAATACATATCTCTCAATTTTTTATTATTTTTAATCAGAAATATAATAATTAATATAAAATGAAAATAATATTAGAATATTCCATAAAAATAATATTAAATTAAGAAATTCATGAAAAAATATTTTTATTAAAAAAATCTAATTAAAATAATTGAAGAATAAAAAGGTCATAATAAAAATGGCAAACAACCAATTACATAAATAAAGTTACATAATAAAAATATTTGATATTTAATTATGGATACTGTGGCCGCCAAAACTTTCCCAAATATGCTCAATTAGATCCGAGTGAAGTTGATGATGAATTTGCCTATCATGAATATCAACTCTCCATTTATAGTCGTTGCTCCAACGGTAATTTTTTAAAAAAATGTTTTGCGTTAGCGGGGGTTGTAAACCCCAGGGAATAACAGTGAAATAAAAAAAACACATTAATGGGGGTTTGTCGGGAATGTAAACAAAAAAAATAAATAAATAAGTCTCTGAAAAGGTGCTCTGCTGCGTTGTAGAGCGATAGCTTTTTGAAGCATTTACCCGGGGTTTAAATCGCGGGGAATGCTTAAAATAATAAAAAAAATATAAAGCACTAGTGCTCAGCAGAGCACCAGTTCCGTTGAATATCACGCTCGTGTCAGCCGATTATCGGCATTTCTCAGAGGGCATCGGTGCTCTAAGAGAAAAATCTCAAAGAGCATCCCCTTTGGAGATGGTCTTAGGCCTAAAAAAATACTTATTTTAGATCCTTAAAAATATTTTATTTATTATTAATAAATTATATAAAATAAAAAAATAATAATTATTTAGTGAGTAATATTAAATTATTAAATATTTTTTCTTACTCTATTAGTTTTTTTATTTGGTTTAATATAAAGATTTGTCCTTTAATAAATATATATATATATATATATAAAAGTATGTAATTTTATTTTATTAGATTCTATTGTGTCAATGTTAGTATATTTATTTATTTAAATAAATAGTTATATTTTTTTAAAGAAAGTAATTATTTTTTCAAAAATTATCCTAACAAACATACACTATTATATCGTAGGCTAAATTAAGTCCCATCGTAAAATTTACTTTAGGCCTAGAGAAACATTGTGATGCATTGGAGAATAACTAGGTGGAGACATGATAGAGCAATTGGTGTTCAATATAGCATCATTTCTAAAGCAGTTTTTTGTTGCTTTTTATTTTTTAAAAAGATTGAAGCACATATGTAATGTAAGTATGTAATGATTAGAAAGTTTGAACAATAAAATAATATAAAATGGGGTAAATCATGGGATATATTTAAGAAACTTTTTCAGAGTTACTGAATTGAAGAAAAAAATTAGTTAAATCAATTAAAATTATAAAGATAACGTGACATTATAAAAAGATGTAAACAAATATAATTTATTCAATGGAGCAATTTATGTGAGTTGCACATGATTATAATCCGCAAACATATTTGGCTTGGTAGCTTGTGTTGTGTATGGGGACGGATTCAGGGGGGAAGCATGGGTCTTAGTCCCTCTCCCCCATTCTATTATACTACATATTACATACAAAAAATAAAATATTATTAATATATATGTAATAAATGAAAAAAATTAAATAAAATGAGTGTGATACATTTAATTTTTATAACATAAATCTATTATATATATATAACTTAAATAAAAGATATGATGAATTTGATTAATATTTAATATCTATTATTAAAAAAATTTCAGCCCCTTCATATCATTCCTGGATCAGTCGTGGATTGTGTAGGTCAAGAAAATTCAAGCATGACACGACGTACAAATATGACACAACATAAAGACAAGAATACAATAGATTTTAAAAAGTAACAGACATAATATAACTAGGATAAAACACATAAAATTAATATGTAAACACAAGTTTTAAATAAAAATAGAGTTTATATTTTAAAAGCTAGAATAAATCATTATAGATATAATAAAATGATATTAAGCCCATTTGTTTAAAATTATTTCTTAAAAGAATCACTTCTTTTAAAAAAAAAATCACTTATATGAATTTTTAAGATGTTTATCTAAACTTTTTTTGAGAAGCAGAATCAGAAAATAATCATTTTTTTGCTTTTTTTAAGAAGCAATATTTTATTTGTTAATATTTTCACTTATTATCTCTTTTATGTATTTAATCTATATTAAAAATATTTTTTAATACATATGTCATGTTTTCTCACTTATTTTTTTAGTTTTTTATTCTCACTTTAATTAAATGATTTTTTTATGAATCACATATATCCTCCACAGGAGACAGTTCTCCTTCTGCCCTTTTTTTGTTTTCTTATCACACATTCACTTTTAGTATTTTTATATTAAAATATTTTCTCTCACTATTCATTTCTAATAATATGTTTCATTACAAAGGTGATTTCTTTTATAAACCACGAATATGTTTCATCACATATGTCATATTTTCTCACTTACTTTTTTTAGTTTTTATTTTCACTTCAATAAAATGATTTTTTATGAATCACATGTATCTTCCACGGGAGACAGTTCTCCTTCTGTCCCTTTTTTTTTGTTTTCTTATCACACATTCATTTTCTTTTTTAGTATTTTTATATTAAAATATTTTCTCACATTATTCATTCCTAATAATATGTTTCATTACAAAGGTGATTTCTTTTATAAACCACAAATATGTTTCATCACATATGTCATGTTTTCTCACTTTTTTTTTAGTTTTTTATTCTCTCTTCAATAAAGTGATTTTTTATGAATCACGGCTCACAGGTATCCTCCACGGGAGACAGATCTCCTTATGCTCTTTTTTTATTTTCTTATCACACATTCATTTTCTTTTTTAGTATTTTTATATTAAAATATTTTCTCTCATTATTCATTCATAATAATATGTTCATTACAAAGGTGATTTCTTTTATAAACCACGAATATTCTCACGGGGCAATTGTGCTCTTACCGATCATTTTCTTCCCCCTATCACACTTTAATTTTCTTTTTCCATTATTATTTCAAAATAGTTTATCTCATTATTTATTCATATTTTTTTGTTTGATTACACAAAAACACAGATTAAAAAAATATAACAACTTTGTTGATTTATACTAAATTTAAAGTGTTTTTTATTTATCATATTTATCTCTCTATTCTATTTATTAATGTTTTCACTTATTATCTCTCTTATCTATTCTATTTATTGATTCTCTATCTTAAAATTATTCTCCCAGTACTTGTGCCACATTTTCTCAATTGAGTTTTCTTTTAGTTATTTTATTCTTATTTCAGTTAAATGATTTTTTTTATGAAACACATGTATCTTCCATGAGAGACGGCCATGTTGATGCCGTTTTTTTATCATACAATCATTTCCTTTTTTTAGTTTTATTATATAAGAATATTTCTCTCATTATTTGTTTCTATTAATATATTTCCTTACAAGAGTGATTTTTTATGAACCATGAGTATCCTCTAGGGGGCAATTGTGCTTTTACTATTTTTTTTTTCATTTTTCATCACACTTTAATTTCCCTTTTTATTATTATATTAAAACAATTTCTCTAATTATTCATTAATTCATATTTATTTGTTTCATTACATAAGAACACAAATTAAAAAACAAAATAAACGTGTTGATTTACATTAAATATAAAGTGTATTTTCCAATATATCATTTATCTATCTATTTTATTCAATAATTTTTTCACTTATTATCTATGTTATTTATGTACTCTCTATTTAAAATTGTTCCATCAGTACACATGTCACGTTTTCAGTAAAGTGATTTTTTTATGAACCACGGATACCTTCCATAGGAGACAATCTTGCTCTATCATTTCTTTTTTTCTTTTTTTCCTTTTTTAGTCACGCTTTAATTTTCTTTATTATTGTTTTTATATGTTATATAAAAACATATTCTCTCATTATTCATTCTCTATTTATTCATTAATATTTTCATTTATTATATATCTCATCTATACTATTTATCTATTTACTTTATATCTTAAATTTGTTCTCACACTACACGTGTCACGTTCTCACTTGCTTTTTTTTATTGTTTTTAGTTTCTTTATTCTCACTTCAATAAAGTGATTTTATTTATTAACAACAAATATCCTCCATGAAAAGCAGTCTTGCTCCTGCTGTTTTTTCTTTTATTTTTTTTATCACACTTCCATTTTCTTTTTTAATTATTATTATATTAAAATATTTTCTCTCATTATTCGTTCATATTAATATGTTTCATTGCAAAAGTGAAATTTTTATGAACCTCGGATATCCTCCACGGGAGGTAGTCCTCCTCTTATCATTTTCTTTTTTATTTTCTTGCATTCACATTTTAATTTTTTATTATTATATTAAGGTTGTCTCTCTCCTCATCCATTCTTGATTATCTGTTTCATTACATAAAAACACACAATAAAAAATACAATAAATGAGTAATTTACATTAAATTTAATGTGATTTTTCTAATATATAATTTATTTCTCTATTTTATTCATTATTATCTTCACTTATTATCCATCTTATCTATTTTATTTATCTATTTGTTGTATATTAAAATTGTTCCTCAGTACCAATGTAACATTTTCTTACTTGCGTTTTTTGTAGTTCTTTATTCTCATTTTCAATAAAGTGATGGTTTATATGAACCACAGGTGTCCTCCATGGGAGACAGTCATGTTCCTGTCATTTTCTTTTGTTCTGCTCTCACCATTTTCTTTCCCCCCATTTTTTATCACATTTTAATTTTTTTTTATTACTATTATATTAAAAAAGTTTCTTTCATCAACCATTCCTGTATATATATTTCATTACACAAAAAACAAAATAAGGAATATAATAAATGTGTTGATTTACATTAAATTTAATGTAATTTTTTCAATATATAACTTATCTTTTTATTTTATTCATTAATATTTTCTCTTATTATCTCTCTTATCTTTTTCAATTTATCTATTTACTATCTATCTTAAAATTGTTCCCCCAATAGACGGTACACCCCTAACCCTGCTCATCCTGTTGTTTCGGAAAGTGAATCAATTTCAAATATTAGCCCGCATGATTTGCATGCAGATTGGCTAGTTGCCTCAAAAAGAAAGAAAAATAATAAGTCAAAGGAGAGAGAGAAGAGTACATTGGGCGAGAAAAGTGGGATTACAAATGGAAATAGATTTAATGTTCTTCAAATAAAAGAGTCCACAATTGATAAGGTTGTGGTTCGGAACAGCAAGCAGCGGGAAAAGGCTCTCAGCCTTGGTGGACCTGTGTCTCCTATTCAGCCCAAGGTTTGGCAACGCAAGCGCCCAAGGAAGGACCATTTGGTAGAGTCCAATGAGGCCCAGCAACAGTAGACAGCCCCTTCGCCCAATCCTTTGGGCCTTAACGCTCCAAAATTATCAAATCCACCTAGTGCAACCAAGGCTATTGTATCAGGTGGGCCCTCAAAAATTTTTGACTTAGGTGGAGGTGCAAAATCAACTATGAATTTGGTACAGATTAGCAAAAATAAGTTTGTCTTTATTGACGATAAGATAGGCGAGAACCATGATGGTGCAGAAGTCTCTAACACCAATGCCTTGTCTCTTGTGGAAGCTATGGACCATGAAGATAGTCAATTGGAGGAACTATCCCATGTGGACAGGGGCCCGCATGAAGTCATTAAGCCCAGCTCTTGTTAATGGGCCACCTCTCCCCACCAATTGTTTTTGATGTTTAGTAATTGTAATTTATTTATGTGGAATTGCCGTGGGGGTGTCCATAAAGGCGGACGTAGGTATATTCGTTCAATAGTGCATAAATTTAAGCCAGTTGTTTGTATTTTGGTGGAAACCCATTGTGCCTTTAGTGCAGCAGAGGGGTTTTGGGCCTCCTTGGGTTATGAGAGACATGTGATTGTTGAAGCCATTGGCCATGCAGGGGGAATTTGGGTCTTAAAACAAGTGGCTAGTGATCTCAAGTTGGATGTTCTCGACGTGTTTCAGCAAGCCGTGACGTTCAGTATTAGGAGAGGTCAAGAGATTTGGGCTTGTAGCGCCATTTATGCTAGCCCTTGTCCTACAATTCGAGAGCAGCTTTGGGAGCACCTGCGTAATCTCCGTTTCCGTATCTCTGTTCCTTGGGCTCTCATGGGTGATTTTAATGAAGTCATTAATCGTTCAGAAGTCAGAGGAGGAAATTTCATACCTAATAGAGCTTTCAAATTTGCTAATGTGCTCACTGATTGCAAGCTCATGGATATTGGGGCTTCCGGAAGTAGATTCACTTGGTTTCGTAAAGAACAGAGTGGTCGTAGCATTTCCAAGAGACTGGATAGAGTTCTGGCCGACAGTGATTGGAGAATCCTGCTCCCTGATGCTTTTGTGGAGGTCTTGTGTAGGGTAAGCTCGGATCACGCACCTCTTCTTCTCCACTGTAGTGATGAT
This sequence comes from Sesbania bispinosa, assembly GCA_026901365.1. Lineage (NCBI taxonomy): Eukaryota > Viridiplantae > Streptophyta > Magnoliopsida > Fabales > Fabaceae > Sesbania > Sesbania bispinosa. The sequence continues at coordinate 163,799 of QLOH01000177.1, forward strand.
CCTTCGTCTAAAAAGGGCCGTCCTTTCCGCTTTTTAGACGCTTGGTCGAGTCATGTCGATTACCATCACGTTATGGCAGAGGCTTGGTGTTCAGGGACTCATGGAGTTGTTGATAGTCTTCAGAAAGTCAAAGAGAGCTCTCTGAAATTTAATGTTCAGGTCTTTGGCAATATTTTCCGCAGAAAAAGGAGGGTGGAAGCTAGATTGAGGGGCATTCAGAATGACTTAGAATTAGAGCCTTCCTCTCAATTACTGTTGCTAGATAAAAATCTTCAAAAAGAACTTCATGAGGTTTTGAAACAGGAGGAGAGTATTTGGTTCCAGAAATCCCGTGAGAAATGGGTTCGTTTTGGTGATCGAAACAATAAATTCTTTCATGCTCATACGGTTGTTAGAAGGCGGAGAAATAAGATTAGTGTTATCAATATTCGAGATGGCACCTGGTGTACTGACAGCGAGATTATAAAAAATGAGGTCAGAGAGTTTTATAAAGAATTATTTGCCTCTAATTCTCCTTCTGTTGCTAGTCATGTAGATTTGGGATTATTGCCTACTCTTGGAGTCAAGGGGATATCTGCTCTTACTGCCCAGGTGACTAAGATGGAGGTTAAAAGGGCTCTCATGAGTATGGGGAGTTACAAATCTCCTGGTCCGGATGGCTTCCAACCTATTTTTTTCAAAAGATATTGGGATGTAGTTGGTGACGACATTTGGAGACTGGTTAGTGATGCTTTTATTTATGGTTACTCTGATGTCTCTTTATTGGATACTTTAGTGGTCCTCATTCCTAAAGTGGATCATCCGAGTAACTTGAAACAGTTTCGTCCTATTAGTTTGTGCAACGTTGTTTACAAACTTATTACAAAAGTTTTGGTTGCAAGATTGAGACCTTTCCTTGGTGGTTTGATTGGTCCTCTTCAAGGTAGTTTTATCCCGGGGAGAGGTACTTCTGAGAATGCTATTCTTTCCCAAGAAATTATTCATTATATGCGGACTTCTAAATCCAAGAAGGGTACTTTAGCTTTCAAAATCGATCTTGAAAAAGCCTATGATAGAGTCAATTGGGACTTTTTGGAGAGTACTCTAGTTGATTTTGGATTCCCTCCCACCACTATTCGGTTAATTATGTGGTGTGTGAGATCGCCTAGTCTATCTATTCTGTGGAATGGTTCGACATTGGAACCGTTTCAAACTACTAGAGGATTGCGACAAGGGGATCCCATGTCCCCTTACCTGTTTGTCCTTTGCATGGAAAAATTGGCTCTCTTGGTTCAACAGAAAGTTAACTTGGGCATTTGGAGACCTATCAAAATTTCTAGACAGGGCCCCCCTATTTCCCACTTAATGTTCGCTAATGATGTGATGTTCTTTTGTCAAGCTCAGGATAGCCAAGTGCGCCTTGTCATGGATTCATTGGAGGAGTTCTGTGCAATGTTAGGGATGAAGGTTAATTTTGATAAATCCAAGGTCATGGCTTCTGCTCGTATTTCTTCTACTCGCAGAAGACATCTTCAGTCTCTTACTGATATTAGATTTGTTTTAAAATTGGACAAATATTTGGGGTTTCCTCTTCCTTGTGAGGGGTTGAAGAAAGAGGATTTTAGTGACATTCTTGCGAAGATTGATCATCGTATTGCTTCTTAGAAAGCGAATCTTCTTAACAAAGCAGGTCGTCTCTGTCTTGCTAAGTCTGTTGTCTCTTCTCTGCCTGTCTATACGATGCAATCTTTGTGGTATCCCCAATCAGTTTGCAATAAAATTGATAGCAAGGTTTGTAATTTCTTTTGGTGTGGTGACCCTAATAACCGTAGTTGGCATCCTGTGGGCTGGGATAAACTTATCACTCCAAAGAAATTTGGAGGTCTCGGAGTTAGAGAGGCTAGATCTATGAATATTGCGCTGATGGGTAAGTTAGTTTGGTCAGTTTTGACTGATGATAATAAGTTGTGGGTACAGATTTTTAAATCTAAGTATCTCTCAGGGAAATCCTTTCTGCGAGCAACATATAATCCTAGTGCTTCTTATATTTGGAAGGGTATAATTAAGGCAAAGGAAGCTCTCAAAGATGGTTTCAGTTTTATGCTTGGCCAAGGTAACACCTCAGTGTGGTACAAGGACTGGACAGGCTACGATCCCCTCTGTGAGTCTGTTCCTTTTGTAAACATTTCGGATACTCAACTTACTTTGAAGGACTTAATTTCTGATGATGGGTGGTGTCTTGATCTTATTTCTACTTGGATTACTCCAGAGATTGGCTTGTTTTTCCATGATCTAACTCCTTAGATTAATCCTCTTGTTCCCGATCGTTGGATTTGGCATGAAGCTAGAAATGGTGCTTATTCTGTCATGGCTAGATACCAGTGGCTTCTGGATAACAAGCCGGATTGGAGGGATAGACCTTTTGCTAATGCTTGGGTCTGGAAGGTTTATTGTCCAGAAAAGGTGCGTCTCTTCATCTGGTTGATTTTGAATAAGGGGATCCCTACTAATGAGAAGCGTTTCTCCTGCAATTTATCTTCTTCTCCCTCCTGCGCGCGCTGCTCTCATCATTTGGAGAATACTCTTCATTGCCTCAAAGATTGTTCCCACTCTTTGGAGGTTTAGTTGAGGCTTGGGATAGGTGATGCTTTGTTCTTCCATTCAACGGATGTTTTTGCTTGGCTGCAGACCAATTTGAGGGGTGCCCACGAGACTTTGTTTGTTGCAGCCTTGTGGTGGTTATGGCGTTGGCGAAATAATCAATGCTTGGATTCTAATAAATGGAGCATCCATTTTGTTCTCAGGAGCATTGATGCAGCGCATTATGATTTCTTTCGTTATCTGGGTCCTAGGGGGGGTCTGGTCATGATGCTTTTCGGAAGCCTTGTTGGAGTCCCCCCTCTGCTGGTATCATAAAATTAAATGTAGATGGAAGCCTTTTTCTTGATAGCTTAATTATGGGAATTGGAGGAATTTTTCGTGGGTCTAACAACAAATGGATTGTTGGCTTTACTGGGTCTGTTGGTCCGGGTGACAACTTGGGTGCTGAATTTCAGGCTGTTTTTCATGGTCTTCATTTGGCGTGGGAGAGAGGGTTCAAGGACTTAATTGTGGAGTCGGACTCACTTGATGTTATTCAAACCTTGCAGAGTGGCCTTTTGGTTTCTTTTGATCGGTGTTCGGAGGTGCTTAGCAGAATTAGGAACCTTCTGCGTCGTGATTGGAACGTTTTGCTTCTTCATATCACGCGGGTCGTTAATAAGCCTGCAGATTGGTTGGCCAAGTATGGGGCTCGTACTGTTTCTTCCTTTTCCTTGCTGGAGGACCCTCCGCCTGAGGTGGCGTCTCTTTTGCTGCTGGATGAGCTTGGGTCTTGTTAGTTTTCTTTTCTAGTTGTTAGCTTTGTGTTTTGGCTCTTTGTTCTGTTCTTTTTTCCACTGAATCAAAAAAAAAATTGTTCCCCCAATACATGTATCACATTTTTTCACTTGCATATTTGTTTAGTTTTTTTATTCCCACTTTAGTAAAGTGGATTTTTTATGAACTATAGGTATCCTCCACAGGAGATAGTCCTACTCCTGACGCCTGTCAGTATCTTCTATTATCACGCTTTCACTCTCTTTTTTATTCTTCTAATAAAACATTTTCTCTCATAATATGTTCCTATTAATATGTGTCATTACACAAAAACATAGATTTAAAAAATGATTTACATAAAACTTAATATGTTTTTATGCAATATACCATTTATCTCTCTATTTTATTCATTAATATTTTCACTTATTATTTCTCTTATTTATCTAATGACTCTATATTAAAATTGAGTACCCAATACACGTGTAACATTTTCTCTATTCCGTTTTATTTAGTTTTTTTTATATTTTTTATTCCCACTTAACTAAAGTGTTTTTTTAAGAATATGAAGTATTCTCCACGGGAGACAATCATGCTCCTTCCATGAACATTAACATAATGGTGAGTCTACCTCTTACAATAAGGGTTTGTCCCATACAATCTATATTGGTTTAAAGTGATTGAGTTGTCAAAAATCTCAATAAATATATATATATATATTAAATTTATAATTATATTAATTATATATTAATTACTATTTTCTATAAACATGATAATAATATATTCTTCATATTCTACTCACTGACTTATATGATAATATCATAAGTTAATTTTATCATAAATATTTATTTAATAATATATATAAAAACAAATATCACCCACAATTCAACGTCACCCGTGCGAATGTACAGGTAACATGCTGGTTACTATTTTAAAGTGTTTGTACTTCTTAGCCATTGTTGTACCTTTGTTCCTAAAAATATTTGATTTTATCTTTTTGCCAATTACTTCATTGATGCTTATTAAAAACTGATATATCTCACCCTTTGTCTTCAATCTTTCTAAATAAAATACTATTAATTTGTTTGTTCTAAGATATTCAATAGCTCGAAGTCAAATTAGACCTCCACTAATTTGAGTCAAGTGGAATGGATTATTTACGAAAATCCATGAACTTAAAGGAAATCAAACTTCTTACCACTTAAGGCAACTGGAATTGACAAAATAATTACTATTATTGTAGAGAAACCGATGTCAATGTGAGTAGCCATTTGACAAGTGCTAACATGGAATATCTATTTATTTCCTCTCTCTTAACCATTGATGAAAAAATTGGATCAAATCAATGAATTTAATGAATACACACAATTGATTTAATAAATATATCACTATAAAAGTTCTTCATTGATGTTTAATATATCTCTAAGATCATATAGAATTTTCCAATCGTATTGCAGATATTATGTTGATCCAGCTGTATCGAAGACTGTGTTGGTCCCCTAACCTTAAACTATAAATCAATAATACAATATGGCAGCATGGTTCAAGCACGTATTATAGAGGGCAGAAAGATGTAATCCATGAATTAAAACCAATATCAATTTTCTATGTGTATTCTTAAAACCGTCTCTGTGTAAACTAGCATAAACTTCGGTTCAATAATTTCAAATTCTTTCATAATATTGCCTCTTACTAGCTTGGGTAATTAAAGATGGCAATGAGAAAAGTTACAATTTATGAGGGAGATCCATGGTTCATTGAAAATGATAAATAACAACATCCTTGTTCCAAAGTGAATAATCAGACATTATTCAAAACACAGTTAAAATTTAGCTATGAAATTACTAACCACGATTACTAAAAGATATCAAAGCCAACATAATAAATAACGAACAAAGTAAACAAACACTGGAAGCCGAAATAGCATTCCCCTTATAAAAATTATTTTTCCATACTATGAATTGCCAAGCATGTACATCCATCCACCTTCATTTGAAAAACAAAAAAGCTGTAATGTGTCAATCTTTTTAAACATAGCTAGCTATCCATGACAACATTACAGGTCATATATGAAAATTTCTTACAGTTTCAAGAATGAAGGTTAACCTGAAATGGTTTTCCTAATAGCTTGATCAAACTTGACAATATTATCACTTAAGGAAAGATGAGATACATACTAGGAATAGAAAAACTTTCTAGTGATCAAGCAGAAGCCTTCTGACTCTCAGCTGAACCAAAAAGTTCACAGATTTTACTATGCTTACGTATATGGTGTGGACACTTGTACAATAGGTCTTTGGCCTCAGAATGTCTACCTTCTCTGAATAAGGATTCAAAAACTTGACGGTAAATTGTATAAGATGGGTAGCTTTTTACACTCAATGCCTTCAGGAAATCTGCAGCATCTTCCACAGTCCCAAACTTTGAAATATACAATACAAATGGTTCATGGTATGGAGGAAAGTTGCGAGTCTTCATCAAACGAAGAAGGTCAAGTGCCTCATCAAACTTTCTGACTTCTAATAGTCTTTCAATCAATTTCTTATATGTTGCTTGCCATGGAGAAATACGACACTTATTACTTATCTCTACAAGCAACTTGTATGCACCATCTATTCTATTTTGACTGAGAAATCCATCAACCAGAACACCCAATAAATCAGCATCTGCATCACAGCCCTTTTCAATCATTTTAGTAAAACAAAGTAATGCATTATCTACTTCATTGGCATCACAATGCCCTTGGATCAAGATAGTCCAAGTTTTGATATCAGGGATGCACCCACAAGATTCCATCTCCTCCAGCACCTTACATGCTTCTTCAAACCTCCTCATCTTACAGAGGCCAAAAACCACTTGACTGTAGGTGATGTTATCGGGCTCATAGCCAGCATTTCTCATATCCTTAACAATATTTTCAGCTTCATCAAATTTCCCAACACTTGTCAAAGACCTGTGGATGCCATCATAGATTGCCTTGGAGAGAGTATACCCTGTTGACTTATATTTCTCAACCACCCTGAAAACCAAATCTAAATTTGGCTTATTGCTCAAAGATATGCTCTTTAAAAGCATATTGCAATCTTGAACTGATGGCTTATATGAACCATCCATCATAAGCTCATAAAGCTTGACAGCATCCTCCATCATCCAATGCTTTTGAAGCTGTCTTGATATCTTTATGTAAGTGTCAATATCCAAATCATGACCTACACTCTTCATTTCCTCAATAATACTCCAAAACTCCTCAATTGAGTCAGTCCTCGCAAGAACTCTTGCAATTGCATTGTATGTCACTGTATTATGCTCATAACCAGATTGCTTCCCAACCCAATGAAAGAAATTGTAAGCCTTTAAAGGCTGATTTCGAAGCTCTTTCAAAACCCTTATTACAAAATTATCTGACAGTTGAAGTTTAAGCTTCTTCAGTTCATTCTTAACCCCATCATCCCACTCTGATCCTGAAATGATACCGACCACCTTGGTGACAACACTTTGCATAGCATTCTCCTCAAGCATCCGATTATAGAAATGGTTCAGAGCCACAGCATCAGAATTCATCTTTGCCTTTTTAAAGCCTATAGAAATTGTCAAATATGTCTCTTCATCAAGATAAAACCCTTTTTCGTTCATCATCCTTAGAGTAATCCAAAATTGCTTCATTGTCTCCTTATTAGCCAAGACCCTAAGAATTAAGCTATACACTGAAGAACTTGCCCTAAACCATTCTTTCTCACTGACCCAACTGAAGAAAGAATAAGCTTTCTCTGGGTTTTTATCCAATCGCTTCAAAACGTAAAGAACAGTTTCATGGGTCAAAGATGAGCGACAATTTTCTAACTCATGCTCTAACCCTTGGGACCAATCGTTGGTCAAAACTAGCTCCACAATGGAGTTGGGTTTCGTAGAAAAGTAGAGTTTTTGGTGAGTGCAGGGAAAACGTAAATTGTGAAACCGACCCAAAAGAGGTAGTGGAGTGTAGGAAGAGAAGTGAGTCACCTGGTTCCGAGTTGCAAGAACTCGGGTAGCGAGTGAAGAGTTCAGGAATCTGAGGGAAGTGGCTATTGCCTTCACGCGGTTCATCGCTGCGCAACGCAAATGGAATCGAAATGAAAGTGTTAGTTTCAGTTTCAGGGAGGGTTTAACGGCTGGTTTTGTGGGTATGGATCCTGTTCATGGGTTTTCCATAACCCGACTTTGTAGCCCAATTAGAATCTTGTGGGCTCTTTCTGTGCTCATCAATGCACATCATAAAAATATGATATTATCTCAATGAATAAATAGCATGACTAATAGTGTGTTTGGTTTACCCCAAAATCACGTTTTAAACGTGGATTTGAGCTAATACTACTCTCAGCAGCGTTGGTCTAGATCCACGTTTCAAACGTGATTTTGAGGTAAACCAAACACACACTAAGTTGAAATCTGCTTTAAATTTAATTTTGTACATTTATTTTGATATAATAGATAAAAAGTTTAAAACTTTAGCATATTAACTTGAAAAACTATTATTTGTTCTTTCGTTGGTATGTATTTTTTTATAGTGTTTGTTCGAATATAAGGAGAAAAAGTTGGGTAGAGAAAATATATTATTTTATCTTATTTAATTGTAAAGAGATATAAGAAGGAAAAAAATTGACACTAGACCTATATTAAAGTTTTTCCTTCTCAAGTATGACAAGCTACATTAACATTTCCACTATCATTATATAAGTCAATGCACGTTAATTATTTTGCGCTGGAGTTCTCAAGTATGACACTACAAAGTTGATTTGTTTCCCAAGTTCATTTGCCTGCCAAGAAAAAATACAGGGACCTCAATTCTTGCCATGATCCCTTCTGCATTTTCGTAGAGATAAAATAGTTTAGCAAGCCCCCTTTTATGAAGGAAGCTCAAATACAATAACTCCTGGTCCATCATGTCAAAAATCCAAAAAAACATCTCCTGCTGAGTGCAAGGATGTACTGATCATGATGTAAAGGGTGAAAAAGAAAAGCAAACTGGACACTCAGCATTAGATAGAGAAGCACAAAACAATGAGTCTGTTTGGGTGGAATTTCTGCAGAAGTACTTCTAGGTGGAAAAAATAGCATAATTCAAAGAGTTCAAATGCATTTAATTTCTCCATAAGTTAAAATTAGTTACTTTTGGAGAAGTTAAATGAGAGAGCTTTTGAAGTAGGTGGTCTACAAAGATTAATTTTAACTTGTGGAGAAGTTAAATGCATTTGACCTCTTTGATTCATACTATTTTTTTCACCTAGAAGTACTTCTACAGAAGTTCCACCCAAACAGACTCAATATCAATAACGGTTGTTTAAATAGTTATTTTCATGTCAAAGACGAAAATCAACACCTAATTTGACTTTTCTCTTTCAAAAATAGGGGAAAAACTAGTTCCTTGTGCATTTCAAGGACCTACCTAAAATTCCATATCAGTAAACCAATCTACCAGATGAGAGAAAAAAAAATGTTTTGAACTGAAATGGACCTAAAGGAAAACTTTTCCTTGCAAAATAAAAATGGCATCTGAGCTCTGGCAAGAAGCAAGAGAAGCGGCAAACTAGAACTGCAAAATAATCTCAGGAATAGAGAAGCCACCAGGCACGAACAGCCGAATCTATCGACAAAATAATGCTGCCTTCAAGCAATTGTCTGTTTTGTAGCTGCAGAGATAAACCATGTAACTAGAGAACGAGAAGATTCTACAGTACACACTTCAGGTTCTCAACACCCAAGGACATCATTAATGACTTGAATTATATTCCAATTCAGAAAGTATATAAGCCAAAACTATAGTACAAGATTGAAAAGGCTAAAGCAGGTTTAGGCAATAACTCATAAGCACTAGGATATTGTCTCAGGAAACAACCTTAATCAATCCTTTCTTTATAAATATACAAAATCCACCCATTTCAAAAATATTTATTCCTATATTTTATGGGAACATTTTATAAAGCTAGTCATAGAAAAAGCAACAATATGTTTTGTGATGCCGTAAGCTACTTTTAGACTGATTTTCCAAATATTTAGATTAAAAAAAAAACTTATTTCATCATGAATTTCAAAATCACTCTGATCAGAGGCATAAATGGATCCTGGAAACAAAATCAGCCTTAGTCCAGAAAATAATTTTTTTATCATATTGTAAATATAATCATCACTTTTTCTAGGCTATCATCCTTATTAGGAAATTGAGAATATACAAGCAAAGCATTATGGTTACTTACCAGGGCATTCTGCAGAACTACCGTATGTGTTTTATTTAGAAATGATTCATCCATTGCATCTGCCATTACATCTGATTCTGAATCTATCTGACTGTTACTGAAATTTGGGCATACCCATAGAGTTGGTTTGGAATGAAGAGCCACACACAGATGAAAACAAAAATGAAAAAAAAAAATGAAATGGGAGATTTGGAGTGTAACAAGCAACCAAGTGAAAAGAAAGCACAATTTGAGGGGAAAAGAAGATGAAAAATGGACCTAAGAGCTATATGATGTTTGGACCTGCTGACAACTATGGTGGTCAGTCTCTGCAAGCTGCTGCATTTGTTCTCTTAGGGCTGCTGTGCAAGAAGATCAGTGTTTTGTAGTTTAAAAACCCTATTTCAGTATAATTACAAGTATTCCATTAATGAGAACAACCTGTTATCTGTCTCCTAAAATGTTTTGGGAACAGAAAATAAAAAATGAGAACAAGAACAACCTTAAAGTTGTTTTTGTTTTCCTGTTCTGAGAAATAGAAAACGAACAAATTTTGAAAACAAGTTAATATAATACTTATCCAAACAAGCTTTTTTATTTTTTAATTCTTAAAAACAAGAAAACCATTTTTAAAAACTATGGGGCCGTTCGGTGTGGTTGCAAGTTTTCAGTTTTTGGTTTTTAAAAAATTTCAATCAAGGTTTTACAACTCAAAACCAAAAATTGAAAACCACTTTTTGTGGTTTTCAAAATGTTTGTTTTGAAAACCACAAAAACAAGTTTTCAGCTTTTGGTTTTGAGTTGTAAAAACTTGATTGAAAATTTTTAAAAACCAAAAACTGAAAACTCACAACCACCCCGAAGGACCCCTAATAAAGCGGTCTGTTAATTCTTTTTCCCATTTTATGCACCATTTTACAGAAAAGGTTTCCTGGCTTTACGCATTCTCCTTATATATGCAATGATGAGGGGCTAGAAGCACAAAATGGTTGATCCACAGAACAAACTTGTTGGAGCATTCACCCTAGAAATCTTGAGCTTTTTCACTCAAAGATAAGATCAGTATCCTGTAAACTTAGAGACTGATCAGTCTACACGGGAACTGTGTGCTTTATGAGCTCTTACTTTTCCCCCTTTTGAGGGCAACTATGAAATGAAACAATAAGAAGTGGGTAAAGTATTTGTCAATGATTTTGACATCATTCATAACATTGCCTGATAATGGCTAGGATATTTAAAGTTAGCAACAAGGAAAAACAAAACAAAACAAAACAATGGTTCATTGAGTGAGTAGTCAACACAAGTGCTCATCAAAGCACACTTGAATTTAACTGTATATTATAAACCGTGATTTACTAAAAGATATCAACAGAAAATCATTAAAATGAACTAATCTTGGGAGAAAAAACTGCACTCCTACCTCAATTTTTTTTCCGTAGTATGAATTGCTAAGCATGTAGAAATCAATCTCCGTTAGATGAACATCTGGAATAGGGAAACCTTTGAAAAAATTGATATTAGTGATGAAGTAACCGGTTCATATGACCAAGGCTATCCATCATGCAAAGACCAAACCCACCTAAAAGCTTAATGAAACTTTATAACTGTATTTGCAATTAGAATTCTAGAGGGAAAGGAGGTTGCCTCAATCCAAGGTCAGAGCATACCACAACAACAGCCTACCATGATACTTCCAAATGACTGATTTTTGAAAGATCACTGACATGAATCCAAGCCAAGACTTCTAACTTTTGCCACAGTCCAACCTATCAGTTGAACCATTCTTCATAGGCAAAAACTGTAGCTTTTTTTTTAACAAAAAAAAAGACGAGATGCATACTAGGAGGGGAATTTTCTAGGTATCAAGTAGCAGACATGTGATTCTCTACTAAAGCAAAAAGTTCACGGATTTTTTTATGTCTTCTTATATGGGAACGACACTTGCCCAATAGATCTTTGGCCTCAGAAAGTCTACCTTCTCCGATGAAAGATTCAAAAACATGAAGGTAGGCTGAATGGGACCTGGGACTTCCTTTACTCCATGCCTTCAGGAATTTTGCAGCATCCTCCACAGTCCCAGACTTTGAAATATACTGCACAACTGGTTCGTTGAATGGAGGGTCCTTGTGTTTCCTCATCAAACAAAGAAGTTCAAGTGCCTTATCAAATTTTCCGATTTCTAACAGGTTTTCAATCAGTTTCCTATATGTACCATGCGATGGAGATGCACAGGAATTACTAACCAACTCTACAAGCAACTTGTATGCATCATCTATTCTCTTCTGACTAAGAAAACAGTCAACCAGAATGCCTATTGCAGCAGCATCTGCAACGCATCCCTTTTTAATCATCTTACCTAAACAGAGTAATGCCTTATCTACCTCATTGGCAGCACAATGCCCTTGGATCAAGATGGACCAAGTCTTGCTATCAGGGATGCAGCCACAAGATTCCATCCCCTCCAGCACCTCACATGCTTCTTTAAGCCTCCTCATCTTACAAAGTCCAAAAACCACTTGACTGTAGGTGACATTATCAGGCTCATAGCCAGCACTTCTCATAGTCTTAACAATATTTTCAGCTTCATCAAATTTCCCAGCAGCTGTCAAAGACCTGTGGATTCCATCATAGATTTCCTTGGAGAGACTATGCCCTTTGGATTCATATTTCTTAGCTACCCTGAAAACTAGATCCAAATTTGGCAAATCACTTTCAGAGATGCTGTTTAAAAGGATACTGCAATCCTGAACTGATGGCTCATATGAACCATCCATCATAAGCTCATAAAGCCTGACAGCATCCTCCATCAGCTTATTCTTTTGAAGCTGCCCCGATATCTTTATGTAAGTATCAATATCCAATTCATGACCCACAATCTTCATCTCCTCAATAATGCTCCAAAACTCCTCAATTGAGCCCATCCTCGCAAGAACTCTTGCAATTGTATTGTAAGTCATTGTATTATGCTCAAAACCAGATTGCTTCCCAATCCAATTGAAGAACTTGTAAGCCTTTAAAGGACAAATTCGAAGCTCTTTCAAAACCCTTATTACAAAATTATCCGACAGTTGAATTTTAAGCTTTGCCAATTTATTCTTAACCTCATCACCCCACTCAGACCTTGAAATGATATCAACCACTTTGGTGACAACACTTTGCTTTGCATTTTCCTGACGCATCAGATAAAATAAGTTTTTCAGACCAGCGGAATCCCTGTTCATATTTTCCCTCTTAAAACAAGCTAAAATTGGCTTATACGTCTCTCCATCAAGATAAAACCCTTTTTCCTTCATCATCTTTAGAGTAATCCAAAATTGCTTTATTGTCTCCCTATTGGCCAAGATCCTAACAATTAAGCTAAACACTGAAGAACTAGGCCTAAACCATTCTTTCTCACTTACCCAATTGAAGAAACTCGAAGCTTTCTCTGGGTTTTCATCCAATCGCTTCAAAATGTAAAGAACAGTTTCGTGAGTCAAAGACGGGTAACATTTCTCTAACTCGTGCTCTAACCCTTGGGACCAATCGTTGGTCAAAACAAGCTCCACAATGGAGTTGGGTTTCGAAGAAAAGTAGAGTTTTTGGTGAGTGCGGGGAAAACGTAAATCGTGAGATCGACCCAAAAGGGGTAGTGGAATATAGGGAGAGAAGTGAGACACCTGGGTCCGAGTGAGTTCGAGCGACCGAGTTGCAATGACTCGGGTGGCGAGTGGCGAGTCGAAGAATCTGATGTTAGTAGCAATTGCTTTGAACCGATTCATTGCTGAACAAATGTTGAAGCAAAGCATTGCATTCCCAAAACCATAGGCGAAATCGAAGTGTGTTACTGTTAGGGATTAGGGAGGGTTTAACAAGGAGTGATCAATTGGGTTGGATCTAAGGTATTAATGGATCTCATTCAAGAGACATTGGTCGTTAACTAACTTTCCCCTTTCTTTTTGGTTGATAATTAACTTTCCCTATTTTTATTCTATTTCACAATTTTTTTTTTACCAAACAATTTATAATGATCCGTTTGTTTTAAATTTACACAATACAAAATCATCGTTTTGCAGAATTGATTTTAAATCACTTTTGTTTAATGTAATTCGTAAAGCGTGTATCATCCCTCTAACCATTCATTTCTAGAATCAATTCTACTCAACTGTAAATCAAATGGACCCTAAATCATCTTTATCTCTTCCCTGTTTTTCTATTTTCTATTTCTCTCTTCTTACCAATCACAGTAAAACTAATAAAGATGGAGCATATGAACATGTTATAAAACTGATCATATATTACCTATCAGATTAGATGTTATGGCATGTATTTACATTGAAAAGCATAATCATTAATTTACTTTAGTAATTATTTTGATTTGATGATGGGTTAGTATAATTTGTTACTAACTTGATATAATAGTTTGGGATATCCATAAGAAAAACATAAGAGTAGGGATTGAACTGTGTTTACTAATTTGTTTTTTTAGAAATAAATTTTGTTCAGGAAATGCAAGTTTGAAAGTAATAAGATTGAAAAACCTTTAATGAAATGAAACTAACTATCTAAATAACCAAATCACACAATTTAGATTTCGAAAGGCCTTTTAAAATCACTTACAAATTTTAAGTAAGATTTAGATAGCACAAGTAACCCTATAAGTCAAGTGTTGTTAAAAAGTATAAATGTTGAGATAGAGGGTAAGAATATTTGACAGAGAATTTGTCCCGATTCACACCCTTAACCACTTAGAGCCACATTCAATCCTTATCCCCAAGATCAAATTTTTTTATTATGACCATGTATTATACCACCACTCAAAATCTTACAATTATTCTTTTTTACAAGCATTTTCATGCTTTTTACAACAAGTATCTATACTATTACATGGGGGAATATTTTTGGGCACTATTCATTCACCTCTAATTTTTTTTGTCAGCTGCGTGGGCCTTTGGTTTTCATTTTGGGCCATTTGTTTTAAAACATCAGCGACTTTTACGATCCATGTGGGTGATGGGTAGAGTGATGTGTTTGGGGTCTAGGTTTGACTGTGGAGTGATGTGTTTAGGGTTTGTTGCTGTCGTGTGACTAGAGCCATTCAATTGCCTCTCTTAAAATCTGAGGATGTAGCCGATAGGGGTAGAGTTTTTTGAGTTGTTGTCTGTCTCTCTGCAGGGTAGCGGTGCTAGGGCTTTCATTCTAGCAAGCGACGCGTGGAGTAGACTCATCACAACAATGGGTATTCTTGATGTATCACCCAGAGGCACCATTCGAGGGAGACGCGTGGGTGGGACGTCATCGGAACAGTTGCATGTGGAGGCTATAAATCGATCATAGATTTGTCTCTCTAAACTCACTTAGACATTTTATTCGATTCTATTTATAATATTTAGGAATTTGAAGCCTATTTTGTGATCTGTTTGCATATAGCTTAGTCATCTTTGCAATGTGTTATTGTGTGGCTTACGGAGTGTTTATCATTTTATCAGAATGAGGTTATGTGTTGTTTTCCAATGGATGCATCGGAGATTGAAGTTACTCTACTGAAAAAATTTCCCTTTTTTCAGTCTTGGAGTTTCGTTGTTTAAGGTATGTGATTAGAAGGATGATTTTTTTCCCTTCCAGTGTCTAGATTTTTCGCTGCCAACTTTTACTAAAAATACTTTTAAATTTTGTGATGTGTGTGTGTATAGGGTAGGGTGTGTAATAGGTTGAGAGTTATAATTCGAGGTTTTTTTATTCTGAAAGTCAATTTATAGGAGCTAATTATGGGAAATTGAAATACTTTTAATTGAGTAGTCCTCTTTCTACATGGACCGTATGTTTCTTTCTCGAGTACAGTAAAACTTGGCGTTTTGATTAGGTTGCAGCATGCAGCTTGATGGTTTAGCTTCTTGATTTATTTTAATTAATTTTTCCTTCCAATGACCTCATTTTTTGCTGACAGAATTTACAGATTTTACAGAACATTGCTTGCTATTTTGTAATGTGTTTGTGTATAGGGTAAGGTGTGTTTATTACAAGTTTGTTCTTTGTTATATGCCATGCTTATAAACGATAATGGAAATAAAGCTTTGGTCCATTACTTTTCCTTATAGGTTGTCATTATGATTCATTATTTAAGTAGAGAATTAGTTCATGTCTCTTGCACCAACCCCTTTTTCCTCAGGTGGTTGGAATATTAGAACAACAGTAGCCTGCACTTAGTTTTCAAGTGTAGAAAAGAAAGATATATATCCTAATGTTCATTTTCCAATTCCACTTTACCTGTGACTTATCTTGCATTTCTTGCGGCATCTTTGCAGCCCCAACAAGCATTGTAACCTGTGACAGCATCGTGTGCACAAGCATGCATTTTGCCATGTGCTTTGCTTTTGTGATCCCAATCAACCATTTCCTCTTGGCAAGCAGTACATTTATTGTTAACAAATCATGCATATATTTCAAGCAAATTACCATCTACTGGCCAAATTTGTATTAGGAGATTAGAGCATTGGTACACAATGTTATGCTAATAATAAGTTTAGTACAAGTGAAGAAGGTGCCTTAATGAAATTTGTTAATATTAAATAATCTTACTCTGTTGACCTAAAACTGCTAAAATAAAGTTAGATTGATTCAAGGTTTTAAATTTCGATTTGGGTTAAATTATTAGCGGTTAGTTTAATTGGTGTTGGATGTAGAGGATGGGTGAAAAATTAGTGAACAATCTTTTGTAGCATAGTCCACTGGCACAGGTTTTGATAAATATGGATCTTTCTCTACATGGATTGCTATCTGCATTAGGTACTAGACTATTAGGCAATGCCTTCCTCCATGATTAAGCAGTACACAGGTGAGTTGTCATGTTGTATTATATCACTTTGATATATATTATATGTTGGTTACTTTTATGAAGTGATGTCTCGCTTGTGTTTGCAGCGGATTCATTGGTTGTGGAGTCACTATTTGAGTTATTGGATGAGGTGAGTTTGAGGAAGGACATTGCACTTCCTTCACCTTAATGGTCCTCGGATCATATAGCCCTTTTACCTGGGTTTCGCTGCTATAAGAATAAATCTAGGCGTTGATTGGCACCATTTTCCTTCCCCATAATTTGATTTTTGCTTGGTTTGCATTGGATGTTGTTAAACCTCATGCAAAGCTCAAATTGAATTACTTTTAATTGAGTATTCTTTTCTATACAGGGATTGTCTATTGCTTTAAATACCCGAGGTTCTGATTAACCTATACTATGCAACTTAATTGTGGAATTTGTTAGTCTAAGTCATTGGATGGGATCAGGCTCTTTGAGTTGCACTATAGGGTATGTTACCAATGTTACCATTTTGTTCATAGACTTTGATTATCCTCCATTTGATCCTGACATTAGAGAAAAATTTGTACAGGATATAGTAGTCACTTAATATATTTGATTTGCCCATCTTGGTGATTTGTTCTTACATGATGTATGTCTATGTACGTTGTGACAGGTTGTAAAGTCCCTCGGACGTCCCCCCTTTAGGTGGGCTTTTTTCTTTTCATTTTTTTAAAGCATTCTGCAAATGAAAATTTGACAATTTTTTAAAAACATTTTTCCATTTCGAAGTTAGCTTAATTGTTGTAGTGATCTTTAGTCACAAAAGTGAGGAATGAACTAAGTAACATAGCCATTGCTAACATTGAGCAGCAATGTTAATATCCAATTATGGTAGTGTCCACATGTAATGAAGTCAATATTATCAATCTTGGCTTCCCTGTCAAATTGAAGTTTTTAAATTTATATTAGTGTCGTTATTATCCCATAAATCATCACTTCCTTGACAAAGATATATTGTATCAATAAGGCTTCCTGATGATGCCATTATTATGCACTGCATTTAAGCTGAGGCCAACTAATTTGATAGGATTCCGGTCCTTAAAACCCTTTTTCTAAAGAGTGTCTAGGGTGCCCCAAGTTAAAACTAGCCCCCTGCTGCAGTTAATTTGAATTAGCGTGCAATTAATTAAGTAATTGTTTGTATTAATATATAAGGTGATTCTCCGTCTGATGCTCTTGCTTGGCTTAGATACATACCATTTAAAATTTGTATGGAGAGAAACATGTCTTGATCTGAAACTGCTGAGAACCTTAACCATAATTTGACAAGAGAATTTTGACAGCAACTTGGGTGCCATCATACATGGAAATGTTAGAAATAATTCCACACTCTCCCTCCCTTCTCAATAATTTTCAACATCAAGTGATGCAATAGTAATAAATATTTGGACTTTCTTTAATTTTATGGAACATAGTCTCGAATCAGCTTTTTTGTTGTTGAAATTTAAGTTTTATATAATTTTAAGGATACTCTTCCTATATCGACCTGATGCTATATTTTCTTGCAGTTAACTCAAGTCATTTGTAATTCTCTTTGATATGATTCGGTGGGATAGCAACTTGAGTGCCATCATACGTGGAAATGTTATAAATAATTCCACACTCTCCCTCCCTCGGCTAAGATAGAGAGCATTGTTATGTCTTCTTGGCAGGAATTGCTCTGTATTATCGGCTGATTTTGTGGAATGGAGTGAGGTTGGTGGGCCAATTGATGGAAATGTGTAGGTATAGTGGAATATTGTATAACAATTGGAGACTTATAAAGGAGAATGAAGCATTTGGGGGCGAGCAAAATTGAGGTTAATGGGTAATTTATTGTATTATTCCTGCTTAAACTACTCCTATTTTTTTTGTTAAATTCTTAGGTTGATTGTATCCATCCCTACGCTTTGGCAGTAATAACCAATATGGATGTTGCACTACTTGAAGCTGGACTTGCAAAACATAAAACCTCCTTTGTATCCATCTGTGTTTTTTTTTTATTTCATTTTGCTATTTTGAACATTGCCAAGCATTTTTAGAATGCTTAAGGGAGTGGCTTGAAAAATTTTGATGTGTATCACGGAGCTCATTAAATTCATCAAATTGCTTATGAGAAATTTGGCAACATTCTATATAACTTGAAGGTTGTATTTTTTAAGATTTAGTATAATTATTTCTCTAATAGATTTAATGACTATCTAATGATTTGTATATTTTGATTACTCCAACATTATATCGTGTATGCTTTAGTTGAAGAACCCTTTGTTGCAGTAGCTCAACTAAAACATTGAACATTTGCAATGGAAATAAGAACTTGATCAGAAAAATGAGGCTGGAGAATTTCAAAGAAATCGTGTGAAGGTTATTACCACATAGCATTGACCTCTAAACTCTAAAGGGCCTACAAAATTGTCCAACTATTTATTTAAGACATCAAGACTTTTAATCAACTAGGAACAAACAGGTTAAACCTTATGTTTGAGAATTAATTCCTAAGCTATTATTTTTGTTTTAAGTATAAATAAAAACCCATGCTTTAGGATGGTCCTTCACAGGCCAATTTGCTTTGTATCCTCTGGAGTGTAGAAGTTAGTTTAATTCCCTCCATCTATCTTTATCAGTAAGATTTCTAAATCTAGAGTTTATGTATTTTCTATTCATATATTACCTTTGAAGCAATTTGTGGTTTCGTATATATGTTCAGTGCCAAAATTCATAGACTTACCATATAAACACTTCAGAAAATAACATTATCGAACAATTTTCCCAAAAGTAGTTTCTTTGCTACGATTGTTTAGATAGTTTTGTTTTCTTCTTCTTCAAATTATAGGTGGGTGCTAATGGCAATGAAATAAAAAACTTTAATGAGTTCATCATAGCAAATGTATATGAATCGAATAAAAAAAGAACATTTATACTAATTTTCAACACTTTGATAAAGATAATAACAAGTAAAAGTATATGGGAAGGATTGTAATAGAGAAAACAATGTTGAGCTAGCAATTTTTGAGTATCTAATTATTTGCAAATTAAGAGCCACAATATCTCTACACGTTTGTGTGTGCGTGGATCACTCGGTAAAACTTTTTTTTTACTAAGTTAGGAGAGTGAGTCATGCTACTAATCTTGAAATTTTTAGTGTCTATGTTTTAAGGTATGTAAATATATTTCCAGGAAAGTAAGTTTGATAATATGATTTTCTCATGTTTGATTTCAAGTGTAAAAAAAATACTCTTGGGCATTATTAATTCCCGGAAAAGTATTTTATTGTGAGAATATTATATTCCCATGATAATGAAAGTTATTTTTAAAATAACTTCCCACTTCCAATTCATTCTATAATATTTTTCATTTTTTTAAAAATTAAAGTAAATTAATTTTAAAAACATTACTGGGAATATTAAATACATATAAAATATATATAAACTTTACTCAGGAGTAGCATTCTTGGTAATTAGATTCACAGTAACGTTATTCCTAAGAACATGAACTTATATTTAATTTTAAATTGGGTTTTTTTCGAGGCATGTAAAAATACTCCCGGGAAAGTAAGATTGAGAGTATGATTTTTTTATATTTGATTCAAGTTTTAGAAAAACTTTCTTGGGTATTAGTGATTTTTGAGAAAGTATTTTACTCATGTTTTACCCACTTTTTTTTTCTCATGGTGAGGGGTGAGAATGTTATGTTCTCATCGGAATGGAAGTTATTTTTAAAATAACTTTTCACTTCTACAATATTTTTCTATTTTTAATTTTTCAAGTAAATCAATTCTAAAACTATTACCAGGAATGTTAAATACATAGCAAACATACATATAAATTTTACTCAAAAATAATATTTTTGATAATAGGATTCTCGAAACATTATTTCCAGGAGTATGATATAATACTTTGAAATAAAGACACGATCATCATAATATTTAATATTAAATTATATATAATTATATTAATATATATATATAATATATATGTTTAATGTAATATTATTCTAAGGAATATGATCTTATATAAAATTGTTATAATATATTAATAATCATATGGGCACAAGAGACAAAATAATAATAATTTATTAGGTTAAATATATTTTAAATTGCGTAAAATATTAATTCTTTTTAAATTTTTCTTTAGATTTTTTTTTTATTTTTAAGAAAAATTGTGCATCTTTAATTTCTTTTTAAGATATCTTTGAAGATTAAAAAGTCATGAATTTTATATTTTTTAAAGATTAGAAATTAAAATATTTAAAATGACTAAGTTCAAAAAACATAATATTTTTAAAGATAAAAAATTATTTCAATTTAACTTATTTTTCTTATAATTTTATTATTTTATGATAATAATTACTATAGTATTTAAATTATAAATGAAAATTTAAAAAATTACATTACACGTCTAATAAAGGTCACTGATCTATTCGTGTTATTATTTGTAAACTACGCATAACAATATTCTATTTTATTTTATTTTTATTTCACAAGATTTTATGATACTTCTTTCTAATGAGTCGAGTTCAATGTCAAAATGTTACAATTGTAGTCATAATAAACACCATATGCATGTTTGTATGTGTGTGCACGTGTGTTTGTATGTATCCTTTTATGTATATGCATATATCAAATAACAAACATGTTAGATAATAAGTTAATAGTAAAAATGATTCCTAATTATATTTGTATTTTTTTTTATAAACCATGGGTATTGCTTATTACCAGGGACAATCCTATTCGGGGTTTAGTTATAGTTAAGGCTCCTTACCCATCCCAAAAAATGTGTTTAGTACAGATCAAAGCTGAGAGCTCTTCCCACAATCTCAGCCTGCGTTGTCAACCGAGCCACGACTTTTTGATCCCAATTATTTGTATCTATTTATTTATTGTTGGGTTATAATTTTTTTTTATAGTCACCGTATTAAATTAACTACTCAAAATAGATGAATACTTCATTTCTATGTTGAAATAATTTTAAAATATACAATTTAAAACAAACATTTACTTTCACATCTCGATGCATTGTTAAATTTATATTAAACGAGATAACATATCATATTAATATTAACATGAAGTATTGATTATATAAAAAACACAAGCAGGTATTTTAAAAAATATAAATGAAACAAAATTTGTAAAAGTTCCATTTCTAATTATTTATCTTTGCTATTTTATGTCCAAATTCATTTTTTATTTTTAAACTGTCTATATTCTTTATATACTAACAAGCATAGAATAAATTTTTAAAAGTAATTAATCATTATTATTTTTTAATTACACATATCTAATAGATTATTTATATTATATTATTCAATATTAATATTTTATTAGAATAATAATGTTCGTGCATCGCACGGGTTGGACACTAGTTCTTTTTACAAGCCTCTTCAGGCTCCCTCCTAAGTTACGAAGAGAGAAAGAAAGTAAATGAATCTAACTTTATCTATGAGAATCACTATAAGATTGTTTAATGTACAATGATTGTTGGATGATAACTTGAATTCTCTCTAACTTTACATGTTGTACAAGTTATAAGGAACGAAGTGCTTAGAGAAATAAATGAGAAAAGTAAATGGGCCCAACAACTAACTTCCCCATCCATATCTTTAATTATTCTATTTATAAACATTCAGTTCCTTTAAATTTAAATATTAGATAGCATTTAATGCATATGAACATTAGTTTTGTCTTTCCTTATAAAAAGATGAGGTGTGAATCTTCTAAGAATGTGCAACAACCTTGTAGAGATTTATTGTAAAAGACTTTCCATATTTGTATAGCAAATGAAGTTTCTTTTGCATTTTCTTTTTGTGCATACATATTCAATGCTCGAGACTTGTTCCTTGTTATTGACTTCTTCACATTATAAAAAGAGTATTTATTAGCAAACCTAATTCTTAAATCATCATTCATCATTAGTCATTACAATTTACCATTGAACTGTCTTAACATAAGATAATACTCATCAGACTTATGTAATGAGATGGTGTAGACTTTCTTTGAATATTATTCATTGTCATAGCCGGATGATATGATAAAATCTTAAGATTTTGATGGATCATTTGGTCGTCAGATAGACTTTTCTTGCACTCTTAAGTAGATCATAAATACTTTTTTACAATTTTAATATCATCATTCAACGTTTGGATTTATCAAAATACGGGGTCTTAAGACACCAAGCGTTTTGAAACCTAACATTGACAGCTTGATTTCATATATTTGGGAGTTTATTTGGTCAACAATAAGTTGTCTTTGGTTGAATCATTATTCTTACCAATACAACACAATTTTTAATTTTCATGAAATTATGTGTGCAAATGTGTTAAATCAGTATTTGTTTCATTTTTCACAAAAGTTTCCCTTATTGAAGGGAAGCATGTAATATACATAATCATAACAACATATATAATTATTAATTATAATATTCTATTATTACATTATCTAATTGAAATAACAATGAAGGCTAAATTTATATAATTGTAAGTCGTCTTTTTCTTTTAAGTAGATTTTGAGAGGTTGCCTACACATGTTATAATTTAAAAATTCTCAAAAGTGTCGTTATGACCAACTTTTATGCATGTTATGAAGATGAATTGAAACATTTCATTTTATATATATAAACTCAACACCTAATGTTGTTTAGGTATTGATAGTTGTAGATAAGTTGGAGAAAAATCTTGTGTATATAGTAATAAAAAATGGAGGTGACAAAATGTAATGAATATGTTCTTTGTTGAGGTTTAATATGCAATTGCCAATCTAATGAAAATATAGATTAAGACTATATCAAATGAACTGAAATGAGTAGATAGAAATGTATATCAAAGGGATTTTAGTTATATTAAAAGCAATTTCTTTATTTTTATATTGTTCCAATTTTTTATTAAAGTAAGTTTTAACTCGAGAATGTTAAAATCCATCTTTGTTTTGAACCTTTCCCGTCTATGTTGTAGTGATATTGGGTAGAGCTGGGTATATAGGTTTAAGCCCACAGGTCGGTTCGTAAAACTTGCATTGTATGCGGGCCCGAGTCTCAAAACCATAGGCCCATTTAAGAAGCGAATTAAATGGGTTTAATCACATAACCCACGATCCTTAATGGGTTTACCCGCAAATCTGCGGACTGGCCACTGACCAACTTTTTTTTTATACATATTTTTTTAAATTAAAAGTAAATAAAAGGAGTGTCGCTCACCCGCGCCTCAGTCTTGTCTCTCTTCCAGCCTTCATGCACGCCGCCTGTGGGTCTTAATGATGCACAAGTACCACATATTGATTCATCAGAAAGTGCACATGAAGGGGTTTTAAAAGGAGTTTAAGAGGAAAATGTAAATGACAATGAACCCATTACAGAAGATTTGGAAGTTAGTCCTGTTACATGTAAGGAACAGAATTCCAAGGAAACGGAAGAGCCCCCTAATGTACAAAACATAATAAAAAAACGCTCCAAGCAAAAGAAAGCTTCAAATCCCACTCTTTAGTTTTTCTCCTCGTCTATTAATTTCATGTTTTTTTTTTTAGAATTTTTTTAAGCATTCATTTAAAATTAAATTTAAAAAAACATTAAAATAAGTGGGTTGGCCCGCGAGTTGGTCCGTAAACCAGCAGGCTTATGTGGACTAAGAATTTGTAGGCCCATTTAAAATGCGGGTTCAAACGGTTAAGCATGTTTAACCACGACTTTAACGGACAGGTGCGGGAGACCCGTTACCCAACTCTAATATTGGGATCTAAAGGAAATAAATTTGATATTTTCATTTTTTTATTTTATAACCTAACATATAAAGTGACCAACTTAAATATATAGAATAGATCGTGACTTTGCAACTCATGTAAAAATAATTAAATTATATTTCAATACCAAATTTTCTAGTGGGTCTATCTCAACTAGTATATCTAGTAAAATAAGAAAGTTTCCATTCCTTCTGATTTTAGCAAAAAGAAAAGAAATATTTTTTTTCTTCTGTGATTTGCATCATTTGTCGAAAAGGAGATTAAAAAAAAAAAACTGTTTAGGCGCATGTACTAATGCACACGGGGCTGTATACATGCTTTTAATAAACTAGCAAATTGGTCCCGGACATTTTTTTAGGGTCATGTAGTTTAGTCTTTAAGAAATAAAAAACCTCAATATAGTTTCTGACTTCTTGTTTTTTCTTTTACTATAATCCAACTATGTGTTTCCCGTTAATTTTTTTATGATGTGTCACGTTTTGTAACACTGTGTCACACTATTTGCCATCGGCACACAAAAATAACATCATTGGAGTTGAGACCTTCCAGTGAAAAAGGGGAAGAAGAGAGAAAATGGAAAAATGGGGAAACACACAACGGTTGGAGTTGAAGCCTTTCAAGCTATAAATTTGACAAAATCACATCATTTTTGTGTCATAGTGGACACTATAGTGACAAATCGTGAGACAGAGTGTCACTAAACGTGACACGTCGTAAAAAAATTAACGTGAAACACACAGTTGGACTATAGTAAAAAACAAAAACAAGAAGTCAGAGACTATATTGCGATTTTCTATTTCTTGAGGACTAAACTGCATGACCCTAAAAAAGTCCGGATCAATTTGCTAATTTACTCTACATATTTTAATCCCGTGCTTTTAATGTAGAGACCCGACGCAGTAGATCCATGGGTATTCACTAATTGCTATTTGGAAGATGGTGTGGTGATGGCATAGCGCATTTGCTGCTTCATCACAAGCTTAGTTGCTTCCACCATTCTTTTGTATCCACCTTCTAAAAGGGTTAGGCATGCATGAAAAGAAGATGAAGGTAAAAGGTCGAGAATTTTGTCATATACAGAAAAGGCCTCTCCGTGTTTGCCATTCTACATAACAAATTCAACTCGATCCTCAAATATTCATTAACTTTTTCTGTGTTTTTATAAAATAAAGGCTACTTAAAAGTTCAGGCAACCTTTTGATGTTTTGAGGTTAATTTGGTGTTTTGGCCCTTTAGATAGGTGTGATGCATAGCCACTGCGTGATCAATGGCCATTGCTTTGCCACAACACTGCCTTGTTGTGTTCTCAATGCCAAAGTAGCTTTTTCCCCAACTCCTTAATTCACAAGTTCACACACACACACACACATATTCTTTCTTTGTCTTGCTTTTAGTTGTCAGCTCCAACACTTCACATTGGCCCTTTTCTTTCCATGTCCTTTATTTATTTAAAGATTTATCTCTCAATCATTTTTTTTGTTAATTAATTAATTAGGTAAAAATAATAGTATAATTGATAAGATAATAATTACTATTACTTTGAATAGTTGAACTTCTAAAATGAAAGATGGATAGGAATATTTTTTTGAAAATAATACTTAATAAGAAATGAAGGAAATATAGTTTAAATTACAACTATTTAATGATAATTATTTTTATGTATATGATAAAAGATAAAGACTCTTTCAATTGAAATATATATATTGCTCTAAAAAAATATGTTTATTGGTAGAAATACTCAAACTCATAAGTTCCCATAAAAATTACATACCAAAGAGTAGGATTTTTACCTTTAAATGAATTTGCGTCTAAGAATAGGTAATTACTAATAACAATTTATAATTATGGTATCCAACGCTACACTTATCCGTATAAGATATTTATCATATTTTACATTGAATATTTGAAATATTTTTTAATTTTTTTAATTAAGTTAAATGGTTCTTTATATAATGCTTTATAATTAAGAATTGGACAAGTTTTGAATATTTTTTTCAACTGAATTATATGTTGTATATACTTCTAGTTAGTGCCTCTTTTTATTAACTTTTTACTGTTAATATAAGTAATATAATACTTCACCTGATCTTTTTATAAGATACTTGTTAATAAGTTTAGTAAGTTTAGTGGTTCCTTTATATAATACATTTTACAATTTCAAAAAAGCATTTATTACTATTTTTCTTATTTATTTTTATTAACTTTAATGTTTTTCCAATTATCAATTAATGGTAATGGAGTTAGTTAATGATATTAAATAAGGGTAAACTATAAAGTTAAACTATATTTTTTAAAACTCCAATAAAATTAACCAACTTAATTACTTTTATTGATATGTATAATTCGGCTAAGTGTGTTTTATAAAAAGAACTATAGGGAGTATATTATAAAAGACTATATTCAAAATATGTAAAATAATGACAATAAACTTGATATAGGTATATAAATATAAATAGCCAAATAAGTGATGGTATAAAAATTAGAATTGTTATCCGGGCAAGTAAGAGTAGGCATAAGTATTGAGTACTCTTTTAAGATATCATTAAAACAAAGTAAAATAAATTAAAAAAAATAAATATATAGTAACTATTATTTTAATAAAAATATTTTATATATATTTTTAAGAATTTAATAATTATACATCGTTAATGTAATAGAGTTTTATATTAACCTTCAATGATATATAATAACATCATTTCAAAAATTTAATAAAAATTGAGATGTTATGATCAATATTAAATAATTGGGTTAAATATGTTTTTGGTACCTGAAAATATGATGAAATTTGGTTTTGGTCCCTCATTTATTTTTTCATTGATTTTGGTCCTCCATTTTTTAAAATCATATGCTTTTAGTCCTCCTTATTAAGTGTACTCTGTTAAATCACTTTTGCAGCTCCATTACGACTTTTCCCGGGTAGAAATTCACAGAAAATTTCTTGTGATTTTTTTCTCTAGAAAATTCATGTGTAGTAAATTTTCAAAAAAATTACAATTTTTTACGTAAAAATGCTGTTATAAATTTTCTTTGCTTTGTTGTAAAAAAATTTATAGTAATTTTTCTCCAAATTTTATAATATGAACAAATTTTTCTTTGAATTTTGAAATCTGCTGGAAAATTCAAAGAAAAGTCTATAAAAAAATCTACAAGAAATATTACTACATCATTACTTAGGGGAATATAACTAATGACGAGGACTACCATCATACTACCTCCGGTCCTATTTATAAGAACCTTTTTGGAGAGTGCTCTTGGTCCTTATTATAAGAACCTTTTCACATTGTCTCTTGCATTAATTATTTTTTTACAAGAATACCCCACTAGTGAAAATAGGTAAGCAATTAATGAATAAAGAAAGGATGACACAATGAAGTAGGTAAATGGAGAGAGAAAGATAATGTGTCTTAATAAATTCAAGGGTAATTATGTAAAAATGATGCATATTTATGACAAATTTATTGTGATCAACCAAATTAATCAACTTCCTTAATCCTTATGAAGTGGTTAAAAAGTTTTTATAATTAGAACCAGAGATAGTACTGCCCCCGTTCCTATTTAACTGTCCACTTTGACTAAAACACACATATTAAGGAATGCAATTATTACTCTTATTTTTATGGAAATAAATTTTAAACTTTCTATTTTACCCTTTTATCTCTCTTAGTATTATTGGCTCTCATTAGTTTTTAATAGTGGGTCATTTATTAACATAAGGGTAAAATGGAGAAAAGTGTAATTATTAGTGCATTGGGTTTGTAAGTGGACAGTTAAATAGGAACAAATTTTTTCTTTAAAAGTGGACAGTTAAATAGAAATGAAGGTAGTATCATTTTAAAAAATAGAGCACCAAAATCAATAAAATAATAAATGATGGATCAAAATTAAATTTTGATATATTTTAAATGATTAAAAATATATTTAACCATACATAATTTGATAAGACGTTATTAAATGATAGTGTAAATTCTTTTTAATATTATATTAGTGTATAATAATTAAGTCTTATTCCCGGTCTGTTGTTTGTTAGTAATAAATATATCTTAAATGCAGTTGATTGCTACTACTAGACCACTTGAGTCTTGAGGAGTAGGCAAGTAATCTTGAGCAAAGAAATGGCGGAGAAACTTTACTTGGTACGGGGAAACTACGATTAGACACAATAAATTTGTCTTTATATCTGTAGTCAAAATGAGGAAACATATACACCTCGATTCTCAAATCTGTGGATTTGAAATGTCTTCTTTAAATGTTTATTTTCTCTTTTTTTTTACGGTTAATAAATACTACGTTATTAAGCAATATCATAAAAACATGATAAAAAAAAAGCAATATCATAAAAAATAAATTACATGTTTTAAATTCTCCCCTAGTAGTGTTTTTCGTAATTTGTCTTATAATTTGATGGGATGTATGGTCCTTAGATGAGTTTCCTTGTAATCTGGCTTCTTTGACTTCATTTTCTATCAAAAAAAAAAAATTACAAGTGAATATTTATATATATCTCACCTCTTGAGGAGAGATCAAATTACACCGGTGTAGGTTATATTAAGTATTACACATCACAAAATTAAATCTATGTAAGCAAACTCTACTAAATACTTAATGGGAGGTTAGTGATAGGATTAGATTTGTTCAATTTTTAAAGAAGAGAGACCAAAATTGAGCAATTAAAACTAGGGGACCAAAATCACTCATTTACAAAAGTATATGGATCAAAATTGAGCAATTAAAACTAGGGGGACAAAAATCACTCATTTACAAAAGTACAGGGACCAAAAATATCTTTAAGCCAAAATAGAAAGTTTCTATTAGAATTAGGGATGACAATTAGACCCAGACTCAATGATTACCCACAAAATGGGTCTGGGTAATTACCCACACTTTTTAATGGGTACGAGTACAAGTATTGTGGTATAGTACCCTACCCTACCCATACATGCACTTATATAATATACATATTTAATGTAATTTATATACATATGAATAAGTTAATATGTATAATATTAATTAATTTTTTCCCAAAAATTTAATTAATGTTAATATATGTTATAGTCCCCAAGAACATTAATATATACTACTAATTTAATTAATTTAAATATTTTGGAAATTTTATAATTTTGTATTCTTAAACACTAGAAAAGCAAAACTTGAAATAATTTTCATTCCCCTCCCACTGTTCTCATCTCTCATCCACTTCCACATTACCAAAGTTGTTTTATAGTTAAACTTGTTGATTTATGGATTATTTTTCATTTGTGCTAGAGTGATTTTTTAATTAATTTTCATTTTCTAATGAATTTATTATTTTTATAATAAACAAAAGTGTGGGTAATGAGTACGTGTACGGGTACTTAAGTACCAACGGGTAAGAGTACAAGTATCAAAATCACTACCTACGCGGGTATGGGTCTGGGTACTTTTCCAAAACGCGGGTATGAGGACGGGTACTATAGTACCCTACCCAAACCCTACATATTGTCATCCCTAATTGGAATGTGTAGCACTTAATATTACACATGCAATCAATTTTGTGATTTCGAACAAAAACTATTTTATATATAAATCCTTAATCAGTGCTCTTGTTAGCAGGACCAATATCTAAATAAGGAGGTTCAACTTACACTAATGTAAATTACACCAAGTCTTACACTGCTAATAACTCTATATCGAATATGATTTTTATTAATTAATCTAACCGTTGTGAAAATAATTTTACACTGTATCTAAGTTACACCAAGTCTTCAACTTCTCAAAATTAACGTCATATATACATTTGAAATATATGAAAAAAAATCACATTAAGTGTAAAAAGTGCAAAGATCTATCCATGTGATTTAAAATCTTTAGATTATATACAGTGTAAAATTATTTTTACAAAATTAATTTTGTATTATTTTTATTTGTCATGTTTTATAAAAAATGTATGATTCATTTTCAATCATTAATTTTATAATGAATTTTACTCAACGATAAGTCAAATGAAAATGACACTATATATCTACTATCTATTCTAAAATATTGAGTCGCCAATTGCATTAAAGTACAATTAAAAATAACAATAAATTATGTAAAGAAATGGCATGTAGGGGATGGATATTTTTTTATCTTTTATCGAGAATCTTCATATGCATAATTATGGATTTAATCTTGAATCCGAGAATGGTAGTTAAGTAAAGTTTTTGTAAGAGTGACGACTACAAGATTCGAATTTCTAACCTTACAAGTAAAGTTTATCTGAATCACATTCCACTTTCACTATAACCAATCAATAGATATTTTATATTGTTATTTTATTAATTTAAAATTCATAAAGCAGTTTGTTATTTTTCTCGGACCGGTCAATATTAATTATACAACATAATAATAATAATAATAATCTCATATAAAGTTAATCAAGATGGGTCTAGTGTGTTGGTGTTTTTCTTGTTCTTTTCTAGCTACTATCTGTGATATTATTAAATTATTAATAATTAGGAACAAGAAAATAAGCATTATAAAAATGCCAAGTGTCAGCCATGATGGTTGATCTTTTTGTGTGTCGGAAAAGCATCCAGTGTCAGAAACCAAACATGACTCAGCAAAACTTCACAATGCCACAAAGCTAGTAATGACTGATGGGAAAGGCAAAGGTCTCTCTTTCTCTTTCTTTGAATTGAGACTGAAAAGAAGACCTTTACCTCTTTTCTCATTGATCACTCACACACACCAGCACCGCCTAAAGCCTCAAGCAAAGGCACCGCTTTTCACTTCACTGCAAAGCAAAGTGCTCCTCTGAAGAAGTTGACATCATGGACTTCGACTTCAGGGCTAGTATTCATTCTGTCAAGCACCTCTCTGCTGTTCAAGTTGCTCGACTTCACTCTGGTACTTGTTTCTTTTGCCACTTCCTCTTTCCCTGTGTTGTTGTGTACTTGTTTTGTTTCAGTACCCTTTTTTTACTTTTCCCATTTGTTTTCCTCTGGGGTTTCAGCTATTGTTTTCTGTGAGTTCTTAGTATTCATGAACCCCACCGGCTATTTAAATTGCCTTCTGATGTGGAATCCTAAAGTTTTCATTTTTTTCCCTTTTTTTTGTGGGGTACTTTTGATGACTTGTACATAAACCCCTCTCTCCTGTTTTGCTATGAATGATTTTTTGGGAAAATGAGTGAACGCATTTCATTGCATTTGATTTAAATGTTCATTCATGCTTTCCTTGTCACAAGCACACACGATCCTACAACAAGTGATATCATAGCAAGGTCATCACTTTCCTTGCATCTACAGATTTCATGTTTAATGTCTTGATATTAGCCTATTAATTGTGTGTTTAGTTTAGCGTTAAATTGGCCAAATTAAAGTTTGGATTCCCAACGTAACTATTTCTATCATTATTTCTAGTGTTTGAAATGTGATTTTACCATGTTGCTAAAGCAAACATGCTCTAGGTATTTAACTAGGTTTATTTGAAGCATGTTTGGTTTAGTTTAGTTTGTATTTGATTTGATGTTGAAACTTATTAAATTCAAATTTGGATTCCTCAACGTAACTATTTCTAATGTTGAAAATGTGAGTTTATCACGTTTCAATATTAAACCAAACATGCTCTTCCTCGTTAGTTCGAGCCACGTTTGAAACTTAGTTTTGGAGTAAACCAAACACACACTTGCTCATTTGGCAAAGTGTTTACTTTAGCTCAGGGTTGTCCCCTTCCCTGGAAGATTTCTAGAGAGCATAAGTGATTCGGAGCATTGTGCTTATTCTTCTGCAGTTGTATCAGTGTACCATCGGCAATTCATTTATTTTACCCATTGCTTTTATCATTTTAGAAATTGAGGCGCTCCTTTCATGCCAAGCACTATGGGATATTGTACTTGTGCTAGAAATAGCTTGTTGACACTGATCTCTCTTAAAACACAGATAATTATTCAGTGATCCATTACACAGATGTGGATAATGATGGCCGATATGATTTCCGATGTCCTTTCTGTGATTTTGAAATTGAAATTCCTGTGCTCTGCAGCAATTTGGAAGAGGAGCATTGCTCTGCCCTAAAAAACGTGGTATGACCTTTCTGTTTCTTAAATTTTTTGTTTGGCGAAGTTGTTACTAAGTGCTAAATGTTTATGGTTTTGTTATAATTTTGTTTTATTTTCCCTTTTTTCCTTGATTGACTGGTTGAGTTATCCAGTTACTTTGTTATAGATTATAGTTCCTTGCTTAAATGCAGTAAATATATAAATTTGGACAGAAAATTTATATGTCTGCTTGATATGGTGCACTATCCTATCTGGATAAAGAAGATAAAGGATCCAGCTGCCATTGTAGTTAAACACTAGGGGAAAAAAATGAAATAGGACACATTTCCATTCATCTCAGGTAGGTAAGTGACTAAACAGTGGTTGAAATCTCTGCTTCAATTTTCCTATATCAGGTTTGTCCTGTGTGTGAAGAAAATTTAGGGAAGGATGCAATCACACAATTTACACATTCAAGCTCACGAAAGGTATGTTTTGCTTATCTCAAAATTGTTGTGTACTGAAATATAATCTAGCTCGTGTTTGGCTGTATGGGCATTTGTTTATTGTCTAACTCAATTCAATATATGATACTTGATCTAAAGTGGGCGTGGAAATCTGAAAAATCTAGCATCTGGTCTGGTAATTCAGCAATGCTTGGCAAGAAACTGGCTGCCAGGGGAAACAAACAAGAATTAATACCTGATCCGCTTTTGTCACCATTTATCTGCAACATTCCCATTCCAAACCCTAACAATAACCATCCAGATGAAAAGTCCAGCTCCAGCAACAAGGATATAGACATTCATAATGCAGAAAGGTATGGTGCTTTATCCATTGAGATTTTGTGGTGGTTGTAAGTTGGCATAACAAGAGAAAACTTAGAAACTTACATTGTACAATGCACCACATACAAAAGGATTTGCTTTCTTTTTCTCCTTTGCTGTTTTTGCAGTCTCCTGTTCTAGGCAATGTTATATACGTAGAAATATAACTAACTTACCTAATGTCAATTAAACTAAAAAAAGTGGACTATCTGAATTTATTATCATTACAATGCATTCATTATTCCCTATATCAAATACAAAGAATGCTTCATATGAGAAAGGTAATTATTATTGTTGTTCGAACATGACTTTTCCATACACCACCCTTTGCGCTTTCCTCTCCCTCCCTTTTTCCTCTAACAGGAAGGTGTAAGGGATGGTACGTGGGAAAGTGATGTTAGAATAACATTTCTCAGTGAAATCATGTAGGCTGGTGTTGTTATCTTAGTTACCAAATTATTTATTTGCATTCTAAATTACCTGCAGATCTACAAGATATTATACTTGAAGTTTATTTATTGGTAGGTTTTTAATAACCTGCATTCAATTTGATAAGGACCAAGAAAAAAAAAGAAAATTAATTAATGTAAACCATATGAAATAGCTGGGTCTTCAAAGTTCCATGATGTGATATTACATACATATGAAACAAGACAATTATATTCTGACTTGGGATATTTTTCTCTAATATTCTTTCAGTTTGAAGGATAATTTCGAAGTTAAGGGAGGTTTGTGTATAAAATGATGTGCTCTCCCTCTGGTGTGTCCCTTTAATAATTAGGATATATGGTTGGTAGGTGGGGGTGGGAGGGTGGAGGAAAGAAACAATCTGTTTAAGCATTCATTTTCAAAGTATAGTTGTATAATGATTTGACTAAAACGATTTTATACAGGAATTAAGAAATGAAGACTGGTGGGAAAACTACAAATTCATAGATCCTAGCATTTCATGAGCTGATGAACATAGCTGTAATAACAGCTATCACCTTTAAGACAAGGTGGTTTAATTTTTGGATGAATGAGATTTAGAAAATTAGAAGGGAAAAAAGGATGAAGAAGAGCATTGCTTGTCATTAATATTAATCTGCTCAAATTCCTTTGAACAATTTGGTGGGCGTAACCATGATGCTACCAAAATGACTTAAAACATTCTCCAGCAACTCTCCCTCTCCTCCCTAATACTATGTATAAAAAATAAATGTTCCACAATTAAAACATTCTCCAGCAACCCTGATTTTTATGGCCTCACTTGATACTGAATACCCGGGACCTATATCTTCTACAACAAAATTTGCTTGTTGTACTTAAGTAATAATGTGATATTAAGTTTTCACTTTAATCTTGTTGCAACTTTTTTATAAGCTTTTTAGTATTTTAATTAGGCAGGAGATGATTTGTAGCACTACTTAGGTTTAATGGATAGTATTAAAAATTCAATTTGATTAAGCTAGTTACAAACAATGTGTGTCAATATGCACATGCACATTATACCCACTTAAGTAGCTTGTGTTTGTTATGAGGTGTGATGTTGATGGTTTCTTTAAGGGTGTTTTTGTGAGTTTAGAGAGGAGGGAAAAACTTTGTAAAATACTAAAACTCACAAACACAAAGGGGGCAAGGGCTTCCAATAAACCCTTTTATTCCCTCCCTTCCCCTTCAAAATTCAACTCACAAACATACCCTAAAAGGTTTGATTCTAACTTTGCATTGGCCTACTGATTACTATGATGAGAATTACTATACTAGCAGTTTGAAGGATTACAATTTGAGAGTTTTACTCATTAATTTTAGAAAAATTTGTTGTATCTAAAAAATATTTTCCCCCCTTAATCGTTAACTTTATTAAAGTTATATCACCCCCCTTAGATCAGATATATCTGCTTATCAATGTGATGAGACATCCGCTCTAATATCTGTGTTTTTTTTAATATTTCACAAGCATGTTCTCCTGAGCAGTTGCACTTTGATTAGTCAAATGTTTGTGACATGTAGAAAAGATTAACAATATCGTGAATGGTTATGGTCATTTGCCTTTAATACAGTCCAACATTTCATATATTAAAATTTTCTAGCACTGAAGCACCTTTTGGCAGATTTTAAAGGGTAAAAGTGCCCATGAAGACGTTTTAGACACAAATTCCAATCCTGACATGTTATTGATTAAAAGTTTCTAGCATGCGTTTTAAGTTTTTCAGATTCTTCCGTGCATTCTTATCCATACCAA
Organism: Sesbania bispinosa; assembly: GCA_026901365.1. Classification (NCBI taxonomy): domain Eukaryota; kingdom Viridiplantae; phylum Streptophyta; class Magnoliopsida; order Fabales; family Fabaceae; genus Sesbania; species Sesbania bispinosa. The sequence continues at coordinate 198,931 of QLOH01000177.1, forward strand.
AAACATCAAAAGTAAATTAGTTGAAGGTCATAAATGAAATATTCTCATTTTACGGTATTATGCCTTGTAAGCCTAGAGGGTGGTTGTGAGCTTTCAATTTTTTATTTTTAAAAATTTTGAATCAAGTTTTTACAACTTAAAATCAAAATGTGAAAATCATAAAAACTGGTTTTCAAAATATTTATTTTGAAAATCACAAAAATAAGTTTTTAATTGTTGGTCTTTGAGTTTTAAAAACTTGATTTATATATTTTGAAAATCAAAAACTGAACGATCGCCCCCTTAATAATTAGTAGCAATCTTGTATTCTGGTTTCAAAATAGAAACGAAGGCTCATGAAAAGTCTTTCCTTAAATCCAATGCTGAATGGTTGTTGGTGGTTTTGTTTCTGCAGGTCTGCGACTGATGCTCTAGATGTGGGTGTTGTGCAGGATCAACAAGAGAGAAGGCTGAGGGCAGAATTTGTTCAAGAGTTGGTATTATCAACCATATTCTAGTAGAGTTTACAGTCACACGAGTCATGAATTGGTAGCAGCTCCTTACATATTCAGATAGCCTATGATGCTGGTTCAAGAGGCACTGGGTTATTGTGGTGCATAGGTTTAGGATGTGAAGTAGTTTAAGCAATAGCTATTGTTGAGGCCATGTGTATTTAAAACTATATTTCAGACCTCTATCTATATTGAAGTTCATTTTAGATATATACTATTGTTGGGGTGAAATTTACAATTTTCACTAAGTTAAGAAAGTTTTGGTATCTTCGAATTCGAAATATACAATGACATATTCAAGAAGTATATTTTGAATTGAAATATATATAATTTGGTGAATTATTGAAGTTTGCATTTTGAATTCGAAACAATAAGGCGTTATAATTTGTGTATTCAAAAGGAATGCAGATCTTTGATTAACTGCCTATTCGAATTCGAAATGTATTTTGAATACAAATAGAAGGAGAGGAAAATGAGTTGTATAATTTAAGGAATATGAAGAAAGACAAAGATATAAGTCTTGATTCAGTCAAAGACACTTAACAGATCTGCATTTGTCAAAATCTTGCTCAAAAGAGGACTTTATCTATAATTTGTCTGTTAGAATAGAAGTCTATAAATAGGCAAAATCTCACAATGCAGATCTCGCAATTTGTGGTCTTTGATTGAAGGTTTCCAAGAGCATTGTGAGATTAACAATCAAATTATAGATAAAGTCCTCTTTTGAGCAAAAAGTCCAAAACCTACTCTGGTTGATTCTTCATATTCATGTTTTAACATTGCATTAATTCATTTACAGCATTTAAAATTGTGAATGCTGGACGACGGAATGCCTTGTGGAAATCGTGCAACGTACAAACACAAATGACCAATTGCAAATCCAAGTTACTAGAAAAAATGGCGAGTAAACCACCACTTTAGTCCCTGAAAGTGTGTCCATCGGTCAATTTAGTCCCTGATTGGAAGAAACTCCAGAAAAAGTCCCTGAAAGTGTTCTCCGTCGGTCATTTTCGTCCTTCTGTTACTGTGCGTGAGTTAACAGTAACAGAGACGCTGATGTGTACAGTTAACTGCCAGCCTGGCTTGCTGATGTGCTCTGTGTCTGTCATAGAAACTTTCAGGGACTAAACTGAAATAGTTTCCCAACAAAAAAAAAATCTCAGCAAAAAATTATAAAAATAATTACTAGTTAAAAAATAATACTTTAAATTGTGATAATATATATATATAATAAATTATGAATTTATTAAAATTTTACTTATCTTTTTATCAATAGTTATAATTTCATATTTTATTCTTTAAAATATAAGCCTTATTTTAGATAAGTTAAATTTAAAAGAAGATAAATTGGGATTAAAAAAAGAGAATATATCATTTTTCATTTTTCAAGTTATAAAAAAATTAACTTAATCAACGTCTCCATGAGAATTTTTTAACAAAAACCTGGGACAAATTTTTTTAATTAAATTAGCTGTGAACAAGATAGTGTTGATATCAGGTTTTCCAAACCAAGCAAATAAAGGAAATAAAAAAACTCAAGCTAGGGCGGCGATGGCAGCAATTTCAAGTGATTATCCAACGTAAATTCATTTGGAAAGATGGGTGGCCATGGTTCTGGAAGGATTGCTAATGAAAATGAGTTATTTGATAATAAGCAAAATGAATTAGAATGATGTTAGCAGTAGTAGGTACCAAAATGTAGTTGTAGAAAAATGTGCATCATGACATATTGTCAATTGTAATATAAATATTGCTTGAGAACTAAGAAGCATAGCTTGCATCAATGATTTTGGAAGTCGTCAATGATAGTAGTATACATAATCAACTGAAGTGAGAAATTCTTTTCCTCATTGGTTGAAGTCTAAGATCATGAGAAAATGTATTGTGTATTTGCATCTGATTTGTTCCTCTATAACAAAATGAGCAATAAAATACGAAAGAGAAAAGCGTGACTTTTTTGTTCGTTGTCATGTGATTATGTCTGGGTTAGTTGAATAATTTCTGCATTGCCAGTAACCTTATACAATTAATATTAACACAATACAAAAATGAAGACTTGATGACATTGATTTAGTTAAAAAAATTTATACTTGAAAAATATATATTCTCTCTCTTTTTATCTCAATTTATCTTCTTTTAAATTTAACTTATCTAAAACAAGGCTAATATTTTAAAAAATAAAATATAAAGTTATAACTATTGATAAAAAGATAAGTAAAAATTTTAATAAATTCATAATTTATTATATATTTTATCAGAATTTAAAGTATTATTTTTTTAACTAGTAATTATTTTTTATAATTTTTTGCTGAGATTTTTTTTTTTGTTGAGAAACTACTTCAGTTTAGCCCCTGGAAGTTTCTATGTTTGACACAAAGCCACATCAGCAAGCCAGACTGGCAATTAACTGTACACATCAGCGTCTCTGTTACTACTAATTCACGCACAGTAACAGAAGGATGAAAATGACCGACGGAGAACACTTTCAGGGACTTTTTCCGGAGTTTCTTCCAATCAGGGACTAAATTGACCGATGGACACACTTTCAGGGACTAAAGTGGTGGTTTAATCAAAAAATGGCAAAAGGATCAATGGTGGAATTTGATTTAAGTCCTGGGCTTAAAGTTGCCAAGGTAGCTCTAGTCAATTATGCATCTAGCTTGGCAATCGGCTTTAACAAAGTGAAATGCAGAAGTAAATTTTCGAGTAAGCAGTTGAACTTCCATTCCATGTAACAAAGAAAAAGGATGTGTTCTAGCATATGAAAGACCAAAGAAAGAAATGAGATTCCTATACATTAATAAACCAACAGAAGCCTCTAACTTCTGTATCTGCTCCCAAGGTAAATAGACTAGATGCTATTAACAGAAATGAGAGGAAGGAAGCTATTTAAAACCTATTAAACACACACACACAAATGACAAGTACAAGAGAAAGAAATCACTTCGCTCATCTCTCCTACAATTTTGTCATGTAATATGTTTGATACATATGACAAGGAAACATTTTCTAGTGACTGGATATGAATGCGATCAGGATTCAGGAAGCATTACTTCTCTGAAGACCATGAGGGGCCTCTAATCTGTGTGGGGAGAACATGGACATGTTTTCATAGCCCAATCTTATATAGCTTACCAAGATGAGTAGTTGACTCGTCTATTGCATACTTATTTAAAATAAACATCTATACATCCAAAGTAAAATTTCAGCAAGACTTCTACCACACAAAATGAAGATGGATGAGCACCAAATGTCTCAGGAAACTGCAGATCAACTATAAGTGTTTATGTCATAAGATAAGCTCAAATAAGCTCTTCCAAACACCACTTAAGTTTCATACCTCAAAGAATGGGAGGGGGAGGGAAGCAGAAAGGGGCAACCACATTATTGTAATAGTCACATCACTGTAAATTATAAGAAAAACTGCTATGTTTGAATGAGAAATAAGGGAGGGTAAGGGAAGTAGAATGACCAGGAAAAGCGAAACAGACCCTTTTTTTGAAGGAGATGCCTCCTCATACGGTCATACCCCCAAAATTCTTCTCCCATTGAATTGAGGGGTAAATAGGATGGAAAGAGTGTATTTTAATTAATTTAATTTCAATAAGAGAAAATAACTTACATTCTCTTCATTTTAACTTTAACTTCTACGCAAGGGGTGAAGAGTTCCCCCTCCTACATCCAAACAAGGGAAGTAACTCCCTTTCCACCCAAACATAGCATTAATGCACTAAAGAGAAATATTGTTCATCCTTCTAAGACAAATCTCATGCTTTCAGGCAAGCAGAAGTTTATGGAATCTAGGTCAAACACTTGACAGATAAATTATCGCAATGAAAGATAAGGTCAAACAAAGCATTGGAAAATCATTATCCAACTTCACTAAACATCATCTAAAAGCCTACAAAACATAAGAAAATGGATATGATAGAAGTGTAAAATGGCCAAAAAAACAATTGCACAAACCGATGACAGTGACTTTATCCACTACTCCACCATGGTAAGAGCCATGTAATTGGATGCCAATCTCACACAATTTACTCAATGATCGATTGGATAACACCAGCTCCAACAGTTTTCCCTCCTTCTCTAATAGCAAACCTCATTCCTTGTTCACAAGCCACAGGTACTATAAGTTCAACCACCATCTTAACCCGGTCTCCCGGCATAACCATCTTGGACTCCTCATCCTTGTCATTCATAATGTTGAGCACTTTGCCAGTAACATCAGTAGTCCTCATGTAGAACTGTGGCCTATACCCAGCAAAGAATGGTGAGTGCCTGCCACCTTCTTCCTTCTTCAACACATACACAATTGCAGAAAACTTAGTATGAGGTGTAATGGTTCCGGGCTTAGCCAAAACCATCCCTCTCTGAATATCAACCTTCTGAATACCTCTCAACAACAACCCCACATTATCCCCAGCCATGGCCTCATCCAGAATCTTCTGAAACATTTCCACCCCAGTCACAGTAGTGTTCCTAGTTTCCCTCACACCAACAATATCAACTGTATCACCAACCCTAATGGTACCCCTCTCAACACGACCAGTGGCCACAGTTCCACGGCCAGTGATGGAGAACACATCTTCAATGGCAAGCAAAAAGGGAAGATCAGTTTGGCGCTGAGGGATAGGAATGTAGCTATCCACAGAATCCATAAGCTCATAAATTTTATCAACCCACTGATTTTCCCCACGCTTAATTGCAGGGTTTGCCATCAAAGCTTCCAAAGCCAACAAAGCAGAACCAGAAACAATTGGAACATCATCCCCAGGGAATTCATAAGAAGATAGAAGCTCACGAACCTCTAATTCAACAAGTTGCAGAAGCTCTTCATCATCAACCTGGTCCTGTTTGTTCAGAAACACCACCATGTTGGGAACACCGACTTGTTTCGCCAAGAGGATGTGCTCCTTGGTCTGCGGCATGGGTCCGTCGGCGCCGGAAACGACGAGGATGGCGCCGTCCATCTGTGCGGCGCCGGTGATCATGTTCTTGACGTAATCAGCGTGGCCAGGGCAGTCGACGTGGGCGTAGTGGCGGCTCTCGGTTTCGTATTCGACGGTGGCGGTGTTGATGGTGATGCCGCGAGCTCGCTCTTCCGGTGCGGCGTCGATTTCGTCGTATTTTTTGGGGGCGCTGTTGCCGAGGGAGGCGAGGGCCATGGTGAGGGCGGCGGTGAGGGTGGTCTTGCCGTGGTCGACGTGGCCGATGGTACCGATGTTGACATGGGGCTTCTTGCGCTCGAATTTGCCTCGAGCGGCGCGTACGGTGAAGGAGCGGCGGCGGTTGGGGGTGGAGGATTGTGGTGGGTTTAGGAGGACTGTGGAGGGGTTGATGAAGGAAGAGGAAAGGTGGGTTGTGGGGATGTGAGTTCTGAGGAAGAAGCAATTGGAGAGAGGGAGAGAGGGAGAGGGAGAGGGAGAGACATGTGGGAATGTGAGCTTTGAGGAAGCTGAAGCTGAAGCTGAAGCTGAAGAAATTGCCATTGGAATTGGATTGAGAGGGAGAATGGTAGAAGAGAGGTTTTGGGTTTGGGGATTGAGAGAAGAAGATAGGGAGAGGGTTTGGAATTTGGAAAAGTGCAATGTAATATGTGGTCAGCAGAAGAGGACCTCGTGTTAAGTTCTATCCATTTCTGCCTCATATTTTCGACGGATTCACTCACCACTCTAGTACACTGAATTGGGGGTGAATTTTTTTTTTTTTCACTGAATTGATTTTCATTTTAGTGAATCAATTTTTTTTATATTTTCAATTTTTAATAAAAGAATAAAATATGTCTCACCATATATTTAAGGGATTTGAACCACTTTTATTTGAACTAACACATGTCGGTATATTAAACATGTTTTAGTTAAATTTATATTTTATTATTAATATTTTAAATCATAATATAAATTTATAATGTTGAAGTCATGACTATAATAATAGAGTAATTATATTTGTACAACAAACGTTTGTACAACATTATACAACACCACGTGTCAAGAACTGCAGGCACTATACAACAGACCTTTTTGAGCTTTATTGTTGAATGGTCACATCCGAAAACTGCAGGCACATCAAACGTACACGTGTCAATAAGTAATGATGAGAGATGGGAAGAGCTTGGCACAGAAAGCTGCTGCATCTGATGACATACAAAGTAATTTTTTAAAAAAAATAAATTGAGCAAAAACTTTTAGCGCGACATACATCACATCAAACATACACCGTCCAATTTTAAAACAAGTACAACAGAGTTTATAACCTATAAATATACAGTTTATAACAAACTCAATTTAGGTTTATAAATTATTAACAATCAGTTTATAACTCGGTTAAAAAGGGATATAATTTTTCACATTTTAAATCAACTGAGATAATCATCAGAAATTGTTCATGTTTACTCTATAAACAAGTAAAAAAGTGATTCATAAATTTCTCATGACCCGTTTCGAAACAAGTGCAATAGAGTTTATAACCTATAAACATGTCGTTTGTAATACACTAGTGTCCCACCCATGCGATGCATGGGTATTATTATTCAAATAGATTATTTATATTGAATACTATAATGTATTTAATTTAATTAATATAAATATGTAAACTATAGAAAATGATAATGATTAGTGATTTTTTTCATATTAAAATTTATACTTATTTATATGGAAAGAATTAAAAAAAATTAAAACATAGAAAGTTTATTTGAAACAACAAATTTCAAACATTAATAATTATAAATGTAAAATATACCATATCATATTATTTATATTTTTTTAAATATCCTTTTATACACTATATTTTTTGTCAAATTATAATGTTTAAAAATATAATCACATATAAGAATCCCAAGTCCTTGTCGAGACTTCACCCTAGATATAGCAACATATAATTGACTATGAGAGAAAACGGTTTTTGGTAAATAAACACCAGCGTATGACATTCTCTAGCTTTGACTCTTATTAATGGTCACAACAAAACAAAGAAAAATGAAAATTGTCTTCGTTGAAACTTTAATGGAGTGAAATGATCAAATAAAATTAAATTCAATCGAGGTGTCCCCAAATGTGTTCAGCATTTCTTTTTTTTTTTTTTGGAAAAAATGAAAACCTAGTTTATATAAATTTAAATGTAAACAAATATAATATACTCTCTCCGTTCCTTTTTATAAGGCACACTATATTGAATCACAAAGACCAATAAAAGTAATTATAGTTAGTTAATTATTTTATTTGAGTTTTAAAAAATAGTTTAACTTTCTAGTTTTGCCCTTATTCCTATTATTTTTGTATATTTTCGATTGCAACATGTAATGTATTTATGTATTTAATAGTTTAATTTTAAAGTATATAAGATTTTTTCATGCCTAATTTTTTCTTTTTATCTCTCTTTCTTTCCTATCACATCAATTGTCATTTATTTCACACTCTCTCTTGATTTGTTTCTTTTTATCTTTTTCTTTTTTCTACTTGCAACACCCAAAAGTTAACTATCAAAGTTTTAATACTTTCAAAAAAAGAATAATATTTTTTTACATTTTTTTGTTTTACACTTCTTTTAACACCTTAATTTTTTTTTTCATTTTTCTCTTAATTTCATATAACATTTTTTCACATTCTTTCTCTTTATTATTTTTTCTTTCTATTTTTCTCCTCCCTAAACTTTCCATATTTATCTACCTACTATCTATGTATCTTATAGTTTAGGCTAGATTTAGAACTCCTAACTTTAACACTTATAGGAATTAAAAAAAATTAACCCCCCAATGAATAGTGACAAAAAATCTAGCCAATTGTAATAGTATAGATGTGACATATGTACTGAGCGAAAAAATTTAATATAAAGTAGATAGAATAAATAAGAGAGATAATAAATGAAAATATTAATAAATAAAATAGAGAGATAATTAATTTAATATAATAAAAAAAGAAAAAGAAAAAGGTGATAAAAAATTAAAAAGAAAAATGGAAGAAAACGGCTAGAGAATGATTGCCTCACATGGAAGATAGTCGTATGGTTCGTAAAAATATGATTTTACTGTAATGCAAATAAAAAATTAAATAAGCGCAAGTGAGAAAACATGATACGTGTTATGGATGGGCAATTTTAATATAGAATAAATAGATAAATAGAATAGATAAGTGAGATAATAAATGAAAATATTAATGAATAAAATAAAGGCATAAATGATATACTAAAATATCATGTTAAATTTAATGTAAATCAATACATTTATTGTATTGCTTAATGTGAGTTTTCATGTAACAAAACAGATAAATAGGAATAAATAATGAGAGAAATTATTTTAAGATGATGATAATAATAATAATAATAATAATAATAATAATAATAATAATAATAATAATAATAATAATAATAATAATAATGAAGAAGAAGAAGAAGAAAATTAAAGTGTTATAAAAAAAAGGAAAAAATGTATGAGGAAAACTGCTTCACATGGGGGATAATGGATACTCATGGTTTATCAAAATATCACTTTTATAATGAAATAAATCAATATGAACGGATAATGAGAGAAAATATTTTAATATAATAACAATAAAAAATTGTATCCGATAAACTTTTGATAAACCATGAGTATTATAAATTTTTCACACGACCCATAAGAAACGGTGAAAGGCCCAAACTGAAACAAAAAAAAATTGAGAGATTGAATGAATAGTGAATAAAAATCTTCCAAATTGTAATAGTATAGATAGATAAGAGAGATAATAAATGAAACATTAATGAATAAAATAGAGAGATAAATAATATATTGAAAAAATACATTAAAATTGATGTAAATAAATTCATATCGTATTTCTTTATGAGTTTTTATGTAATGAAATAGATAAACATAAATGGATATTGAGAAAAATTGTTTCAATATAATAATTATAAAAAATAAAAATTAAAATGTGATTATAAAAGAAAAAGAAAAAAAGACAGGAGCTGGACTGCTTCCTGTGGTTTATAAAAAAATTACTTTACTTAAATGAGAATAGATATGAATAAATAATGAGAGAAACTATTTTAATATAATAACAAAAAAATTAAAGTGTGATAAAAAAAGAAAAAAAAATAGTATGATTAGGAAGGTCTCCCGTGAACGATACACGTGATTTATAAAAAAAAATCACATTTGTAATGAAAAAGATTAATGGGATCAAATAAAGAGAGAAAATATATTAATATAATAACAAAAAATAGAAAATTAAAAGTGAGATAAAATTTTATAAGGCACACTATATTGAATCACAAAGACCAATAAAAGTAATTATAGCTAGTTAATTATTTTATTTGAGTTTTAAAAAATAGTTTAACTTTCTAGTTTTGCCCTTATTCCTATTATTTTTGTATATTTTCGATTGTAACATGTAATGTATTTATGTATTTAATAGTTTAATTTTAAAATATATAAGATTTTTTCATGCCTAATTTTTTCTTTTTATCTCTCTTTCTTTCCTATCATATCAATTGTCATTTATTTAACACTCTCTCTTGATTTGTTTCTTTTTATCTCTTTCTTTTTTCTACTTGCAACACCCAAAAGTTAACTATCAAAGTTTTAATACTTTCAAAAAAGAATAATATTTTTTTACATTTTTTTGTTTTACACTTCCTTTAACACCTTGATTTTTTTTCATTTTCCTCTTAATTTCATGTCACATTTTTTTCACATTCTTTCTCTTTATTATTTTTTCTTTCTATTTTTCTGCTCCCTAAACTTTCCATATTTATCTACCTACTATCTATGTATTTTATAGTTTAGGCTAGATTTAGAACTCTTAACTTTAATACTTATAGGAATTAAAAAAATTAATCCCCCAATGAATAGTGACAAAAAATCTAGCCAATTATAATAGTATAGATAGATGTGACATATGTAGTGAGAAAAAAAATTTAATATAAAGTAGATAGAATAAATAAGAGAGATAATAAATGAAAACATTAATGAATAAAATAGAGAGATAATTAATTTAATATAATAAAAAAAGAAAAAGAAAAGGTGATAAAAAATTAAAAGAAAAATGGAAGAAAACGGCTGGAGAATGATTGCCTCACATGGAAGATAGTCGTATGGTTCGTAAAAATATGATTTTACTGTAATGCAAATAAAAAATTAAATAAGCGCAAGTGAGAAAACATGATACGTGTTATGGATGGGCAATTTTAATATAGAATAAATAGATAAATAGAATAGATAAGTGAGATAATAAATGAAAATATTAATGAATAAAATAAAGACATAAATGATATACTAAAATATCATGTTAAATTTAATGTAAATCAATACATTTATTGTATTGCTTAATGTGAGTTTTCATGTAACAAAACAGATAAATAGGAATAAATAATGAGAGAAATTATTTTAAGATGATAATAATAATAATAATAATAATAATAATAATAATAATAATAATAATAATAATAATAATAATAATAATGAAGAAGAAGAAGAAGAAGAAAATTAAAGTGTTATAAAAAAAAGGAAAAAATGTATGAGGAAAACTGCTTCACATGGAGGATAGTGGATGATCATGGTTTATCAAAATATCACTTTTATAATGAAATAAATCAATATGAACGGATAATGAGAGAAAATGTTTTAATATAATAACAATAAAAAATTGTATCCGATAAACTTTTGATAAACCATGAGTATTATAAACTTTTCACACGACCCATAAGAAACGGTGAAAGGCCCAAACTGAAACAAAAAAAAATTGAGAGATTGAATGAATAGTGAATAAAAATCTTCCAAATTGTAATAGTATAGATAGATAAGAGAGATAATAAATGAAATATTAATGAATAAAATAGAGAGATAAATAATATATTGAAAAAATACATTAAAATTGATGTAAATAAACTCATATCGTATTTCTTTATGAGTTTTTATGTAATGAAATAGATAAACATAAATGGATATTGAGAAAACTTGTTTCAATATAATAATTATAAAAAATAAAAATTAAAATGTGATTATAAAAGAAAAAGAAAAAAAGACAGGAGCTGGACTGCTTCCTGTGGTTTATAAAAAAAATTACTTTACTTAAATAAGAATAGATATGAATAAATAATGAGAGAAACTATTTTAATATAATAACAAAAAAATTAAAGTGTGATAAAAAAGAAAAAAAAAAGAAAATAGTATGATTAGGAAGGTCTCCCGTGAACGATACACGTGATTTATAAAAAAAATCACATTTGTAATGAAAAAGATTAATGAGATCAAATAAAGAGAGAAAATATATTAATATAATAACAAAAAATAGAAAATTAAAAGTGAGATAAATTGGAATTTTAATATAGATTAAATAGATAAATATAATAGATGAGTGATATAATAAATGAAAACACTAGTGAATAAAATAAAAAGATAAATGATATAGTATAGATAATTAAAACAAATGGGCCCAAAATGAAAAACTAATGGCCCACATCTTGACCAAAAAAATTGAGAGGTTGAATGAATAGTGAATAAAAATCTTCCAAATTGTAATAGTATAGATTCACAAAAAGGTTTATAACTTATTGACAATAAGTTTATAACTCGGTTTATGGAGGTAGATGCACAGAAACGCGGATAGTCTCCTTAGAGTGTTTCTCTTACTCCTCTTTTTTTAAATTTCAATTTCTACTTTTTTAAAAAAAAATACAAATCTGTTGCCGTTAAAGTTTTTGCTCCATCTCTTTTTTTTTTAAAAAAAAAGTCTTTATCCTTGCAGGCGCTGCAGCTTTTCTGACTTTTTGTGCCAACTTCCTCCCATGTTGCAGCTTTTCTGTGCCAACTTCTTCCCATCTCTTTCACTGATTCTTGACACGTTGTGTTGTATAATGTTGTACAAAAGTTTGTTGTACAAATATAATTACTCATAATAATACCTGACTTACCAATCTAAACCTTTACAATTCAACAAGTTTTTTTATTATTTTCATCACTATTCATTGCTTATGATGAGTAAAAATGAGAGGAAGAAAATAAAAGGAAAGAAAATAGAAGGATGAGAAAATAAAGGGAAAATATGAGGATTTTTTAGTTGTTTGGTTTGAGAAAAAAGAAGTAAAAAGTGAGGGAAAGGAAAATGAGTATATTATATAATTATCTATTTGCCCTTATAGTTGAAATTATTATTCTTTATTAAATTATTATTTGTTTATTATTATTATTTATTAATATTTATTTTTAATTATTACTTTTATTATTATTATTTCTTTTATTATTATTGTTATTTATTTTTTATTAATACTTTTATTATTATTTATTATTATAATGAAACAAAATCAGAGCAAGGATGTTGTTGCAAGTACGCGTTGCTATTGTTGGGCATAATTGTATTTTACTCCTCTTTGCATTGCGTTTTTAGTTTTCATGGCATTTGAGCAAGGAAAACTGAGATGGGGTATTTCTTGAGATGAGGTATTTCTTGTACGGTTTTCCATTTTGCTCAGTTTTCCTGCCTATCCAAACCACCAAGAATTAGATTTTCCCGTTCTTTTCCCATCCCACAACTTCCTTCCATCCTACTTCCTTAAATCCAAACGAAGCCTAAAAGATTGGTGTTTCAGATCAAAATTGAAAAGAGTAGGGATTGAAATTGAAAGGGGTTCTATTTCTAAGAGAAGCATGATTACAAGAGTAAATTTTGTTCCTCTGATTATGGCCCTCTTCTGGTTTACCCTTGGTGTCTTATATATTGTGCCAAACTTGGGGCCCAAGGCTATTTTACATTGGATGTTTTTTACAAATAATTTACACTTTGTTGAAGCTTCAGGGAACACGCCTTTTACGTACAACTATGTTATTTCCTCTTTCATGCTCTTGTTATATAGCTTTTCTAAAGGCTAAAAGTGGTACTTCCATTTATGTGAAGAACTCTACCACTACTGCGTTGTCATCCTGCAGACTGTTCCTCCCTCAGGCACACCCTTTCTTGGCTTGCACGCCTTCTGCAGGGTCCTAGTCTTCTTTCTGCTATTGCTACGTCAGCCTCCTTTTCCTTGCAGGGGTGTTCAAAAAACCAACCCTCAACATTTGCCCCCTTGCACATACAATGTGTAATACTGTAATGTTCATTTTTTATTGGCTTCATTTTAGATTGTAACATGCTTGGTTCTCTTTAGGAAGCGTTAATAAATGCCCGCGTCTTCATTGTGTCACCATTCCACTCAATGTTTCTTTTTTTTCTTTTGCACCACGTACGCTCGGGTGCTTGGTTAGGAGCAGTTTTTCTCATTCGTGGTAGTTCCTTCTTGACTGAGGGGCTTCGGCTAGGGAGGCGTCCTTCATTCTGCCTCAACTTTTTCTCTTGAGTTTTTCTATTTGTGGAAGCTTCCTGCCTTGCCACACGTGCTTTTTCTTTTGTTTCCTTTGCATTTTTTCCCTTGCGTCTTCTTCTCTTTGTTTCTTTCATATTCTCCTTTAGTTGGGGTTCCATTTAATCGTTGTCTCATTTCAGTTTTCTGAGGGCGTCTTTTCTGGGTCAGATACATGACATTTGCCCCCTTGCACATGGGAGATAACTATTTCTCTCAAGGTGTGAAAGAAAATGTTCGCCTTCCTTTCTTCAGCGTACTTCTTCTCTTTTGAGTTTCATTCAATCATCTAAAGATGTTGGTTTGTTGTGATTGGTTCGTTGTCTATTTCATTGTTTTGGTATTGATAAAATCTTATTTTTGTTCATTCTCAACACAGTGAAGTTAAGCATATAATGGTGTATCATAATTCATGTATGAGTTAGTAATTGGCAAGGAAAACCTGAATCATTTACCTATAAAGAACGCTGGACATGCCTTAGGCGTCTTGTCTAGAGTCATTTAATCATCAAAGGGCGATATTACTAGGTCAATATAATCCCAGGTATCATAATATAAAGTGACTATTTCAACTATTATTTCTGTGATTGCTATCATTTGTTCATGCAAATTCATGTATAAGCAAAGTTCAAACACACTTCCTAATTACATATAGCATGCAAAGAGCGTACCTGGATGTTTAATCATGTCTTACCAGTGTTGGTATTTTCATTCTTTCTTCGGAAACATAAATGATCAATGAACTATTTACTTGAAAAATTATTAGGATCGACATATCAATGATGAAGTAGGGGAACAATTAAGAAATATGCTTTCTGAATGCGTGAAGTATCAAGACGCCAAGGATGCTTTCAAGACAATAATAGATCAAGATGCCTTTGAAATGAAAACAGATACCTTCCCAATGAGAATGGCTAAAATATTAGAGAAATCATAATAATTGAGGCTCCAAAGGTGCCTTCAGAAGACGCCCTCTAGGACAGATGCGCTTTCCTTCCTTTCGTACTCTTTTGCTTTAAGATTGTTGAACGCAATAGTTGGGCGTGTTTCTAAAGATATTTTGATATTTTGGTTTCTACATGTCAAATGAATATACAAATATATACGTTTATGGTATTAGGGGCCGATTGTGAAGGGTATGCCTTCCTTCGCCCATTATTTATCTTTGTCTGCTGGGCGTGTTTCTGATACGCTTTCCCCGTTGCGATTAATCTTTTAGTCCTGGGGCGTTTAAGCCAATACACATCCTTGAGGAGGCGACATTATAATTTCTTTTTGCTACCCTTGGGCAGGATAGTTGAAGCTGTGAAAAAAACTAAAATTTGATCGAGAGAATTATCTCTTCATGAGTCAAAATCATCACAATCATTAGTCAAGAAAAATTGAAAATGCCCAAACAGGGCTAGACATGATACTTTCCTTTTGAATCCTATGACTTTCTCAATATGAATTTGCAAATCTTTTCAGTTTTCAAGTGTTGTCTTTTGTATGATTTCCTGTGTATTTTTGGGAAATATTGCATCCCTTTGTCTTACAAGGTTTTTGTATATGCAGACCATCACTTTTTTGCATGATTTTTGGGTATTTCATATCATAATACGCTTTATGCGTTTGTAGTTCTTAATGCGTATTCTGCCAATAAATAATTTTGAAGTGAGTAGTTTTTGTATAAGATTTCATTGTATATCTTTCTGATTGTAGAAGGCCATTAATGCCTTTCGTATCTTTTCTAAGCGTTTTACTAATTACAACAAGTATCATAGTGTGCTTTTATGGTTTATACGTATGTCTTTTAGGCGTGCTAGGTTCTAAGTGTCCTTGAGGAGGATATGCCTTTAACCCCTCCTAAGTTGTTCACTTAAACCCACATTATAGCTAGGCGTGCTAGGTTCTAAGCGTCCTTGAGGAGAGTACGCCCGCAATTCTCTCCTAAGTTATTTGCTTAGACCCGCAATGTTGCTAGGCGTGCTAGGTTCTTAAGCGTCCTTGAGGAAAGTACGCCTGCAATTTTCTCCTAAGTTATTCGCTTAGACCCGCAATGTTCTGAATAAATCTTTGTATTAGAATCTTTGAGGGAGCTCTTTGCGCTAATCTTTTTCATAATTTTGTTGCATATTTTCCATGTGTTCATATTTACAGCGCGATATGCATGTTATCAAATATAGACATTCACGAATGCAAAGCGCACCCTTTTTTAGGGCGTGATTTATGTGATACCCAATTACCCACAGAACCCCCTTTTCACTCTCTATCTTTGTATCGAATACGCTAAAATATTGTGGCTAATTACTTTCACCTATGCAATCAAATTCTTTCACATAAATTTCTAAAAACATTAACATATTATTCTATTATGTGTATAAATTCATATCCTTAAGTTTGGACTTAAAACAATTTTCTACTACCTGGAACGGTTGCTCCCCTTCGTGAACGCCTTGATTTCATATGTGCAGCGTTCTTTTTTACTTGATGTTGCGTCGAGTCTTGGTCTCCTCATCGGATCTTCATATATTGTCATACAGGGAGTCTTCCGTATGCTCCCCCCTCTCTTTTTTTTGGGTTGTGATATTATCTTGGACATCGTGTTATCTTCCTAGCCTGATTTTGCCTTCATACTTTTTTTGTTTCACATAAAAGCTAAGTGTAACGCCGTAATCACATTTTGTAAGTTTCGTAACCTAAGGTTTCCATAATCAAAAGACAATTCTTCCTAATTCACCAAATACACTCAATCCCTAACAATTAACATTTTAGGCATAAAGAAGGGGAATTGAGAGAGAATTGGGATCATGCTCAAGAATCACAACCATAGAGAGTGATAGTGTGTGAGTTGTACTCACCTATACTCGAAACTCGAAACTTGAAGGAAGGAGAATGGATGAAGATCCAACACTTGAAGATCCCTTGCTCCAAAAACCCTTTTCAAGCTTCAATTCAAGCTCTCTCTCTCTAAAACTCAGAGTCTCTCTCTAAACTAAAGAAGAAGAAGGAAGAAAGTGAAATTCTGATTCTAAATTAGGGATTTAGTGCCTTTAAGTGAATTCTCTCTTGAGCGATCGTGTCGGTTGCATGCTTTTCCTTCACATTCTCGCTCAAGCGAAACTATCTCGCTCAAGCGAGAATGATCCAGAAAATGCCCCCTCTCTGGACGATTCTCACTCAAGCGAGCTCTTCTCGCTTAAGCGAAAATTGTCCAGAGAGCCTCCCAAAAGTCCCCTGTTTCTCGCTTAAGCGAGCTGCGTTCGCTCAAGTGAGATATGCAGAAACTCATTTTTCCACATTCTGCTGCATAATTCGCTCAAGCGAGATATTCTCGCTTGAGCAAGAATACTGAAACTTCTAAAAACTTGATTTTTAGCCTAAGTCTTATCTCCTAATTTCTAAACCTTCTTTTCTCAGTGATTAAGCATACAATTTCCTATCTTAATTTTATAAGATTATTAAAGTTCTAAATTACCGGATGTTACAATTCTACCCCCTTCAAGCAATTTTGTCCCAGAATTGGTTAAAGTAGGAGATTCAAGACTATACCTTAACTGAATAGTTCTGGAAATTGGGCACGAATGTCATCTTCTTTCTCCCAAGTTACCTCTTCTGGTGATTGACCCTCCCAAAACACCTTCACCAATGGAATTGTCTTGTTCCTCAGGGTCTTGACACTTTTGTCTATAATCTGTGCGGGCCTAGAGGGAAAGGTGAGATCTTCCCTTAATTGTACCGACTCGGAGTTAATAACATGTGAAGGATCATGAACATATTTTCTCAGCTGAGATACTTGAAAAACATCATATATCCGGGACAATCGAGGTGGTAGGGCTATCCTGTAGGCCAGAGGTCCAACCCTCTACAGGATCTGAAATGGGCCAATGAATCTAGGATTGAGCTTTTTGGTCTTGATGGCTCGTCCTATGCCTGTGACAGGAGTTACTTTTAAAAACAAATGGTCCCCTTCCTCAAATTCTAAGTCCTTTCTTCTCTTATCAGCATAACTCTTCTGCTGACATTGGGCAGTTGCAAGTTTTTCCCTAATGACTCTAATCTTTTCAGTGGTTTCCTGTACTAACTCCGGACCTAACAGGGTCCTCTCACCCACCTCATACCAGCACAAGGGAGATCTGCATTTCCTACCATACAGAGCCTCATAGGGTGCCATACCTATACTGCTGTGAAAACTATTGTTATAGGCAAACTCTATGAGAGGTAGGTACCTATCCCAACTGCCAGACTCCTCTAACACACAAGCTCTAAGCATATCCTCTAAGGTCTGAATGGTCTTTTTAGACTGTCCGTCAGTCTGAGGGTGATAAGTGGTACTAAACCTGAGTTTAGTCCCGAAAGCCTGATGAAGTGCTCTCCAAAACCTAGAGGTGAACCTAGGGTCCCTATCTGATATGATGCTAGAGAGAATGCCATGGAGCTTAACAATCTCCTTGACATACAGATTTGCTAACTTATTCAGGGTATAGGTATTCCTAATTGGTAGGAAATGGGCCGACTTAGTCAGTCGGTCCACAATAACCCAAATGGCATCAAACCCGGCTTGGACTCAAGGTAATCCTACTACGAAGTCCATAGCTATACTCTCCCACTTCCACTCAGGGATTTCTAAAGGCATAAGGGTTCCGGCTTGGACATTTGGAAACATAATATGCTATCTCTTTCTTCATACCATCCCACCAAAACATCCTCTTCAAGTCCTGATACATCTTGGTAGTGCCGGGATGTATGGAAAACTTGCCTCTGTGGGCCTCCTCTAAAATCTGCTGTCTCACACTACCCCCCTTAGGAACACAGACCCTTCCTTGGAAGAGACTCATCCCATCTTCTGACTCAGAAAATCCTAACTGCTCTTTCCTAGATTGAAGGTCTGAGTCCGAACTTTGAGCCTCTCTAATTAGAGCTCTAAGCTCATTGGTGATCTCTATCCTACAAAGCCTGAAACTATGCTCTCCAACTGCAACACTAAGGCTCAGGTTTCTAAATTCCTCTAATAGGCTCATCTCATGTACCATCATTGAGGATACATGGAGAGACTTCCTACTGAGGGCGTCAGCCACTACATTGGCCTTGCCAGGGTGGTACTTCAGTTCAAAATCGTAATCCTTGAGAAATTCCATCCATCTCCTCTGCCTCATGTTGAGTTCTTTCTAATCAAAGAGATATTTCAAACTCTTATGATCACTAAAGACCTTAAATCTCACACCAAACAAGTAATGCCTCCAAATTTTGAGGGCAAAAACTACAGCCGCTAATTCTAAATCGTGAGTAGGATAATTCTCCTCTTGAGGCCTCAACTGCCTAGATGCATAAGCTACCACTCTCCCTTCCTGCATCAAAACACACCTAAACCCTTCCCTGAGCCATCACTGTATACTTCAAAGGTTTTAGACAAATCCGATAACGCCAGTACCGGAGCGGTGGTCAACCTCTCTTTAAGTTCCAAGAAGCTCCGCTCACACTTCTCGTCCCACACAAAAGCTTGACCCTTCCGAGTCAATCTTGTGAGAGGCAAGGCTAGCTGGGAGAATCCTTTAATGAATCTCCGGTAGTAGCCGATCAATCCTAGGAAAATCCTAATTTCTGTAATGGTTTTAGGCCTTTCCCATTCAAGGACAACATCTACCTTGCTAGGATCAACAGATACACCCTCACTGGTAATTACATGCCCTAGAAAATGGACCCTGTCCATCCAAAACTCACACTTCTTGGGGTTAGCAAACAACTTCTTTTCTCTCAAAATCTCCAATACAACTCTAAGTTGTCGCTCGTGGTCCTCTAAGCTACGGGAGTAGATCAAAATATCGTTGATGAAGACAACGACAAACTGATCCAGATAAGGCCGAAAGATCCGATTCATATAATCCATGAATACAGCAGGAGCATTGGTTACACCAAATGGCATCACCAAATACTCGTAGTGCCCATACCTAGTCCTAAAGGTTGTCTTAGGTACATCCTCACCCCTAATCTTGATCTGGTGGTAACCAGATCTCAAATCTATCTTAGAGAAAACCGAAACTCCCGTAAGTTGATCTAAAAGGTCATCTATTCTGGGTAAGGGATACTTATTCTTGATGGTAACCTTATTCAACTGCCTATAATCCACACACAGCCTCATACTCCCGTTCTTCTTTCTCACTAGGAGCACTGGAGCCCCCCACGGTGACACACTAGGCCTAATGAATCCTTTAGCTATAAGGTCTTCTAACTGAGTCTTAAGTTCACTAAGCTCTAGTGGAGACATTCTATATGGTGCCTTAGAAATGGGCCCGGTGCCCGGTACCAACTCTATGGTAAACTCTATCTCTCGGTCCGGAGGCAAGGTAGTCACCTCACTAGGGAAAACATATTGAAACTCCCTAACCGTGGCTATGCTGCTTAAATCTACCCTGGACTCTAGAGTTGAGGAAAGTAACAAAATGAAACATTTACTCCTGTCACTAAGGCATTCAGACACTTGGGTGAGGCTAGACAAAAGTATTGATGGTTTCTCCATCGGAAGAGGAGGAAGAAGTGGAAAAACAACTTTCTCATGAAAGCAATCAAACATGACTTGATTTGAAGGTAACCAGTTCATTCCAAGAGTAATATCTATGCCCCTCAATGGAAAACAAATTAAGTCAACCTCGAAGGCCCTCCCTTGTATAACAATGAGGCACTGATAACATACAAGGGAAGTAGAAATGACCTCCTTGGTGGGTGTTGTAACACTGAGAATATAAGGTAAAGGAACAACATGCAAATTTAACTGTTTCACACAATCATGAGAAATGAAAGAATGGGTTGCTCTCGAATCAAACAATATAATTAAGGTTTGATCTCCTAAGGTGCACATACCTCGCATCAGATTATCTGCAGAAGCTGCCACTTCCCCGCTGAGGGTGAAGACTCTTCCAGTGGTTTGGGGTTTTGGTAGGTCCTTCCTCTTCGTACACTCATTCCTCATATGACCAGGCTGCTTGCAGAAATAGCAGACGTTCTTTCCTGTCAGACACTCTCCAGAATTCTCCTTACCACACTTAGGGCAAGTGGGTGCCCCTTGGCGTTGGACCGGTCGAGTGGTCAAGGCTGAAGTGCCTTGCCACTTAGACCTCGGGCCCTTGCTCTGATTGGTCGTCTCTATCTACCTCTTACCCTTATTATCTACTAGTGGTGTTGATGGTGTGGCTCCCTTAAGATTTTTCTCTGCAATGTAGCACTTGTTGACCAGGGTGGGGAAATCCCTGATCTCAAGTGTCCCGACCCGATCCAGTAACTCCGGTCGTAAGCCTCCCTCAAACTGTGTGAATCTCCCCTCTTCATCAACAACCGTTTGCAGGTACCTGGAATACTTAGCTAGTTCCTCGAACTTGGCCACATACTAGCCCACCGTCAGATCTCCTTGCTTAAGTTGAAGAAACTCGGCTTCCTTCTGTCTTCGCCACAGCAGCCCGAACACTAGCAGTCTTCCACCAATCCTCAACCTCTCCCCTCAACATGTAGATTGCAAACCCAACTTTGGAATCATCAGTACACTTCATCACATCAAAGATTCAGTTGAGATCACGGAGCCAGTTCGCCTCCACATCTAGATCATAAACCCCGTTGAACTGAGGAGGATTATGCTTCCGGAATTCCGCTAACCCTTGAACAAACGGATCCACTGTAGGAAGGGGTGGTGTCCCCGTTGTCCTTCGGGCCAACTCCTGAAGTACTATAGCATTGGCAGCAGCCTGCTCCCGTGCCGCCTAAGCTTGAACCCGGTTGGAAGTCACCTGCTCTCCCATCATCTGAGTAAGTGCTCGACGAGCTGCAGCTACAGGATCTGAAGGCGAATCCCTAGAAGGAGAAGGAGGATTGACCCTTGGACGACCTCTCCTGCCGCCTGCCATAATCCTCTACACATCATTAAGCAAATATCGAGGTGATAGTCTCTCAATTCACATAACAATGTATAAAGAACAATAACAAGTTACAAGAATACTCTAATGCCACAGTCCAATTGGATTGAACTGCTCTAATACCAAAATGTAACGCCCTAATTTTCTAATTCAGGATTTAGTCCATTGGAAACCAAACCCCGAACTTCGAAAATTAACCATGTCATTTTGAATATCGAAAACATTCACAACTTGTTAAGAAACCAACGATAACTTAAACAATTTGTGAAACTCAAACTATATACATTTATATATATACATGATATGCCATTAAGGCTACAAAGTTAACATTTCAAAATAAGAGTCAGCCTATACATATATATACAACTATACAATCCAACAACTAGAAGCTAAAACTCCAGCCCGAAGCATACTCCTGCTCTCTACTCAAGAATCAGTGCGAGGAGGTACCTGCACACCTAAATTATATCCACGAAACATGTAGTGAGACAATTGTGTCAGTGAAGCACAACTTATGCAAATGCAGTGTAGGAATTACAATCCAATAATATGCAACAGTTATAACATAAGCAGTGAAATGACATTCAACTCAAATATATGTAACTTATGATACAACTCACTGCTGTGCCCAGCAGGCATGATCTTATCACTGAAACTGGAGTTAGAACTGAGCTCAGACTACAGAGAACGTCTCCTCGGGGACGAATCCCTCCCATTACTGGATCGAAGTCAAGTTTTCACATAATTTCTTATTTTAACTCACGGCCGAAGCCGACTTATATTAACTCACGGTCGAAACCGGCTTAAATTACTCAATGCACATAATCTAAATGAATTAACAACTGATAATGATTATATGACAATAAAATCACATTTCGTAAGTTTCGTAACCTAAGGTTTCCATAATCAAAAGACAATTCTTCCTAATTCACCAAATACACTCAATCCCTAACAATTAACATTTTAGGCATAAATAAGGGGAATTGAGAGAGAATTGGGATCATGCTCAAGAATCACAACCATAGAGAGTGATAGTGTGTGAGTTGTACTCACCTATACTCGAAACTCGAAACTTGAAGGAAGGAGAATGGATGAAGATCCAACACTTGAAGATCCCTTGCTCCAAAAACCCTTTTCAAGCTTCAATTCAAGCTCTCTCTCTCTAAAACTCAGAGTCTCTCTCTAAACTAAAGAAGAAGAAGGAAGAAAGTGAAATTCTGATTCTAAATTAGGGATTTAGTGCCTTTAAGTGAATTCTCGCTTGAGCGAGCGTGTCGGTTGCATGTTTTTCCTTCACATTCTCGCTCAAGCGAAACTGTCTTGCTCAAGCGAAAATGATCCAGAAAATACCCCCTCTCTGGACGATTCTCGCTCAAGCGAGCTCTTCTCGCTTAAGCGAAAATTGTCCAGAGAGCCTCCCAAAAGTCCCCCGTTTCTCGCTTAAGCGAGTTGCGTTCGCTCAAGTGAGATATGCTGAAACTCAATTTTCCATATTCTGCTGCATAATTTGCTCAAGCGAGATATTCTCGCTTGAGCGAGAATACTGAAACTTCTAAAAACTTGGTTTTTAGCCTAAGTCTTATCTCCTAATTTCTAAACCTTCTTTTCTCAGTGATTAAGCATACAATTCCCTATCTTAATTTTATAAGATTATTAAAGCTCTAAATTACCGGATGTTACATTAAGCAGAGGTGACAAATACAGACTCCACCAATTCGTCCAACAACATTTCGATCTTCATATCTTTGCAGCACTTGGAAGTGGCTTTCTTGGTCATGCGCATTGCGCACCCTCTATCCCTAGCTGAGTAAGTCCGATACACTATGCACTCGTTCCCTGGCAGCTCCTGCCTCACGACGCTCTCGCAGTAATAGCCTTCCACGTCAGTATCATGGCACATCCCTCGGCACCAACCTTGCACGTGACAACAACAGAGAACTCAGTGGGACCAAAGCACCTCACTGCTCTGCTCACCAGCGCTTGCCCCTCCAAGTTACTTATTATTTTGTACATTTCCCAACTCTTTTTGTACCATTTGATTTCTTTGTTGAAATTTCTGAGCTTCTGATATGATTCTCAGATATCCAAATATGAATCTCCCAGCCTTTACCTGTCACAAAGTTCATTTGCTATTCTCTTCTCCTTTTCAAATTCGCAATACTTCTCCCACGCAAAGATCATCCCTGCTTTCTCAACGAGGCGGCGATACATTAATTCTTCAGTGAATTCTTCGAGACAGAGATACATCTCGCTGAGGGATTGATAAGTGTGGAGCATGTGCTTTTCAAGCAAGTGCTTGAGCGAAACTTCGTAATCGACTCGAAGCCACTTGAGAGCTTCAACGTATTCACCTCTGTTCTTGAGTTTGTCGTCGATGACGTTGGCCCACCGCGCCTCCTCCTGGTGGTTTCCTTCATTCTCGGCGCTCCGGTAAGCAACCTCCGCATCCTTCAGCTCTACATCCATCTCGAAACGACGTGTCGTTGTGGATTCTCTGAATTCTGAAACTTTCTTCTTTGTGCTGGAATGTGCTTGGAAGAGAAGGACATGGACGAAGGGATGTTTCAGGTGAAAAGTGTTGATGAGGCTGTGAATATGTTGCTTCTACAAACACCTGAAATGATTAAGCAATTGGTGTCGCTTACTTTCATCAAGTTTGTCTCCTTAACCACTCGGACATATCAACGCTTTTTTTGTGAATTTTCTACCATTTGCAACCATGTTTCCCCTAGTGGAGTCACCAAATATTTCAGATCAAAATTGAAAAGAGTAGGGATTGAAATTGAAAGGGGTTCTATTTCTAAGAGAAGCATGATTACAAGAGTAAAATTTGTTCCTCTGATCATGGCCCTCTTCTGGTTGCCCCTTGGTGTCTTATATATTGTGCCAAACTTGGGGCCCAAGGCTCTTTTACATTGGATGTTTTTTACAATTAATTTACACTTTGTTGAAGCTTCAGGGAACACGCCTTTTACGTACAATTGTGTTATTTCCTCTTTCATGCTCCTGTTATATAGCTTTTCTAAAGGCTAAAAGTGGTACTTCCATTTATGTGAAGAACTCTACCACTGCTGTGCTGTCATCCTACAGACTGTTCCTCCCTCATGCACACCCTTTCCTGGCCTGCACGCATTCTACAGGGTCCTAGTCTTCTTTCTGCTATTGCTACGTCAGCCTCCTTTTCCTTGCTGGGGTGTTCAAAAAACCAACCCTCGACAATTAGTAAGTTTATTTTTTAATAATTGAAATTAAAGAAAATATAGATAAAACTTACTGTTTCATTACGTCATTTTTCCTGGTCTAGGAGTAGTGATTAGTAGTGGAGTAAACCCCCATATCAGTCCCTAACTTTTTCACGTCATGCAAATTGGTCCTTAACTTATCTAAATTGTCACGTTAGTCCTTGACTTCTCTCACCGTCAAGCAATTTAGTCCATAAGCCTAACTTCCGTTAACAGCTTGATGATCTGGCATTTTAATTGCCATGTAGGATCCTAAACGATAACGTTTTGATGCTATCTCTTCTCAGAATCCCCAATCTGTCCCTTATTCCTTCTTTCTCCCTTTCTATTCCTTCTCTTCTCAAGGGTTCTCCCTTCGTGAAGGGCTTCCACTTGAGTTTCCGTTTTTTTCTTCTTCTGCAATGGGTGTGATG
Source organism: Sesbania bispinosa (assembly GCA_026901365.1). Lineage (NCBI taxonomy): Eukaryota > Viridiplantae > Streptophyta > Magnoliopsida > Fabales > Fabaceae > Sesbania > Sesbania bispinosa. Next base: position 224,265 of record QLOH01000177.1, read on the forward strand.
GGTTTCTGGCAAGTGAACCAAAAATCCAGTAGTATAATAGTAAGAAAGATATCGTATCCACAGGGAACGGTCAATTCACGTATACTCGTGATCTAATTATCAAGGGAAATAACGGTTTTGAGAGTATTGTTGCGGAAATTGTAAATAGCAAATTAATAATCAATTGAATTAGAAAGGAAGAGTTAGAGACACTTTACTTGGATTAGGATTGGACTTCATATCATCACACCCTTTGTGCATGTAAAAACTATCTATTATTTTAGGTTTACTCTATAATACTGTAGACAAACTATATTGCTAAGACCCCGAGTTACCAGCGGCCTCACACACTCAAAGGTAATCCATGCGAGCTCTCCCAGGCGACAGACTTACCCTCGACTTATTTTGCTATATTTTATTCCGTTTGTAAAAGAACTAATTGATAAACGAGACCTACTACTCTGGACGCACCTTCGCTAGAGTACTGTCACTACCCATCACTCATTAGAATACATCCACGTTTCGCTTCCTGGATTGACAATCAACTAATCCTTTGCTATCGGTAATTTAATAACCATGCCTATCCTATAGACGACCTTCATTAGAGTACTCACACTACCCATCAATCACTAGCAATGCCCATGTTTCGGTTCACTGGCTACTGAGTCCTCTTATTCACTCAGAGAATGGGTTTCTTAAGAATCCGCTCCCCCATCCTCAATCCTAGTCGAAACTAGCCTATAACTCCGGCGCAAGCGCGGAAGTTAGGAATTAAGCACAGAATAAGATTAACAATATTATAGACAGAGAGCTCAGGAAATAATAATATAGAGTTTACATACAATTGGGGATAGAATCAATTACATCCAATCCTAATGGAGAGTTAACTACACAAGGTAGCCATACAAACCACCGAAGATGCTGTCACTATCTTCAATCTTTGTGAAGCTCTCCTACTCTAAAATTAGCTCTGGTGCATTATCACTGAAATATGACTGAATTACAATAATCGTGCACACTTGATCTGGTGCAAGAGGTTCCTATTTATAGGCTAAGGAAAGACAAAGAAAATTGGGGAGAAATCTATCTAAAAACGGCAACAGGGCGAGAATCAGCGTGATCTATGCTTCACCCTGCGCTACAGCGCAGGATGCAGCGCAGGTTCCAGAGAGCTTGGGCTTCACCTGCGCTGTAGCGCAGGTTGAAGCGCAGCATGCGTCCTGCAGCTCCAAACTTTCTCTTTTTAATTTGATCTCTCCCCGAGACTGGTTTTAGCTGATTTGTTTTTCCTTGTTTCCCTTTATTTGCTGAAATCTTTGTATTTATTGAGCATCTTTGATTTATTTGGGAAGGTTGTCTGCAGAATCCTTGTTTGATTGGCAGTGATATCTTCATTAATGGCTTTAAATAATCTTCAAATCTTCATTAAATATCTTCAATCAAACTTCAAATCTTGCAGATATCTTCCTCATTTGATGCTATCTTTCCTTCAAATCAAATCCTTGCAATATTCTGCAAAAATCAGCAATATTTCTATCAAAATAGCATCAAATTCAAATCTAGGAGTAATAAATAAATTTATCTAATATTTAATAAAAAGGGATTAAACTGGGGCAAAAATACCATTTTATCCTTAATAAGTAAACTAAAAAGTTCTCTAATTTATCATATCATTTTCACTTATCAGGGTGCTTGTACACTTCAGTATTAATACAATATGTGTCTCGCATATTGTACCAATGATTACCAATGCACCGAAGCTTTTGTTTGATGTCCATACTGAACTCAACATGACATAAACCTTAACACTAATTGTCTGTAAATTAGTATATGTTTTTTTGTGGAACAGTTAGGGTCTCAATCTGAATTCTTTCTCAATAAAGCCTAATTCCACCATAATTACATTTATATTCTGTGAGTCATTCTTTTGCATTTTACTTTGCTTCTTTATAAAGAGACTACTATAAACAAACCAAACAACAAAAGCTTTCTAAAACTACCCTATCATTCAATGATCCTAATGGATATTCTTCATGAATTCAAAGTTATTATACATTGATAGAAAATTCTAAAACATTTGTCCATATCATCCCCACAATGATAACCTAAAAACTCTAGAATCAATCAACGCATCCTCATTGCCATCGCTATTCTTGAAGTACCTTAGACCTACAAACTCAAAACCTACCAATCTTAACATAGTCCAAAATTATTTAATATTTTTATTAAACAAAAAGGATAATTTTGCTACTTATTTCCCGTAGACTTTATCCAATCCAAGTTAGTCACATCAAACTTAAAGCCTAAAAACAAAAACTAGTTGCTAGTGAAAAATCAAGAACGTGTTTAAAGTATCACAGGTGAACTATCAAGAACGTGTTTAATCAACCATTCGAAATCCATTTTATCTAAGTATGTTATCAAACAAGCAGTCACTTTCTTATAGCTAAAATCTTCTCCATCCTAAAGCAGACTGAGTATGTGTGATCTTAAGAACTTTTCTGGTGGAAAGATGACGATCTCTTAAACTAACATTTCTTAGGTTCTTTTGCACTACTTCTTCTGAAGTGTACAAGCACCCGTTGCAGAAGAAGAAAAAACAGAAACACAAGTGGAAACAGTTCACGAAGGGAGAACCCTTGAGTAGAGAAAAAGGAATAAAAAGGGAGAAAGAAAGAATGAGGGACAGATTGGGGATTATGAGAAGACATAGCATCAAAACGTTGTCGTTTAAGATCCTACATGGCAATTAACGTGCCAGATCATCAGTCTGTTAACGGAAGTTAGGCTTCTGGACTAAATTGCTTGACGGTGATAGAAGTCAGGGACTAAGGTGACAATTTAGGTAAGTCAGAACAAATTTGTTTGACGTGAAAAAAAGTTAGGGACTGATATGGGGGTTTACTCGAAGTGATCAATAGGTATAGGGGAGCTTTTATAGGCATTGGGATTTGTGATTTGAATTTAAAAATTTTTGGTAATTGAAATAATTATTAATAATATCTGTAATTTTATAGAATAATTATTGTTTTTTTAGTCCATTTTTTTCCTCAAATATGGCCTTTTTTTTTCTCTCATAAATATACTTAATATCTCACTTTTTTCGATGAAATGAATTCCTTTTTTAAATTTGTTTCGTCTTTCTCCATATTTTTTTTGTTGAAAACATAAAAAATATATTTATTAAAACTTTGAACTTTTAAAACATTTATGATATAGCTCTATAATAAATATTTAAAATAAAAAAGAATCAGGTTAGGAAATGTGTAAAATTAGAAAAGTAGCATTTATTAATGCATTAATATATAAAAATGACACTTATTTAGAAACAAATTTAAGATCCTAAAATGACAGATTAAAAATAAGAGGTAGTGTTAAATAAAGAGAGAAATAGAAAGAAAAATGAGGTGGAGAAGAGGGTGTAAAATCTATAAGCTCATTGATATTATAATTGAATTTTACTACCTTCAAACCTTTTTATATGATCATTTATAAAGTTTAGAAATATTTATTATTTTTTAACCTTATCATTCATAATTAATAAACTTTTGTAGTTTCAAATATTTGATTAATGTAAAAAATAATAAATAGATCTTGACTTTAAATAAGGGTAAATTTGGAAGTCAGATAACTTTTTAAAAAATAAAAATGATGTGTTAAAATATATTTTCTTAATATGTGTTTTAGTAAAAAATATGTTTAATATCTAGGAAAAGAGGTTCCATCCAATATTTTTTTTTCTGTGAATTGTTCATGAAATTCCTGTAATTTTTTATATACTCAGATTTTTGTACTTAATAATATGTGTCACAAAAAAAATAGCAAGGTTAGGGATTGAAAAAAAAAATGTACCCACGGATATACCTGTCATGGGTACCCACATATTTATAAAATGGTTGCGGATGGATATTATACCACTCGTCCTGTGGGTACACTTATATTCATTAAAATATATTTTTCTATTAAATATATGATAATATTAGAATTTTTATGATTTTATGATGATATATAGTTTATTTTATATTATTTTATAACAATATTTTTAATATATTAATACTTAATGATATTATATAATGATAATTTATATATAATAGGAATATAATATGATATTATAATATATTATATAATAATTTCTATGTTTCTTTTTATAAAATTTAAATTCTTAAACATTAATAGATACCCGTTAAATTTAATGGATATGGATAATAATCAATCTATTATTTATTATAAGTTTTTTTGGTCAAAACTCTCATAATTTGTTTTATTTTTCTCTACACCTTTTCTTTTATTTCCTTTTCTAGAATGACAAAATGAGGTTTCACCATGATAAATGTCAATTGCTAAAAAAAATTCCCGCTCCTCCATCTCCTTTTTCTTTTAAAAGAATTACCTTTTGTCTTGTCCCTTTTCCCGCTCCCCCAGTTCCTTTTTCCCCTGTCCTTTCGACTTTCTGCTACCAGACTCCGCTCGCCCTCTTCTCATCTCTCTCATTTCCTTTCTTTCTTCTCTTTTTTTTCTTCTAGGACTAGAATGCTCTCTCCGTTTCTTTCTTTCTTCTTTTCTCCTTTTAACACTATGCTTATTATTATTCCTGTTTTTATTTTTATTTTGACGACTTTTTCCATTTTGATTTTATGGTCAAATTGATATCTTTTAATTTTTTCCATGATCGAGAATAAAAAGCTTCTCTATTCATAATCTGCGAGTTGATTTTGTATCCATGCACTATTTTTTTCCATGCTTCATGATGTGAAAGTTGATTTTTTTCCCTCTCACTGATTTTACTCTCTTGGCTTGAACCGACAAGACTCTTGTGGGAGGATTTGGTGGTGTGCGAGCTTTTGCTTCATATAGAGTTTCTTCAACTGGGACGTCTTGATAGAGCTTCTTCGATCAGGACGTGTGCAAGCTTTGGTTGAAAAATCAAAAGGGTTGTGTCAATTTCAAAGGTAAAAAAATTACATTCTTTGTTCCTCTATTCCTTGAACTAGCATGTGCCGCTGTTAGCATAATGCTTCAATCATCCCTATATGAAGTATTCTTGCCTACTCTGTGTTAGTTCCACAGACAACACTAGAAGGGGGGTTGAATAGTGTTTTGAATATTTTTACCATTTTGGAAATCTTTAACAAAATTTATTAATTCATTAAGACAAATTAGTGAGAAAATTTTATTATCAGAATTAACACTTAAATTGCGGAATATAAGAAGGACCGCATGGAGACTAAGAAAAGGTGACTAGATCAAAATTTGTTTGGACTTATGATTAAATTGATTTAGATATTCAGATGCATCTCAAGATACCTTCTGAAAGATATTACAAAGAATCTTTTCAGAACAGTTTCTGAATAACCTCAGATGATTGGTTATTGTCTGAAGTGTACTTCTAACTTCTGAACTGAAACTGTTTCAGATTCACTTCAAAAAGTTATTTCAGATGTTCTTCAAAGTATATTCTTTGTAATACTCCAAATGATATAAGATTAACTGAATGAGTTATTATCTTGGAAAACTTAGTTTATTGAAATTGTTGTGTTAAGTTTATTACGAAAAATATTGTTCAATCCCCATCAGGAATATAAAGCTGTAAATTTAGGAGTTTAAGGGATAGAAAACTTAACAACAAAATTTATCCTGGTTCACCAACCAATCCAGTGGGCTACATCCAGTCCCAGGGCAAACCACCACTGGATTTTCCACTATCTAAAACCACAGATACAAGTATTCTTTTCTATCAAGCCTCTTCAGGCTCTACACGAGTATTATTTCATTTTCAACTGCCTCTCCAGGCAACTTAGTGCAATATTCTTTTACAGACAAGACTCTCTAGGCTCAACAAGTATTTTTTCTTACAAAGCCTCTCCAGGCTTAACAAGTATTCTTTCTTACAAAGCCTCTCCAGACTCAACAAGTATTCTTTCTTACAAAGCCTCTCCAGGCTCAACAAGTTTTTTTTCTTCCACCAAGCCTCTCCAGGCTCTCAGACACATAAAGTGTTTACAACTCAATCTAAGTTTAATGTTCGTTAGAACCATAAACTCAGATGCCTTCTTGTACATAGTGATTACTGAGTCTAACTCAGGATGCAGACATTACAATCTAAGTACAAGGATAAGACAGAGATACAAGGGTATGAATTTTGGTATAATCTCGTCTTCTAAGTGAGGTATAACATCCTCAAGGAATTGGTTAAGTAAAATATTGAATTAAGCTTCAGCCAATTCACTCTTGGCATAAACTCTGCCTTGGGCTTCAATGCCAAACCTTTCTGGTTGACATTTTGTGGATGTGATACTAAGAAATTGGCTCAAACTTGATTGTCTTCTTACAACGACAACAAGTCGGCACCTTCAGATTCATACTTGAGGCTATTTATATTCTTATAGAATATAGCCGTTGAAGATGGTTGGTAATACCATTGAGATGTTGATGATGTGGCTCATATAGCCGTTGTGTAGTAGCTTCTCGAACGGTTGCTTCTTCTTAAACAAAATAAGTGTTCAGACGATCTTGTTCTGACACTTCTATTGATGAGCTTCTTTGAGAGATTTCCTTGATATTTTTATGCTTCCTCTCTCTCTTGATTTTCTTCTGCTTTCTTCAGCTTTCCTCTGTTTTCCTTTAGAGTATGTATGAGGAGGTATCCATTGGATTTGTCCTTTTGCTTATTTGTATATACTCCTTTTCATTTGCTCCTGACACAGTTTCCTCTTTCCGCTTTGAGTGAGGTGTCTTGCCCTAAGGACAATAACTGTTATTGTTGTTTCCTATTTGAATATAGACATATGATATTATAGCCGTTGAATCATATGGTCTCAAATTCTCTTGTGACTTCTTCTATGTTGAAATCTGTTTTATGCAGTCAGAGAGTTTCATTTCTTCAGACTGTTAAGCCATTTATAACTTCCTTCAGATAATAGCTTCAAGCTTCTTTTAATTCTTTAAGATTGAAATGCTTTCAACAAAGATTTCTTCTTTTGATGAAATGCTTCTTTTCCTCTTTAGATGGTTAGAGCAAAATGCTTCTTCCTTTTAGCAGAAATCTTCTTCCTTTTTACTTCAGCAGAATGCTTCTTCTTTTACTTCAGACGATCCAAGCTTTATTCATCTTTGACTCTTCTAGTTCTTCTGATATTTGAATAGATGTTGAATTACATAATATTAGTTCACACATCTTTCTCGATATTTTCTTGTCTAGACTTCTGATTTGCTTTTGGACAGTAGCATGTGCAGTATGTCTGCGTATACAGTACCCTTTTGATTGCAGATGCAGCAGTCGTTGCAGGATCTCCTTATTTGTGCAAGTCTTTTTGATCGAGGCAGAAAAGTATGCCTAACTTTTGTGCCGAAATGAAGTAGTCCATTGGATACAGTGTTCTTCATGCTTTGGCAATATCTTCATGAGAACATTTCTTGGTTCTGACGCCTTCAGTCCTTCAGTCATACAGAGTGCTTCTGATCAGCTTTCATTCTTCAGATGATAGTTGTTCTTGAGACGATGAATAGTTTATTCAGATGATAGATAAGTCTTCAGTTTGTCTCACGTCTTCAGATGATAGTCATTCTTCAGACAGAGGATATGCTTCAGATGATGATAAGTCTTGAGACGGTCTGAGTCTTTCATGTCTTCAGATAGTTGAATCTTTTCTTATTCTTTTCGGATTCTGTATTGCTTCATCTTCTGATTTTTCTTCGTTCTTCTTATGATTTGTTTTTCTTCTTATGATACTTCACTGGTTCTTCTTCTTCTGATTTGTTCTTCTTCTTCTGATACTTCAGACGAATATTCCAACCTAAAACACAATCAACAAAACAATACATTTCTTAGTAGCACTTGTTTTCTTTTCATCTAGTCTAATTTGTTAATCATTAAAACCAAGGATAATGAGTCTTGAATTTAATTTGAATACTTAAATTAATTTTGAGACTCAACACTCTGTTTATCAAGTCTCATGTTTCTCATCTTCGACTTTTATCTTTTGAGTTGTCCATTCTCATTCTATGAAATGTATTCTTCTTCCTCCTTCACTTTTTCTTTCTCTTTTTTCTCTCTAGAATTGTTTTCATCTCTGTACAATTTCTCACCCCTCTTCTATGTTCTAATGTTCAGAGGAAGAAATGCCCTATACTTTCTCAGTTTTCTCTCTTCGCATGGTAGAGGAAATTGAATACAAGTTCTTCTAAAAGGTAAGATTTTCTAAACCATAAATCTACCTCTTTTCTTCTATGGAGTGAATCTTACCTTTACTAAAATCTTTGCTTTTCGTTTTCTTTAAAACTTTAATGAATGACTCTTCATTTCTACTTATACGTAATCCATATCTGACCACCGATCCTATATACTCTACAATATGCTAATCTGATTTAACTTTGTTGCTTCAGGGTACACCGACACCGTCCTTATAAGAACCAGTAAAGGGTCCGACTTGATCGACGAGCTCCAGGTATATGTATTCTAATTCCACTCTCTCCATTTTCCTTTTCATCAAATAATCTCACCCACACTCTCCCCTGATTATTGAATTTATGTGACCGTAAAAGCCTTTGACTCCCATAAATTTGGAGTGATCGTCTCAGAGGTCCAATAATTTGTTTTAGTGGCCACTTCATATTATCTTCATGGTTCTTTGAACAAGTTCTCCTATTTCTTTTTATTTCCTTGGTTAGAGAAGGCTTGTTGACTTGACTTTGCAATTTCCATCAATGTTTTTTAATTCCAACTTTCTCTGAACAATTTTTTAGTGATTATTGATTGCTTGGTAATAGGAAAATAAGAAGCATTTGAGGAACACATTGAATTAATAGACATGTTTCGTCTTTTATTCCCCTAAATCCACGTTGATTTAAGGGCTTTTTTATTTTTCATTTTGAACAACTACAAACACTCTGTTTCTACTATAAAAAATCTAAACCTTTTGAATAATTAATTTTGATGAAGATGTAAGGTAATAAGGTTATAATCTAAAACTTTGATGAAGTTGCAAATGTATTATAGATGTGAACAAAAAATAGTAGGAATATGGAAGGCTAGAATAGCATGCATTGCAAGTATAATTAGGGATTGGCCATTGATATTTTCTAATTCTACGTTTCAGATAGTTGTCAGTGTAGCAACTTAGAGTTTGTAAGTAGAGTTCCATTTCACTAGCTGTTTTTTCCTCTCTTCATGACATATTTCACTTTATCAATTTTTGTAGTTATCGATTTCCCTTTTCATGATGCAGCTACATTATCTTAATCTCTAGCTTCTGGGTAAATCACAATGAAATTCATTTTTTCCTCAGTCAATTCCTTTTAGATTCACTAGCCAATCAACATGAAAAACGACCATCTTACAACCTGACATACCTAGCACATGGTGAGAGCAATGTAGGCACTTAGTAATTCTGCCAAGGCTCGAGCCTCAAACTATAGGGGTCAATAATTTCTTCGTAAAGAATATTCATCATCTGTTTGAGGTGGCACATGTGGTTGTAGCAACTAATCAAGTGGAATTGCAACCTTCATTACAGAGAAATTGTTGTGGGTTGTGTGCTTATGTCAAAACTCTTAGAGTATGGCACTGACATTCATCTTATTGTGCTAATCTTATGGTCTGAAATCTCCTTTTTTTGTTTTAAGAATAACATAATAAGTTTATAATCGAAAACTTTGACGTTGCAAATCTATTATAGATGTGAAAAATAAATTGGGTAGGAATCTGGAAAGGTAGAATAGTATGGATTGCAAATATAAAAATGGAGAATTGGTCATTGCTATTTTCTAATTCTAAGTTTCAGATAATTATAAATGATGATGCACCTTTTTACTGAATATACTGCACATCACCATTTGGCTGCTCGCACAAGCCAAAGGTATAGTTTTGTACAAGGGGTAGATATATATTCGACATTAGCATATATATATATATATATATATATATTTATACATAGCTCTCAACTAAATCATATATACCTGACAACTCATAGATATATATCTAACTGATATCTTCAATAATCAAAGAGGCAATGGTATTTTATTCAAGGGAAAGGCAAAATGAATGAGGAAAAGGCTCACCTCAAAATTTCCCCTCTTCTATGATGGAAAGTTCTGCATAAATAATATAACAGTGTATGAAACAGACCAAAACCCATTAAATTTAATATCATCATTATCATTATTCTCATGTATCAATCATATGGAATGGCGCAATAAATAAAGCCACGAATTGTGCAAATATCTCTGACTACAACATGTTAGCTCATTATGAACATGTTTATCACTTTCTTCTTTCAATTTTTTAATTGTTTCCTTTGATATGGCCTATATAAACATTGGTTAAATGCACTAATACTTAACGATATTTGTGATCTAAGCACTTGGAAATTGGAATAAATCTCTGAAATAAAGTTTAAAGTAAAATTACCTCCTTTTGAATGTGCAGTTCATTTTCTTTCAATTTTCTTATTATTTCTCTTGATATAGCATGTTATAGATGTGTTATATGAGTAGCGCACTATCTATTATTACAATTTGATTAGATATTCTTGGCTGGTGATTTTCAAATTCCGAATAGAAAGGCTTATTATGTTGTTTATTGGTCGAATCTCTTAAATTGAGTATTACACTATCACTGCGCTTAATAGTGTGTTCTTAGGTGATTAGGTGATGGATGTCCTAATATGTTAGACTGTTGTCTTCTCTGGCTCCCACATATTATGGAATTAAGGATTACTTTATGGTTAATTGGTTATCATATTATGCACATCATGTAGACACAAGTAATTGAAAAGGGGCAGCGGAGAAACACATTTAGTTATTTAACTAAGAATTTCAAATTCTTCCTTTGGAGCGGTTGCTTTTAGAAATGAGGAGTGCTAGAAGGGATTAATTAGTCTTGAACATATGTCAAGAGAATATTACCAAAACTCATTGAAGGGATCAATGAAGATAAAACTGAAATATAGGAAATTGATAATACAACAGTCTTTGAATTTCATTATAGAATAAGAATTTAGCATATATTGAGTTAAGTTGAAATGGATCAAAGTATTTGGAAATATTGAGGTATCTAAATGTATTTATACAAATAATTTCAGTGTTTTATTCCGAGTCTATGACAGGAGGGTCCTTTCAAGTTACACAAAGAATGAAGGTATCTAGATATACATGTCATTTAGTTGAAAACTAAGGATGACCATATGCACGCATCCTCCTTTCTTGATTAAAGTTTTGTGACAAAGAGAGAACAAAGGTATACATTTCTTTTCTTAATTAGTAGTTTCCTACCTTCTAATCTTTAGGTGCATTTGGTTCTAGGAAAGAGATTTCACCTGATGTTTTCATTATTTTTTCATGTTAATTTACTGTGATCTCCATTCTTAAAATACATTGACGCTGAACTTGCTTTTCTGATTCATAGTTGTCTTAAGCTCTTAAAATGTGTTTTGCTTGCTCATAATTTTCTCACTATATGTTTTTTCAGATTACCTTTAGTCTTCTCTCTACCTTTGTGATTGTGTTTGTTTCAGGTGGTTTGAGTATGAGGTATGATAGATGGAAAAATTATTCATGGAAATGAATGCATATGAATATATTTTTTTGGGTACAATATTTCTAGAATATAAATCACTGAATTATGAACCATGATTTCATCTTCAGGCAAAACCAAAAAATAAATAATGGGGATGTTAAATGCTTGCTCAATTTTAGAAATGAAGCTTAATAAGGCCCAAATGCAAAGAATGGTTCTCGCATCATCCTCATGCATCAGATGGGTTGCTCAGTTTTGTCCTAAACTATATAGTCACTCTTGGACATGAATGTCACTTTATGCACCAGGGAAGGAATACTCTGGCACCTAACAGACATGAATTACTTTCTTCATTTGATCAAAACTTAATTGAGACTCTCTTTATTCTCCCTTGCTTCTCCAACCTATCTGCTGATTTATTACTTATATTTTGTATAATATATAAGAACAATGACTGTTGGACAAATCAAGAGCCATGAATAAAAATTACAAAGGTCAACCAGTAACTTACCTGACATTATACATTGAAAGTTTTGGTTCTTTTAGTTGACTTTAGCTTTATTTTCAACTGATGTTGATATGTTAATCAATTTGGTATATTGTTTGATTTGATTCACTTTTATTAATAAATTTCTCATTGCATGGCACAAAATAGTTGTGCATGTAAACTGCTGGATTTCAAACTATATTGGGATCTTAAATTTAAAACAAAAAATGAGTTAATATGAAAGGTATTTCAAACTATCTCTATAAAGACATCACACTGGAAGCATAAACTACATCTCCCATACAATAATATAAATAGCTCGTGCTTAGCACGGGCTCCACACTAGTATAATATAGATTGATAAACATTTCAATTACTAGCCTAGTATCATAATCACAGTTTTTACGGTTTATTGTTAAAAAAGTTGATTTCTCATTAAGTTGTCGGTAAGAATTACAACTTCTGAAAATATTATTTTCTTTGCTAGAAGCTTCTTTATGAATTTTGCATACTTTGGCATTTGCTCCATAACATCTACAAAACGGATGTTAATTTACAGCCTTGTAAAAATATCCAGAAAAAATGCAAACCGCCTTTCTTTATCTTTCTTTGAAGGAGTTTTAGGATATGGCAAGTTTTTCAATTGTGGTACCTCAACTTTCTCCTATTTTTCTCATTCTTTCTTCTGCCACTCTTTCTCATTTTCTTTTCTTTTTCTCTATTTACATAATTTTCGTTATTCATTTCTCCCTCTCTCTCACACTCATTCTTTTCTCCTTCATCTTCTTTTTTCTCAAGTTCTTCCTCCTCAACAGCCAGATCATCACCAATTTCCTTTCTTATCAGTTTACCACTTTTGGTGTTGATAGCATTACATTGTTCCTTAGGATTGGTTTGTGTAGTTGCAGAAAAGTGTCCTGACTATTGGTTAGCTAACTGCCCAACCCGTGTCTCAAGATTTCTGATTGAAGCCTCTGTATTTTTCTGATTTGTTAGAGAATCTTGCATGAATTTCTCGAGAGTATCCTCCAATTTTGATGTTTTTTCATGAATTGAAAGATAATTTTGTTGCTGTTAGAAAGGAGGCTGCCTGTAAAATGGACCAGCGTCTTGCTTCCACCCAAAATTTTTATTCTGATTGTTTCTCCAACCCTGTGAAAAATTGTTAGGATAATTATTATTGTTGGAGAAATTACCTGGCCTTCCTTGATTCATGTAATGGACTGCTTCTTCTTGTGGATAATTCTGATAAGAACAGTGACCATTTGGATGATCACCTCCACAGAAGTCACATCTTAAAGGTTGATGTGATTGACCAGGATTGGAATGCACAACATGTAATTGTTGAGGCAATTTTGACATCTGCTTTGTTAGTGCTTCGATCTATTGAGTCAAATTTTATTTTGAGCCAAAATAGCATCGGTGGTATTCAGATCAAGCACTCCTTTTCTCTGAACAGTTTGCCTGCCATGTTGAGCTTGTTGATCTGTAGAGGCTAATGCATCAATAATCCTTGTAGCCTGTTCTGCATCTACAGACATCATTGTTCCTTCTGTTGCTGCATCCAGGATCATTTTAGTGTCAACCTTAGACCATTACAGAAAATATTCAGCTGGGCAATGTCTTCAAATCTATGATTTGGACATCTTCTTAACAAGGATTTGAATCGTTCTCAGGCTTCACAAAATGGTTCATCCGGTCCTTACCTAAAGGTGGAAATGTCAGATTTTGCCTTGATGTAGCGGGAAGGTGGAAAAAATTTGTTCAAAAATTTCTCCTCTACATCACTCCAGCTAGTCAGGTTTTGATTTGGATGAGATTTTAGCAATTCTTTTGCTCTTCTTGCTAATGAAAAGGAAACAAACGTAAGTATATAGCTTCTAAATCTCCTTCTTCAAATCCCATGGTTCCTATCAATTCATAAAAAGTAGAAATGTGAGTATATGGATCTTCATGATCCATTCCCGTGAATTGATGGGAACTAGTTAAAGTGAGGAATGTTGGCTTCATCTCCAATGATTTGGTAGTAGCTGGTATTGCTATGTTGGAGAAATGTCTTGGTCCCTGTTGCATAGCATATTCTTCAAGTGTTCTTCTTGGTGGATTTTGTCTTTCACCGGCCATATTTTCAAGATTTTGATTTGATTGAGTAGGTGTGAGTTGAGAATTGGAAGTTTCTCCTTGTTTTTGTCTTTGCTTTTTCTTATTCTTACTTAGATTCTTTCGAGCTGTCTTCTCTATTTCTGGGTCAAATTCTAATTGATCCTTAGAAACCTAACCTCGCAAGAACATAAATTAGAGACAACTCAAGCAAGGATTAGCACAAGGATAAAAATTTGAATAAGAACTAATTAAACAAAGGAAACTATTCACAATGCTTAATGAGCTAAACTAAAAGTTATAAAGAACATCGTTCCCCGGCAACGGCGCCAAAAATACTTGTTGATCCCTTGGCAAGCGTACCAAAAGTCAAATGTAGTATAATAGTTTTAAGTACGAGTGTCGAACCCACGAGGAACAGTTTCGATTAAAATTCAAAGTTTGATTGCTCACTAAATATATATACAAGAGAAATGAATTTGTTCATGAATGATTTTGATAACAACTAAACCGAATTTGCATAAAAAGTAATGAAAAACAATATAAAAGTTAAGAGAAAATTCAAGCGGAGAGACTGGGATTGAATTTCATCTATCTCACTCATCTGTATTATGGATAAATATAGATACATAGCATTCGAAACTATCGATATTGATGCAACACACAAAAATCATTTATATCGATTCCTCGGATATAAAATTCATAAGATTAATCCCTTGAATATTGATTACTCAAATATCCAACAAATTATCTAGCTTTACGTTCAAGTGTTATAAGCAATCGATATATTGAAATCTATTCCTAATATTACAACACATCGAGTATTTTCGTTCAGATCGAATTTCGAGAAATACTTTCCAGTTAGATCTAAAAATCGAAACCAAGAATCTATTAATCAGATAGAATCAAGCATAAAGAACAGAACGAAAATACCAATATCGAATAGAAACGAAATTACTATATATAAATATCACCAGATTACATCCGAGTTCGAATCGATTACATTCAATCCCAAGAAGAAGATTAGGTACTCATGGTAGCCATTACAATCACAAAGATTGGAGAAGAAATGAAGAAATTTCGCTTCTACAGCCTTTCATTTAATTTGTTTCCGTCCGTGTTCAGAGCTTCTAAAAATGGAAAGGTTCAAGTTTCAGAATAACGAACAATCTTTCTGACTTTGTTCTTCAACTGAATTAATGAAATTCCGCTCAGGCTCAACTTGAGCGCAACCTGAGCGAGAGAATACTTCACTTTGAAGAAATGTATTCTCGCTCAGGCTTGAGCGAGAGACAAATAGAGGTTGTGTACAAATTTCCTTTCCTCACTCAGTTGCGCTCGAGCGCGAGCTGAGCGAGAAAGTCAACTTTTCTCTTTTTCTCATTTTCTGCTCCATTCTACATGCTCTTTTCATGCCTCTTCCTTTTCTTGTCTTCTACTTCCTGAAAAATACACAAAACTGGGATTAAATGACTTCATCATCATATACATCTCAGAATAAACATATGATTTCAAAATATTCTTAAATTGGGGTGAGTTGACTATCAAAATTAGCACAATTCAATGGATAAGTGCCCACATAGATCATAGGATTTTACTTAAATTGGGCACTTATCAGCCGTGCAATTAATACTCTGTGACGGTCTGACTGTCGCTATGTTTCGCACTGTAACGACGGCCAAGCCGTCACTACACTTAAAAACCAATTTTTTTTTTTCTGAAAATATTAAAAATAAACGTCGCTACGTTTTTAGTTAAAATTTAAATTTGGCGCGTCAACCGTCAAAGCAATTTTTAACGTAGCGACGGTCGTAGCGACGCTACGTTTAAAACTTACGCGCACAAAACCCTTTCCCCCTCCCCTCTTCTTCCTCCTCCTATAATCTCCCCTCCATCCCCAAACTCCCTCCCTCCAGCCACCACTCCGTTCTCCCTCTCCCACTCCCTAACTTCAATTCCTCACCTATTAAGCTCTCTCCCTTGTACAAAGGTTCATTTTGAACCGATCAAAACCTTAAACAGTTGTCCTTTTGTTCCTCTGTCCCTCCTCCTTCGCTGTCCACCACCACCACCACCGTCAACCACCACCAGCCGCCGTTCAGGTAATATTTGATTAATTTATGTTTTCTAATTATAGTTACATAATTATGTAGTTAGTCATTTAATTATGTAGGTAGTTATTTTAGTTGTATAAGTATTTGAGTATATAGGTAATTATTTAGTAATTAATTGTAATTAATTATTAATTATTAGTAATTATGTAGTTATTAATTATCATTAATTACATAGTTAGTAATTATTAGCTATATTATGTAGCCATTGATTATTAGTAATTATTAATTATTAATTAGTAATTATTTATTTTATTTAGCAGATATTAGTTTGTATGCTAATTTAATTTAGGGTTGTTATTTAATTTATTGAATTTAGTTTGTATGTAGTTATTTATTTAATTTATAGGTTTATTTTTTAATATTTAAGTTAACATTATTAAAATTAGGTCAATATATCTCGTATGTGTGGTTGAGGTGGTCAGAAGGTCCCACCTATTAGAGGGAGGGCCATCCCTCAGGGCGAGCTTGATGCACTGCAACTCGCGCACGTCGGGAGAGGACTAGGGATCGTAAAACGGGCTTGGCCCAACAGGCCAGCCTATCCCAACCCTTTAATTTTGTAGGGCTGGGTTAAGGACTCCCAACGCATTGGCCCGTCTAACTCCTCCCGTTCTGGCCCGTTCTAAAACGGGCTGGAGTAATATTAGGGCCGGGCCAGCCCGTCGGGCTGGTAAACAATAAAAAAATTGATTTTTTGGACATTTTGAAATTGGGCCATGAATGGTGTTGTGCCTCCCCGTTGTGGTGATTTTTTTTTTTTTGAAATTTTTATTGTTTGGGATTAGGCCATTTGTGTAAAAAGGGCTACACTCACATACCCTGTGCAACTGTGTAATCGCGTTACCCTCATCACTCTGCTCAACAGACTCGAATACCACCACCACCAACAGCATCCCTTCGCACTGCCGCAGTAATGTCGCGCCTTCCACCGCCCAACAAGGTTCAGTAGCGGCGTCTCCGAGCAGCGCCTCCTCTGCTGCAACCTCTATTCCGATATGCGCGTCCCTCCAGATCTACGCGTCCAGCGGCGGCTCCGATCTGCAGCAACTAGCGCGTCCCTCCGCCTCTGCACATCCCTCCATCTCTGTGCGTCCCTCCGTTCTGCTGCAACTGCAAACTCCGGTCGCTGCCGTGCTAGTAACGGTAAGCTCAGTTTGTCATTCTCCCTCGCTGCTGCTGCTGCTGATCATTTGGAGAGAAAAGGAGTCTTCAATAGTTCAGTTTTTGTTCTATTATTATTGTTATGTTGTGTTGGATTCGTAATTTTTTTTAATACTGTTCTGTAATTTTTATGATGGCTGACTTTATTTTGTTATTTTGTTGTTTGGACAAATTATTTTTATTAACTGATTGGTAGACAATTGGATTGTTGGCTGAAATTTTTTTTGCATTGTGTTGGTGTGGCTGATTATTTTTGTCCATTTTGTTGTAAGGGCTGGCCCGTTGGCCCGTTCAGCTCGTTCAAATATGGGCTGAGTTGACTTTTTTTGTCCATTTTTCAATCAGGGTCAGCTTGTCCCGTCCCGTCCCATTTTCTGACGGGCTAGGACGGGCCAGCCAGTTTTGCCACCCCTAGAGAGGACCAACCTCCCTCACCCTAAGCATTTGCCAGAGCAGCATGCAGCATCAGCCCCTCCGGCGTACGTGCAATCTTCTTCTTCCTCCCCTCCACTTTCAGCCCTTGTAGAGGTGGCCCAACCTGCTGCACCTGCTGGAGTGATGAGGTTCATCCCTACCCCGAGATATCAGGAGCTTCCCCCCGAGGTAGGTCATCAGCAGCCAGAGGATGACCTGCCACATATTTTCGATGAGGAGGGTGAGGGCGACCCTTAAGCTGAGATTGGTAGGGAGGCTGACGAGGAGCTTGATGTACACCAGCCTCCGCACCGGGGTGCCAGCTCCAGTGCCGCTCATGAGCTGGACCCTCAAGGTAGGGTAATCATCCGACCTTATGGTAAAGGGTGAGTTTCTAAGATTTTTTATTTCTTTAATATTTTGCATTTTTATAAGTTTCAGTTAACATTGAATTTATTTATTTTGCAGTTGAGTGCATAACAACCCCCTATCGCGGCCATTGGTCATGCGATTCGCTCATAATTCCGGGGTCCTCACTATTTGTGGGAGGTTACCTCGAAGGATGTGAGGGACAAGTGGTGGGAGGAGTTCACGGTATGACATTTTCAAATGACATTTTACATTATTTTTTTAACTTGTTATGACATTTTCAAATGACTAGCCCTAAAAATTTTTCTTTTACAGAGCAGAGTTACTTGGGCCCCCTGAGGACGAGGCTTGGATTAAGAAGGTGTATGAGTAGACGATTGCTCGACGCCTTCGGGATATGCTGAACAAGGCCTGGACGAGTGGGACTCGGCCCACTTGGTGTGATGAGGAGGTCTAGGAGGGTCTTTTGGCCTACTGGGCCTCTGATGAGTTCAAGGGGAAGTCCGCTCGTAACAAGAGCAATCGGGCTTCTTGTCGAGGCAGGGCGGTCCACGCAACGGGCCGCAAGACCCACATTGAGGTCGCGTTGGATATGGTATGTGAAAACCTACTCTTCTATGTTATTTTTGTATTTTCAATTAAAATAATTAATTAGTGTAATTTTTCTATGTAGCGACAACAGCTTAGGCGGGATGTAAATCCCGATGAATTTTTTGTGGCCACCCACACAAAATGGTGGTGGCTGGGGTGGACGAGCGAGCGCGGTCCACATATGTAAGTCAAATTACCAGTGTTTTTTTTATATAATTTGATATATTTGCAATAGAATAACTAACTAATTATATGTTTATCTCTATTCAACAGACAAACTACCATGACCGCTTGAGGGAGGTATAGTCATAGATGGGGGACAACTCCATCACTGATGGGTCCACCAAGATACAAATCTGGAAGGATGTTGCTGGTGGCAAGACTCGAGGCCGTTGTTATGGCATCGGGGACTTGTCAACCAACAATCTTCTAGTGTGACCAGCCTCACTTAGGAGTCTCGGGCCCACACCAGCGAGAGCGACGTGTCACAACATTCATCTGACGAGGCGCTGTCATTAAAGCAAAGCTGCAGGCTAGCCGAGCTGAAGAGAGGGCTGATCACTGTCAGGCCCAATACCAATGGTTGGTGGAGGACTTCGCACAACTCTGACGACGGTTTCAATTAGTGTTGGATGCCTGCCAGTGCAGGTGGTTCTATCAACCACTGTCAGGCTCAGCCACACCCACACTACGATGGCGACCTGGATGACTAGCCCGTGGATGAGGATGAGGATCGTGGCCCACAACCACAACAACGTCGTTGCCGTCTGCCATGATTTTTTTTTTGTATTATATTTTTCTACTCTTTGTATAAATACTGTTTATATTATATATATTATTTATTTTCTATGAGGGTGTTTTTATATTGTCTTTGTTGTTTTTTCTTTATATTTTATATCGTTAACAAATATCATATAAAATTTATAAAATAAATAAATAATTTATAATAATTCAACCGTAAATTTGTCAATTAAAAAACTAAATATAAGTCAATAGTGACGGCCATGACCGTCACTAGTTATAAATTTATTTAAAAATAATATAAATGCTAGCGACGACCATGGTCGTCGCTATGGTGTGACGGCTTAGCAGCGACCTTTGATCTTTTCTGGTAGTGACGACCTTCAGCATTGCGACGACTTTAGCGATGGTCAAGCTGACGCTACGTAGCGACAACTGTTTTGCTCGTCGCTACAGTATTAACGACGGGCATTTTAACGACGTCCTTGTGGCCGTCGCTAGGCCGTCCGTATGCACGTTTGTAGCGACGATTTTCCCCTTGTAGCGTCGCTAAAAGACGAAATTCTTGTAGTGAAACATGACATGTGTAATGGGTGAACAAATTTAATATAGAGTAAATACATAAATAGAATAGATAAAGGGAGATGTGAAAATATTAATTAATAAAATAAAGAAATAAATAATATATTGAAAAAAACACATTAAACTTAATTTAAATCAACAATTTATAATATTTCTTAACATGTGTTTTTATGTAATGAAATATATAAACAGAAATATATAATGAGAGAAACTGTTTTAATATAATAATAATAAAAGAAAATTAAACCGTGATTAAAAAATAAATTCAAAGAAACAACAGGAGTAATACTGCTTCCCGTGGAGGATACCCGTGGTTCGTAAAAAATCACTTTACTGAAATAAAATAAATAGGAATGAATAATGAGAGAAATAATAATAATAATAATAATAATAATAATAATAATAATAATAATAATAATAATAATAAAAAAGAAAATTAAAATGTGATAAAAAGAAAAAAAATAAAAATGATAGGAACAGAACTACCGCCCGTGGAGGATACATGTAGTTAAAAAATCTAAAATTTTAATTTGATATAATTGCGAAATTATTTAAACTTATATATATATTGTATTTTAATAAAGTATTTAGATTTGTGATGTGCAAAGAAACATAAGTGCTAGAACATAGAAGATAATAAAAATATTTTGAGAGAAGAGGGGAGAATAGAAAAGAAAAGGATACAAAATTTGAATTGCTCGGAGTTGAAAGAGTGAAAAAAAGATTGGAAAGACTTTTTGATAGAAAGAAAGGAGAGTCCCAATTAATGATAGCTAAAAAAACTAGCTCTATGTAATATTATAGAAAGAAGATTGAAAAGACTTTTTGACAGAAAAAAAAAGAGAGTCCCAATGAAAGGCCCAACAAAAGACTTTGACCGCAATAAAACAGAAGACTTTGACCGAAAAAAAATATGAAGCTGAATGCTTTGGGCTTGAGTCCAAGGTCGCCCCGTGTTTTTCTATTTTGTAGTGTAAATAAAATATATTTTGTATAGAGGAGTTAAAATTATGTTTTTACTTAAGCCACAAAGGCTATGTATGTTTGAAAAAAAAAATTCCCACTAATTTGTGAACTCATACATGCACAATTCGTGCTTTTTCATTTCAAGTCTCAATAGGTAGTAATATGGAGTTAGGCTCTCGCATTTTTATGGCATCAGAGCATTCCTTTAAGGCTAGGGAAAAATGGTCTTAATTTGTTTGTTAGTTGATTGATTGTTGGATGGCAATATTAGGCCACTGTACTGGTTGTGATTTTTATCTTTGGGCAAATATACTTGTGGAATGAAATAAAATAGAATATTTAAAATTCAAGTATCGTTTAACAAAGATTGATTAAGAATGTTAAATTAAATTAAATCTTTATTGATGATTTAAGAGGGAATGTTTATGATTTGATTTATAGGTTGAGATTAATAATAATTAATTAAGTAGAGAGAAAGACAGTTAACCCAGGAAGCAAACAAATGCAAATAGGATTCAATTACAAAACTGCCTAGGGCGTATAGTTTCATTTAAGTGTTTATTAGATTTTTCCCAATTTCCCTTATAAATTATGCTAAGACAAATGTCAATCACTCATATATATATATATATTCTATAATTTACTTGAGTTTTACATTAATTTGTGTTTGGATGGAGAATTTTAGAATTCCTAAAATTATAATAGATAATGTTGAATAAATTGTTAAAATGAGAGGAATTGACAATGACAATCTAAAAAGTTTGAACATAAAAGAGAAATGTTGAAATTCTCTCTCAATATTTGTCATTTGAAATTCCCCTATTTGTCATAAAAAATTATTCTATTTGTCATTTGGAATTCTTTCTTATACTATTTTAAAACATGAATTCTAGTAATTTTAAATTTCTCTACCCAAACACAAGGTAAATGTGAAATGCATAGTGTAACTTACGAAAAAACATTATAATGATAAATGCATAGTGTAACTTACAAAAAAAAAATATAATAATAAATGCGTAATTTCACCTCTTTGTATTCCATTGAGTACTTTTAACAATTTACTTATCTCTTAACAATTTATATTTTTATCAGTTTTTCTTTTACATTTTTTTTACTTTTACATAATAAATAAATTAAAATATCAAGTTAATTGAGTTATGTTTCTAATTTTTATTCATACATATAATATCAAAAAAAATATTCATACATATAAATTTTCATTTTTATGAATTTAAAATTAAAAACTACAAGATACATAAATATATTTAATTTATAATAATTAAGTCATTTTTTTATTTTTCATTTTTTAATTTAAATCTTAAATTATATAATATTAATTGAGAAAGAAAAATTATATAATATTAATATATTCTATACATTAAATGTATATGTAATAGTTATTATAATACCTAATGAATTATTTTTTTAAATGCATAGCTTAATTTACATAAAAATTATAATGATAAATGCGTAGTTTCACCTCTTTGTATTCCATTGAGTGCTTTCAACATATTACATTAAAGAGCTTATATGATGATGATGATGATGATGATGAGGATGAGGAGGAGGAGGAGGAGGAGGGTTATTTCATATTATAATTGTTACTCAATGCATATCATATATTACCTATTACAATTAAGGCCTATATTTATGTGATATAAGTGTGTGTATACATAACCACACATCTAAATTTAAATAATAATAATAATAATTGTTTAAGTAATTTTAATATATAAATTTTATGTATAAGAACATTTATATTAGTTATTAATAACTATATTCACCAATAATGGCAAAAGACACTTCATCACAAAATTAAATGTGATGATTAGACAATTCAAATCATTTTTATCTTACTTTATATATTGAATAGATAAAATAGCAAGTAAAATATAAACTGAAAAGGTCTTTAATGCTTCATCGTACCAAAAATATCCTTTTTTTAATTTTATGGAATAAAGATTATAGTAATTTATTTATGTTAATAACATATTACATTAAAGAGATGATGATGATGATGATGATGATGATGATGATGATGATGATGAGGAGAGGAGGAGGAGGTTGAGGAGGAGGGTTATTTTCTTTTATACTCATAAGACTTATATTTATGCAATATGTAAGTGTGTGTGTATATAACCACTTATCTGTACATAATTACAATTATTTCATATGTATTGGACGACTAATTAATATGTTATGATACCTATTAAACTATGCTCATTGTTTAAAATATTTATTAGATAACATAAACAATAAAAAAATAATTTAGCATATTTAAATGATATTTATTAACCTACTAAAACAAATATGATCATTTACAACATTACACCTTTCATCATGTCCTTTCACTTTCTTATTACTTTGTATATATATAAAGAACACTCATACTAAAACCTTTATAATTGAGGGGAAAAAATAGTCTGACAAAATCATGTATAAAAATACTTTTATAAACTTACATATTAGTATATTACTAATATTTTTTAGGAGGATTCCACTAATGATGATGAATCTTTCACAAGATATGATTGGAAAATGAAAACACAAATTTTAGAATATAGGATACTCAACATATGACAGAGAAAATAATTAATTAGTACATATTTTATATATATATATATATGTGTGTATATTTAAAATTTACTCATATAACATTATAATTATCAATTCTAAATAAACACGTGCAATGCACGGGTGATATTTCTAGTTCTAATGATATTAATACCTTTGTGTCTTAAAATACTACCCCAAATGAAAATCAAGAAAAGCATAAAAACCATTATGTTGGTTAATTTAATAATTGATTGGAATTATAGGAGTAAAATTTATCCTACAAATCATATATTCAATTTACTTTATAAATCTATTAATTGAGAATGGTACGATCACCTATTATCAAACCAAATAAGATTTGACAATTATGATCAAATCTTTATATAATAAAGCAATAAGACAACACAATTATAAAATGAAAACAAAAATTGATAAAGGAAGAGGATTTAAATCAAGTTCATAACGTCCACCATAACCTTTTGGCTAAGAAAAACATAAATCAATCACAACTAAAAATCCTAAAATAGCTATAACCACTAAAAAAACTAGATAGAAGAGAGAAACCCTTGTGAAAAAATTGCTTCACTCCATAAGTTGCTAAAATCCTATTGCAAACCACTGTTACTATGTTAGAGATTGATTGAAAGGGTCTTTCAAGCTTCAAAGTGACACCATTTTTGTCACCATACGTTGCAACTTTCCCTTGTGCATGAAGCACTACCATTAGGAATAGGCCAACTTTTAAGGTCATTACCCAAAATACTACAAAAAAATTTCAAGCTTTATTCGTGTTTAGCATTTGGTTCATGTCATCGTCAATGTCATTTTACTGCCACGATCTCACTCCACTGTCACACCACAACAATCTCCTCAAATTTGCTACCAGTTGGCTTCATCTTTCTCGTAGTTCATCCGCAGTAAGTAGCCATCATCACAATAGGGGTGTCAAATGGATAGATTGGATGAGATTTAGATCAGGATTATATGGATGGATTGAAATAATCCATTAAGCAGTTGGTGTCCATAAAAATTTATTTAAAAAATTCAATACATGACCAGAAATAAAAACTATTCAATCCAGCTATTGAACAAACTAGTTTGTGGATGGAGAGGCAATCCAGCCAGAAGGGGGAAAAAGAAGGGCAGGAGGGGGGAAAAAGAGGGCGGGGGGAACGAAAAGGGGGGCGAGGGACAGGGGGCGCAGTAAAAGCCCCCTATGTCTTCATCTCTCCTCTTTTTTCTCCCTCCTCTACTCTATTTCTCTCATATTCCCCTCTCTCCATCTTTTCTCCTCTCTCTCTCCTCTCCCTCTCCCTCTCCCCCTTTCTCTCCCCACGTTTTTTTGTCAATCTCTCTCTCCCCGCCGCGTTTGAAGAGCTGGCCCGTATAATGACCCAAAAAATAAATAGAACTAGGTCGTAATAGTAGTATTTATTTAATAGCATGTGTAAAATCAACTCAACCCAACACTTTTATTCCGTGTCATTATTATTAGATTATTAAAATGCTAGGTTGTTAAACTGTTACTTTTTCTCTCACTTTTTTTTTTATCGTTAATCATTTGAAAGTTTAGACTTCAATATGGAAACAAGAAATGGTTTGTTTTTTTTTTGTCTTCAATATAGTAACTGCACAATCATTTCCACATGCTTAGTTGCCACATAACCATCCAATGGATTTTTTTTCTTGGTTCTACACAATCCATTGGATTTAAAAAGTTTTTAGATGGACTACTAACCATCCATGGAATAAAAAGATCCATTGGATCCAATCCATTAATTTTTTTTTTCCTATGATGGATGGACTGGATAGAATTACATAATGGGATTATATAACGGATGGATTGGATGGATGATGGATAAATGGATTGATTTGTCATCTTTACATCACAAGCAAGAGCTACCTCACCTTTTCAATGGCACCAATTCTCCATCCTATATCACCATTATGGTGCAATGATGGATTTCCATCTCGACATATCTTAAAAGTTTCTTAAATGGACCCTACAATCCATCCCACAATTTTATTACATTGATTAAATAAGTATTAAAATGTAAATAAACAAAAAATGTATAGCAATCCGCTTTTGCTGATAATGCAAGTAGCACCGATCACCTTTTTACGAAAATCCCACAAATTTCTCTATTGATTAAGCAACACATCTACAAATGAGAACAACCATCGTGTGGCAAGAGATGTATGCAATGGAGATGCTCTAAAGTGGGTAGAAAACCCCACACATGGGGAGAGAGCCCCCTAGGGGTGCTACGTGGGTTTCTTTTCTTTTCTCTCCTAGGTTTATATTAGAAAATGGTAATTCCATAATTCTTAAGTTTAAAAAAAATAATGTGTTTTTTAATTTTTTAAAGTATGTATATTTCAATGACTGCATTTAGTTTCTTTGTTGAACATAATTGAAATTATCATGCTTAAAATTGAAAAAATATAACGAGTTTTTTTTTAATTTTTAATAAGAATTTTAATAAAATAATTAGAAAATGAGGAAGGATCAAATTACATCAATATAAGTTACATTAAATGTTACACCTTTGAATAACTTTTTATTAGATCACTATATTAAGTAATCCACCGTTAGATTGAAACTATCATATAAATCATGTATATAAATTTTCATATTAATCCAAAATTATTTGATATATTATTAAGATGTCTTAAGATTAATGTCATATATACATTTGAAATATAAGAAAGAATCAACCATTTGATTATCAATTTTTTAGTGTTCAAATTTTTTGAAATTTGACACAAATAATCAAGATAATAAATAAATACAATTCAATAGTTGGATTAATAAAAATCACATTCGATCTAAAGTTATCAATAGTATAAGACTTGATGTAACTTATACTAGTGTAATTTCATCCCTACTCTTAAAAAACACACTTTAAAATATGGCTAAATTATGTTTTTGGTCCCTCAAAATATCTCGATTTTCACATTTGGTCCCCCCCAAATTTTTTTCCCAAGTGGTCCCTCAAAAATTATAACGCATTCCCATTTGGTCCCTCCGTTAGTGCACCGTTTACTATTTCTGTTAAATGCTTGTGTGGCAGCTTATTAGGTGGACAAAATAAGCCTACATGACATGCATATGTGTCACCTTATGTGTCCTACAAATACATGCCATGTAGGTTTATTTTGTTTACTGTTGAGTTTCTGGCAAGCATACCAAATTCTCAGCAGTATAACAGTAAGTAGAGTTATCGTATCCACAGGGAACAGTTCAATTTTATAAGGTTAGTGATCACAATTATCAAGTAGAAACAGAGTGTATGATTTTTGATTGAGAATTGAAAGTAGAAAACAAAATAAGATAGAGAGAGATAGCAATTACTTGGACTAGGATTGAATTTCGTTTCATCGCACCCCTTTCATATATGACCCTTAATATTATTTATGAATATAAACTTATGATACCCTAGCCAAACTATATTATTTTAAGCCAGGTTAATGGCGCTAAAATACTCAGGAATAATTCATGCGGGTTCTCCCATGCGACAAATTACCCCGGCTCTTACAGCTCTAATTTTCCGTTTGTTAAAACTATCAATTCGTCATATATTTCTATATCGACTACTATGAGTATTTTTACCAATCAGAGTTCGAGTTTCCTACATTCTCAGCTCCCCCAAACTCACTGTTAATCCTATAGAACCACCTTTCAAATGCATCCTATAGAATTAACTTATAACTCCGGCAGACAGGCGGAAGCTACGCATTAAGCAAAGTATAAAAATATCGATATCATAAGAATAGGGATTCATAAATAATAAAAAGAATTCACATACAATTGGGGATTGAATCAACTACATTCAATCATATTGAGAAGTTTAGCTACGCATGGTAGCCATTACAACCCAATGAAGAAACTGTCACACTTTCTTCAAGCCCTTGCCTTGTCGTTTCCCCTTAACCTCTTTGTCTCTGGCCTTCCAAAGCTCCCTTTGATCTTTGCAAAGGTTCTATATATAAAGGTTGGAAAGCTATCTGAAATCTAGAAGGAATCTGATTTGAAATCTGTTTGAAAAATTGATTCGCGTCCTGCGCTTCATCCTGCGCTCAGCGTGCTTTGAAGCGCAGGATCCAGAAAGCTATTTTAATGTTGCACTCCACCTACGCTCAGCGCAGGTGGAGCGTACGTGAGTTACGTTCCAGTTTTCCTTGTTTCCCTCTTTTTCAGCTTGATCTCTTCCTGATCTTATCCTTGCTTGATCTGCTTTCCATACTTTCCTCTTTTTAGCTTGATTTTGTGCTGATTTGATCTTCAATTTGAATTTAGAATTAAATCTGCATAATCCTTATCGTAATAATTGCTGATCTTATTCAAATCAGGTGTCATTTAAATCCTTATCTTGTAGATTCTTTATTCAAATAAATGTTATCTTGTTTCTTCATTTAAAACTTGCTCTTTTATCTGCAAAATCAACAGATTTTCTATCAAAATAGCATCAAATTCAAATTCAAATCAAATATTCTCAATTTATGCAATCGTTACTAAAAAGAGGTATTTTGGGGCATGAATTTACTATTTTACCCTTGATAAGTGCATAATTAATACAAGAAATTATCATATATTTTTCACTTATCATTTACCTAAGTTGCCACGCAAGCATTTAACAGAGATAATAAACGGTGCACTAATG
This sequence comes from Sesbania bispinosa, assembly GCA_026901365.1. Lineage (NCBI taxonomy): Eukaryota > Viridiplantae > Streptophyta > Magnoliopsida > Fabales > Fabaceae > Sesbania > Sesbania bispinosa. The sequence continues at coordinate 252,501 of QLOH01000177.1, forward strand.
GAGGGACTAAATGGAAACACGTTATAATTTTTGGGGGACCAAATGGGAAAATCGCGATATTTGGGCGACCAAAAACATATTTTAGCCGTAAAATATGTAAGGATAGCGTTGTTTGTTTCCATAATTTAATAATGACTAAAATATGTTTTTGGTCCCCTAAAATATCGTGATTTTCCTATTTGGTCCCCAAAATATTTTTTTTCCATGCTAGTCACCCAAAAATTATAACGCATTCCCATTTGGTCCCTCCGTTAATGCACCGTTTAAAAGTCTGTATTAAATGCTTATATGGCAACTTAGGTGAATAAAATAATCTTAAATGACGTTCCCATGTGTCATTTTATGTGTTATAAAAATTCATCCTTTTAAATTTAAGAAATCCCTAATTATCATAGAAATTAGGGCTGCTCAAAATACAGTTCAGTATACCGAACTGCAATGAATTGTACCGAACTGATTTCTAGTTCGAATGAATTGAACTGAACCAGTTTTCAGTTTGGATGAAGCGAATTGAATCAATTTTTTTGGTAGGTGAATCGGTTCTAAACACAAAACTGTATTGGTTTTCAAATTTTAAAAACTGAAATCCTCCCAAACTCTCTAGAGTTTGTCTTCTCCCTTCATGGTAGTCTCCATGCTCAGCGTTATAGCCACCGCCCCAATCCATTCCACACCGTTGCTGAAATTTCAAAACAACTTCACCGCTTGGAAATCTCAATCTGAGGCGGGTGATTACCATCGACGAACCACCAGAGCACTGCTTGAGTTTCTCAGCGGTTTCGAAGGCAGAGATCACGGCGGCAGATCGGATGCAGTGGTGCTTCCATTCTCGTTGGGGAAGACAAGACTAGCGAAGGGACGCATCAGAATTTGGTAATGAGTGTGGCTCAACAAGTTGGCATAGAGAACCTGAACCTGTACATGAGGGAAAATGACATCGTGTTATCATGCTTCCATTGTGAAAAAACCAGAGTGATCGAGAAAGGAGAGAACGAAAGAAAGACACCGTTACTTAATTTTAGAAGTTGCAGTTCGAACTGGTATGCTTATTGAATTGATAAAAAAGTTGAGTTAGTGAACTGTGTTTTTAAAAACTATAACCAATTGCTGAATTGTTTTGGTAGTTCTTTTTTTTTTTTAACAGTTCAAGTACAGTTCTATGGTTCAATTACAGTTCAGAGATATTTCGAACAACCCTGATAGAAATCCCCAAACATTCTTCTGAAAACCCTAACACTATGTCTAGATTACCCATGGGTGCTGCTCCCCTTACTCTACATACCAAACACTGCTCTCCTTCCTCTAACAGTTGTCGATCCACCAACACTCTTGGAAATCAAAACTTCATGTGTTAGAAGTATTGAATTAAGTTACAACTGTTAAGTCAAATCCACACAATTTCAAATTCTCACATTTACATTGCCTTGCACTTGGTCAAATGTAGTGCCTTCATGTTGAGGAGTTGACACTCTTCTTCTACCCCTCATGGTTCATTTTCCTAATGCAATTACACTAAAGGGAGAAATGTGTTACCTTTTGAACCCTTCCACTTCAACAAATATCACGTGACGATTTCTTCACTTAAGCAACAACATAGATTTCTTCACACACTATCAACCACTAACACAATGTCAATAGCGGGAGCAAGAGCAACGTTTATGCAACTCCTTCTACCACAAGGTATTGTGCCCTAACACAAGTCATGCAAGAATATGACCAACCCTTACTAAAAATCCATGTAAGATGCTTCAGATGACTTATGGGGATGCCATTTAGGATTATTTTGTCCACCCAAGCTGCCACATAAGCATTTAACATAGACTTTTAACGGTGCACTAACAGAGGGACAGAATGGGAATGTGTTCCAATTTTTATGGACTAGTTTGGAAAAAATATATTTTTGGAGATCAAATAAAAAAATTTTAGAGACCAAAAACATATTTTATCCTTTAATAATTAAACTATACAAACCTTATGTTATTGGGAACAGATTAGACTTCTTCCTTTAAAATATCTTTCAAGCCAACCTGTAGATTAGATCATTTAAAAGAAGAATATGATTGAGAAATTAATGAACAATCTTTAGCAGGAAGACATTATAATGTCAAAATAATTGATTTAATTAATTTCATAAACAAGAACTCCCTTTACTAATTGCCTAGCTTTTCATTATGGCATGTTTAACTAAACTCCCCCACAAAACAAAAGAAGAGACTGATTATTGGCTACTATTATGGAAATTTTGGTAGACGAACCACGCTATGTGTGTCTTAACTCAAGACAATGTGTGTGCCAAAGCATGTGTGCTTTTTTCACCTGTGTGGATCTCGAAGAATGGCCTGAGCCCTGAGCAGACCAGGCTAGCTGGACATGCAAATTCGAGCCATGGGGCGTCCATGGCCCATAGCATTAGTGGACCATAGACGGCTGGCAACATTACTTTACAGTTTACAGTGTTGCAGAATTTGTGGGCATGACATGGGGTTTGTGGATGCTGGAGCAAGACATTGCCTATGTCTACTGTTTTTTTTTTTTTTTCATTTTGTTTTTATTACACAGTTTAAAACTTTAAATATATTTCCTGTCTGCATATATGAAACTGTTTCGTATTTGTAAAATAAGGTTACAATGAACTATAAAATACTGTAATTAGATCTATTTGGTTTGTTAACTGAGAGTTTCAAATGCTCTATATAAAAATAGTTGAAATAAAAAAAATTAAAAAAAAAAACTTTTTCATGATTAGGCAAGAGATGAAATATTTTTTTTTAAAAAAAAACAATGATTCACTGATAATTTAAAAATAATATATAAAGTTTTACGTGATCAGTAAAGATGATATCATTTTAAGATTGAAAAGCTTTTACCAGTGAAAAATTATAGTTATCATTAATGATTTAAGGTTTTCCTATTCAGTGACGGTGAATTAAATTTGATTATAAAAGATAACAACTATTAAGGTTAGAAGGTAAAACTAGTATATCATACTTAATGATATAGTTAAGCATTATTAATAACACCAGAAAGATCAGGACCATGGGATGAAATCTTAATTATGCCTATCTCACACAACGGTTTGGTTTAAAACAGATCATCATTTCTTTCATTGCTAATTCAGCCTATTTTTCTTTTGCATATTGACTCAAATATGCCGCTCCAAGGCTTCTATTCATAGGCTACTGATAGGTATGTACTAACTTGTTTAGGGGACCACACTTTCCAGTTTCCATTATTCACATTTTGTTACTTTTTTAATTATTTATTCCCTTCATTTTGATCAAATTATTAGATCCAGCATTTTTAAGCTGAAAATTTTAATATATATCAGCAGAAAGCAATTAATATTTTTCAATTAAACATAAATGCAATAGAAAGAGGCTTATTTCCATTCACATGAAAAAATGTTGACAATCAATCAAGGACAAGGACATGCCCTCAATCCTGACACAACTACACAACATCCAAGTAGAAATTTTTTCTATTTGTGTTTTTCTTTTGTAATGTTAGTTAGACAAATACTACACAATAATTTACATGAGATTAGATCTTTTTCTCTTCAGGCGAGGATGAGTGTAATGTAAAGTTGTTAGGTCTGAAGCAGTTGGAACACTATCCAATTGCATGTGGACAGTTCAGGTTGCTAAATTACCTAATGTCATTACAAAGGTCAAATAATGCAATTACCATAATGAGCCTCTTATTAGCTATTTCATCTTTCACATTTTCCCCCAACATTAATCTCCCAAATTCAGCCTGCAAAATGTGAGGGTTAAGACCAGATCTGCAACTGCAAGTCTGCAACAATAGATTCCTCACACTTTTTCTGCAGTTGTCACTCCTTAGATTCCTCACACATAAAAATGTCGGACAAAAACTTTGAAAAAAAAAAAAAAACTAAATTCACATGCTTTGTGATAGAAAAAAGCTCAACCATGATGAAGGTTATTGAATTTGTTTGGTTTAGAGTTGAATTGTGATTAATCTGATAAAATCACGTTTCTAACGCTAGATATAATTGTGTTGACAAATCCAAACTTGAGTTTAGCTAATTCCAACGCGAAACCAAACTCATGCATCATATTAAAAGTAAGTTTAACTACAAAAGAAAATATTAGAGAAATGTGAAGAAAAGGAAATATAGTAAGAATAATAGTATTTGAAAACTTAGTTAAATTAAATGTCACATGCAATAGTAACACGGAGATACTTTCAAACAAGGAAGAAATATGATGGCACCTTGCATTGGAAAGCTAACCCTTACAACTACAGTTGCTCTTTTTTCCTAACAGTTTTGACCGGTTATTTTTGACCTTATCATGTGCTGTTATGAATGGATGACTCCTAAGTTTGTGAAAATCCATACACCAAATCTGATGAAAAATGGCTTCTCTGCATCCAACTATGCCCGGAAGTAAGCACTTTTGAATATAGTAGAATTAAAAACAACCTTGGATTCTAAAAAGTTAGTACAGATTAAAGTTTGGACTTAAAAGGTAAATTTTAACCCAAAAAAAATATTAAAAGAGGGACAAGTAAGTAGAGAGAGAGTAGACAAAGGTGCAGAATATAAAAAGGGTTGTTCTTTCACTCACTCTCACTCACTGCCAGTCCATATGCCAGTTTGGAAATATATAATTTTTTAAATCCAATTAATGCTGCCAAGAACACCTCTGGCAGCATCTAGCATTCATTCATTCAGCTTGTGACTAAGATCTCTCACTCTCTTCATAAGTTCATGCTAAAATTCCTCCCAATCCACTCTCCTCTTATTTTCAACTTCTGATCTCCACTACCCTAATCAACTTTAGCCTTCTCTGCCTTCACCTATCAGATTGTGCCCTCAAAGTTCATCTTCATCATCAAGAATGATGCAAGACTCAATTGGGATTCCTGCTTGCTTTTCTTCTGCAGAGAAGCTGAGTGATGATCATGGGGCTGTGACCCGTTCAGGCCAGAGTGTTTACATGTCTGTATATAGAACAAAAGTTGCTGATCACTGCCGCTTGATCACCATCACATGGTGCAAAAATCTGTTGCTTCATGGCTTATCAGTATCAGTGGAAGGCCCAGAAGGAGAAGCTCAGTATACCTGCAAGGTTGAGCTAAAGCCATGGTACTTTTGGAGGAAACAAGGTTCCAAGCGCTTCATAGTAGATGGTAAAGCTGTGAACATCTTCTGGGACCTTAAAGCTGCAAAATTTAATGGCGAAACAGAACCAACCTCAGAATACTATGTAGCAGTGGTTTGTGATGAAGAGGTTGTACTTCTTCTTGGTGATCTAAAGAATGAGGCCTACAGAAGGACAGGGTGTAGGCCAGCACTTATTGATCCCATTTTAGTCTCAAAAAAGGAGCACATATTTGGGAAGAAGAAATTCTCTACTAGAGCTAAGTTCCACGAGAAGGGTAGGTGGCATGAGATCTCAATTGAATGCAAGAACAGGGGCAGTAGTGGAGATTCTGTAAGTGGGCTTCAGCCAGAGATGGAGATAAAGATTGATGGGCACTTGGTCATTCATGTCAAGCACTTGCAGTGGAAATTTAGAGGTAATGAGTCAATTCATCTAAGCAAAATGAGAATAGAGGTATATTGGGATGTTCATGATTGGTTGTTTAGTCCTGGTTTAAAACATGCTTTATTCATTTTTAAGCCAATTTTGTCATCTTCATCACCACCGTTATCATCCTCATCATCGCCTCCATTATCAACAAGGACAAGGAGTTCTGAATCAGTGGAGGGATTTAGTGTTAGTGGGTCATCAGAGTTCTGCTTGTTTCTCTATGCTTGGAAGGTTGAATGAAAGGGTATTGTCAACCTAATTGTATATCATCATCAACGCCGGCACAATAAGGTTGGAAAAGGAACTGAGTCTCCAAGTTATGGAACAAATGGAATGGTGAGGATGCAGATTGAGATAGAGAGAGAGATAGATTTGGATTGAAAAAACCTGTGGGGCCAAACAGGGTTTGGGAGAGTTAGTTACAGCTGGGGTTGAGCAAATGCGCATAATTGGACAAGACAGATAGATTGTATCACACTCACACACATGCCCAATAATTCTCCATCTAGAGGCATCTACGTCTACATCTACATTTACCCACACTGAAAATGCTAATGCTCTTTCTTGATCTGATCTTGGTAACCGAGCTATAAATGTTTTTCTTCTAAAATCTATCAACCAAATCAAAGGTATGTGTTATCTAAATTTTGTATCACAGAAATATAGACAGTAGATCACTTAAATTGAATGTCTGTATTCGTGCATGTGGCGGAAAATGGTGTCCCGGGAAGAGAGTAGGGGTGTTTGGTGATGATGTAGAAACAAACAATAGTGCAATAATCCATGTATGTGCACCTCACGCATATTAATACATATTGTTTTCTTTCTAGTAGTTGGATTATCAGTATCATTGTTAACATTATTGCTTAGCTGCATGTGTCCATTAATCTATATCATAAATTATACAAATATGTAAGCGGTCCTGGTAGACGAGTATGGAGTAAAAAAATTGAAGTAAATGAATTTGGTAGAGAATAACGCACCTTAGAATAGATAAACAGTACTACTGGTTAAAGCCCAAATATGTGGTTCAGATTTTGGTCCAATAGTACTATTTTTATATTCATTTCAGTTCTTGAATCCTGCCGGGCCTTCAGTCACTTCAATTAATAATTTAATATGATATGCCAATTTATTACTATACTTGGTAGAGGACTATAGACAAATAGTTACTTAATTTAATTCAATGCTGCGTGCAGACTGCAGAGTAATAATTTTTTAAATATGCAAAATCGTACATGTATCAAAAACTGTATATAAAAAATGACAGCAGCGTTTGTTGCAAGATAATTAATAGTAGATTTGTTCTAAAGGGGTCAAAAGAAATGAGCAAGTGAACAACAAAGTTCGTCTTTTTCTGGAAGCAGTTGAAACAATTTTGACCAGAGGAGATTATTGATCCACGTCAACGTCAAAAACAATAATAACGAACGAGGTAAACCTGAAGGATTCAAAAGTACAAGGCAAACAGGGCTGATTTACCAAAGAAAAATAATTGGTAGGCCCAGATTTTATTGCTCAGCAGCACAAAGGTAATAATTTAACTGGCAAAGTGAAAATTTAAACTTACATGTACACTAGGTGGCGAGACACTTATCTTCAAGAATATGCCAAGCATCAAGGAAAAATAGACCAAAACCACTTTTTTTTTCTTTTTGTTTTTAATTTTGCAAAAATTAAGTTGCTATTGGCATACATGGAGGAGATATGTTCATTTTGAACCAAAACCAAACCACCTTGAAAAGAAGAACTTGTTTTTCCCACGAGAGGCTTCCTTTTCTGCATTTGCTGGTGCTGGTGTAGGAGATTGCAAAGGTGGCGTAGTAAGTTTGACTGCAAGGATAAGTTTGTTGTCACCACATTCATGGTTGGAACAAGGTAAAATTGACTTACTGAGAATATCTCTTTAATAATTAAGGGAGAATGAGTTCAAAATATATATACCTTTTATGTCGATGGAATTTGTTTTTGGACTTGACATGGTGGTTTCACGGTCAGATGTAGAGCTTGACTTTCTCCCGCGAGCTTTATGCTCCATATTTCCTTCATTGTTTTGGTCACCTATAATTACCAAGAATAAAGGATGAAAATACTCAAACTGTTAAGAGAAGATTCTAAAATATCAAAATAGCATGAATTAAGTTTCAAACAGAAATCACAAATGTGAGACGTCAGAAAGCATATGAACCATATTATAATGTTCAAACTTAATTTAGAAAACTGCTACTACTAACAGGGTAACTATTGTATAGCGTCCTTAATGCATTTACTGCTGCAGGTTCCTTTTACATAATAAGGTTCCATATCCATGGTAATGAAATTGTCTTTTTAAATTAATCTTTTTATGCAATTGAACAGTAGGAGATGGAAAAATATTACATAATTGGCATAAGAATTTTAAGAAATTGGACCACCCCACCTTTGAAAACATTCCATATAAATCCTTCGATAGAAAGAATCTCGTTTTAATCCTAGCATACTTGAAAGAAAAACTAATTAACTGTATTAAGAGTGGATTTGACATTGTTGAAATTATTCAAAATTAAAAATCCATATTCTTAGTGCTTGCTTGGTTTGTAATTAGGTACGGTACATTGCATAATCAATTTTACAGAATTGATTTTAAATTATTTTCGTTAAATGTATTTCATAAAACATATATCATTAATTTTCAATCATAAATTTTATAATCAATTCTATTAAAATGTAAACCAAATGGACACTTAATTCATTTGGCCTATGAAATAACTATTTTAGTCTATATACAAAGGTTGTCAAGTTAATATCAATTAGAAAAGAGCCTATGAAATAACTATTTTAGTCTATATCCAAAGGTTGTCAAGTTAATATCAATTAGAAAAGAGTCTTTATACCAAAAGAAAAAGTACAGTCCACTCACCACTAAAGATTTCAGGTCACGAAAAAGTTTCACAGATCAAAGTGCATTATTTTTGCAATTTCAGTAACAATGTACCAGGAAAGGTTCAAATGCCCTGGGACCAAATTCATGGTTCTTGCATGTTGCAATTTATAAAAGCAGCCAATAACATGTATGGAGGGGTCAGTATCGAGACTTACTTTGATCAGGAGCCTTCCCGTAGTTATGGTTCAAAGCTTCCACAAAAGAAGTACTTTTTGGTCTTGCATCACTTCAAGGAACCCAAACCAACTTCATACATTGAACTTGATAATCAATAAATTCACAACAACTCAATTTAAATGTGGAGAAACATGAACCTTACATTGGTCAAACAAAGCATATCTGTAGTTTGGGGCTAAGCCAACCAATAGCAGCTGGACTGCCTCTGCATCTCTAGTCATTGATACTGATGCTGATGCTTTTAGATTCTGTGTGTCTAGCAGAATACCAGCAAGCTGAAAAAATAATATACAATCAGAGAGTTAACCAAATAGCACAAAAAAAATAGTGCAGAAACTAAGATTACAATAAATTTACCAGTAATTTCTTCAGCACAGGGTTTTGAAGTAGATCATAAGCATCCTCACAGTAATTGTCGGTTAGAATGGTGCACTGAGATCCAACCTGGCAGAACAAATTAAGACATAAAATTAATTCTAATTTTCATGCCTCATGGGGCACATTGCCTTGGGATCAAACTTGTTTTAATAATTAATTTTCAGATTTCATCAATAATTCACATGAACCAACCTCGCCAGTAGTACTTAACACATCTTGTCCAACCACAAGGACGCTCAATTGGCCAGTCACCAAAAGGCTTTCCATGTCCACCTACAAAAAAAGCTTCAGTCCCACATCAGCACACTATGCAAAACCCATCCAACCTACTATTTACATCTACAACATCCTTCAAACATTTTCAAGATAATTTCAGTGTTGTCTAATCCAGCTAGCATAATTAAAATTATCAAATTAAAATAAAAACATCTCAAGGTGAAGCACCGCTACAGAACATGCATTAATTCAGTCATCACACATTGTCAATAATTAAAGTCAGTGAATCAATTATGTCAGTAAATTAAATAAATAAATAAATAAAGTGACCTCATCAATGAAAAGCAATGCGGTGGCATCAAGACCAGCATGGTGAAAGAGCCATGCAGCCTTTCTATGCTTCCACATAGAGCCACGCTTCACATTCATCACAGGCACCACCACCGCCCACGTCCTCACTTCCATTCTCTCTCTGCCTGTAACCCAACAGCCACGCGTGGCAAATGGCGGCCACCATCGACGCTGTACCTGCACCACCACACAAATTAACTTCATCACTTTCCAATATTCATCTACAAGGCAAAAAAATTTAAATCGCTTCTTCACTAACTGTTGGAAGATCCAGAAAGCACGATTGTGGCATTTGCATGAATCTCTCCGTTCGAGATTTTCTGGAACAAACTCCTCTGTTCTTTCAAGAATCCGTTGAGGCTGTGCTCGTGGTTCGTTTCCTCCTCTTCTCCCTTCGCAACATGCCGCACAGGTGCGATCTTCTCCCTTGAGCACGTCGAAGACGAAATCGTTCTCCGGTGAGCGGATTCCACGAGATTCTTCGGCGGCGAGAGAGGTTGAGAATCGGACGACGGAGGCGGTGTTCTCCGGTTAGGATTCTCCGGCGACGGAGCAGAGGTACTCTTGAACGTTCGCCGGGAAATAGGGGCTTGGATCCCCTGCGGGTGAGGTGTACCTGAGGGCTCAGTTTGGAAGCGGGACTTTCGAGGACAAGGTTGGCGAGGAGGTAGAGAATCAGGAGAAGGCGGTGGCGGTGTGAGTGGTGTGTTATTACTATTGATTGGTTTGAGGATGTTGGAGAACCATTTATGCACCGCCGTTGCAGGGGATCCATCCCCTTCTGATGACGGTTGAACAAAAGTGTCAGATTTGTTACGGCTGTGTTTTGCTGATTTCAATAGTATCTCATCACTGATCCCTTCCACTGCTCTGAATCTGCTTCATCACATTATATGGAAAGTGGAAACTTAACTCGGCTCTTTAATTTAATTTAATTTTTAGTTAGTTTGATTAATTAATAGTAGTATGTATGTTACCTTCTGGCGGACCTGGTCCTAGAGAGAGCCTCTCTTCGATCCAAGGAAGGAAGGGGCGACCCTGGTTGAGCAGCTGCAAACCTGGGGGACCCTACAAGGCGTCCTGGAGAGTCACCACGTGAAGGAGAGGAAGCTACAATTCGTCGTGCCTCTTGTAACCATTCTTGTGTCAACCTTGCACTGTTACTTCTAGTGCTGTCGTCGAAGCCATCGTCGTCATCATCCATAGACAGAGAAGCCCCTCGTCCACCACCTGTGAGGTCATAAGTTTTGCGCTCCGTGTTTACTGTACCAAAAAACATGTCGTTCATGAAATCGGTGAGGTCTGGTGTTGGTTCTTCCCTACGCCGTGTCTCTGCCATCTTCTTTTGTAGGCTTAGAGAGCCTTTGCTTTCTCTGCCCAACCTTCGCTCCATTGAGAAGCACTCAGTAATTGATCTCTCTGTCTCTCACCCACTCATGCACCCTGAATATTAGACTATGTACAATAAATTTCAAGATTTGTAGAACATTGTAACTAGATACATTGAAAATATCAGTTGGACTGTGTTGTGAGAATTGGCCGGCGTTGTTGCTGTCTTGTTTTCGGCGTGTTTGTCTTTGTATCTAGCATAGAACGCATAAGAATATGTTGGTCTCTGTATTTTATTTTATTTTATTTTATTTTATGGATAAATGATGTAGTTATGCTATAGAAGAGTAGAAGGAAAGTCCAGCTCCAATTCAACTTTAGTTTCTTAATTTTCAGAGTAATCAAACTCAAACATAATTTTCAACTTTAGTTATGCTTCATCACACTATTGACTCTACCGTTATAAGAGATTGGAACTGGATTATATACTTCTCAAGTATACAAATTTAAATTCTCTCTTGGTGCCCCATTTAATTATTGTTTTTATATAATTTTTGTAATTTAATTGAAATCCTTGATATTCAAATTGAGAAGGAAATACTTCCCCAAGAAGAGCTACTAGTGGCTTTTATGTAAGTTTTAGTTATAAGAAGCTTATACTTGAAGAATAAAAAAGTAAGAAAGAGAGTTTGATTTACGGTTGAGTAGAATTAATTTTAAAATTAATGGATGTAAATGAGTTATGCATGCTATACGAGACACGTTGAACGGAAGTGATTTAAAATTAATTATGGAGAATCGATTTTACACTGTATCCAACTGGTAACTAAATTGGCACTTAATTACACTTTTGATCTTTTTAATTTTAATTAAGTTAAATTTTGGTTCCTTAAATTTTTTTAAGCAAATCTAATCATTCAATTTTCAAAATTAAGATAATAAGGTTTTTGTATCAATTGTCTTCTACTTAACACCCTTAAATTATAATTTTTTATAAAAATATTTGGGAGTTTATGATGAAGTTGATATATGAAATAATTTTAAAGGTTTTAAAAGTAAAAAAATTAATAAAAAATAAAAAATTAAAGGATTTTGCATGATGTAAGGTTACAGTTTAAAAGGACACAAATTTGGAATTTTTTTTTTTTATTTCGGGTGAACTTTGATATTTTGATTGATGAGTTTTAAATTTAAAAGGGTTTAAAATAATTTAATCAATTCAGTTTTGTAAATGTATTAAACAGAAAGTGAAAATATGAAAACTTTAGGTAAAAGACAATTGATAGTGGAAACATATTTGTTTTATTTTAAAAATAGATTGACTTGATTTATATGAAAAAATTTGAGAGACAAAAACTATACATATGCAAATTAAATTAAAGGAACTAAAAATGCAATTAAACCTAGAAAGAATAAAAGAAAAAGTGCAAAAAAAAATGTATTGAAATGAAATAAAAAGGGCAAAGAAGATAAAATTATTTGTAGCCATTGATCTCATGTAGTTATAATCACAATTAGTGGATGTGTTATACATTAGAGAACTTTCAGATTAAATGAAATTCCTTTATTGTCACCTCATTTCAATACATATATTAAAGTGGTGTGAATAGCAACAACCATGTTTAAATTTGTTACACGGACCCAAGGTTTTGGGTTATACAAATGGAAAACCCAATTGGCGCGGAAAGGGTAGCATTAACAAAAACCAAAAATCAAAGTATCAAACGTCTTTGACCCAAAAAAAATTATCAAACGTCAATAATAATTTGATACCAGGCTCCCTTATGAGTCTCATTAAAAGGCTTCTATTTTTGTATGTTTTTATTTTGGAATTTTATAAGACAAAAGAAGCAAATTCCTCAGTTTTATATATATATATATATATATATATATATATATACACACACACAAAAGGGTTGGAGATTTGGAGTGCAGAAAAAAAGTAAGAAAAACTTCCTTTCAAACATTAATAAAAAATTATTTAGTATTATATTTTTATGGAAATACTTTTATTGAATTAAAATATAAACAATTAAAATGAAAATTGAAAAGAACTTATCTTTTACATACAATTAAATTAATATAATTAATTCATTTAATATTTGTTTTTAATATATACTAAGTCAATCTATTTCATTTTTCTTAAGATATTATTAAAATTAGATTGAAAAAGAAATTTCCAGTATTTTGATAATATAGAATCAATCCATTTTGACCAAAAAAATCAATCCAATGAGTATTGGAAGATAAAATAATCTCAACTTTTATAATAATGATTTTGGAAGAAAAATTTGACTCTTCTAAAGTAAGAATGCTTATAAGAGGATAAAGTATGAAATTATAATTATTAAATAAAAGATTTAAAATCAGGGCGCAACTAAGATTTTATAATTGGGGGCTGACAGATTAAAGTACTCTCTCTAATCCTTTTTATAGGACTATGATAATTTTCTTTGGTTCTCTTTTAAGATCATTTACTAAATTTTAGAAGTATTTATTATTATTTTTCATCTTTATTGCTAATAATTATTGATCTTTATAATTCTCGGGTTGATTAATATGTGGAATTAAATTAAGTTTAACACAAAATAAGGATAAATTTGGAAGTTGAAGAAATTTTTTAAAAAACTATTACATTAAAACATGGTTCCTTAATTTTTAAGGACAGAAAGTAGTATTAAATATTATAATAAAAATATTAGATAATTTTAAATAAGAAAAAAATGGAAATCAAGATAAAGAAAATATTTTTATTTTATTGTATTACCTAATCCTACAAATCAAATTCAAATTAAAAAAAGAAAATTATTGTTATTCTTAATCTTTTTATTTTTTTATTTTTTATCATGCAGTTCTACACATCATATTCAAATCAAACAAAATCTTCTCTAATTTTAAATGTTACTTTATCATCTCTAAATAAGAAAAAATAATTAATATAAAGAGTATATTAAAAAATGAAAAAAAAATTATTTTTTAAAAAAACTGTAAAGATAAGTAGCGAAAGAGTCTTAAAAAGGTAATATTACAAAATTTACAAAATATTTTAGAGACAACTAATAGTTAATTAAAATATTTTATATGAGATCCATATAATTAATAAAAAAATTGAAAATTGAGAGGGGTTGTGACCCTGTTAGCCCCCCTTAACTATGTCATTGTCTACTATCAATACTTTAACAAATTCATGATTTATTATATATGTGCATGTATCTTATCACAATGACAATAGTTAATTTTTATAAATCAACAATTATCTTTGCACTTTAATTTTTAAGAACAATGATAGAAAATTGTAATTACAATATGTGGAACTGATGAAGTAGATTAATTTATATTAGAAATTGTAAAAGAAAAAATATCATTTAAAAAGCATAATTAACATTTGTCAATATTTAATAAGGTATTATATGACAAGGGATGTAATTGGCATTTAAAAAGCATCATTAACATTTTTCAAACATATATACAAAACAACGGGGTTGGTTCAAGTGGTACATGTTTGTTTCTCCTTAAGTAAGGTCACCATGATATAAATATTTTTAGCTCAAACAGAATTGTCTCCAGTGGAGAACTCATGTTAAAAAAATAGAGAAATTGTTTTTGTACAACAAAGTTGTACAACAATTATTTCAGCCAATATTATTCCACTAAGTGATGATACATGATACAAGGTGATGATACATGATACACGTGCATGCATAATTGTGATCAATGTTGACTCACAAAGTCCCACATGCTGACTGTCAAGTCCCACATCGGTTACTCTCTCCCAAGGACTCTCCTTTACACTTTACCCGTGTAACAGAATTAGATTCCAGAGATTCCCACTCTTTCCCACTCTCTCATTTCTGTTTTTCTGTTATCCAATTCCCGCGCTCGACCTTTCCCTTATTTTCCTTGATGGCTTGGCTATAAATGCCAATTACATTGTATTGAATTAGTGTGTGAAATATACAAGCATTCAGTTTATGAGCTATATTCTTTCTATGGTGTTTTTACTTTTATGGTATCTCAAGAGCTCTGTAGATTTCTTTTTCCATGGCTAGAGGAGGAGGCACTTCAGGCAATGGGGGAAGAGGAGGACATCAACCTCCACCTCCACCTCAGGATCCGGCTCTTAACCCACTCAGCGAATATTACATCCATCCAGGGGAGCATCTCTCAACACCACTGGTTTCACCATTGTTGACAGTGAAGAATTATCACAGTTGGTCCAGGGCTATGAAGAGGTCCTTAATTTCCAAAAATAAGTTCAAATTTGTAAACGGTTCCTTACCACCACCTTCCACCTTTGATCCAAGCTATGACGCTTGGGAAAGATGCAATAACTTAGTACTATCTTGGATCCTGGACTCTTTGGATCCAATCCTTTCTCAGAGTATTGAATAAGTAGAGGTTGCTACTACTGCTTGGAGGCTACTTAAAGACAGATTTTCACAAAGAGATCGGGTGAGGATTTTTGAATTACAAGAAGAACTCATGGCCATAAAGCAAGGTAACAACTCTGTTGCACACTATTTTACAGAAATGACTGGTTTGTGGGATGAACTAGAGAATTATAGACCCCTTCCAGACTGTGTTTGTGGGATGAACTAGCAAGAATGGAAGACTTTTCAGGGAAGAAGATTGTATCATGAAATTTTTGAGTGGGTTGAATGAAGACTTTGATGTTGTTAGAACACAAATTTTGATGATGGAACCATTTCTAGATGTGGACAAAGCTTCGTCTCTGGTTTTGCATCATGAGAGGAGAATTGGAGGAAGTAATAGTACTGAGGAGCAAGCATTTGTCAATGTTACAGATGGGAGAGCACCTTTTGGTAGAGGAAGAGGAGGTCCCAGGTATAATTCTGGGAATAAAAGTAACTTCAAATTGTGCATTTTTTGTGGTAAATCGGGACACACAGTAGACACATGCTACAAAAATCATGGATATCCCATCAATTTCAAAGGAAAATCATTCAACCGTACCAACAGTGTAGTGTCTGGATCTATGGAGGGAAGTGTAGATGATGCAGTCTCCAACAAGGATTCAATAGTGACGTAGCCCTCACAGTTTTCACCTGAGAGTATAAAGCTCTCATGGCTCTTCTCCAGTCTTCTACTTCAGCTAGTTCCTCAGGGACTAATCAGGTTGCTGCACTTACTACTTCTGCAATTACAAATCTGGCTCAGGATTCAGGTAAGACAAATTCCCTACTTTGTACAGCTAAATCCATAAGATCCTGCACCTGGATACTAGATTCAGGTGCAACCGACCACATATGCTCAAATAAGTCTTTATTTACCTCCTTGGAACCATTAAATTCCCAATCAATATCTGTTAAACTTCCAAATGGTAACACAGCGTTAGCAACACATTCTGGTAAAGTCAAATTGAATTCTCACTTAATTCTGAGTCATGTCTTGTATGTGTCAGATTTTTCCTTGAACATCATCTCTGTATCCAAACTAATTTTCTCCTTGAATTGTACTCT
Source organism: Sesbania bispinosa (assembly GCA_026901365.1). Lineage (NCBI taxonomy): Eukaryota > Viridiplantae > Streptophyta > Magnoliopsida > Fabales > Fabaceae > Sesbania > Sesbania bispinosa. The sequence goes on from QLOH01000177.1 coordinate 268,916, forward strand.
TGTTTTCTTGCCTAATGGTTATCTCATACAGGACATGAAATCTTCGAGGATGATTGGTTTTGCTAATGAGATGGATGGATTGTACTACCTAACTAAGGCTTGCCAAAAACTTGTCACCAACTTCTCACAGATCAGCACCAGCTCAGCATGCAATTTCTCTTATTCTCCAAATGCATTGTGGCATTTCAGACTAGGACATATTTCGGATTCTAGATTAAACATGTCATCAAATTTTTATTCATTCATAAATGATTGTAATCACAAACATGTGTGTGATGTTTGTCATTTTGCCAAACAAAGAAAACTTCCTTTTGCAATCAGCAACTTCAAAGCTTCAAAACCTTTTGAATTGTTGCACTTAGACATTTAGGGGCCCTATAAAATACAAATTGTAAATCATCAAAGATATTTCCTGACTATTGTGGATGATTTCAGTAGGTATACTTTGATAGTTTTATTAAAGCATAAGTCTCAAACAGAACAATCTTTGAAAAAATTTTCAAGACTAATAGAAAGGCAATTTAACAATAAAATTAAGGAAATAAGAATAGACAATGGGGCTGAATTTTTCTTGCACTCTTTCTACCAAGAAGGAATAATTCACCAAAGTTCTTGTGTAGAAACTCCACAACAAAATGGTAGGGTGGAAAAGAGACACCAAACCATTTTGAATGTGGCTAGAGCCTTACTTTTCCAAGGAAATTTACCCAAGAGTTTTTGGGGTTTTGCAGTCACCCATGTAGTTCACTTAATAAATAGAGTTCCAACTCAAGTCTTAGAATCAAGGTCCCCCTATCAAGTTCTGCATGGTGCATTACCTGACCTCAAACACCTAAGGGTCTTTGGATGCTTGTGCTACATTTCTAGTCTTTCTATGCACAGAAAAAAATGATTCTAGAGTTCACAAGTGCATTTTTATTGGTTTTAAACCAAGAACAAAGGGTTATTTGGTCTATGATTTGAATACAAAAATGGTACATGTTTCTAGAAATGTTAAGTTTGAATAATCTGTTTTTCCCTATGTTTTAAATGCCACAAAATCTGGAGATTTTTCTGTGCCACAGTTTATCTTAATCCCATATCCACATACACCTTCCTTAAATTCTGAACCAGAACAACCACAAGAATGCAGCCCAGACACCACATCCACACACATTGAGGCATCTCCCACAACTTCACCCTTAGATTCTTCTCCCATAGAACCAACAACTCAAGAGCAACCAATCACACCCTCAAAGAGATCCCTCAGACACAGAACAAGGTCTCTATATTTGCAAGACTACCACTACAATACATCCATCTCCTCTCAGCATCCACATCCAGGTAATTCTTACCCTATAGAGTCCTATGTTTCTTTCAATGCTTTGTCACCACACATGCTCTCTACAGTGCTTCCTTAACAGAGACTACAGAACCACCATAGAAAGGTCAAGGCTCGCTTGGTGGCAAAGGGATACACTCAAATAGAGGGGTTGGGCTATTTGGATACTTTTTCCCCAGTAGCCAAAATCACAACAATCAGAATAATCCTTGCTCTAGCTGCTGCTAAGAAGTGGCATCTCCATCAACTTGATGTGAATAATGCCTTCTTGCATGGAGACTTGAAATAGGATATCTACATGACAATCCCATAGGGCATGACTGTTGCAGGAACCAATCAAGTATGCAAGCTAACCAAGTCTTTGTATGGGCTCAAGCAGGCTAGTAGATAATGGTTTGAAAAATTATCCACTTTCCTCCTGCATCTGGGTTACACTCACTTCTCTGCAGATCATTCTCTTTTTGTCAAGCATAGTCCTTCTTCTTTTACTGGCCTTTTAGTATATGTTGATGATGTTTTATTATTTTGGGATAGCCTCACTGAATTTACATTTGTTAAGGACAGCCTGCATGCAACTTTTGGCATAAAAAATCTTGGCTTGCTCAAGTACTTCCTAGGGCTGGAAGTAGCTCATTCCTCCTCTGGCATTTCATTGAGCCAAAGGAAATACTGTTTGGAGCTACTCACTGACACATGCCTCTTGGACAGCAAGCCAGCCTCCACACCTCTGGACCCAGCAATTCATCTGCGTCAAGACAACAGTCCTAATTACTCAGATGCTCCCTCTTATCGCAGACTAGTGGGCAGATTACTTTACTTGACACCAACAAGGCCAAATATAACCTTTGTCACCCAACAAGTCATCCAATTTATGAATTCCCCAACTCAAATGCACTACAAAGCAGCAACTAGATACTCAGATACCTCAAAAGATCACCTGGACTTGGTTTATTTTTCCCCAGAAATTCCCATCTCCAAATAAGAGGCTTCTCTGATGTAGATTGGGGAGGATGTTTAGATACTCACAGGTCCATCACTGGCTATTGTTTCTTTGTTGGAGATGCATTGGTTAGTTGGAGGTCCAAGAAACAGCCTACAGTTGCCAGGTCATCTGCTGAAGCAGAGTATAGAGCCCTAGGGGTTGCTACATGTGAACTCCAATGGCTTCATATCTTGCTGCAAGACCTTCGAATTCCTATGTCAAAATCTCACTTGTTGTTTTGTGATAATCAAAGCGCCTTGCACATAGCTCAGAATACTGTGTTTCACGATCTCACCAAACATCTGGAAATGGATTGCCACTTGGTAAGAGAGAGGCTTCAAGTAGGGTTGATGCACCTTCTCCCCATATCATCAAAGGATCAACTTGCTAACTTTTTCACCAAAGCCTTATTGCCTAAGTGTTTCAGTGTCTTTCTAACCAAGCTTGGTGTGCTGGATATCTTCAGCCCATCAGCTTGAGGGGGGGTATTACAGCCAATATTATTCCACTAAGTGATGATACATGATACAAGGTAATGATACATGATACACGTGCATGCATAATTGTGATCAATGCTGACTCACAAAGTCTCACATGCTGACTCTTAAGTCCCACATCGGTTACTCTCTCCCAAGGTCTCTCCTTCACACTTTACCCGTGTAACAGAATTAGATTCCAGAGATTCCCACTTTTTCCCACTCTCTCATTTCTGTTTTTTCGTTCTCCAATTCTCGCGCTCGGCCTTTCCCTTCTTTTCCCTGATGGCTTGGCTATAAATGCCAATTGCATTGTATTGAATTAGTGTGGGAAATATACAAGCATTTAGTGTATGAGCTATATTCTTGCTATGATGTTTTTATTTTTAACAATTCTCTACAACATTGAAAGAGAAAAAAATAAAGGAGAAAGAGCGTGATATGTGACAGGTGATGTGATGAAGAGAGATATAGAGAAAAAATATGTTGTATAAGTTGGTGTATAAATTAAATAATACGTCTTAAAAAAATATGCATATATGCAAACACATGCATGAGGGATGTCGACCAGATATTAGTACTACATTTGATAAGGTATTAGACTGTGCTGGCTTTTCTGTAACCGTACAGCTCTCGCTTACGTCCGCATTCTCAATCCGTACTTCTTGTTTGCTTGCCCTTTCCGAGACACAATGGGACAAAACAAAACACTTGGGAAGGGGAGAATAGGAGCTCAATAATATTTTCCATTTGCATTTGTATTTGGATGAGCTCCAGAGTCCATAGTGTTTTTTAAAACACTAGCACTTGCCCTTTTGTTTATTTTACATAACTCACTAGAAACTTTCGGGTCCAATTTGAAGTTTTATATAATGAGCTTTTTATATATAAGTTCAACCCTCTTCAAATATTTATATCAATTATATTGTATATAAGATATAGTTTATGTTGTAAAGATATGAACTATATATGTGAACATATAAAAAAAAGATAATTTCACGATTGGTTCTGTCATATGCAACGAAAAATTTAAAAGCACAGAGGAAATTGGGTTGACGGACCAATGTTAAAAAAAAAAGTGTGATATTTTAATGTAGTTCGTAATAACAACATAAAATTAAATAGGAATAATAAATGATACTAAAGTTTTTAAATTGAAATTTTATGAATTTACCAGATTATCATGATTTGTTTTTGTTTTTATTGAAGATTTATTTTTTTAAAAAAAATAAAATAACTATATCACATGATTCATAATAGTTTCATACCAATTCATGTATTTGGTGAATATGTTTCTTATAGAAAGGTGGAACTTAAATATCAATTGGTGTGTTTATCAAAAACTTCCAATAGTGATTGATTATATTCCCAACTTGAAAGCTAATTCCATGATTAATCTTATTTATGAAGTATTTTGATAAAAAAATAAAAAATAAAAGCTCCAAGCATTAGGGGAGAAGAAACAAATAATAATAAAAAAAAGTTACAAAGTCAACCAATAAAAATTATACTAAATTTTGTAATGGCCAAGTACACCGATCCTAAACCAACCAACTCTATCAGTACAATCAACTGGTGCTGGTTCTGAATAGGATGGCCCTTCAGCATGTTTAAGGGGTAACTCTACCACTTGCAACTATTATTTTTCTTGTTTTCCAAACATTTAAACAATAGTTTGGCTAGCTATTTGGGCCTTTTGACTAGTCATTCCTCAAAACTCAATTTGTTTTGATTGCCTAATATTTTAATGGATTGGGCTTTATATATAAGGCTTTAAAGTCAGTGCATCCCCACTCAGATTCTTAGTATATCCAGTTTATTGGCTGTTCTCTCAAGTCTTCCCCTCACACCTTGACTTTTCTTTAGAAAAGCTTGTTGTTGGAGTTGAAAACTGAGTAACTATGGCAGCAAACAGGCTTGTGGTAGCTTCACTTTTCCTTTGCTGTTTAGCCGGAACTTGTTATGGGGATATCCTCTTCTCTTCCTTGAAAAGAACCCTTGATGTCACAGCTTCCCCCAAGCAAGGACAAGGTGAGTAAAACACTAGCAACATCAATTAGTAAGATATTCCCCCCTCCATCTAATAGTCAAATTTTACTATCACTAATCTTCTCTCAATCAACATGAAGATTTTGCACCATGTAATGACTTATGCAAATTTAAACAAACAAGGATGAATCACTTAGATCATCATGTTTGGTTTTGAATCTTTTGATCAATTTTAAGGGAAAAAATCACTTTCATTTGCGGAATAAAAAACCTTGGTAAACTTTTGAACATGAAATAAGCTAATCTAATATTGATTTATGTTTTTCCTCTTAGAACATTTAAAAAATTGCACAAGTGATCCCCAATTTAGTGCTATATCCAATTTTGGTTAATGTTTACTCCTTTGTGCTAAATTTTGGTATGAAAAACTATGCAGTTCTGAAAGCTGGAATAGATAACATCACTGTGACATGGGCTCTGAACAAGACCCTCCCAGCTGGGACAGACTCTTCCTACAAAACCATTAAGCTGAAGCTGTGCTACGCGCCCATCAGCCAACAAGACCGCGCTTGGAGAAAGACTGAGGACCACCTCGCCAGGGACAAGACTTGCCAGCACAAGATCGTAGCCAAACCCTACGATGCTTCTAACAAAACGATGCATAGCTTCCAGTGGTTGATTGAGCGAGACGTGCCTGAAGCCACTTACTTTGTACGCGCCTACGCTCTTGACTCCAATGAAGCCGAAGTCGGTTACGGTCAAACCACGGATGCTCATAAGACCACCAACCTGTTTGAGATCCATGCAATCAGTGGACGCCACGCGTCACTTGATATCTGTTCTATTTGCTTTAGTGCTTTCTCGGTGGTGTCTCTGTTTTTCTTCTTCTATATTGAGAAGAGAAAGGGAAAGACTTCATCACAGAAGTGAGTGAGTGACACAGGAAACTTCATGGCAGAGTTTTACCAATGCTTTATTCCATAATGACAAAGGGAAACAATGGTGGAGCTTTCAAGCACTAGGTCAACTTTTTATTCCATAGTTATTAATAAATCATGAATCATGAGGAACTTGTCTCCCCCCAACCTTTTTTCTTTTTCAATTATGTATTGCAAGTTTGTATAATTAAATTTTACATCCATTTGAAGCATGATCTCGACCAAAAGGATGAGGGCAGATATTTAATAATAAAATTATTCTGATTAGGATGAGTGGGATGCTATAAAAGTCAAAAATAATAAATATGTCAAACTATTTGCCAAGTAGGTTGAGTATTCATATACAAAGCAATCAAATGTGCAGTTTCATTATAAAATGGTATTCATAAAAACTGCAATAAACTAATATGAAAGGCATTCAATTGGTCACGATCACCGCAATGCTTTTAATTAATATATATCTCGAGCAAAGCATCCTAACAGTTTTACAAGAGCAATCAAAATTTTCACAGGTAAATCATCTCTAAGGAAACCTGCAGCACAGTAAATGCATTTTGCATATTTGTCTCTTCCGGAAGCAAGGGAAAAGGACAAACAGAAAGTGGTTGAATCATGGAATTTCAAGTTACCCAACTCAACTGAGTCCTTCCAACTTCCATTAAATAGAAAATTCCCTCTAGCTAGGACTCTAGGACATGCATAAGGTCCCAGCATTCTCTAGTATCAATAAACGATTAGGTGTCTGACAAAAACCAACACATCTAGTATTCAAGTCAATCACACATCCACTCTAGGATTTAAAACACATGTCTGTACTCTGCATTCTATCCATACCATGAAGTGATATTCTGTCATCATAAACATCAACATATCCAAATGCATCTGTGCCAGGAGGACATTCCAAGGCAGCTTCAAGAACTCTATGGTGTACTCCATGGGAATCAATGGAGTATCCACCTTTATGATCATGTCCAGATAGACACACCTTCACACAATTGTATCTGTGTATCAAATTCATTACTTCATCATAATTCCACAACAGTGCTTCCTTGGATGATGCACCAGGATCTAGAGGCAGATGGCAACAGACAACCACCTTTTGTTTCAATTTTGTTGCTTCCTTAAGAACACCATCCAACCATTCTATTTGTTCCTTTCCAACAGCTCCATTGAACATAAGAAACCTTCTTTCAAGGCCCACCAAACCTGTTGGACTGTTCTTATCTTCATTTGGATTCTTCTCCCGGAGGAATTTCAAAGCTTCCAATGTTCTTGGATGATCTTGAGGCCATCCAATGGCACTTATGTCATAGCCATCAAGAACTACAAATCTATATTGGGGCACTGGTGAAAAATCATAGTAAGCATGTCCTCCAAGACTATGGATCTTCAATAATGGAAGTAACTTGCTGCGGGGCAGATTGTATAGGCAGTGATTGCCAATCAAATGATACACTGGTCCCTTGAACGTCTCAAATTCATCCACTACTTTCTTTACAGTTTTAAGAGATTGATCTTTTGGACAATATCCATCAACAATGTCACCAAAATTTATTACAAACTTATGCCTCTGATGAGTATTCCATTTTTTCACTGCTCTCTGTAACACAAGAATGCTATGCCTATAATACCGCGGGACACCAAGGAATGAACGACCATCAGGAATGTCACTATACTGGACGTCAGATATCAATCCAAACGAAAAGAGAGGTTGTTTCCCAAGTGCAGTTTCTAGTCCATTAGCAGAACCCATGGCGTATCTCTCTACTCTCCACAAATTCCTATTGGTCATACAACAATAATGTCATCAAACAGGACTTTTGAGGTACAATCTATGATAAAATTATCTGTGCGTGTAATATATCATCATGTTAACAACTTAATTCATTTGCAAATCACTATGTGTGTTATAATTGAAAATCTGTAAATCCTATCACTTTTGGTAGTATTTGCAACTCAAATCCTGCGGTTGTAGTGTTCTAAACGGATGACAAAAAACCAATAAGCTTAACCTATGACTAAATTGATCTATCATCTGTTATAAAGTTTCAGATTTTCTTTGTTTCAGCAATTAATCAACATTCAGAGTTATTGAATAAAATTACAAAAAAAAAAAAAAAAAGCACTCAGAAACAACCAAAAATGATGATTTGCTGACATGTTTGTCCTCAAATTATCAGTCTATTCCTTCTATATTACAATGGCCATCCTGTGGCCATGTCCAGCAGTTTGAGATCAGAGAAATTGCAATTTCCAAAAGTATAAAGCTGCATAATGGTCAAGTAGATATGAAACTCTGCCAATCAACCATAACCTAAATAGAAATAAGACTTATATGAGAAGTCTTCCTCTAACATAGTTGCACCCTCAGTTTATTCAATGTCAGTATGTGACATTAATAGATGATCAGATTTGGATAGAGAAATGAATTATGATTAAATTAAATTTGTTTAATTTCCCCTTTTCCTGGTTCCAAATGCGGAAAACAATTCCATAAAATCAAACTCTAATGAAACCGGCCAGTTTTGCAAAATGCAGGTAGGCAGACAAAAAAACAAACAATTGGTGTTTCAGTTTCAGACACGCAAGAAATAATCAGGCAGCAAAATGTATATATATATAGAGAGAGAGAGAAGAGAAAGGGACGTACTCGTGATAATAATGCGAAACTGAAAGATGTTGAATCGCGAGAAAGAGAAGCAGACAATGTAGAGAGAGAGATTAGATTAGAGATTGGGTTGGAAGTCCTAAGTCTGTGAAGAACAGAGAGACTCAGGGACTATTGGATTGGAATGGTAATTGTAATTGGGACGTTTATTTATGTTATGCTATGCAGTGCAATTGAAGGACTAAAAATGTCCTTTTCCCAGTTGTCAGAAACACGGGACTGCCACTGTTTACATTAACCTTCTTACCCTTTACTTTAACGCCACCTGTCCTTATAAACCACCCAATCCATTGACAACCTTGACATAACATTACTCCTCTCCTCGCCCAACCAGATCACCGCCTCCGGTATTTGAACTCAACCGCTGCAGCACAACACAATTCATTATTCCTTCTCTCCGCTAGCTCTTTCCTTTCCAGAAACTTTTGTTATTTTATGCATTTCATAATATTTTTAAAATTTTAAAAAGATATAACATTGTAAAAGTAATTTTTTTAATTAGTTAATATGATTATTTCAAATTAGTAAATATTTTAATATAATTAAAATTGAATAATTTGAATTCAATATCTATAATTTAGAGAACAGTTATACAGATTTAGAGTTTTAATTTGAATATAAATATTGAGAGATAATTGATTTTAATTAAAAATTGAATTATATCCAAATATAGGGAATAAATATCAACTTGAATTTGCAAAAAAATTAAATAAATTTAAGAAAAATAAGATTTTGAACCGGGGAATGGAAAATTTTGAATTTATTATGTCTTAAAATAAAAAAGGATGGATTTGAAAAATAATAGCATAATTATAAGATCAAGAATTTGAATTTGACTTAAAATGTAACAATATCATAATACAAAATCCTCCGGTAACAAGATTTACAAAATTAAAACTAATTAAAATATTGAAATAGATTAGTTCTAGAATAATGTGAAAATGAGGATTATATTAAAAAGAGTGAATGCTAAATTTGTCACTCAAAGATATTCATGTCGTCAATTAGATTTCTAATCTTGTGTTTGAATACAGTGATTCTAAATCACTTGATTTTGTGTATGAGGATAGGTAAAAACAAAAAAATTCAAATTATAAATGAAAAGAATTTTTATAACAAATATAAGAGAAATTTCAAATGATATATTTACAGAAAAATTCTAAAATTCTCTATTCAAACACACAAGATTGTAGTCACCAAATAGTATGAAAATTTCGCCAAATCAATATTATATCAAGTCTTGAAAATTTATTATCATCAAATGAGTCCAAGTGTGAGAATATCATCAAATAAGTTTATGTTTATGGGCAATGAAAAGACTAATTAGGTGACTTTCTCATAGTTTCATAGACTTTTTTTAGGGACGATAATATTTAAACATAGTTGATAACATAATCACTTATTTGGTGACACTTTCATTCTTTCCGGTACTTATTTAATAACTAGAATATTTCAAAAACTTAATTGGCGATAGGTGACTTACATAAGGGTTTACTCTTAAAAAGAAAGAATTTAGATTAAAAAATGAGAATTAGATTAAAAAAAAAAAGACCATGTAGATGTTTTTAAGAAAGCCACATGTTTAGGTATGAGAGCTCAATTACTCGAGATTACTTCAAGTGATAACTCTCATTTAAAATTTACGAAACACCCCTTAAAAATTGTAGGATCTACTACAAAGTTAGAAAATCTAGCTATGACTATCTACTACTATGCCGCCAAAAGAGTACTATAGAAATAGTCATATGCATAGCAGAAAAAGAGTAGTTCTGTATTTTGCATAGTCTTCTCTTATTTTTTTGGGGCCAACAAAGTGTACTCCACAAAGTTAGCAGTCAAAGGAGAAAAAAGAAACAGAGAAGAGAATGACAAAACGAAAATTGCCGAGCAATTAATTTAAGAGATTTATTTATTCTGAAAAATAAGAGGATGGGATGGGACTCCTCAAATCTATTGCATTGCTCTCATGCATTAAACAGAGGGATGATAAACATTTCTCGCCTCAATACAAAAAGCCCGGAGCTATACATTTAAATTTTTCAACTATTTTTTTTTATTAAAAGTGAAAGGAGAAACCAAAAATGCTATTTCATTTCATTCATTTCTCTATATCTGATACCGAGCTATATTTTGTGATCTTATCTAAATAATTAGTATTAGAAGCTTCCTATGCGAAGGGAAGCTACACTACAACAAAATCTGGCTATAGCACCAATTGCCAAGCTAGAAGAAAAGACCTTGCACAGACCTAGCGTTTGTTGCAACTTGGAATTGCTCACAAGACAGCAGCACAAATTTCTATCTGCACATCACATTATTTCTCAAGTTTTTATCATATTGACCTTCCACTGTATTTGGGATGAAGAATCTGATCAACCAGCTTCTCTGGAAGCTTTTTGGTAGCCTGTGCAAGTATTGAACAGTGAATTGAAAGCACATGGTGCTCATTTCAATTTCAATAGTATAGAAAACTTGTACCAAGAAACTAACCTGGAAGTTCCTCATGTGCAAAATCGGTTCACATCCAACGTCTGCTACTGATTTTCCATTTGGAGTCTGCAACTTAAATCGCTCTGCCTTGTATGCGGAAAGGGCGTTTTCTTCATCAGGTATGTGATGGCAAACTTCAAGGAGTGAGCTAAGAGAATTCATCTGAAAGATTAGAGAAACAATCAGATGACATCTTCCAAGAATAAAATTGAAGAGAACTTAATTACTTATAGTCCAGATAATAAAAGGCATTCACCACTGTCCACTGACCAACCTTGATGACAATAACCTAGGATGTACTTGATCTAGAGATCAAAATTATTAATCCATTTGTAGCTTCAGATCTTGTTGCTCTATGACTGTGAGCAGATTTTTTAAGTTCATTATAAATTGAGCTAACAAAATCTAGACCAAATGACAAATCCTACCTTCATGTATGGACAAGATGCACAGCCGCCATGAATGGAACAACCCTCCCCGCTAGCTACTCCTGGTACAACAGGAATTGTGACATCACCCACTTTAGGAGAATCAAGATTTGGGGTTGTTCTTGAGATTGAGTCTGAAGAAACTGGAAAGACTATTTCAACTGTAACTTTTGCTCCATGAGAAGAGGACTTTGCAGGCTCCAACAAACCACGAACTGCTGCCACAATTGAAGTCACCATCCCTGATTCCGTTCCTAAAACAAATTGGAGATTATCATCGATGTTCCTATCCAAAGCTTCCTGAACCCTATCTTTTATGAAATCCAAAATATTTTGGGTGGAGCCTACTACACCCATTCCCCTTCTCTTTGCTTCCATTGCCAATGAAAACATCTCTCCTGGTACCTCAAGATGGGCAGTAAGGAATGCATCACAATACATTTCTTTTATCCTCTCCACAACTTCATGGCCAAATAGATGATGAACAATGCATGTTCCATCCTGGCACCAAGTGGCAAGAGCATATAATCATGAAATGAACAATATAGAGCTATAGATTGCTACTACTAGCCTACTAAGATAAAACACAGAAACAATAAGATGAAGGAAAACTAATATAAGCCAGATTTTGTAAAAGGAAAACTGGACCAATAAAAACTATTACAAACCACAGGGGAAGACCACAAATTTCTCTCCAAGTCTCACATTGCATACACCCAACACACAGAGATAATTATTTAACAAAGCCCATATCAATTTATGAGAGAGAGAGAGAGAGCAATATATAATAAAAATAAAATATCATATTTAATTTAACATTGTCATGCAGAAATAAGACTATAAAAAAGGACTTCACTCCAAGCCAGCATCACAAAATGATGAATACAAAGAGCAACATATAAATTCTGCACATCCAATTGCAAATAAAGTGGATTCTTCCTTAGCTTTTCAAAATGCACTAAAGATCTTACCTGATAATAGTGAAGTCGTGGTAGCAATGATCTAATAGATTCTACACTGTGCTCGGGATGTATCGCAGCAATCTCTTCATCAGTCATTTTTGCCATCTGTTGGAACAATTCTTTGATATTTGCACCCATGTAAGAATCAGGCCCATACCATATGCTCAAATCTGGCACTTGAGCAAATGCCTGCATAAAAGGAGACAAATACATCATTTTAAGATAGAAGCACTTAATGAGCTTGGTTTTGGTCATCGTGTGATGCATCCATATGACCAGCCAAAGAGGAATTTGAAAACTTTTGCATTTGACCAACCTGTAGAATAGTCTGGACAACATTTGATGAAGTACATGTTATTGTTGGTACAAGCTCATGAGCATATGCCTTTGTCTCTAACTTAGTGTTAATGTATATGACATGCAGAGAAGTAGACCTAGAAGCTGGTTCGAGATATTCCATATAAGTAGGAGTAGCTGCGGCGTCAGCCAGAGAACAGCCAATAAGCTCATTTGACATCCTATACACACCAACCTGCAAATAATTATCAGAAGAAAATTAAGGACTAAGGATTAATATGTACCACTAATGCAGAGTTTTGCTAATCTGTTTTACCACAGCACATCTGACATGCTTTATACAAGCCATGTACCAATGTCATAAATGGGATTGTGGAATCTTAAATAGAGTCCATCTTCAAGACAGGCTTCACATATCATCATATATTTTGCCTTCGGATGGCTGTCTTCAAAACTGAGAAGAAAAACAAGAGAAAGTCATACCTCATTAAAACCAGCTTGATCAAGGATGGCACGCACATTTTCTGACATAAAATCCACGCCTAGCACTGTTATGAATTGGCATCCAGCTTTTGCCATTTTGACTGCTGTATCTGCCATGACCAGCGAATCAGATATATGGATATGAGGCCATTGCTTCTGAGCAGCAGTTAAAATGCCTTGGACTTCAGGATCCATGTAAAAGTGAGCAACAACACCAATTTTCTTCTCCTTCAGCATGTTAACTAGTTCATTTACTTTTAACTCATTAGGGAAGAGGTATTTTGCCTGCAGGAAAGCTAGAAGAAAATTAGAAGTTTAATACTGTCAAGTCAAGATTACGGGCTAGTTTGGACTAGAAGAACTTCCAGGAGAAGAAAATACAATGAATCAAAAAAGAAAATGAATTCAACATTTTTCAGAAGTTGAAATTAGTTTTTGCTACTCAACTTTTCCAAAAATTCTCACATTTAACTTCTCCATAAGTTTACTTATGGAAGAAGTTGAAATCATTTTACCTTTTTGGTTCATTCTATTTTTTTATTCTAGAAGTTCTTTTAGATAAGTGTATTTAAACTGGGCCTACATGGAATTATGACATTAGTACCTCCAGAACACAGGCAATTTTAAAATTTAAGTTTGTCACTGAGAGAGAGGTAACTCCCAAAAATTAGTAAAAAACCCAAATTTTGTGGAGTGTAATCATTGTATAATGTGTCACGGTGTGCAACCATAACATGTTTGAGTATGTTTGGTTTAGTTACATGAGTTTGGTCACTTTTCAATGCCAAACAAAATATAAAATCATCTTCATTTATATGGGAAACTCGTCGTGTGTGTAACTATGGGGAAAAGAACTCGAACAACTAAAACACCGCTATAAATTATAGTATGCCTTTGCTTTAGGCATAGTGGAGCTTTGAGTAAACTAAATACAGAATTCGGGTGTACAAAAGCGTGCCATACATAGAGCTTTAGATGATGGTCTTTTCAATAGTGAATAATATTGAGATAAAATCACTATGGGAAATGCCCCCATGTGTAGAACTATCCAACTATAAAGTACAAAGTAAGCATCCAACAATCATGAGAAAACAGAAAGACTGAAAACAACAAGACAAAAAGTCTTCCCTAGTTTAAACAGAGGAAGGTATAACAGAAAAGCATCAGATTCGTTCAAGTTGCAACAGAAAGGGGCACGACCCAGATGCCCTCTTTTCCACAACTTTTTGCCTTTTGAATGGTGTCAAAAGATTCCACAATCACTCCCACAAAAACGACATTAACAACTAATATCGTTTCTTAAACATCCTTTTAAAAAAGACAAGACATCAGTGTGATTGAATTGGAGAGTGGGGACATTAGCAAGAAGGTGAAACTCGAAACGGCAAGATATTGCTAACCTGTGCTTCGGCGTAGCTACCTTTGGGAAGAACCCCATCAGCGGTTACAACCAAAGAAGGAAAAGCCTCAAACGGTACCTTCCCTTCCCTCTCAGCCACCAATTGCTTCGTCTTCTTTTGCATAGTAACCAAAACGTTGTGCCATGTGTTCACCCTCGAACGACCCGACCCGCTCCCTGGTAAACCCACATTGAGAGCCACCAAATCATCGGTTTTCACCTTCAAAACCTCCTCTGGCTCCGACCCATCAAGCACCCAAACCAAGCACGCGCAGAACCCCCTCGTGATCTCTGAGTCACTATCCGCCGCCAACCTCACCTTCCCTTCCCCATCGATCTTCACCTCGACCCACACCCGCGCGGTGCAACCCATGACCCTGTTCGAGTCAACCCGACCCGACTCATCCAAAGGCGGCAAGCGTCCCGCGTAGTGCAACAACCGCTTCACCCGCTCCACGGGCTCCGGCAGGAACCGGAACTCCTCAGCGAGATGCCGGAGCTTAGAAGGAACGGCCGGCTCGGCGGTTTCTGAAGGGGAAGAGGCGAGAGCAGAGCAAGAGAGAGGGTTGGGTTTGAAGGGTTTTGAAGGAAATTGGATGCATTTGAGAGATTTGAGTAAGGGTAGGTGGTGTTTGAGGGGTAGAAGGGTGAAGGGTTTGGGTTTTGGAGAGGGATTTGGGTTCAGTGATATTGTAAAGATGGAGGAAGTAGCAGTTCTGACAGTTACAGCCATGGAAGCAAAGGGGTGTGAATTGAATTGTAGTGAAAGTTGAAGAGAGGGTTTAGCCTTAAAATTAAAATAAGTGCAAGAGAGTGGGGGGTTTGAGAAATGAGAAACAAGAATATATAGAAGAGCAGCCTCGCCAAAATGGCAAGGAATCGATGAAAGGCCTAAAGGGGATGAATCATGAATAAAGTGTCCAAAGTGGTACTTTTTTCCTTTTTTATTCCCATCTATTATTAGAGGGAAAATGACACCAACAACTGTAGTCTGTAGTGGAGTGGAGGCAACACTTTTTTTAATGTCTTGAGAAAAAATTAATTCCTCTTTTTTCTTTTTGAGAAATTTTAATTTATTGTTTTTCTTTCTTATTTTAAAAAATTATATTTATCTTTTTCAAAATTCTCAATATCATTAATATTTTAATTTTAAACTCCCACTGTCAATCATAGAATATTAAATGTACCAAAAAAATCATAGAATATTAAAAAATGAAATAAAAGTTTTAGACAAAATTCTAAAGTTGATAAAATAGGTATTTCAAATTACATGTTATTCTACTTCACCAAAAAACAAATACATGTTATTCTGAAAATCATAAAATATTTAAATTTAGTTTTTTTATTATATTGAAAGTTGTACAAAAGGATTTCTTTTGAAAGACTCATTTATTGTTGATGATTATATGTAAACTGTAATAAATATTTATCCTAAATATAAAAAAATGGACATTTATCCAATAACTAAGACGATTGTAGTTTAAAATAAGTGGAAATGAAAGTATACAATTTAAATTTAAGGTTTTACTTGTGAATCATAAATATCATTCATGGAGGCAATCCTACTTGAGTCGGAATGTTCACATCCTGGTGAAGCTAACTCTCCTAATGGAGATTTTTTCTATTTACTATATTTGAATATGAGATTTTGCTTAAAGGAAATCAAGAATCAAACATGTAACATTTGAACATGTTCGTATTTAAATTTAAGGTTTGATATTATAACTTACTGACATTTTTATTATTGTTAAACAAAATTACATACTACTTCCCTAAATAACTTAAGTCAAAATCTTTATCATATTTATACGCTAGTATTAATTTTTTTTCTCAATAAAAATATTTAAAGATAAAAGAAATATTAACAACGTTCTATTATCAAATTGGCAAAATTTCAAGGGGATATATATATTTTTCATGCAAGCACCTTTCTTAGTAAAAACTACGTAGCTTGATAAATAAGTAGCTAGATGACATGTCTTTCAATTCTAGGATAAGAATTTGTTTTTTAAAGTGGTTATAATTGAAACGGAATAAAGTTGCTTGGAAATCAAATGTGTTAAGTATGATAATAAAAATTACTAGATGCTAAAACTGGCATTTGTTGTCTGATGTTAAAAAAGAAACTGCCATTTGATAAAGGATATAGTAATGACTGTGTCTGTATTAAGAGAACTGATTAAGAAATATATAGATATAATATTTTTATTAAAATCGTGATATTAATTATATTTAAAATATTAAATATTACATGATCTCAAAATATTTATATTTTGATTTATTTAGTGCACTGGATAGTGGATACTGATTAGCATTTCACTTTGATAAAATATAGAAAAACAAGTCTTTATTTGCTTCGGCGATCTCGAAATTTACATGCAAGAACCAAAATCAACTTTGAATACCGGTCATTATTAATTAATATTAATAATGTCTTCCGTCAGTGCGTGCGTTTAATACGATGACGATTGATGACGGCCGATTGCGGAGAGCAACAAAAGAGTATATTGGGAATTAATAATTGAAATTATTTTATTAGTGTTTAATAAAGTAATTTTTTTAATAAATGTTAGTTTTATTGGGAAGTTATTTAAGGTAGGTTTTTTTAAAAAAAAAATTCATCTTTTAACTACTAACTGAAAATTTATTATAAGTTTATCTCTTAACAATTTTTCACTCATAATTATTTAATAAAATTAGTTGAAAAGCTAGAAGAAAATTAAAAAACTAGCTGGAAGTTGAAAGCTAAAAAAACTAATTTATTTGAATGAAAATATTTGGTAATAAAGCTAGCTGAAAACTAGTAAAATGACATATAAAACATCATTAATTATTAAATAATGATGAGTGAGGACTGTTGAAGGATAAATTTATAATAAATTTTCAATTAGTAACTGAAAAAAGAGAGCATTTTACATATTTGAAGACAGAGTAATGATTCACGTACATCAAAACAATGAATCCATTACTTGTACATTGTGTGATTTAAGCATAACAAAAAAAAGGAGAGAGAAAGTGAGTTAAAAGAGACAGAGAACAACATGGTATAAGTAATGGATTCACTGTTTTGATGTACGTGAATCATTACTCTTAAAGACAAGTTATACAAGAGGGACTCTTAAAGACAAGTTATACAAGAGGGCCCAGACTTACAATAGGATTATGCACAATCATAGAATGATGGTTAGAGATAATATCGCGCATTTTTTTTTATATTCCATTACTTGTTTATATATATAGTGGATTGAGCCATGCATATTATTAGATTTTAGAACGGACCTAACTCAATCTCAAAAGCTAGTTTATAAGGTGAGGATTGCCCGAGCTTTATATATTATAATTTGGCCATATCTCTATGGTAATGCGTGACTCTAACACACCCTCTCACGCACAGGGATAAACATATGGAGTGTGAACATCTGTACGGGTGGTGGCCCAATAACAACGAATCATCTAGGATAGACTCTGATACCATGTTAGATTTTGGACAAGACCTGACTCAACTCCAAAAGCTAGCTTATAAGGTGAGGATTGCTCGAGACTTATACATACATACATACATACATACATACATGCATATTATTATTATTATTATTATTATTATTATAATAATAATAATAATAATAATAATAATAATAATAATTTGACCTTATCTCTAAGGAAATGTGAGACTCTAGCACGTACTGAAACAAAAATGCATAAAACTAAAACGTTTTTTTTTTTGTCTTTGATTGGGAATCCCCACAAACATAATTGTAGGTTTAACCCTTGGGCTGGCGGTGTTCCAAGAGTAGCGACTCCAAGATTTGTACCCTAAACTTGCAAGCAAAGTCCGCCCAGGTCATAGTCCACCCGGGTCATAGAAGAGAAATGTGAAATTGAGTTGTTAGGTTTGATAAAAGTGATAGGAGAGAAATAACATTTTTATATCAGCTACCCCACATTAAGAGAATCAATTTATTGTTTAAGAGAATCGATTTTCTATCAGCTACCCCACATTTCTTTGGAAAATCTCACCTTCTGGGAGGATAAGTTCTTATTATGTGAGAACTAATTGCTTTTATTATCTCTCGTTTATTTCTCTGAGCCACCAAACTGTTGAAACAAGATAATTCACCCCTTATTTCTCACCTCTTACCCTTATTTCTCCGTTAAATCTCGTTCACCAAACAAAGTGGTAAAGTATGGGAATAATTGACAAAAAATGGTAATTTCTTTTGCTTTAAAAGATAACAAACATCACGTACATGGGATTTATGATTGGAAATTGAAGGATACATTTAATGTAACATGTCTAATATTTGTTGAGACAAGTGGCCTAAGTGAAAATGCCACAAGGGAAAACCAGAACTATGGTGGGAGTATACAAGGGATAAGGGAGTAAAGTTGTATAACAAGACCTACAAACTTGTAAAAACCACTCTCCAAGTGAGTTATAGAAATTTTCTTCACTAACTTAACATGCACTAATAAGTGAGTTTGATTTGGATTATTTCTTTTTTTTTTTCAAAAATTCATTTATGCCTTGTGTGATTAGAAAAAGCCTTAGCTGAAGAAATTGGACAAAAATCTCACTTGAGTGCATGAGCTACAAGATGTTGTGATTTAGTTTGTATGTTGTTCTTAGTGCAACTCAATGCTCTTTTTAAAAATTATGGTGCTTTTTACTTATAATGGCTTATACAGTGATTGTTTTGTAGCTAACAAGTAAAATGATTATTTATTTTTGGTTTCATTGACTATACCATTAAACTGACTTCGACGTCATCAAATCAATTAAGAATGGGTAAAACTGACCTATGTTAGAAAAAGTCTATATCACAATCTGGAAATCTCTAAGTTTGATGAAAACAATATGAAGAATTTTTATTAAGTCTTATGTACTAACAAAATCTGAAGTTAATTATATGTCGTAGGAACTAAGTCTGAAGACTAAGTGTTTATCCATGTTAGTTTGAAGATATTTGAAGTCTGAAGTAATTTCCTAACATATACTATGAGTTTGTTATATATGTAACTGAGTCTGAAGCTACGCCACAAACAAAATCTACATCAGACTTAAGAGAAGCAAGTCAAACCTTCGTGGCTGAAATTCAAAAATCCTATCAACATCTTAATACTTTTTACTAGAAGAAGTTATCAAAATATCTTTGCAATAGCAAAAAGCGCATAAGCACAAAAGCAGGAAGAATGTCAGGAAATGACAAGAGAAGTCTATGCTGAAGTCTGTCTAGGATATTTTTTTGTCACTTTGCTGCTACATTCGTACAACCAATGAGTCCATGCATTTAATGCTTAGAGACAACATTAACTTGTTCTCTCTAAACGTCTCTACCTCCATGGAACCTATAAATAGAAGATGAAGAATGGAGAGTAAGATAGAGAATTGTAAAACAAAGTGCAAAAATGCTGCAGAATTCTTTACTTTAATTCTTTCATTTCTTCATTCTTTGTACAAGTCATTTCAAACGAGTTTTGATCTGAACTTAATTTGCTTTTCTTTCTCTATATCCACACTTAATGTGTAAACCCATAGATTTATCTTCTAACTTCTTAATTTATTTGTGGAGCCTGAGGAGGCTTGTGTTAAAAAGAATACCTGGTAGTTTAGCCTGAGAAGGTTGTGAATAATATTTGTGTAAGCCCAGAGAAACAATGAAGAATACTTGTGTAAAAGATCTTTTATAGTGGAAAATCCCAACTGTTGTTAAGGACTGAACTTAGCACCAATGGTTGGATAGAGTAATATGAAATTTCTATTTGTCATAAAACTCCTCGCATTTGTTATTTGAAATTCTTTCTTTTACTATTATAACACATTAAATCTATAAATTTCATATTACTCTATCCAAATTAAATTGGAAAATTCGGGCTACTTGACCCGACCCAATACGAGTAACGAGTTTTTGCGGGTCGGGCTAAAAAGCTCAGAAGTTATTTGAACTTCTAAAATACAGGCCCTAGCCCTACACATTTTTGTTTGTAGCCCAATTTTTTTGGGGTTTTTTGCGGACTACTCGCCTTTTTGCGGGTAGTGTGACACCCTTCTACCCCATACTCTTATATGTTTAATAAATTGAAATGTAGAAAAGATAATGTCCCACGATGGGTAAAAGGTTCACAAACTCTCTTATAAAAATCTCTTTAGTTCGAAAGACAATTAAATTAAAATGAAATAAAACTTCAAATGTAATCCAATACTCATGCAGCGGAATCTCCAAAGAAATAAAAATACTAATTATCCTACTTGTCGTGCAAGGCATCCAAAAATAGTTCGCAAGAGTCTTCCTAACTAGTAACCTAATAAAGATCCCTAAGTTATACCCTGATGTCACATCTATCAGAGCACATTCCCTTTAATCAAACTCGACACCAATCGTGTCATCATCAACACCTGTAAAAATATATCTACAATATAATGGTGAGGAAAAGAATACTACTCATACATACACATAGGAGGCTACCCTATCCTCACCCACAACATCATCATTCATCATACCACATACCAAAACATCACATAATCCATCAGATAATAATCATCTAAAACTATAGTTATTTATCTATATCCACATATAAATCTCATACCATCATTCACCAAAGGACTCACATACTCACATAATATTCATTCATCATTAATACTCATAACACCATTTATAATCCAATATCACATCAGATATCACACATATACATCCAACATGTATGCAACAAGACTCATTATTATATAACTCAATTCCATCGTTGAGTATTCCAAATCATCATATGCACCAAAATTCGTTATTATATAACTCAATTCCATCGTTGAGTATTCCAACTTATCATATGCTCCAAAACTCATCTCATCACCTACCCAAAGATCATGACTTGGAACTCCGCACAATGGGTGCACCTCGTCAATCACTCTAGTTATTACCAAGATAGTCTACCGGTGTCACCACACAAACCGATAGGTTGTACCCCCTCGTTGGGCCTGCACAACGACATTCGACCCTAGGTTGCACCCCCTCTATGGGCCCGTGCATCGAACGCCCCATCTTGATCCCCTGAGTTGTACCCCCTCTATGGGCCCCGCACAACTCAGTTCACCTCCCGAATTGTACCCCTTTATGGGCCCGCACAATTCATGTCTCATCACACATGCTCAAGGCATCTCTCTTAAGTTATACCCCCTCTATGGGCCCGCACAACTCAAGTAACATCATCATTTATCATATCGCATGTTCACCAACCACATGCATTCCAAATAACATCAATTACATAGCATGTTCACCAACCACATGCATTCCAAATAACCTCAATTACATAGCATGTTCACCAACCACATGCATTCTAAAAAACATCAATTACATAGCATGTTCACCAACCACATGCATTCCAAATAACATCATTTACATATCATATTAACCAACCATATGCATTCCAAATAACATCAATTACATAGCATATTAACCAACCATATGCATTCCAAATACCCTCATTTACATAGCATATTAACCAACCATATGCATTCCAAATAACCTCATTTATATAGCATATTAACCAACCATATGCATTCCAAATAACATCAATATATCATCATCACACCTTTCATACCTCATCATCATAAACTCAATACATCAATACATCATCATCATAAACTCAATACATCAATTCATCATCATCATATATCTCAATATTATAAACATCTAACATCACATGGGATATTCATATCATCAACTTATCCACAATCAATACTCTATAAACAGCCACTTAACTCTCTTAATTCCATAAACAAATTATATAATTAACACCAAATAATTAAAGGATCACAATGATTACAAAAACAACACTCTCATACTCATTTTTGACCTGGTAATCGATTACCAAACAGTTGTAATTGATTACCAGAGGCGATTCCTCAATTTTAGAGTTTTCAAGTTTTAAGCTTAATGACCTTGGTGCACTAATTTGGAAATATCTAGAGTTCTAGGTGTCCAATTAAGATAATTCCACTTCTATTAGAAAGTTAAGATCTGGGGCTTCAGTTTGATATGCTATATGATAGGGTTCTGAGCTTGTTTGCACCCTTAACAAACACATTCTTTCTCAGGCTAGAAAGCTGTCAAAACTCTGGTAATCGATTACACACCCTCTGTAATAGATTACCGGCAAACAAACTCTCTGGTAATTGATTACAAACCCCTGTAATCGATTACCAGCAAGCCAAAATCACTCCATTGCTGTCCAGAACACTCTGTAATCGATTACAGACCTCTGTAATCGATTACCCGCGACACGAGATGACAGTTCTTGCGATTTTTACCCCTTTTAAACCCTCTTATTCAACCTCTAATCATTCCTTAAGGTTAATACATCAATCATGCACGTTTATATCAAACAAACTCAGCAAAAACACCAATCTTTACACAGATTTGCACAATTATTCCATCAAAATCCCAAATCATCAAACTCTTATTTCCATCAAAATCTCAAATCATCAAACTCAGATTTGCACAATTTTTACCCCTTTTCGCTATTCTCGCTACCCTCTTCTATTTCAATCAAGATTCACCAAGATTGACAGAATTAATCATCAATCAACATGTTTTTATCATACAATACTCAATATATATATATATATATATCAATTTCGAATTTAGAGTCTTAGAGGGTCTTATGGTTACCCTCACTACCCAAGCACCCCCACATGCACATACAAGCAGCACCCTCTCCCCCACCGTACCTTAAACGAAGCCTGATTACAGCAAGGAAGTCTTTCTTCGATTCTTGAAGCTTACTCCGTAGCCACTCTCTCTTGAGACACAGTTTCTCCCCTCCTTAGCGTTTCGCTCTCTGACGATAATACGAATAAGGATTAGGGTGATTTGTTAACCCCTCCTTACTAGAATGTCTAATTGGGCTTGGGCCCACTCTCCACCCTTATCCTCTTTTAATTTAAAACTATCTTTACGAAATAAAACTAATAATAATAGTAGTCCTATTATTTATTTCCTATTTAATTACTTATTTCTTTTCCTTATTTATTTGATTTAATTAATATTTATCCTAGTAAAATTCAGGATGTTACAACTCTCCCCTCCTAGAAAGAAAATTCGTCCTCGAATTTTACCTGAAGCGAATAACTCTGGATAGGACTCTTTCATCTTCTCCTCAAGTTCCCAAGTAGCACTCTCGGGTGTAGGTCCTCCCCAGATCACCTTAACTAAAGGAATCTCTTTACCTCGAAGTTGTTTCACCCTCCAATCCTCAACTCTCACCGGCATGGTTTCCACTGTCAGGTTTTCCTTAACTTCAAGATGATCCGACTCAATCACATGCGAAGGATCGTGTACGTATTTCCGGAGTTGAGAAACGTGGAAAACGTTATGAAGATTGGACAAATGTGGAGGTAAAGCGATTTGGTAGGCAACATTGCCGACTCTTTTAAGAATTTGGTAAGGACCAATGAATCGAGGTGTAAGCTTTCTAGACTTTAATGCCCTACCAACCCCAGTCCACGGAGTGACTTTCAGGAATACATGGTCCCCTTCTTTGAACTCTAACTCCTTCCTTCTCTTATCAGCATAACTCTTTTGCCTACTCTGGGCTGTCTTCATCCTCTCCTGGATTATCCTTACCTTATCGGTGGTCTTCTGCACTATCTCAGGTCCTAATGCAAGACTCTCACCCGGCTCACACCAACATAAAGGGGTTCTACACCTTCTACCATATAATGCCTCATAAGGCGCCATACCTATGCTAGAGTGAAAACTATTGTTATAGGTGAACTCTATCAGAGGGAAGAAGCTATCCCAACTACCCCATTGGTCTAACACACAAGCTCTAAGCAAATCCTCTAAGGATTGAATGGTTCTCTTGGTCTGACCATCAGTCTAAGGGTGGTAAGCTGAGCTAAGCCTAAGCTGGGTCCCCAAAGCCTGCTGTAAACTCTCCCAAAATCTAGAGGTAAACCTGAGATCTCTATATGAAACTATGCTAGATGGTATGCCATGCAACCTCACAATCTCACTGATGTACAGCTGAGCTAGTCTCTCCAAGGAGTACCTAATGTTAATGGGAAGGAAATGCGCACTCTTAGTTAACCTATCCACAATAACTCAAATTGAGTCATGTCCCTTCACGGTCTTAGGCAAGGCAACTACAAAATCCATGGATATACTATCCCTCTTCCACTCAGGTATACTTATGGGTTGAAGCAATCCCAAAGGCTTTGATGTTCTACCTTAGACTTTTGGCATACTAAACAGGCACTCACAAACTCCTTTATGTCTCTCTTCATCCTAGGCCACCAAAATACTTTCTTCAAATCCCGATACATCTTAGTTGATCCTGGGTGGAAACTAAGCTTACTTCTATGACCTTCCTCTAGCACTAAACACTTAATGGTAGGTTCACTAGGCACACACACCCGGTCTCCAAATCTTACTACCCCATTGGAACCTATAACAAAATCTCCACCATTACCTCCTCCTATAGCCTCTCGCCTACTAACCAAAAATGGATCCTCTAACTGGGCTTTACTAATATCCTTCAACAAGTCATTACTTAACCGGGTCATTCCTAGCTTCACGCTCTCAGAGGTCATCCCACAAGCTAAACTCAGATCCCTAAACTGGGTTAAAAGATCCATCTCCTTAATCATCAGGGAACTAACATGGATAGACTTCCTACTCAAGGCATCAACCACCACATTGGCCTTACCGGGATGGTAACTTAACTCAAAATCATAATCTTTAAGGAACTCTAACCACCTCCTCTGTCTCATATTCAACTCTTTCTGGTCAAACAAATATCTAAGGCTCTTATGGTCACTGAAAACCTCAAACTGGGAACCATACAGATAATGTCTCCAAATCTTCAACACAAACACTACGGCTGCTAACTCTAGGTCATGGGTAGGATAGTTTCTCTCATGGATTTTCAATTGCCTAGAAGCATAGGCTACTACTTTACCCTCTTGCATCAACACCCCACCTAAACCCATCTTAGAGGCATCATAGTATACTACAAAGGATTTGCTAAGGTCAGGTAATACTAACACTGGTGCACTAGTCAACTTCTCCTTAAGGGTTTGGAAACTAGTCTCACACTTACTATTCCACACAAAGGCAACTCCCTTCCTAGTCAACTCGGTCAAAGGCAAAGCTAACTTGGAAAACCCTTCTATGATTCTTCTATAGTACCCAGCCAACCCAAGGAAACTTCTAATCTCACTCACCGACTTAGGAGTCTCCCACTTAAGCACGGTCTCTACCTTAGAAGGATCTACGCCTATACCTCCTCTAGAAATCACATGACCTAAGAAACTCACTTCTTCTACACTGTACCCTCACTGAAACCTCCAAACTTGGAGCTTCCCTTTGCACGAGAATACGGTTTTCCCTTGCTAGTTGATTGGAACTTGTTCTGATTCCTCACAGGCCCTCCACTCTTGTGATGTGCCGCGCTAGTCCTGCTGCCTTCATCATAAATTCTGCACTTGTTCACCAACTCGTGAAAGCGCGTCATCTGTAACACCCGCAATTTTTCTTACTGGTGTATAAATAGAATAAAGAAAATTTTAAAATAGTAATAATCATTTAATTATAAAGTATTTAGTAGCTTTTAATAGACAGCCAAATTTATAATACCCAACCATAATTATGAGTAAATTTCTCTAGAGAGGTGTTTGAGAAAATAACCTAAGATACCTTTAGTAATTATACAGTTAAGGAAAATATAGATTTAATTATTAAAAATAGCTAAAACTCTAAGGGATCTATACCTTTATTCAAAATACTCTTAATATAATTAGTGATGAGTTTTAGAAAATTATTTAGAATTTTTCTGGCACTTCTGGGCAAAAAGATCAAAATGCCCCCAGTTAACAGTATAACCATAGCCAGCATAAAAAAAAATTTGTAGAAAAATATGGAAAATATATTTTGAACCTTAAAAGATGATTTAAAATGATATTTATAATTCTATACAATCTTTGTAATTAAAACCTTAATTTTCTCTCTCCGCTTACTGTAACGCCCGCTTCTTACCGTTTTACCACATTTCGTGTTTTATTGAATTGTTAAAATTATTTTTAATCACCAAAATTTATATTTTTGGATTTAGAATTTAATTTCCTATTTTTAAGGAATTTTTGGGGTTTTTCTGTGAAAATGACCTTTTTGCCCCTCCTGTCCCTTGAACCGGGCCCGAATACTCTTGATCCGGGCCAGAAAAATTGCACAAACCTTCCCTTTTCCTCCTAGAAGGCCGTGCATAGTGCAGCCTTGATGCATGGAAGCCACTTGTATTTTTCTTTCTTTTCTCCAAGACTTGAAAAAGAAGCAAGCCTTTATGGCACATCAACTCACCTTTCTCTCTCACTTTTCCTAAATGCAAGCTTAGGAACTCTCTCATTTTCTCTCTTCCTTTTCTCTCTTGGCCGTGAACTCTCCATCAACTTCTCTCAAAAATTTTCATCCTTCCTTAAACACAATCAAGCCAAGGTTCCATCTTTGAACCAAAGCTTCCATTTCTAAGCCTTCTAACCTTGAAAAATCCTTGTTGGTGACTAAAGGAGGCATCTTTGGGGGCTGTTTTGGGACCAGAATTCTGCACTCATTTTCTTGGAAATTTGAGGTAAAGGGTGGGAGAACTTGAACTCTAGTAGGATTGGTAACTAGAGTCAAGGATTTGCCCTTAAAATCCTTGTTTTTACTCTTGTTCTCCTTGAAAAAAATCACTTTTTGAGCTTTTCTTTAAGCAAATGTTTTGGATTCTTGGAGCTGGGTTGTTTACATGTTTTTAAGTCTATTTTGATGCTTGGAATGTGCTTGGATTGTGATTGTTTGTGCATGCAAGCCAAGAAATAATTTTGGAAAAATTTTCCCCTTTTTCCTCTAATAGCTCTCGGCCTTGAGGGATTTTGGGGCTGCATGTGTTTCAAAATTTTTTGGTGCTTGGAATGTGTTTGTATGATGAATCTATGAACATGCATGAAGTTGGTTGAAGGTATACAATTGTTTTGGATGATTGATCTTTGAAAAATAGTGTTTATGAGCTTGAAAATGGAGTTATGAACTTCAATGTGTATGTGGATGATTTTGAGTGGATTAGTATGATATTTGGCATTTAGATTGTTTGTTGATGAATGTGTGAAGTTTTGGTGAAGATTGGATGTTGTGAAAAATTTGAAGTTTTGATGAACATTCAAGTTGTTCTTGATGTTCATGAGTTGTTCTTGATGAAACTCATCAAGAATACCTTTTTGATCTTAAAAAGGTCAAGGGTATGTTGAAAACATGTTTATGGGCTTTGGTGGTCCAAAAGGACTAAGAAGCAATTTTACAAGTAAAAGTACTAAAGTGCAATTAAGAATAAGTCTTTAAAAATAAATAAAACAAATTCGGATTTCCAATTCCAACCAAGTAAAAGTCAACTTAAAGGTCAATATTTTAGGTTACCATGACTAAAAATAAGTTCCGAAGAGTTATAAAACCTTTAGGCTTTTAATTTAAGTTTAAAACCTTTAAGAAAAGGAGTTAAAGACTCATTAAAAGTCAATCAAGATTAGATTATGAAATTAAAAGTTAGATTGGAGTTGGACTTCAACTCTAATCCAAGTAATTAAAAGTTAAAACTTAGGATTAATTAGTGGGCTTAACTAATTTAATTACCTAAGTTAATCAACCTAATTCACTTAAGTCGATTAAGTAAAGAATGATTAATTAAGTCTAAAGTTAATTAACCTTAATGAAAGTATTAATTAAGTAATTAACCAATAATGATGATTAAGAACTAATTAATTATGATTAAACTTAATCAAACATAATTAAAATCCTAATCCAAGATTAAGGAAGAGATTAAGGGATGATTAAGAATTAATTAGGATCTTAAGTAAGGATTAAGACTTAATTAAAGGGGATTAAGATTAATTGTAATCCAGTTAATGAAGACCAGTTAAGATTAAAAGTTAAACCAAATCTTAATTAGTCATACAAGGAGAATTAGGATAAGTAATACCATCCATAAGATACAATCATAAGTTTTAGTAAATTATAGGACTTAAGTGGACATGATTATCAAGAACATTAGTACAAACTACCTTAAAAAGGCTATAACCAACACACTCTTTCTACATAAAACTTGAGAAGCTTGGCGAGAGAGTGCGGTTTGGCCTTCCTTGTGAAGGAAAGACATTGAATTCGGGCCGTGCCACGGGGATGTGGTGACATTGAATGGTTCAATGGGTTTTTCCTGTAAGGATGTGAATGTTGTGAGCATTGTTGTGTGACATGCATCATGAAGCGTCGTTGATGTTCGAGGTTGAAAACCTTACGGCCTATATAGCAGTAACACTCGGTACAGTGTGAAACTGGTAGGGACTGGGCACTGGGTTTTGCAAAGAACGCCAGAGGGTCCTCGGGTGGGGATGCCAGCCCTAAGGATAGTCAGGTCCCGAAATGGCTCAGGTGACGTAGGCTCGCTCCCTACTGTCGAGCAAACGGGGTACAGGCTTGACTATCCTGTCGCTCTCAAGTTTTCAGGGTCAGTTGAGATTGTCTGGAAGTCGGGAAATTTATTTGCCCAAAATGTATGAGCAATGCTCTTTGTACCAATGCTAGTACAGACTCTAACTCCTGACGTGCTGTGTATATATGGTCGGGCAGCTGCTATGTGCTCTGCCTATGGTGATGTTTCCCTGGGCCCACATGCATTAGATATTGCATTATAATAGTAAAGTTGCATTCATATGAGTACACCATGATGAGATGTCGTGATTGCTTATTGATTCGACTGTGTGGATTGCCTCTGTGTGTGTGCTCTAGTTTGCTGTATCCTACATGTTGTGAGTTCATGCGATGTTCTCACCCTTCTTTTCTATCTCTTCTTTCTATGCTCTTCTCGTCACGTTGATAGTCGGTATCGAGGACTTCCGTCATGACGACAATGCAAGTGCGAATCAGATGGTTGCCGAGGGGCACCCGGAGGGTGACGGGTACCCCGCGCAGGTGTGAGTTCTATGGGGGGGAGTCTGTGTCATCATCACGCACCCCGAACTTCCTCTTGTACCTGGAAAGGACTAGGTTGTGTTGAGTCTAGGTAGTACGCAACTCTGATTTAGGAATCTCTTCTTTTGTATTCTGTTAGAGGTCTCATTTTTTTTACTACCGGAACTCATGTTTTAAGGTGGTCATGTGGGTATTCGAGAGGTACATCGATGCTACTTAATATGTATGTATGTATTTATGTCACACTGTTTTATGTTCTCTCAAGGTCTCTAACCATGTGTATGTTGTGTATGCGCGTAAGGTGTAATTCTTTTGACGCTTACGGAAAGATAAGTTTTTTGAAAGTGAAGGAAAGGATATTTTATAAGTACTTAAAATAAAGCTAGAGAGGTAATAGGTCAATGACACCTAAACCCTTTTCAAAAAAAAAAGAGAAAAAAAAAACTTCCGCATTTTTTGACGTTCTACTTCGTTGGTCACGTGTAATGCATGTGGTACTTTTAGTGGTAACTAGGGGTGTCACATCATCCCTTGGTAGTTGGACACTTGCTTGATCTCCGAACGAAGACCACTGAGAAACTTTACGCACTTTGATTCTTCCTTAATAGCTCCCACATATGTAGGACAAAATCGAACTAACGCTTCGAACATGGATACGTAGTCCGCCACGGTGCCATCTCCTTGTTTTAACTCGAGAAACTCCATCTGTTTCTTGTTACGGATATCGTGAGGAAGGCACTTCTCAAGAAACAACCCCTTGAAGTTATCCCAGCTCAACGCGGTGCCCTCATCGATCATCCTCTGATAAGTGCTCTGCCACCAGAACCCGTCATCCCTTGATAATATGAACGCAGCCAACGTAACCTTTTACACCAACGACAGCCCATCGTTCTAAAAATTTTATGAATCTCGAAGATCCAGTCAGCAGCACCATCGGGATCATAACCCCCATGAAAAGTAGGTGGATGGTTCCTCTGGAACCGAGCAAGCCAATCCACCTCATGATGTTGGTTCAGGTTGCCAACAGCCTGTGCCATAGCCATTAAGGCATCGGCCATCGCTCGATCATTCCTTCCCCTAGCCATTACACTTTCTTATTAAAGAAAGGGTAAGCAAACATACTAATTAAACCAGAAAAGTAAAGAAACAAGACAAACAATCCAATTCAAGCAATATAATTCACTCAAACAATAAATCAATCAGATTAACATCTCAGAAGCATAGTAAACTCATAACTCAAGGCCGATGAACCGACTTGCTCTGATACCAACTAATGTGACACCCTTCTACCCCATACTCTTATATGTTTAATAAATTGAAATGTAGAAAAGATAATGTCCCACGATGGGTAAAAGGTTCACAAACTTTCTTATAAAAATCTCTTTAGTTCGAAAGACAATTAAATTAAAAAGAAATAAAACTTCAAATGTAATCCAATACTCATGCAGCGGAATCTCCAAAGAAATAAAAATACTAATTATCCTACTTGCCGTGCAAGGCATCCAAAAATAGTTCGCAAGAGTCTTCCTAACTAGTAACATAATAAAGATCCCCAAGTTATACCCTGATGTCACATCTATCGGAGCACATTCCCTTTAATCAAACTCGACACCAATCGTGTCATCATCAACACCTGTAAAAATATATCCACAGTATAACGGTGAGGAAAAGAATACTACTCATACATACACATAGGAGGCTACCCTGTCCTCACCCACAACATCATCATTCATCATACCGCATACCAAAACATCACATAATCCATCAGATAATAATCATCTAAAACTCAGCATATAGTTATTCATCTATATCCACATATAAATCTCATACCATCATTCACCAAAGGACTCACATATTAACATAATATTCATTCATCATTAATACTCATAACACCATTTATAATCCAATATCACATCAGATATCACACATATACATCCAACATGTATGCAACAAGACTCATTATTATATAACTCAATTCCATCATTGAGTATTCCAAATTATCATATGCACCAAAATTCGTTATTATATAACTCAATTCCATCGTTGAGTATTCCAACTTATCATATGCTCCAAAACTCATCTCATCACCTACCTAAAGATCATGACTTGGAACTCCGCACAATGGGTGCACCTCATTAATCACTCTAGTTATTACCAAGATGGTCTACCGGTGTCACCACACAAACCGATAGGTTGTACCCCCTCGTTGGGCCCGCACAACGATAGTCGACCCTAGGTTGCACCCCCTCTATGGGCCAGTACAATTCACCCCTAGGTTGCACCCCCTTATGGGCCCGTGCATCGAACACACCATCTTGATCCCCTGAGTTGTACCCCATCTATGGGCCCGCACAACTCAGTTCACCTCCCGAATTGTACCCCCTCTATGGGCCCGCACAATTCAGGTCTCATCACACATGCTTAAGGCATCTCTCTTAAGTTGTACCCCCTCTATGGGCCCGCACAACTCAAGTAACATCATCATTTATTATATCGCATGTTCACCAACCACATACATTCCAAATAACATCAATTACATAACATGTTCACCAACCACATGCATTCCAAATAACCTCAATTACATAGCATGTTCACCACCACATGCATTCCAAAAAACATCAATTACATAGCATGTTCACCAACCACATGCATTCCAAACAACATCATTTACATAACATATTAACCAACCATATGCATTCCAAATAACATCAATTACATAGCATATTAACCAACCATATGCATTCTAAATACCCTCATTTACATAGCATATTAACCAACCATATGCATTCCAAATAACCTCATTTACATAGCATATTAACCAACCATATGCATTCCAAATAACATCAATATATCATCATCACACATCTCATACCTCATCATCATAAACTCAATACCTCAATACATCATCATCATGAACTCAATACATCAATACATCATCATCTTGAACTCAATATATCAATACATCATCATCATAAACTTAATACATCAATACATCATCATCATAC
Organism: Sesbania bispinosa; assembly: GCA_026901365.1. Lineage (NCBI taxonomy): Eukaryota > Viridiplantae > Streptophyta > Magnoliopsida > Fabales > Fabaceae > Sesbania > Sesbania bispinosa. Next base: position 301,341 of record QLOH01000177.1, read on the forward strand.
ATCTCAATATTATAAACATCTAACATCACATGGGATATTCATATCATCAACTCATCCACAATCAATACTCTATAAACAGCCACTTAACTCTCTTAATTCCACAAACAAATTATATAATTAACACCAAATAATTAAAGGATCACAATGATACAAAAACAACACTCTCATACTCATTTTTGACCTGGTAATCGATTACCAAACAGTTGTAATTGATTACCAGAGGTGATTCCTCAATTTTAGAGTTTTCAAGTTTTAAGCTTAATGACCTTGGTGCACTAATTTGGAAATATCTAGAGTTCCAGGTGTCCAATTAAGATAATTCCACTTCTATTAGAAAGTTAAGATTTGGGGCTTCAGTTTTATATGTTATATGATAGGGTTCCGAGCTCGTTTGCACCCTTAACAAACGCATTCTTTCTCAGGCTAGAAAGTTGTCAAAACTCTGGTAATCGATTACACACCCTCTGTAATCGATTACTGTAACATCCTGAATTTTACCAGGATAAATATTAATTAAATCAAATAAATAAGGAAAAGAAATAATTAAATAGGAAATAAATAATAGGACTACTATTCTTATTAGTTTTGTTTCGTAAAGATAATTTTAATTTAAAAGAGGATAAGGGTGGAGAGTGGGCCCAAGCCAATTTAGACATTCTAGTAAGGAAGGGTTAACAGATCACCCTAATCCTTATTCGTATGATCTTCAGAGAGCGAAACGCTAAGGAGGGGAGAAACTGTGTCTCAAGGGAGAGCTGCTGTGGAGTGAACGCCAAGAATCCAAGAAAGGACTTCCTTGCTGTGATCAAGCTTCGTTTAAGGTACGTTGGGGGAGAGGGTGCTGCTTGTATATGCATGTAGGGGTGCTTAGGTAGTAGCCTAAGAGTATAATTGTATTGATGTATGTATAACTGAGAATGAATGATATAAACTGTTGATTTATGGTTGATTGGATGTCCAGTGATGATTTATTGGGTGAGATTAAAGATGATATTGAGAATAATGAAAAAAGGGAATTAGGGATTTGAGAATTTGGGGATTTTGATGAATTGGTTGTATAATCTGTAAAAGATTGTTGTTTTGTTGAGTTTCGAATGATATTAATGATTATGAATGATGTTTATTCGAAAAAGATTGATTAGAGATTGATTGGAATGGTTTAGAGATGTTAGAAATCGAGAAATCTGTGATCTGCGTCGCGGGTAATCGATTACGAGGTGTGGTAATCGATTACCAGGGTGTTCTGGGCAACCCAGAAATGCTGTTTGCTGATGGTAATCGATTACAGGTTTGTGGTAATCGATTACCAGAGAGTTTATTTGCAGGTAATCGATTACAGGGGTACTGTAATCGATTACCAGAGTGTTTGGTCGCAGGTAATCGATTACAAGGTGATTGTAATCGATTACCAGAGACTTTGTTTGCAGGTAATCGATTACTAGAGGTTGGTAATCGATTACCAGAGTGGATTTTGAGAGCCTAAGTGCTCAATGATGCTTGATATGCTTGATAATGGTTTGGTATGCATATAGTTGGTGATTATGCTATATATTTGATGATGTTTTGGAGTGCATATGGTTGGTTAATATGCTATGTAAATGATATTATTTGGAATGCATATGGTTGGTTAATATGCTATGTAATTGATGTTATTTGGAATGCATATGGTTGGTTAATATGCTATGTAAATGATGTTATTTGGAATGCATATGGTTGGTTAATATGCTATGTAATTGATGTTAATTGGAATGCATATGGTTGGTTAATATGCTATGTAAATGAGGTTATTTGGAATGCATATGGTTGGTTAATATGCTATGTGAATGATGTTATTTGGAATGCATGTGGTTGGTGAACATGTTATGTAATTGATGTTATTTGGAATGCATGTGGTTGGTGAACATGCGATATAATAAATGATGATGTTACTTGAGTTGTGCGGGCCCATAGAGGGGGTACAACTTAAGAGAGATACCTTGAGCATGTGTGATGAGACCTGAATTGTGCGGACCCATAGAGGGGGTACATTTCAGGAGGTGAACTGCGTTGTGCGGGCTCATAGAGGGGGTACAACTCAGGGGATCAAGATGTGGCGTTCGATGCACGAGCCCATAAAGGGGGTGCAACCTAGGAGTGATTGTACTGGCCCATGGAGGGGGTGCAACCTAGGGTCGAATGCCGTTGTGCGGGCCCAATGAGGGGGTACAACCTATCGGTTTGTGTGGTGATGCCGGTAGACTATCTTGGTAATAACTAGAGTGATTGACGAGGCGCACCCATTGTGTGGAGTTCCAAGTCATGATCTTTGGTTAGATGATGAGATGAGTATTGGTGCATGTGATAGTTGGAATACTCAATGATGGAATTGAGTTATATAATGATGAGTTTTGGTGTATATAATATATTGGAATACTCAACGATGGAATTGAGTTATATAATGATGAGTTTTTGTGTATATAATATATTGGAATACTCAACGATGGAATTGGGTCATATGATGATGTTAATGAGTTTGGATGCATACATGTTGGATGTATATGCGTTATATCTGATGATGATATTGTGTTATTAAATGATGTTGTAAGTATTAATGATGAATGAGTATTATGTGAGCATGTGACTCCTTTGGAAAATGATGGTATGAGATTATCTGTTGAGATAGATGAATAGTTTTATGCTGATTTATGAATGTTGCTTATTTGATGGATTATTGGATGTTTTGGTATGAGGTATGATGATTGTTGATGTTATTTATATGTGGGTGAGGATAGGGTAGCCCCCTATGTGTATGTATGAGTAGTATTCTTTTCCTCACCGTATACTGTGGATATTATTTTTACAGGTGTTGATAAGGACACGATTGGTGTCGAATTTGATTAAAGGGAATGTGCTCTCATAGCTGTGACATCAGTGTATAATTTTGGGGGTCTTTTATTATGTTTCTAGTTAGGAAGGCTTTTGGTGTAAACTATTTTGGATGTTTTACACGGCAAGTAGGGTGTTCAGTATTTTTATTTTCTTTGGAGATTCCGCTGCATGAGTGTTGGATTATAATTGAGTTTTGTTTCGTTTTAACTAAGTTGTTTTCGAACTAATGAGGTTTTTGGAAAGAGAGTTTTGTGAACCTTTTACCCATCGTGGGACGTTGCCTTTTCCATAATTCAATTTATTAAACATATAAGAGTATGAGGTAGAAGGGTGTCACAATTACCAGCAAACAAACTCTCTGGTAATCGATTACAGACCCCTGTAATCGATTACCGGCAAGCCAAAATCACTCCATTTTTGCCCAGAACACTCTGTAATCGATTACAGACCTCTGTAATCGATTACCCGCGACACGAGATGACAGTTCTTGCGATTTTTACCCCTTTTAAACCCTCTCATTCAACCTCTAATCAATCCTTAAGGTTAATATATCAATCATGCACGTTTATATCAAACAAACTCAGCAAAAACACCAATCTTTACACAGATTTGCACAGTTATTCCATCAAAATCCCAAATCATCAACCCTTATTTACCCCCTTTCGCTATTCTCGCTACCCTCTTCTATTTCAATCAAGATTCACCAAGATTGACAGAATTAATCATCAATCAACATGTTTTTATCATACAATACTCAATATATATATATATATATCAATTTCGAATTTAGAGTCTTAGAGGGTCTTATGGTTGCCCTCACTACCCAAGAACCCCCACATGCACATACAAGCAGCACCCTCTCCCCCACCGTACCTTAAACGAAGCCTGATTATAGCAAGGAAGTCTTTCTTCGATTCTTGAAGCTTACTCCGCAGCCACTCTCTCTTGAGACACAGTTTCTCCCCTCCTTAGCATTTCGCTCTCTGACGATAATACGAATAAGGATTAGGGTGATCTGTTAACCCCTCCTTACTAGAATGTCTAATTGGGTTTGGGCCCACTCTTCACCCTTATCCTCTTTTAATTTAAAACTATCTTTACGAAATAAAACTAATAATAATAGTAGTCCTATTATTTATTTCCTATTTAATTACTTATTTCTTTTCCTTATTTATTTGATTTAATTAATATTTATCCTAATAAAATTCAGGATGTTACAGGTTGCGGACTTTATCGAGCTAGGCAAAAAAGCCTAAGAATTATTCAAAATTCTAAAATAAATACCCTAATCCTATATTTTTGCTGGCTTTTACGGATCGACCCGATTGAGTTAGCCTATTTTACTAGTTGTTATCCAAATACAAGGTTAGAGCTCTATCGCATATCCTTGGCAACTTCCCTTGAATTTTTCATTGTATGAAACCCTGAAATGCGATAAGATCGAGATTGAGATAGATTAATACTTGTATATTTGGAAATTAATATCAATATGCAATTTTCTTTTTGTTTTAACTCATCTTAAACATGCTTACTAAGTACCCCACCCCGTAAAAATTATGCTCGCTAAAAACTTTGATAGGAATTTTTTTTAGTACTTCTATAGTACTTAACTTTCTCTAATATAATGTGTGTTTGGCTTGCCATTTCAGCTAGCTGAAAGTTGAAAATAGTGGCTGAAATTATTTCAGCAGTGTTTGGGAAGGTAGCCTTTTTGGGTAGCTACAAACTTTTCTTAAAAAAATAATTGGGGTAGTTTTTTTAAAAAAGCTCCAATTTTCAGCTACTAGCTGAAAATTAATTACAAGTTTAGCCCTCAATCACCCCCACTTATTATTATTTAATAATTAATGTTGTCCTTAAATGTCATTTTACCATTTTCAACTAGTTTTACCAAATACATTCAATAGCTTTTCAGCTTTCAGCAAGCTTTCAACAAGCTTTTCAGCTTTCAACTAGTTTTAAGCTTTCAGCTAACTTTTCAGCTATTTTACCAAATACACTAATAATGTTTTTTCATTTTAAAATCTGTTTTAAATTAAAATAAAAAATATTAACCATAAATTGGGGTAATTATTAAGAGAAGAGTAGATACTACATGAGTATAAAAATTTGCTATTTTCATAGAGTACCAAATCCGAACAAAAGTGACAATTGGCGGGAAGCATAAAATTTGAGATATGTTAAGCTATATAAGATTGTAGAGAAGTTGTATAATGACTTAGGTGAGATTTGTTACAAGTAAATGAAATAGTAACAACCAAAGGGTTGTGACCTAGTTAGCAATGCAGACTGAGATTGTGGGAAGAGCTCCCGAGTTCGATTCCGCTAAACACACTCTTAGGGGGTGAAGAGCCTTAACTGTGATTGCCCCTAGTAACAGAGGATACCTGTGGTTAAAAAAAAAAAAATGAAATAGCAACAAAAGGATCATAATGGATGGCGTAATAGAAATGATTTTTGTGATAATATTTTGAAACATGCACATGTATAATTTTCTCGAGTGAATGCTAAAGTGAAAGCCAAAAGGTTGGTTTGGTTCCTTGACTAATTTTACTTGTTCATTGTTTGATCTCATTAGCTCAGGTAACGATTACTTTATCCACCTGTATATATAGTTGCTCACGGACAATGCACTGGCACTGTTAGCTTTGCTAGCTAGTGTCAATTAATTTTCCCTACATATAAAGCAACATCATTTAAGTGTTGTGGCAAGGATAACGTTCACAGTTTGGTCTACTATATATGGTGAGTTGTCTCTCCTGCATTAGTTTCTTTCCTTCTTTTGATTGCAGCTTCTTTGGGATATTGAAACTTCGTTGTTTTTGAACCAATCTATAGCAGCTACTATGAATGATTCTAGAGTAATTCTTAGGTGAGCATAAACCTAACAAATAGGATTTAAGCACGGCCAACAAATAAATTACATGTCATTAAAATAAATTTTAAAAAAGAATACCGAGTAAAATCCTTATTAACAGGAAAATGAGGGTAGTTACACTTCTCCTTTTCCGATTTCACCCATCCATCTCTGAACCATAGAAAGATATTTCCTAATTCCTCTATATTCTTCTTCCCATCTCAAATTGAATCTTATTGTCTACCAATCTTCCGCTTCACTGTAAATCAAAACAGTGACACTCATCATGATATTGGTTCAATCAATGGCTTCCTCTTCCTCAAACCCTTGCAAGTTGAAAGCCAGTGCCGGTTGCACGGTTGCGCTGCGGAGGTGCATTCAAAGTCTGAAACCCTTTATTCTGGTATACTTTCACTCACTTCACACACAGAGACACAATGTTGGGAGATGCAACCAAAAGCATCACAAATTTATGGTGCTTGCCTCTGCCATTCATCTCCAGAAACGAAAGCAAAAGAAAAAGTAACCCAGCTAACCTCACTCTCCCTTCGAGTGGGTGTCGTTGTAGCAGCGTGTCAACCTTCCATGTTCCGCGATCAAAGAGAATTGTTGAGAACTAAAGCTAAACTACGGATTGCACAGGGAAAATTAAAGAATGCAGTGGAGACATATACTTTTCTAATTTCTTCTTGTTGTTCTCTTCAAGTCAAAAATAAAATTTAAAAATTTTAAAATGAAGGAAAGAGTTTCTTAATGGAACTAATTTTATATTGCAGATAATGGTTGTAATTTAAAATGTGAAGGAAAGAGTTTCTTAAGATTGTATTCTGAACTTAATCTCATGTAAGGAATATGACAGATAGAAATTTGTTAAAATCCTTGTACATGGAATTGTTTGGTAAGGTGGATCTCTTTGAAACTTTCACCTATCATTATACAATTGGATTGTTTCTTGCTGCTTTTGGTTCCTTTTAAGGGGGCTGTGCGGAAAACAAAAAGTGCTAGAATTAGGGAGTTGGTGTGTTAAATGAAGCTTTTTAATCCTTATGTATATTAGGCATCTTCAATATTGAAAACAAGTTTTGAAATCAATAAACTAGCCGATCTGCTCTGGTTAAATGACTATTTTGGTTAGATTACTTGTGGTCATGGTAGAGGAGATTAAGAATTTTCGAGTTTGCGTAAGCGAGACCCAAATTGTAGGGACGTGTAAGTGTAGAGCCTAGAATCACGAGCCTAATTGCCTATTATTAAAGATTTTACACGGTATTTTTTTTTAAATTAATTTTAATGACGTGGAATTTTTTAATTGGTTGTGCTTAAATATTAGGTGTTAAGTTTGTGCTCACCTAAGAATTACTGATGATTCTAAATATTTTAACATACACAGATGAATTTAAATATAGCCTTGGATGCAATCCCTTTTGTTCTCGGTGTCAACAATTTCCTTGATTTCTGAGGATAATATTTCTTCTTAATAGTCTATAATGACATATCCAATTTTTGGTATTCACATTTAGCTTTTAAAAAGGTCTTTATAATAACTTCTTTAAAAATCACCTGAATCAAAATAATAACCACCCACATAATATAATAATCACCACATTTTAGTATTTTACTCACAATAAAAAATGCCACTAATACTAATAATGTAGGTTCAGGGAACAAATTTTGCCATTCCTTTATGACTATGTCCAGTATGGAAAGGGCTTCGGTCTCTCGGACTCTAGTCTCCTTTCCTGGTTTCTTTCTTATTGGGCTGTGAGGCCTTTTGTGTTAGGCTTCCGGCCCATACACTACAGCTCTCAACTGATTGACGCCCGGGGCTTGTATTTTTTGCTTAGCTGTAATGCCTCTTCTTGTTGGGCTGGTTGTTTGGGCCTTGTGCCCCTCTTTTGCAATGCAAAATATCTAAAAAAAAAGCATTTCCTATATCTATAAGCTTTTTTTTTTTTTTCAGAATCTATAAGCTTGTTTGGTACATGAATTTTGACGGTTGCCAAATTGGGAACGGTAATTGTCAACAAAAAAAAAAAATGGGAACGGTAAAGAGAATGGAATAGCTTAGAATGAAAATGACCATTCTTGTTCCTATGCATGGTTTCTTAGGAATCATATTTTATTGGATTCCATTTTTATGTTTGGTGCATGGAATGAACAAGGCACACGATATAACTATAACCAACGAAGGTAAATAAAGAACCAAAGATTAATTAATTCCTAGTTGCTAAAGATTGATGATTATTGTCTTTGCACAATATAGACTTGAAACAGTCATCTTTCCCCCATACCAAATATGTGCTTTAAGCTTTATATACAAATTAAGCTAGTTGAGGATAGTTTATTAGCCTTTTAGAATTTAGGAGTCTTATTATATTCATAGTCTTATTAGGCTCGCCTTGTTGTGGTCGTATTACATTAATACTCGACCTAGAATATCGGTATAAATGAGTATTACATTAGTGTTCTGGACACAAGATATCATAATTTCATTATTCAGTTTCTCTCTTCCTTTCCACCTTTTCCCTATGTCAGCAGTATTAAAATTCATAAATTCAAGGCAACCTATTGGTCACAATTCTAATTCATAAAACCAGACTTTGGTGCATAATTGCATCTAGTTAACATACTCATGTTATATATAACTTTTGTAAACTACTGCTATATAGTATAAAAATGCATATCGTGTTATATTTATATAATTATTTATATATTATTATTATATAAATAATTAATAAATATAATTAATATTATTATTGTGGATTAACATTAATCAATAAATTAATTATATTTGTTAATATCAATTATATTGCACATTATTAATTTTATTGATTTATGGATAGTACATATTGGGTTCTGATGAATAGTCCGTGATGGGTTGCCCTGTTCAGTAACCCGTTGAGAGGTCCTTGGTCTCTACTGGTATGGATATAAACGGGTACCCCATTAGTCAGTTTATATATATAAGACATATGACACTGCACTCTGCACTCTGTACTCGTATTCTGTCTTTTGGCATCCTACCAGGAAGAGAGCATCATTCTCTCACTCTATTCAAGACAAACACCATGGGTCCTTCTTTGATTCCGGGTACGCAATTTCTTCTAATCATTTTATGAACATGCTATATCTTGTATCTATTTGAATTGATCTAGGCTATTGTCGTTTAAATACAACAATTGGTATTAGAGCCTTATAGATACAGATTATGGTTGTTCTATGTTGTAGAATTAGTACCCTATGAACCCTAAATTTATATTGATAAAATTATTCGCTAATTATGCATAAAATTTAGGGATATTTCGTTGTGGGATATCTGTCATACCGTGTTAATACTGTGAAGGATATTTCGAATTACATAATCATTTTTTTTCTCTGTTTCGCGAAACGTTCGAAATTTTGATTCTCATTTTTTTTGCCTTCGAAACATAAAATTGATTTAGGGGTTTTATTACCCATACAATTTCGAATCATAAACCAAATTTTGGTGTGATTTTGTTGAGTATTTCGTGAGATTTAGACCGTTTTCTTCACTGGTTCGAACCTTTAAACCCAGTTTTTGATCTCACAATTGAGCCAATCTTTTTTGAAATTACTTTGGGGGTTTTGTTTGCCTCTAGATTTCATATAAATCTGCACATTTTGAGAACTAATCGTTGGAAAAATCTGGAGAATTTCTGTAAGTTCTTTATTGCGGGTTTTATAAACCCTTGTTTTTCGATCTGCAAATTCCCGTTCCACAGAGGCTAGATCACGAAATTGACTTGGGGTTTCTTGCCGCCATGAAGTCGCGATCCTCTGGCCGGAAAATCGCGGCCTATCGTCGCTGGAGAATGCCGAACGCGAACAAAAAAATGGTGCGCGCGACCGGAAAAACCCCAACTTTTTTTTATCTGAAATTGGACAGGAATGATAAGCTTAAACTCGAAATTGATAGAGGGCTTCGAACCGCCGTGAAGAGGTGGTCCTATGGCCGTAAAATCGCTGCTCCCCGTCGCCCGTAACCGCCGCGTGCAGGCGGGTCAGGCGCGGCCCGTTTTCCTGGTATACGGGTCAAGAAGACCCAGTTGTTGGGTTGCGCATGCCCACTCTCGGCACAAGCGCGTGGTGGCGCGTGGGTACCCCATTTTGGTCCGAAAAATTTTATTTTTTATACCAGAAATTAATTAATCAATTTTCTGAATTTTTGGTATATTGTTTGTAATTTTTGGATGCCTTGAGGTATTTATTTTAATTATTTTGAGAGTAATTTATAATTTTGAAAATGCTACTCTCAGGATTTTGGCCTGAATTTTTTTTTGTATATTTCATATGTTATTAGAGAGTTTTTGGTATAACTCACTCTCTCTAATATTGAGCCAATGTTATGAAATTATTTTTGGCTATTTTGAAATCATATATTATATGTATTTATAATACATATAGTTTGTTAATCATGCAGTTTATTTATTCAATTAAATTATGTTTGGTACGATTTTTATATTTTGTATAATTGTGAGCTCGCCTATCGTGGGTACAATTATGCAAAATTTTATGGAAAATTAGTTATTTTAAATTATATTTATATTGCACTAATAACAATTATACCCTATCGGTGTATTGTTATTAATGTGATTTATTTTTATACAATATATATTGATGATTAACTCATGTCAAATTTTTATTTTAGTACCCTATCGGTATTAGAATTTTGTTTTGGGACATGAGAATTATATATTGTATCATTTATTATTTCTTATTTATTATGATTCGGGACCCTTAGGCGGGATCATTGTAAATAAGAAATTTTGGTTAATGGGCACTTTATTATTTTGGCTAGACACACAGATTCATTTAATTTTGTGTTAACATAAAATATTATGCATATTAAATGTTTCTTTGTTATATTTTGGTGTTAGCCTCTATGCCCATTTCTGTCAATATTTTGATAGGACTTAATTTTAGAAAATTCTTTTATTGAAATAAGTTGAATTGAATTGTGTAAGGTGATGGACATACCCTATCGGTATGACATTGCTTGACATGATCATTGTGTGATAGAGAAAATAATTTTAAATATTTTTATATGTTTTTATTGAGAATATGGAAGAAAAGAAAAAACTGTATTGAATTATTGTATTGTTTGAACTATACAAAAGATACACAGAGAACAGAAGCTAACAGAGAATATATACTAAACTAAACTAACAAAATACAGCTGGAAGAAAACTAACTAACAGATACAAAATAAACTGAACTAACTAACTGAAACTCTAGATTTTAATATTCCCCCTCAAGATGGAGCATAAATGTTTTTTATGCCCATCTTGGACAATATATTTTGAAATTGAGTTGCAGCCAGAGGTTTTGTGAGAATATCTGCAAGTTGATGATTGGATTTAACATGAACGAGTCTGATACTACCATCATATACTTTTTCTCGAACAAAATAAAGATCAATTTCAATGTGTTTAGTTCTTTCATGATAAGTGGGATTGGATGCAATGTGTATAGCTGATTGACTGTCACAAAATAAAAAGGTGGGACCAAGATGCACTTCAAAGTTTGTTGATCAGAAGTATTTTGAGGTCTATAAGGAGTATTTTGGACAGCAAAAGCAGCCTGTTGATCAGAAGCTATAGAAGAGGAGACTCCTAACTCTCTATGTTTTTCATCTTGTAGAACTAGAGAGAAGACTTTAGAAATAGGAGGAAAAGGGTCCATAGTGAGAATTTGACTTCGAACTTGGTTGAAGTTGTCATTAAGACCCATGAGAAACCCAAGAACATATTCATGTTGGAGATAATCAGTCAATTCACGAGTTCCTCCACAATTACAAGTGATAGATGGTCGAAAATCAGATAATTCATCCCAAACAACTTTCATTTTTGTAAAATATTGTGTGACAGTGGATGAGCCTTGAATCATGCTCACAAATTCTTTGCGTAATTGATAAGTTCTTGGACCATTGTGTTGTTGATATCGATTCTTGAGGTCTTCCCAAATGGATTTAGCAGAATCACAATAGATGATACTAGCAAGAATTTATTTGGAGACTGAATTAAGAATCCAAGCGCTTACTATGTTATTATTCCTTTTCCATGCAGCCAACAGAGGATTATCATCAGCTGGGCGAGGAATGCTCCCATCAACAAAACCAAACTTATTTTTGGCAGAGAGAGATATTTGCATCGACCTGCTCCAAGAAGTATAATTGTCCCCAGTGAAAGGTTGAAGAACAAGGGATATACATGGGTTGTCGGATTGAGTCAGAAGATAGACATAATCATTCAGAGGAACATTAGCCATGATGATGATGAAGACGAAACGGCAGAAGAAGAAGAAACAAAGAGATGAGCGGAAGCAGTTTAGTCTCCTGATACCATATTGAGAATATGGAAGAAAGATAAAACTGTATTGAATTATTGTATTGTTTGAACTATACAAAAGATACACATAGAACAGAAGCTAACAGAGAATATATACTAAACTAAACTAACAAAATACAACTGGAAGAAAACTAACTAACAGATACAAAACAAACTGAACTAACTAACTGAAACTCTAGATTTTAATAGTTTTTCTTATTATTTATTTAATTACTTTTCTCTATCAAGTGGGAGAAATCTACATATATTATGTTATGATTTTATCAAACAAGATTGTAGTAATGCAATGACTATTTTCCCTTAACATAATCTTATTTTGTAGTGTTTCTTCTCTCTTTAAAAATTACATGTTACCCTTTATTGTCAAGACTTTATATTGATGATATTGTTTGTTAAGTCTCTTTGAGAACATTATAGTCAAACTCTCTATTATTGTATTATATTATGGGTAATTAATTATACCAGACAATATGTTGATGTCCCAAATTAACTTGTTATTGTTTGAAGAGATTAATTTTTCTATTACATACCATTAGTCTTCCTTATCATCAATGGTATGTTAAACTATTTTGAGATATATATATATATATATATGTATGGATAAATTTTGTATATAATACAATATTGTTATTCTTTAATTTTGTAATTATTAGAACAATGGGAGTTAGAGAATTCTTAATTTTTTTTTATTGTATCCTCAATAATAGTCAAGGGTCTTGTGCACTTTTGTTTCCGCTTCCGCTAAAGAGTGATTTGCTATTATTTAAATTATAACACTTGAGTCATGGGGGTGAGTTGTTGAATTTTTCTATGATCTCATTTTGAATTATGTTGGAGATTATAATCTCACTCATATGTTGGCATTTTTTTAAATAGCCATCATATTTTATAAAATTGCGTGTTACAATAATTTTTAAGGAGATTTTCTATTTTGTAATGTCAAGTGGACATTTATAATTTCCTTCATTTTGTAATCAAAGTATATGGTTAACTATGAAACTCCTTTGTAAAATCATGGTTAAGATTCTATGTTGAGTTTCATATTTTATTTCGTAACCATTTTTGTTGACTTTGCTTTAATATATTTCTCTCTAATATCAAATTTTGAAGAAAAAAAATTGAGTCATAATGAGTACCTTAGCAAAATTATAATCCCACTATTAGATATTATAACATTAGAGTATTTTAATATTATTTGACTCTAATGAGAATCCTAATAATATATTATTTTGGATTAGTGGGAGTACACACAATTTTTTGTCTTGAGACAATATCATTGCTATATGTTCTTGTGTGCACTTTTGTATCAAAATATTATTTTTGACTTTTTTGGTTTTCATATGTTATTATGCGCGCTTAATCATATGACATGCACTTAGAGATTTTGGGAAGAAGTCTCATTCCGTATTACTGAGATATGTTCTTATGCATAATTTATTGATATATATTATTATGTGCAATTTTGTTGAATCTCAGTAAGGCACATTAAGTTTACGCTAAGCTTATTTTGTTGGTATTGCACATTTGGCTTGCAATTTTATTGTGCTTCTCTTTTGACCAACATTCCACATTTTATAAGGTCACAGATTTATAAGTATCATATATGAAATTAATACTCCTATTGAGTATGATTTCTTGGATCGATAAGGTGCTTATAAATCTTATTATTTGGACCAATAAAGTGCTTACTCATTGATGCCATTTGGTATGCCCATTTTGTAATTACTTTGGTTATTGGGTTATGCCCATATGTAATTATTTTTTTGTTATTTGTTATTGGGCTATTATAGGCACTTGAGTTTACGTGGACTATGTTATTATTATTATTTTGGCCATTGTGTTATGAGAGACACTTTGATTATTTTAGTATACAACTTTGTTGTAATTTTCTTTAACCGATATTCCATTTTTCATAAGGTTAAGATGTATGGGTATCTTGCATGTATGATACGAGTACTCCTATCGAGTATGATTTTCTGCATTGTTGAGGTACTTGTATTCTTTTGTTTGAACCAATTGCTATAAGTGCTTGCTCATTGTTGACATTTTTTGTCTATATTTATCTTGAGTTTTATTTTGTTTAAACTAAGTGTCTATGTTGTTCAAGTGGGAGATTTGTTAAATTTGTTTATTCTATTTGAACATGCATAGTCACTTATTTAGTAAAACTCAGATTATTAAATGTCAACTGTTCTAGAGCATTCTTGATTTAGCCCACTTGTAATTACTTTTGTTATTGGGCATTCCCCTTGTGTAATTATTTTTTATACTGGGCTATTGTGTGCACTTATACTTGTGTGGATAGTGTCGGGTTTGTGGCCTATTGTGATGGTGAAAGGAGCTATTTTGGATTAGTGTCGAAAAGACATTAACAACAACTATCACGTGTGTTGAGCATTTTAGTAGATCCACTAACCGAAGACTTGATTATTAGAGTTTTCATAACTCATGTGTGTTTGTATGAGTCTTTTGGTGTTTTGGGTTAGTAGGAGTTTGATTTGTATTTGCTCATTTTCTGAGATATGTTTTAAGTTTATTTTTCTGATCATATCTCTCATAGCATTTAAGATAGTGGGAGCCATTTCATCATTCTTGTCTTATATGTTGATGATATTCTCCTTGCTAGTAGCAGTGTTGAATTTTTTGACTGAGACAAAATTTATGTTAAATAGCCACTTTGATATGAAGGACCTTGGTGATGCCTCTGTTGTTCTAGGCATTCAGTTTTTCTGTGATAGGTCACGTGGCATTCTTGGATTGTCTCAGAAAGGATATATTGATAAAATCCTCAAACAGTTTAACATGCATTCTTGCTCCCCATGTGCTGCACCTGTTCAAAAGGTGACAAACTCTCTAAATTTCAACGTCCTCGAAATGGTCATAATATAGTTTAAATGGAAAAAGTCCCATATGCTTCCGCTGTTGGTAGTTTGATGTATGCTCAAGATTGTACTCGTCCCGATATTGTTTTTGTTGTTAATGCTTTAGGGAGATACTTGAGCGACCCGGGTTTGGGTCATTGGAAAGCCGTTAAAAAGGTCTTTAGATATTTGCAGGGAACCAAGGATCACATGTTGACCTATAAGAAGTTTGATCAACTCCAGGTCATTGGTTATTTTGATTCTAATTTTGTTGGTTGCCCTGACGATCGAATATCTACTTCCGGCTTTGTTTTATGATGGCAGGAGGAGCTATTTCTTGGAAAAGTGTTAAACAAACTCTTACAGCTACTTCTACCATGGAGGTAGAGTATGTCGCTTGTTATGAGGCTACTTGTCAAGATGTGTGGCTTAAAATTTGATTTCTGGCTTTCATATTGTTGAAAGTATTTCTAGGCCACTTGTGATATATTGCGACAATACTGCTGCTGTGTATTTCTCTCAAAACAACAGAAGTTCTACTCGCTCAAAGCATTTTGATATAAAATTTCTGTTTGTTAGAGAGAAAGTTTTGGATTTTCAGACTCAGATTGAGCATATTGCTACAGAAAATATGTTAGCAGATCTGCTGACTAAAGGCTTAGCTATTGGAGTTTTTCAAAATCATGTAACTCATATGGGTGTGGTTAAGTCTCTTGATGTATTGAGTTAGTGGGAGTCTGAAATTTACACTTTATATATTATTATGGTTTTCATGAGATGTAAATTTATCAATGACGTCATTTTCATTATGCAACGCCTAAATTTCTAAATTCAAGGCTTAGTCCGTTGGAGACTAAAATACTAAATTTTCGAAATTCAAAACGCGCCATTTCGAATATCACACATCACAAGTCGATAAGAAACCAACGATATCTTATACAAATTGTGAGAAACTTAAACTTATATATATATATATACATAGTCGGTAAAAGTACACAAAAGGCCCAAAGGCTACAAACTAAACATTTCGAACATAAAAGCAAAATATACATAAGTCTTCCTACACAATCTAAGATATACTAAATTCCAACTTATAGCTAACTCCTGCCTTCAAATCACTGATCCCCGCCAGAAGATACCTGCACCCCTAGATTGTGTCCACAAAACGCGTGGTGAGACTAATGTCTCAGTGAAGTATAACTATGCAACATGTTATATGAGAGAAATAGAGAATGAAATGCTACAATCATCACCAAGCAAGATATACATACAAACTAAGCATTTTAAATATAAAGGCATCTAATCGGCATAACCCAGCCGACGGGTTGTGGCGCATACGCCCTCAACTGAACTTAGTGTATACACCATCAACTGAACTCAGTGCATACACCATCAACCTAACTCAGTGCATACACCATCAACTTAACTCAGTGCATACACCATCAACTGAACTCAGTGCATACACCATCAACTATAACTAAATTCTTTAACTCACAGCACAAGGCCGACTTAACTAACACATAATCAAACTAGCACACATGAATCGATGATAAGAACCGAGATTTCGAAAGCTTCGTAACTTCGTCATTCCAAGATTTTCCAAACACTTAAACATTAATTACTCAACTTAAGCACAAACATCATAAATCCAATCAATTTAACCAAATAGAAAGGGAATCGAAGGGGTAGGGATCATACAACGAGCATTTCGTCAATTTCGTAATCTCGCTACTTTCGCAAATCTCACTACCCTAAGGTTTTCAACGAAACAACCAACCAAACTACTCAAATTCATGCATACATTACTAATCTAACCTCAATTATCATATAAAAGAGGGATTAAAGAGTAGGGTTCATACATTGGGGAGAAATCAAACTCAAAGAGAAAAGTGGGTGTGTGAGTTATACTCACCAATTCTTGAAAATCAAGGAGGAATTGATGAATAGAGATGTGCCCTTGATGTTTTCTAGCTTCAATTCTCCTTAATCACTTCCAAAAATCCACTTCCTCTCTCTAGAAACCCCCCTCTCTCTAGGGTTCGAAGAAAGAAGAAGAACAAAACCAGTTTCTGATTTTTGCATGTCCACGTATTTATACTGGACAACTAGTAATCGATTACAGTAATGCTGTAATCGATTACTAGAGGTGAAAATTACACTAGAAAACGTTTCTGGAACTCTGGTAATCGATTACAACCCTTGGTAATCGATTACCAAAAACTCAGCTCTCAGATAATCGATTACCTAAAAACTAGCTCTCGGGTAATCGATTACAGACCCCCTATAATCGATTACCAACAACCCAAAACCCTTCAATTATTCAACTTACCTTCCCTTAATTACTAATACTTAATTCTCTTTACTTTTAGCCTAATGGGTTATTAAAGTTCCTAAATTGCGGGATGTTACATTCTACCCCCCTAAAAAGAAATTTTGTCCTCAAAATTTGCTTTACAATGCATCTCTTACTCTAACCAAACTTTTTCAAATAGATCTAATAACAAGAATGCAAGTAATTAAAGTGGCACCTCAAAAACATAACACAACCACACATATTTCACATCATATCAATGAAAACAAACAGGAACGAAATCAAGTAATAAGTGAAAAGGCATCGTCCACTTCCTCATGTGATGGTTTAGATTAAAGAAGATTTACTCCTGTCCTTACCTCCAACCCCCCTTAACTCTGGGCACCTACGTGCTATGTGACCCCACTTCTGACAATGGAAACATCTCTTTCGACTTGTAGTTTTTGGGCAGTCCCGTATCACGTGTTCGGGTTGGCCATATCTGAAGCATATCCCTAGTCCTCACATGCACTCTCCCCCATGACCCTTCCCACATAAAGGGCATGGAGGCATCTCCCACTGTCCCTGAGTTATGGTGTCGTTCACAAAGTCATCATCCTGTTCCTCTGATCCTGGGTCTATTTTCTGACTGGTCTCCTCTAGTTGTTCCTTCCCTTTACCATATGACAACGGAGGTGAGGTAGCATTCCTCTGGTTTTTCTCAGCAATGTAGCATTTGTTAACTAAGGTGGAGAAGTCCTTGATCTCATATGTTCCGATTCGATCTAACAATTCCGGTCGTAGTCCTCCTTTAAACTGTGCACATCTCCATTCCTCGTCGACGAACGCTTGCATGTACCTGGAGTACTTGGCTAGCTCCTCGAACTTGGCCACATACTGGCCCACCGTCAGACTCCCTTGTTTTAGTTGAAGGAACTCAGCTTCCTTCTGTCTTCGAACGGTTGCCGGAAAGTACTTCTTCAAGAATAAAGTCTGAAAGACATCCCAAGTGATTGGGGCTTCTCCCACCGTAGCCCGAGCACTAGCAGTCTTCCACCAATCCTCCGCCTCACCCCTTAGCATGTACACAGCAAAACCCACCTTGGAGTCATCAGCACATTTCATCACATTAAAAATTCTATTGAGATCTCTAAGCCAGTTGGATGCCACATCCGGATCATAGACCCCACTAAATTGGGGAGGGTTGTGTTTCCGAAATTCCGCTAACCCGCGAACAAACTGATCCACCGTAGGAATGGGAGGTGTCCCTGTTGCCCTTTGGTTCAACTCCTGAAGTAGTGTTGTATTGAGGATTGCCTGTTCCCGAGCTGCCTCAGCTTGTATTCTGTTGGAATTCATTTGTTCTCCCATCATCTGAGTAAGAGCTTGCAGAGCTGCTGCTACTGGATCCACAGGTGGATTCCGGGACGAGGAAGGACTAACTCTAGCACGACCCCTCCTGCCACTTGTCATGATTATCTACTCATTATTAAGTAAATATCGAGGTGATCAGTCTCTCAATTCATAAAACAATGCATAAATCAAAATAACACGTCACAAGAAATCCTACTACCACAGTCCAATTGGATTGAACTGCTCTGATACCAAAATGTAACGCCTAAATTTCTAAATTCAAGGCTTAGTCCGTTGGAGACTAAAATCCTAAATTTTCGAAATTCAAAACGCGTCATTTCGAATATCACACATCACAAGTCGATAAGAAACCAACGATATCTTATACAAATTGTGAGAAACTTAAACTTATATACATATACATAGTTGGTAAAAGTACACAAAAGGCCCAAAGGCTACAAACTAAACATTTCGAACATAAAAGCAAAATATACATAAGTCTTCCTACACAATCTAAGATATACTAAATTCCAACTTATAGCTAACTCCTGCCTTCAAATCACTGATCCCCGCCAGAAGATACCTGCACCCCTAGATTGTGTCCACAAAACGCGTGGTGAGACTAATGTCTCAGTGAAGTATAACTATGCAACATGTTATATGAGAGAAATAGAGAATGAAATGCTACAATCATCACCAAGCAAGATATACATACAAACTAAGCATTTTAAATATAAAGGCATCTAATCGGCATAACCCAGCCAACGGGCTGTGGTGCATACGCCCTCAACTGAACTCAGTGCATACACCATCAACTGAACTCAGTGCATATACCATCAACTTAACTCATTGCATACACCATCAACTGAACTCAGTGCATACACCATCAACTGAACTCAGTGCATACACCATCAACTATAACTAAATTCTTTAACTCACAGCACAAGGCCGACTTAACTAACACATAATCAAACTAGCACACATGAATCGATGATAAGAACCGAGATTTCGAAAGCTTCATAACTTCGTCATTCTAAGATTTTCCAAACACTTAAACATTAATTACTCAACTTAAGCACAAACATCATAAGTCCAATCAATTTAACCGAATAGAAAGGGAATCGAAGGGGTAGGGATCATACAACGAGCATTTTGTCAATTTCGTAATCTCGCTACTTTCGCAAATCTTGCTACCCTAAGGTTTTCAACGAAACAACCAACCAAACTACTCAAATTCATGCATACATTACTAATCTAACCTCAATTATCATATAAAAGAGGGATTAAAGAGTAGGGTTCATACATTGGGGAGAAATCAAACTCAAAGAGAAAAGTGGGTGTGTGAGTTATACTCACCAATTCTTGAAAATCAAGGAGGAATTGATGAATAGAGATGTGCCCTTGATGTTTTCTAGCTTCAATTCTCCTTAATCACTTCCAAAAATCCACTTCCTCTCTCTAGAAACCCCCCTCTCTCTAGGGTTCGAAGAACGAAGAAGAACAAAACCAGTTTTCTGATTTTTGCATGTCCACGTATTTATACTGGATAACTGGTAATCGATTACAGCATTGCTGTAATCGATTACCAGAGGTGAAAATTACACTAGAAAACGTTTCTGGAACTCTGGTAATCGATTACAACCCTTGGTAATCGATTACCAAAAACTCAGCTCTCAGGTAATCGATTACTGTAATCGATTACCTAAAAACTAGCTCTCGGGTCTTTTAGCACATAAAAATGCTTGAACCATTTTGGGATCATTATTGAATAGCAAATTGTTTTATTGAATTATGCTTTCTCTTATCCATCATTTTATGAAATATAAGCATAAGGTATGTATCCCTATCGGATAGTATCTTTGTGATTCATGTTTATATTTCTTATATTGTTAATTGATATATGTCTTGTGTTGTAATTGATATATTTAATTTATTGATCAATGTTATCCAAGTGGGAGAATGTTATATTTATATAATTATTTATATATTATTATTATATAAATAATTAATAAATATAATTAATATTATTATTGTGGATTAACATTAATCAATAAATTAATTATATTTGTTAATATCAATTATATTGCACATTATTAATTTTATTGATTTATGGATAGTACATATTGGGTTTTGATGAATAGTTCGTGATGGGTTGGACTGTTCAGTAACCCGTTGAGAGGTCCCTGGTCTCTACTGGTATGGATATAAACTGGTACCCCATTAGTCAGTTTATATATATAAGACATATAAGACTGCACTCTGCACTCTGTATTCGTATTCTGTCTTTTGGCATCCTACCAGGAAGAGAGCAACATTCTCTCACTCTATTCAAGACAAACACCATGGGTCCTTCTTTGATTCCGGGTACGCAATTCCTTCTAATAATTTTATGAACATGCTATATCTTGTATCTATTTGAATTGATCTAGGCTATTGTCGTTTAAATACAACATATCGAACATTAACTAAATATTTTTCAATTCAATTCTTTGATTGAACTATTGAAGTGAGCTAAACGAGCAATAATTTAATGGTACTTGTGTTCTGCTTTTGATATCCATATTACTCAACCTAGTTAATTAAAATCCGTAGTTAATTCATAGTTAAACGTTGTTCTAAAGGCTGTACCACCGAAGAGAATCTCAACACCTAAGCCTATGTTTGTTTTAAATTCCAACAGGACAAAACCATGATTTTGCATAATTGATTTTAAATCACTTCCATCCAACGTACTTCGTAAAGTGTGGATCATCCATCTTAACCATTCATTTCTAGAATCAATTCTACTGTAAACCAAACGGACCCTAAAGCTTTTCTTGTCTTAGACTGGACACCATTCTCCCACCCTAAATTTTTGTAAAAAAAAAGGGGTAAAATATGTTTTTGATCCCTATAAAATTAGTGAGTTTTGCTTTTAGTCCCTATAATTTTTTTTGTTAAAGCGTCCTTCCAATTTTTTTTTACAATTAGTCCCTTCCTTCAAATGGCGTGTGTCAAATGCTCATGTGACACATTTTCTCTTTCCTAGGTGTCGATCGTTGTATTTCTGGCGGTCCTTGACCACCAAAAAATTATATATACACCGCCACAACCTTCTCCCCATGCCCACATGATTGCTCTTTTTCAAATGCTACTTGTAAGCACGCCTTCCTACCTTTACGAGTTCAAGCCAGTTAATATGAGATCTATGCAAGATGCTTTGTTCTTCAATGCATGTCTCCCATGCCTTTAATTAAGCCATCACGCACTGCAGCAACTGCATGTAAAAAATACCATTGAGAAGTTCATAAACATCTTGAGCTTAAAGGTAAATACACCTTCTTTACATTAACTTGGAAAGACAAAACTTTAACGGCGCCAACACATATCAAACAAACACTGCACATCAGCATGCCGGACCTGGGGAGAAGGTTGTGGTGGTGTGCCACATCAACATTTGACACACGCCATTTGAAGGGAGGGATTAATTATAAAAAAAAAATTTATTGGAAGGACGCTTTAACAAAAAAAATTTATACGGACTCAAAGCAAAACTCGCTAATTTTACCGTGACCAAAAACATATTTTACCCTAATTTGTAACACCCGAAAACGCTCACGCTCACCCTCTACCGGGCTTACCACGCTTACCACGCCCCGAGCACGTTAAATTCTCAGCTTCTCCACCCCTCAGATGGATATCCCCAAAGGGACCTCCCGTGGATTCGAACCCAAGACCAAGGGTACTTATAGTTTTAGATTCCTCAAACCCACAACCAATTGAGCTAGTAAAAAAATCTGCCTCTAAGGCTTTGTTTATTGCCCACTCGCTAAGATAAGGCTAGCTTGTGTGGTGCGGCAGCGTTAGTGAACCTGGTCCGTCCTTACAAATTCCTATTTCAGTTGTTTTCATGACAGCGGTTGCTAAGGGAGTGACCGGTGAAAATTCATGTAAATCACGAATATCCACTGAATGATATCCCCAGAAATCTTGTGGAAACGACGACGTTTCCTGTGACGATCATGGACCCTCATGCGATAGATATTTTTTTTTGTTACATCATGCGATAGATATGCTTGTGCATATTATGATATTAATCTCTAAAACTTTTACACATTAAGCTGACAAACAAATTAACATATGTCATCATTTTATGTTGAAAAACATTTATATGTTAATTTTTTAATCATTTATTTGAACCATCTTAAATTTCATGGAAAATTATAAATAAATTTATATAAATATACGTACTGATGATTTATTAATTATTCTTTCTATGTATCATATCATTACACAACTTTTTTTTAAGGTTCATTACTCAACTTAATTAGAGAAAAGAAGAGCTAGATAACACAAACGAAAAACAAAAGCTATGATCTTCCACTTTGAGATGTGAAGATTTGAATATTATTTATTAAGTGATTTCAAATGCTCATGAAAATAAGCATGATTTTTTAAAAAAATTAAGATATTAAATAATTTTATTTCCTATTTAATACATTTAATTATATTTTAAATAGCACTTCTGACTATGATTTGCTTATATTTATGAAAGTTTAATATTTAAAAATGAAAAATTATAGGCTATTCTTGAAAATATACGTTTACACTCATGTTTTTTTTAATTGAATAAATATGATTTTAAATTTTAACATTATTTCCTCTTTATATATGAGAAAGGTTAAAATTACACCAGTGTAAGTTACACCAAGTATTACATCGCTGATAACTACAAATCGAATGTGTTTTTTAATAATCCAACCGTTGAATTATGTTTATTCGTCATGATAATTATATGTGTCAAATTTCATAAAATTTTGACACTAATAACTTGATAATCAAACGGTTAGATTTTTTCATATTATTTCAATATAAAAATTTGTAGTTTTTTAATTCCCACGCCATAGCTTGATCCTTAAAAATATGATATAATATTATATTAAAATAAAGTAAATTTTAAATTACTTTAATAATATATAAATATATAGCACTCACCTTTATTATAAATAATAAATAAATTATATATAATTTCTATACTTGACAGTAAGATAATCTCTTTAAATTCCTTATTTCTCCATCAAATACAATGCTTTTATGTTGAAAATAACCATTTTAAGAATTATTTTTATATTTAATACTTTTAATTTACCCTTGGCTTCCCTATTTATTTTTCTTATTAGTTACAAATAAAATTCTTTTTGAAATTTTTAAAATTTCTCTTAATCAATTCTATTTTCTTTATTAATTTGGGTTTTATATTTATTTTATTAATTAAATATTACATTTTCATGTATACAATTTTTTATATTACAGCTGGTTGTATCATGCTAGATATTTTCCACCAATTCATTTTGATATATTAAATTATTATATAGTCTCGGGAAAAGAATTTAATCTCGTTTTAGTTTACGTTTTTATTAATGACACAAGATCTTATTTAGATTAATATTTTTTTAAAAAATCATTTTTAATTTTAAAATTAAAATTATATTATACATTTTTTATAATTTTATATTTTATATTTTAATTTATATTTTTAAAAATTGATTCTAAATGAATTATGTATATCTTTCTTATATTTTAATTTAAAATTTTATGTAAATTTAAAATATTTATGTTAGGTAAACATTAACCTTAAAAACATTATGCTATGCACAATTCAAGTATTAAATAAACACAGCTTGTTATTGGGTGTGCTACACTCCATTGGCAAACAACCCAAACTCTACAACTAGAGGCGTGCATATAATTTTTTTTTATGGGAAAAATAAAATACCATATATATTAATTATATTTTATTAATAATACAAAACATAGAATTTTTAACAGATGACAAAAATATAATTATAACCACATAACACAGATATACCTGAATTTAAGTATATTACAACACTTCAATAATTATTACCATCTACCACAAAACACCCTATATACAAAGTGAAGATAACTTACAACAATATATACTTTATTTTTTTTAGCATGAGACAAGATATTGAGATCTAGATTAAAATGAAAACGTTATTGGTTTAAGATGAAGTGGTACTTTTTTTGAGACTACAAGTCCACATATCTCACGCATATCTATGGCTTGTATATGTGTATCTACTTCAGCCTGCTTCCAATCGAACCAATAAAGAATATTGGCAAGCACATACTCAATAGAAGCAACTCCAAAATTCATTCCAGGGCAGCCCCTTCTCCCAAAACCGAATGGAAAAAACTGAAAATCTTGACCTTTAAAATCAACTTGACTGTTTTTGAATCTCTCTGGTAGAAACTCTTCGGGGCTTTCCCAAAATTTAGGACTCCTTTGAA
The DNA here is from genome assembly GCA_026901365.1 of Sesbania bispinosa. NCBI lineage: Eukaryota > Viridiplantae > Streptophyta > Magnoliopsida > Fabales > Fabaceae > Sesbania > Sesbania bispinosa. The sequence continues at coordinate 326,232 of QLOH01000177.1, forward strand.
TTGCCCATATATTAATATATACCATTGTTTTCGCAGGAATATCATATCCTTTCAACTTCACGCTAGATATTGTTTCTCGGGGTGTCAAAATAGTAGCAGGTGGATGTAACCTTAGAGTTTCTTTAACCACACACTTTAGATAGTGCATTTGATTGATATCATCTTCTTCTACTCTTGGTTTGTTACCTACAACTTTTCTCACCTCCTTCTGTGCTTTTTCCAATGTGATTGGATGTCTCACCAGCTCTGAAATAGCCCATTCTAATGTTGTTGAAGTTGTATCAGATCCTCCCACAAACATGTCCTAAAATTGTACAAAAGAAAAATTTTAATTACCAAATTTTTTAATGATTCAGTCACTTCTTAATTAGGGAATAATTAAAATAAATAATTTAGTAAATAAATATATACTCATTGTATAAATAAGATTTTGAATTAGATTAAATTTTAAAATTTAAGACATGTGAGGCCCATTATCATGGGCAGGAAAGTAGATCCACCAATTTGCACTAAACCAAGCCATCAAAACCCATTCTCATAGGTGCGAGCTCAAGCCTTTCACAAGTTATTTGAAAGGTCTAATCACACTTTAATATATAAGCACTCAAACATACTTTACTCCAAGTAATATAGGAATATTAGAAGTACCTTAAGAGAAGCATGGAGGTGAAAAGAATGAAAACAAACTTACAGAAAGTGAATATTCTGATTGATTAAAAACAGAGAAGAAAAGAACAATATATACAAGGGAGAAAGCTGAAAACAAACTACCTATAACAACTAACTGAAAACTAACTACCTATAACAACTAAAACAGAAATAACAGAAGCAAAACTAAGTCTAATACCCCCCCTTCAAGTTGGGAGGAAGATGTTCTCAACACCCAACTTGGCCAAGATATTAAGGAAAGCAGTTTTGGATAAGGATTTTGTGAAGATGTAAGCTAACTGATGATGCTTTTTGACATGAATAAGTTTGATAACCCCTTTATCCACTTGTTCTCGGACATAGTGGAGATCAATCTCAAGATGTTTAGTACGTTCATGATAAGTAGGATTTGTAGCAATGTGAATAGCAGCTTTGTTGTCACAGTATACAGTGGAAAAAGGAATCCTGAAGTGGAAGTCAGTCAATAAATTCCTTAGCCAAGTGAATTCAGTAGCAACAGAAGCAAGAGATCTATATTCAGCTTCTGCAGAAGATTTGCTGACTGTATTTTGTCTCTTAGTTTTCCAAGAAATAAGGGAATTGCCTAAGAAGACACATAACCCAGTTGTAGACCTCCTACTGTCAATACAAGATCCCCAATCTGCATCTACATAAGCATGTAATTTGATGTCAGAATTTGCTTTGAACAAAATTCCTTGACCAACAGTGTGTTTAAGACATCTCAGAAGCATGTGAGCAGCATCCATATGACCCGAGTGAGGATGAGAAACAAACTGGCTCAATTTGTGCACTGTGTAGCAAATGTCTGGTCTAGAGATTGTTAAATACATAAGTCTGCCTATGAGCCTTCGGTAAACACCTGGATCAGCAAGAATTGTACCAGATTCAGCATGAAGCTTCAAGGAAGCACCCATAGGAATGGCTGAAGGTTTGCAGGCCAACATGCCACAGTCTTCAAGGACAGATAAAGTGTAATGTCTTTGACACAGGAAAATTCCAGCTTTAGACTTGGATAGTTCCAGCCCCAAGAAGAATTTCAAGTCTCCAAGGTCTTTGAGCTTAAAGTGATGGTGAAGCATTTCTTTGACAGTGTTGATGGCAGCAACATTTGGACTAGCAAGGACAATGTCATCAACATAAATAAGGATGGTAATGAATGTGGAGTTGATACCTTTGGTGAACAATGTGTAGTCATGCTTAGACTGTGTGAAACCGTGTGAGGTTAGAGTGTTGCTGAATTTTGTAAACCAGCTTTGTGAGGCTTGTTTAAGTCCATAGATGGACTTGTGCAATTTGCAAACCAGAGGAGTAGAGGAGGTAGGAGTAGTGTTGTGAATATACCCAGGGGGATCTGCATGTAAATGTCCTCTACAAGATTGCCATTGAGGAAGGCATTGTTGACATCAAGTTGGGCAAGGTGCCAATGTTGGGATGCAGCAAGAGACAGAAGCAATCTGAGAGTAGTAATCTTGGCAACATGAGAAAAAGTTTCTTGAAAATCAAGACCATATTGCTGGGTGAAGCCTCTAGCAACTAATCTGGTCTTGTGTTTGGCAACAGATCCATCTGAATGAAGCTTTAATTTGAAGAGCCACTTGCAGCTGATAGCTTTCTTGTCAGGAGGAAGATGAGTGATGGACCATGTATTGTTGACTTCCATGGCTGCAAGCTCATCTTGGATAGCTTTCTGCCAGTGGGGAAATTTGATAGCTTGGTTGAAAGTTTGAGGTTCATAATTTTCAGAGATTTGACAAAGGTAATGTGTGTGAGGCATGGATAGGTTGGAATAGGTAAGAAAATTTTGTATGGGATAAGTAGAAGTGGTATTAGTGTTGACATTGTAGCAATGATAATCAGAGAGGTAGGAGGGTGGATTGATAGGTCTGTGAGATCTTCTCGGCTGAGTTTGTTCAGAATTAGTGGATGGAGGAAGAGTAAGAGGATGGTCAGGAATGCTAGGGGGGTTAGAGTTGGGAATTGGTTCAGGATGATCATAGGTTACAGGATGTATGAGGTTGGGAGTGATATGGGTGCTGAATATATCAGGAGGAGAAGCGGAAGGGGTGCTGTTTTTGAAAGGGAATATGTGCTCAAAGAACCCGACGTCTCTGGAGATGAAAGTTTGATGAGTTGTGAGGTTGACAAGCTTGTATCCTTTATAACCATGAGGGTAGCCAATGAAAACAGCAGCAGTGGCCCTTGGACTAAATTTGTGCCTGTTAGAAAGTAAAGTAGAGGCATAACAAAGAGTGCCAAAAGTCCTGAAATCAGAATAGTTAGGCAATTTATCATATAAAATTTCATAAGGGGATTTGTGTTTAAGAATGGGACTAAGAGTTCGATTCATAAGGAAAACAACAGTTTTGATACAATCTCCCCAAAGTTTGATAGGAACATTTGATTGGAACATTAAGACACGAGCAATATTCAAGATATGCAAATGTTTGCGCTCCACAACACTATTTTGCTCAGGTCTTTCAACACAAGAAAATTGATGAAGAACACCCTTTTGTAAGAAGAAATCGTGAAAAGAGAGTTCTCTAGCATTGTCAGATCTAAAAGATTTAATAGTAGTCTGAAATTGATTTTCAACATAAGCAAAGAACTGGGGTATGATGGGAATGCAATCAGATTTATTGTGAAGCAAGTAAACCCAAGTGAATATACTCTTGTCATCCACTAAGGTAAGAAATATCTATAACCATCATAGGTATTGTGCTTGAAAGGACCCCATATATCAGCATGGATTAAGTCAAAACAGTGGGGACTAAAGTTATTAGGATTGGGAAAGGGTAATTTGTTTTGCTTAGCAATACTACAAGTACTACAATGGTAATCAAGATCAATACAAATAAGGTCAGTTTTATTAGAAATAGATCTGTAAACAGAAGGAGGAACATGTCCCAATCTCCTATGCCAAATTTCATAGGTAACAACATTACAAGAATTGATACACTTAGGAGAAATAGTGCATGAAGGAAATTCAAAAAACAACAGCCTGTGCATTTGTTTAGCAGTGCCAATCTTCCTCAAAGGCTTGAGGTCCTGAAGAATAAAAGAGTTAGGTTCCATAGTAAATCTGAAGGAATTATCATTGGTCAAGCTAAGGAGAGATAAAAGATTAAATCTGAATGTGGATATGTAAAGCACATTGTGAAGAAATATATCATCATTAATCTTGATGCTGCCAATACCTTCAACCTGGACTTTGGTGGAGTTAGGTAAAAGAACATGAGAATTGGTAATAGGGGTATAAGAATGATATAAATGTTTAAAACAACAAATGTGAGAGGTTGCACCAGAGTCTATTATCCATGTGTGGGGATTGTTATGAAGAGCAACATTCTTACAAATACCTGTGACATTGGTAGCAACAACATCTAAGGTAGAATCGGTTTGCATTTGATTAGTAAGGAAGCTGATCAATTGTTGACATTGAGCAGGAGTCAAATTGGATGGTTGGGAATCCTCTGAGGTGGCTGGATTGTCTTCAATCTGATTAACAGAGTTGGAAGGATGATTCTTGAAGTAATTGGGAGGATAGCCAACCAGCTTGTAGCATTTATCTTTGGTGTGACCAAGCATGTTGCAGTGTAGACACGTAGGTCTTTCTTTCTTGGTGAACTTGCTGCGGTTAGGAGCAGATTGAGAAGAATTTACAGCAAAAGATATATTGTCTGATGTCACAGAAGGAGAGGGGGAATTGATCACAACTTCTCTTTGAGCCTCTTCTTGAAGAACAAGAGAAAAAACATTACCAATGGAGGGTAAGGGATCAGAGAGGAGAATCTGACCACGAATTTGAGAAAAAGAATCGTTCAAACCCATTAAAAAGGTCATCACATATTCGGATTCAGTAAAGGATTGAAGCTGCTGAAGACCACCACAAGTGCATTGGAAATTCGGTTTGTAGGCAGATAACTCTTCCCAAATGGACTTGAGTTTGGTGTAGTAGGTGCTGATATCATCAAGACCTTGGGTGAGGAACATCAATTGGCGTTTTAGCTGAAAGATACGGGGACCATTCTTTCTTGAGAATCTTGTCTTCAAATCTTCCCAAATTTCATGAGCAGTTGTGGCAAACAATATGCTGGTGATGATGTCTTTGGAAACAGAATTGTATAGCCAAGAAATAACTACACTATTGGCACAGGTCCAAGCAGCAAAAGTAGGATCGGTGGCAGCAGGCTTTGGGAGGGTACCATCAATAAAAGCCAATTTGTTCTTCACGGATAAAGCAATCTTCATTGCACGGCTCCAAGTGGTATAGTTCTTGTGATCAAGAGGTTGAGATGTGAGAACAAGTCCAGGTCCATCCGAATGATGAAGAAAGAGAGGATTAGAAACATCTTGGCTGGGATCTTTTGGTTGAGTAGCCATGAGCGGAGAAAGGAAAAAACAAATCAGAGGTGCTGGAGGTGGAGAAAGGTTTCTTCTGATACCATATTAAAAGTACCTCAAGAGAAACATGGAGGTGAAAAGAATGAAAACAAACTTACAGAAAGTGAATGTTCTGATTGATTAAAAACAGAGAAGAAAAGAACAATATATACAAGGGAGAAAGCTGAAAACAAACTACCTATAACAACTAACTGAAAACTAACTACCTATAACAACTAAAACAGAAATAACATAAGCAAAACTAAGTCTAATAGGGAAATTTAGGACACACCGGACCCTTAACTTTTAAGTGCGGGGAGTGAATGTGTTTCAGTAAAAAAGAAAGTGATAAAAAAGTTAAAAACAGAAACCGTTAGAAGTGCTTTGAGGTCAGTTTTTGTGAGCTCAAATTTGCTATCCTGTTGAAGTTGGAGTAGGATATCCACGAAGTCTTTCTTTTTGGAACGGTGACTTTCTGTCTTCACTGCCAAATGCTCTGCAATTGCCTCATCACATAAAGCATCTAATGCTCTAAAAGTGGCCTTGAATTCGCGAATTTTTCCACTCAGAACATCAATCCAACCCAACAAAGGGAAGTAATCTCTCACAGTGAAAGCCGTAAGATGAACCATAACATTCCTTGCCAACTCTTTCACGTTGCCGTAACTACCTCCTGCATACTTCCGTCCCAGAACACATTTACAAACAATATTGTTTGAGGTTGAAATAAGCATGTCACTTAGATTCACGCACTCATCATTGGAGCTTGCTTCACGTAGCTTATCCACCAATTCCTCAACTTCCTCTTCTCTGATGACACGAAATGATTGCACCATTTTCATGCTCAGAAGTTCCTGGACACAAATCTTTCTTTTCAGTTTCCAGCTTTCTCCATAACTACCAAAAGCAACTTCTTTACAATCATAGAGTAAGATTTTTGCAGCTGTGTTTTGAGGTCGGTTCGAAAAAGCCAGGTCATGAGTTTTCATGATTTCCATTACCACATCAGCAGATGAAACCACCAGAGTTGGAGTCTGCCTCTGCCCCAACTGCAACAACATCATGTCACCATATTTGAGTGAGAGGTCCCAAAGAGAGCGGTGTGGCAGTGCGCCTAGTTGATGAAGATTGCCGATGAATGGTAGTTTTGGTGGAGATGGGGGGAGATTCAAATTAGTTTTGGTTTTGGTTCTTGATCTTGTTAACTTAAACACAAGCAAGATGCTAACAAAGAAGAAAAGAGATAGATAAAAGATAGAAAACAGAACTTCTTTCATTTGCTCATATGACCATTGTTTCAGTGCCATTCTTTTTCTGACCACATCTAGAAGCAGCAATGTCACGGACCAAATATATAGGTGGGTTTGAGGTACAATCCTGATTCATAAAGACTAACATCGTCGCCATTCAAAATGATATCCCTTATCCGTTTATCTTTCTCTTCTCCCATATAACATCATTCATCACATATATCAATTTTTTTTTTCTTCCTACATGTTATGTTTGCTTAGGAGAGACAAATAAGGAAAAGAGTAATAGAAAAAAAAGGAAAAAGTTGTGAAAAATGGTGTAAATTTATGAGTCAATCATAATCTTTTCACATTTACAATTTATACATTCATTTTTACATTCATTTATTCTTATTATTTATTTATTTTCCATAAAATCAATTATCGATCATTTTAACTTTTACCTCTCTTTATTTACTTTTTTTTCTTTTTTTTTTTTATTTCTCTCTTCCATACCTCCTACACTCAATTTTTGGTTGTGGAACTAAATCTAGAAGTTTCATTTTCCTTTAATTATAAGTGATGAGGATTTGACAAGTGTACCAATCGTATCAAGTAGACAAGTGATAAGTAGAGTATCATCTCTACAGGGATTGAGAATTCAAGTATCAAAATACAAATAATTTGGCTAGTTGAATAAAAGAATCACAAATATACCAATGTAACAATTAAAATATAATGCAAAAAATAAAATTAGGAACTTTAAATCAAGATGTTTAGAATGCAAGGGAAAAGACAAAGATTGTGAAAAGCAATATAAAAAACGATTAGGGGTTGGTTCCTCTTAATTCTCCCTCTATGGAATTCAATAGCATATTCAATCCATTGGTTATGATTCAATTCATGATCCAATTCACAAATATAGTTAAGTCCCAATTCATTGTGAATCAACTCTATATCATAAACTAAGAACCTTAATTCCTTAGGTGAACTCAATGGAGACGGCCATTAGCCGTAGCTCGTAGCGACGACTAAGCTAGTCATCGCTATCGCGTCGCTACAACATTAAATGCAATGTTCAGTGCAATTAATACTTAGTGATGGCCAAGTCGTCGCTACACTTAAATTTTTTTTATTTTATTTCTGAAAATATTAAAATTAAGTGTAGCGACGGCCTAAGCGACGTTATGGTCGTCGCTACATTAAAAAAAATCAAATTTGGCGCATCCTGAAGAATTTAAAACGTAGCAACGGTCGTCGCTACGTTAAATATTGTTGTACGCGTAAAAACCCTTCCCCCTCCCCTCTTCCTCCTCCTCCTCCTCCCCCTCTTTTCCTCCCCTACGGCCACCCCTTTGTTTTTGTCCCTCTCTCTTTTTCATTCTAAAAAACTCACCAATTAAAAACTTCCCCTCCTTCACAGGTTCATCAGAAATCAAAATAGTTTCCTGTAGGTGACTTTATAGCTCCTTCTATTTTCATTCCTTCTCCGGCGTCGTAACTAGTAAGTTTTATAGTTTTAATTAATTTATTTGTAATTAATAGTTTATTTGTTTTATTAGTTTATTAATGTGATATAGGTATTTGGTTATTAGTTTTAAACATTGCTTAGTAGGTATGTTGTTTATTAGTTTTATTAGTTCATTAGTTTTATAGTAATTAGTAAATAGTAAATAGTAATTAGAAGTAATTAGTAAATAAAATAGTATTTATAAAGAGTGATTAATTAATTAATTTATTAATTTGTAAATAGTAATTATTTAATTTATATAATTAATGCATGGTAGAGGTGGAGAGAAGATCCCACCGAGTAGAGGGAGGTCCATCCCTCCGGCGGAGCTACGAGCACAAGCAGTTCGCGCGATGCGGGAGAGGGTTAACCTCTCTCACTCTGATCAGATGCCAGAGCATCCATCTACTTCAGCGATTCCGGTGGCAGCCATCTAGTCTTCTTATTCTTCCTCCCCTCCCACCTTCTGCTCCAGAGTTTGATGGAACGAAGTTCATCCCGACACGGGGATTAGTTCAGATGTCTCTAGTGGTTGAGGATGTTGTGCCCGAGCTGGACGCTGAGGACGTTCAGGATCAGATGGATGGGGACGTTGACCATGAGTCTGATGGGGAGCCAGTTCGGTTCCAGGGTGCCAGTTCAAGCCGACCTCATGAGGTAGACGCTCAAGGTCGGGTTATTATCCAACCATTTGGCAGGGGGTGAGTTTGTTTATTTTTTCCTTCTTTAGAATTGATATTAATATAACATCTTTAATTGTTTTAACGGTTAATATTGAATATTTTATTTTGCAGTTGGGTGCCTAACAACCCACCTATCGCAGCCATTGGTCATGCGATACGTTCTCAATTCCGAGGTTCTCACTACCTGTGGGAGGTCACCCAGAAGGATGTAAGGGATAGGTGGTGGGAAGAGTTCACGGTAATTATAAACCCTAAACACTTTAAATTATTTTCCTTAAGTTATGTCAATTTGTCATAACTTACCATATTTTTATTTTATAGAGCAAAGTTACTTGGGACCCTTCTCATGAGGCCTAAATCAAGAAGGTGTATGAGCATAGGGTTGCTCATCGCCTTCGAGATATGATGAACAAGGCCCCGAAGGCTGGGAAGAGGCCCACGTGGTGTGGTGAAGAGGCCTGGGAGGGTCTTTTGACCTACTGGGACTTTGACGAATTCAATGGGAGGAAGTCCGCTAGTAACAAGAGCAACTGGGCTTCTCAAAGCGGGGGGCAGACCACACCACAGACCGCAAGGCCCACCATGAGGTGGTGTTGGATATGGTATGTATAAACAAACACTCTTCTGTATTATGTTTCTATTTGTTGTTAAAATAATTAATTTGTGTAATTTTCTATGTAAAATTGACAGCTTGGGTGGGAGGTCGAGCCCGACGAGTTCTTCGTCGCCACCCACATAAGGGTGGTGGCTGGGTAGATGACCGAGCGCGGTCCATCTATGTAAGTGTTTTTTTATATAATTTCACATAATTTCAATTGAATATATGACTAACTAAGTTTACTTTTACCTCAACAGACAAATTACAAGGACCGCCTGAGGGAGGTGGAGTCACAGATGGGGGATACCTCCATGATTGATGCCTCCACGAAGTTGGAGATCTGGAGGGATGTTGCGGGTGGCAAGACCCGAGGCCCCTGTTATGGCACCGGGGACTTGGCAACCAACATTCGTCCAGGTGTGACCAGCCTCGCTCAGGAGTCTCTAGCTCATACCAGCGGGAGTGACGAGTCCGGGTTACGACATTCAACCGAGGAGGCGTTGCGCTATGAAGTAATTGAAGCAAGGCAGGAGTCTCGTCAGGCTATAACGAAGGCTGCACAGTTGGAGGATGAGTTATGACGACTCCGACAACAGATGCAGCAGTTGTTGGAGGCTCAGGCTGCAACTCAGGCTCAGTCGCACCCCCACTACTATGCCGCCTTGGATGAGCATATGTTGGATGAGGATGAGGAGCCGACCCCACCACAACACCAGCGTCGTCGCCGCCATTGATTTTTTTCTTTGCTTTTTTATACTTTTATTGTATTATGTTTGAACAAATTATGTGTATATATATATATATATTTTCGTTTGTCGATGTGTTGATATAGTATTTAGTATTGTATTATGTTTGAACAAATTATGTATATATATTTTTTAACGACGACCTGACCGTCTCTACATAGCGACGACTTACTTTGCTCGTCGCTACTGCATTTACGACGAGCTCTGTAGTGACGTCCATGTGACTGTCACTATAGGTCGTCGCTAAAAAGCGTTTTTCTTATAGTTATATTAGATTAGATATATAATAATACTAATCTATAGATAAAACTTAGGCTTAAATACGTTTTTAGTCCCTCAAAAATTAGTAAAATTTGTGTTTAGTCCCTGTAAAATTTTTCACCTAAGTTTAGTCCCTCATTAATTTTCCGTTTCCAAGTTTAATCCTTGCCGTTAATTTGCACTTTTAAGTGATAACCTGACACTGTTACAGTACGTTGACGTGTCTATTTAGGTTGATGTGGCTGCCACAGTGGATTTTTCTCAAATTATTTTTAATTCTTAATTCCAATATTAATTACTTTAATGTTTGGGGGGAAATAAGAATTAAGAATTAAATATTAAAGTAATTAATATTGGAATTAAAAATTAAAAAATCTGGGGGAAAATAATTTCAAAAAAACCCACCGTGATAGCCACGTCGGCCTAAATAGATATATCAGCGTACTGTAACAGTGTCAGGTCATCACTTAACAATCCAAATTAACGGCAATGATTGTAAGGTCCAAGAATCCTTCCAAGATGATTTTAATAATGACAAACTATCAAAATTCACTTGACATAATTCTGACTCATGAAGAACTAATCATTTCACTTGAGATTGTGTCAAGAAGATACATGTAACATTCTGCAGAAGATAAAGGACATGTCCAGAAGAAAGAACTCTGTTAAAGTGTCATAACAGCATTAAAATGCTTCAAGTTTTTTTAAGAATATGACAAATCTGTGGATGAAAGCAAAAAAGCTGTTGATACAGTCAAAGGGAATCTTCTGCAAAATAACTAGATCTCCAGAAGATGCAATCAACACTTCCACAGAAGGAATCATGTCAAAATTACTTTAGAAGGAATATGCATTTTAAAAGAAGCAAAAGAAGTATTCCCAAGGTTTCCAAGGATCAAAATAAATAATATAAAGAAATGGAGAACTTCACAAAGCTTAGAGTTTATCTGCAGAAGGAAGAAGAAAATTCTGTAGAAGGAACATGATGACAGACTTCCTGCAGAAGATGCAAAAAACATTATATCTTGCTAAATTCATTTCAAAGGCTGCAGCTGAAGCAAATACACTTGAAATAATTTATATTAATCCATTTAATACCCTCAGCATACATACAGAAGAAACTGTTGCAGAATCCACAAACTGTACATTCTACAGAAGATAAGCTCCAGAAGATGCATCCAGTCAAAGGAGACAGCTGTACCTGTCTGTGTCAGCTGCTGCATGATGGAGACTTATCATGAGGGGCCAACTGGAGGTACAAGGAACCTCTCCAACGACTAGCTGCCCATTATTCCTATAAAAGGAGGTGTTCTCCCACATTTGAAGACACACCTCTCTCCAGAAGATCAAATAGGTCTCAGATTTACATTCTGTCTTCTGGAACATTTTCTCTCTCCTCTAAATCTCAAGTTTCTGCTTCTGCAAGTCATTGAGGGGGAGCTGGCTCAATTCTTAGCTTCTGATAAGTCTGGGAAGAAAAGATTATTTTTGAATAACTTATTAGCGTCAGCCTGGCCGTCGCTAAAGACCGACGCTATATGTGACGACCATGGAACTAGCGTCGGCCAAGTCGACACTACATAGCGTCAGCCGTAAAATGTCGTTGCTAGGCCGTGAAAGAGATCAGGTCAGCGAGATGCTTGTGCTTCTTGTGTTGTCGAGAGAAAGTAGGTGCAATGAATGATATTCTAGAAAAACATGTATTTTGTATTGGGGACTATCGATAGTCCGCCTCATTAGAGAGAAAAAATTAGGAAGAAGAGGAATTCCCGAAAGTTAGAGGATCATATTGCAAATTGTCAAAATTACTTAAAACATGTAAAAACTATTTTTTTAGCGAGAAATCTCACTGTACACGATGAACTACCTATCTTTGTAGTTCACTTAGAATTCACCATTTTTTTCTTCTTATCAGAGGTGTAAATGTGGGGAAGTGGAAATAAGTGTGTAACGCTCATTATTGATTTTTGATATCAACACAACAAATTTAGGTGTGTTCCACTCAATGCAAGTAATTTGGTACACACCCAAACTCTACAGAAGAAGGGTTGTTCCAACTTAACCAGTAGTTTTGAGTTCGAGCCTTGGGTATGCAGTCTTGTTAAATATTTGGATTGAAAGCTTTGTTGCCCATAGAGGTCCCCTCCCATGAAGGATACATGTGGTCTTGCAAAAAAAAAACTCTACAATAGAGGTGGATAAATTTTTTATGAGAAAGAGTTAATACCATACATTAGTACTCTATTAATAATAATAAACTTTCTAAATAATATAACAATATAAGTTTACCAAAATATATATAACGACATAAAAAAAGACCATACATAATTTTAACCATATAATACATACATAAAATGTACTATCTTCCTAACTGAAAGGGGTTGGTCAAGTGGAGTAAGAGAGGGTCTAAAATTTGACAGGTCGTAGGTTCGAACCCCCACTTATTCCCTTGAGGGTGAGGTGAATGTAAGATTTGAGTCCGGAGGCATTCCCTGCCTTGAACTGGAGTGTCATCCCCTCACCCTAAATTTATACTAAGAAAATGTATTATCTTCCTAAATTTAAGTACATAGTGAAAAATATTCAATAATTAATAACATATGGGAAAAATATGTTATTAGTCCCTGAACTTTTCGTCAACTTAGATTTTAGTCCCTGAACTTTAATTCCTTGGTTTTATATCCATGAACTTTCAAAAACTCGTAACAGTAGTCCCTGCCGTTACTTTGGTCCGTTAAACCTGTGACGTGGCATGCTAGGCAATTAACACGTGGCATGCTAGGTAATTGACACGTCACAGGTTTAACAGACCAAAGTAACGGCAGAGACTACTGTTACAGATTTTTGAAAGTTTAGGGATATAAAACTAAGAATTAAATTTCAGGGACTAAAACCCAAGTTGACCAAAAGTTCAGGGACTAATAACATATTTTTCCCATAACATATCTAGCACAATACACCATACAATTCAAAGATAGCTTGACCACTCTTTGAGCATGGAACATTTAGGATGTAGATTAAATTGAATACGATATTGGTTTAAGATAAAGTGGTATTTTCTTTGAGACAACGAGACCCATTATCTCGCTCATATCTATGTTCTGCGTACTTTTATCTGTTTGAGGCAGCTTCCAATCGAACCAATAAAAAAGATTGGCAAGCACATACTCAATAGAAGCAATTCCAAAATTCATTCCAGGACATCCCCTCCTCCCAAAACCGAATGGAATAAACTGAGAATCTTGACCTCGAAAATCAACTTGATTGTTTTCGAATCTCTCTGGTAGAAACTCTTCAGGGCTTTCCCAAAATTCAGGGCTCCTCTGAATTGCCCATACATTAATAAATACCATTGTTTTTACAAGAATATCATATCCTTTCAATTTCACGGTAGATCTTGTTTCTCGAGGAGGCAAAAGAGCTGTAGGTGGATGTAACCTTAGAGTTTCTTTGACCACACACTTTAGATAGTGCATTTGATTGATATCATCTTCTTCTACTTTTGATTTGTTACCTACAACTTCTCTCACTTCTTCCTGTGCTTTTTTCAATGTCATTGGATGTCTCACCAGCTCTGAAATAGCCCATTCTAATGCTGCTGAAGCTGTATCCGTTCCTCCCACAAATATGTCCTGAAATTATACAAAGAAATTTTTATGAAATTTGTTAACAATTGAAGCCGAGTTAATAACACACAGTGCAAGAGACGCTTCGCTCAGAAAAAACATTAAAAGTCTCTCCCTTTAAATTACTTACAACAGAATGTATGTATTAAATAAAAAATTCATAGTGGAAGCTATTATTACAATATTACTACTATTTATTGTGTGGATATAAAATTATTCAACTTTTATATGTGAAATTACGTGAAATTAATTTTAAATTATTTTTTGTTCATTATATTTCGTAAAATATGTAATATTTATCTTAATTATTGATTTCTAAAATCAATTTTACTCCACTGTAAATCAAACGAACACATGGGAGAAGGAAAGAGAGTAAGACCGTTAGAAGTGCTTTGAGGTCAATATTTGTGAGCTCAAAGGTAAGCATGGGATCCTGTTGAAGTTGGAGGAGGATATCCACAAAGTCTTTCCCTTTGGAATGGTCACTTTCTGTCTTCACTGCCAAATGCTCTGCAACTGCCTGATCAAATAAAGCATCTAACGCTCTAAAAGTAGCCTTGAATTCGCGAATTTTTCCACTCAGAACATCAATCCAACCCAACAAAGGGAAGTAATCCCTCACAGTGAAAGCCATAAGATGAACCATAACATTCCTTGCTAACTCTTTCACTTTGCCGTAACTACCTCCTGCATACTTTCGTCCCAGAGAACATTTACACACAATATTGTTTGATATTGAAATAAGCATTTCACTTAGATTCACGCACTCATCATTGGAGCTTGCTTCACGTAGCTTATTCACCAATTCCGTAACTTCCTCTTCTCTAATGACACGAAAAGATTGCACTCTTCTCATGCTCAGAAGTTCAAGTACACATATTTTTCTTTTCTGTCTCCAGCTTTCTCCATAACTACCAAAACCAACTTCTTTACAATCATAGAGTAAGATTTTTGCAGCTGTGTTTTGAGGTCGGTTTGAAAAAGCCAGGTCATGAGCTTTCATGATTTCGATTACCACATCAGCAGATGAAACCACCAGAGTTGGAGTCTGCCTCTGCCCCAACTGCAACAACATCATGTCACCATATTTGAGTGAGAGGTCTCGAAGAGAACGGTATGGTAGTGTGCCTAATTGATGAAGGTTGCCAATGATTGGTAGTTTTGGTGGAGATGGGGGCAGATTCAAATTGGTTTTGGATTTGGTTGTTCTTGCGAGCTTAAACACAAACAGGACACTGACAAAGAAGAACACACATAGATAAAAGGGAGAAGACAACGCTCCATTCATTTGCTCATAAGGCCATTGTTTGATGAGATCCATTCTTTTTCATCTACCATTGTGAGTGTGTACACCATATATAGAGACTGTTATTTGCCTCTCGCTTTCAATCAAAACACCCGCTATTGTTATCTTTAGTGTATTTGGTTATACCAAAATCACGTTTGAAACAATGATACAAAGAAAGTGTTGGCTGGCCCCACCATGTTTGAAACGTGATTTAGTGTGTGTTTGGTTTGAAATTGAAATGACTAAATTCAAATTTGAATTCCCTAACACAACTATTTCTAGCGTCGGAAACGTGAGTTTACCACGTTTCATTACCAGGGAAATTCTAATTGGGGTTTGGTCACAGTTAAAGCTTCTCACCCCTCCCGAAAAATGTATTTGGTGGAGATCGAACCGGGAGCTTTTCCCACAATCTCAGTCTGCATTGTCAGTTGAGCCACAACTCTTTTGGTAGAATTAGGATTGGTTTGTTTGTATTTTTAAGCAAAGATCATTTTTAATTGAAAGATATATTTAAAAGGTTAACAAAATTTTATAATTTTTCAGAGAAAAGAACCTTGAAAAGTTATTTGATTTTTTTCAGAATTAAAAATTAACAATTAAAAAGTATGGAATAAAATTATTACTCTATCCGATTCTATTTATAACACAAAGTTTGGAGTTTTTCCATACTCGTATTTATAAGACAAAGTACACAAATCTAGAAGTATTTATTATTTTTTCTCATATTTATCATTTTTTACCATTAAAAGTTTTAAGATAACATAATTAATATATTAGTGGAGTTTAATTTTAATTAAGAGTAAACTTATAATTTTATAGAAAGATTTTTTTAAAATCAATAAATTAATTATTTTTTTTAATATGTATATTTTTATCTAAATTATCATATAAATAGATATAAATAAAATGAATATATAGATAGCGTCGGAGGGAGGGAGTATGATATAAGTATATATTTGGATCCACGTTACATACCACTCCTCAAATTCAGTTTTCACACATCGCAATGGCAGTTATGTGGATATGGTTTTTTTTTCCTTTTGCTGATGACAAAATCGATCTTCTTGGTAACTGAAAGCAAACGAACTCGCAAACAAAGTGATGGGTCTCACGCGAGAGGAAGTTTGTCTTATTGCTTGACTTTTTATCCAAAACGACTCCAAATTCATGCGAGCCACACACGAGTATGAGTTTATATCTCCTACAGGAAAATTTCACTAATTAACTAATTCAGTCTCATCCGAAACACCATGTGAATACTGTTTGGATTGACATTTGTAAACTTGAGTTTAGATGAACGTGATTTATTGAACGTGATTTGAAAGGAATTTGAGTTTGTATAAACATGATTTTTTGTTTGGATAATTTATTGTAAACGTGAGTTTAAGAAAGTGAATATTGTTTGGATGATATTTTATAAATCACGTTTGCAGATATAATTACTAAAAAGGACATTTCTTTGATTGTTATATAAATTTCTATTTTATTAAAATAAAGTATATAATTGATTTTAATACTTATAAAAAATAAAGATATTTACCCCTTTTATTTGCTTAAAGATATTTTACATTACTTAAAACCTTTTTACTTGCTTCTACTTATATATATTGTTGCACCTTTTATTTGCTTCTACTTAAACCTTTTATTTGCTTCGTGAGCGTTGGCTCATTTTCAATTTTTTTTAAATTCTTTTACCTGCTGGAGAGCTCAGACTTTGGTGGATTTATGACGAGTTCCATGGCTGTACAAGTATTATTACCACCTTCATATTCAAACCCATTTGATCACATGGTTTTGTCCAAATTCCTGAGACTTAAAAGTTGGGAGACTCATCAACCACCATAGCAACACCACCAAGTCAATAACGATACCAACAAGGAGGGAAAATGGCAATTTGTCATCTAGCTAGCATTCTATTTGTATAGCGCAACTGCTTCATCACCTACAGTGGGTGGCGGTTCTCATGACAACAAGCTATATTGCATAGTCAGTAGTGACAACAAGCTATATTGATACCCACATACACAGTACACTAGCTACCTTGCTGTCATATAAGCTACAAGGTGCTGCAACAAAACAGTGTCAAAGATCTCCAAGAGTGCATCATGCATGCTACAACTGTAAACCAGGTGCGGTGCTGAATGCTCATTCTTATAGCTGGAGGGTATAAACGAAAAATGAAAAAAGTTCCCTTCATACTCACGTAACTTCTAATGCAGAAGCTATAAATTGTTGCATCTCCATATACTAACGTTTTCATCCAAACGTGCGTGAACAATGCTAATCCAAACAAAGCTTGAAAACTTCAACTCACGTTCAACATGGCCATACGCATGTTCAAGCAAGCTAAACGCCCATCCAAACACAGTCTAAGTCTAACATACGTTATTTTAAAGGGGGCGCAATTCGGTACTATGCGGCTCTAGAGGGTTTTGGTATCTTGGTTTTTTATTGAAGAGGTATAAAGCTATTGTGTTAAGTTATTTCGAAGACATAAAGTGGAATTTGAATTAAATGTATGTATATTACAAATGAGAATATGAAAAAAAATGAACGAATACAATAAAAAATACAGGATAATAGTTATAAGAGGTCAGAAAATCTTTTCAAAAATTAAAAATACAAATTCTAATAGTTAAAACATTGTCCCACAACTGTGAAAATACTAAGATCGTTTAAGAAAGTTAAGATAAATCAATTTAATGGTCAAAGAAGATACCAAAACTCTCTCCCGAGTAAGGATATTTTAGATTTTCTCATTTTAAAGACGTATGATAATAATTGTATGAATAAAAATAGAAAGTTTATTTATTCTTACAACTTATTCATTTAACAAACTTTGTCCCATAAGTTGGACTCAATTAATAACATAGGTTGAAATTATATATGAAAATAGCTGTCAGGTTCGATTTGTTCTAAACACATAATTAAAGAGATAATTGATTTGTATTAGGAATTTAATATAACTCTTTAGATTAAAAGATATTATTTTGAATTTAAATTATTAATTCATAAAAACAATCTATTTCAACCACATTATTTAACTAGTAATATTTTATATGATTTTAAATTTATCATATCCTTTTATATAGTTTAAATTTTCAGATATATTATTATTCAAAATTTTAAATTTAATATTTTGTTACTATAAATATTAATTGAGGAATAAACATCATTAAATGATAATGATAAGAATTTAAATTTAAATTCAAAAATATTTGATATAAAAAGGTTAAAAATTAGAATCATGAATGTCTAGATTTCATGCATATGTTAGTTTTTCAAGTGATTGAATTTTTTTTAGTAAATGTTAAAAAAATTTACAAAAAGGGGTGTGTGAAAGGGATCAGGATCCCTTCCAGTAACTAGTGAGACCCATGATGGAAGTCATACTCAATCAAATAAAAGAAATAAATTGTAGTAGGATTGAATCAACCCCAAGTCGTCTCTCAAGGAATTCAATAGCAATTCAGATAATCAAACTTCAGATACATGAACTTAAGACAGATACTTCAGACAGTTCTTCAGATAAGTACTTGAGACACCACTTCAGATGCCAACTTCAAATAGCACATTTCACACAATGTCTTCAGATAGTAAATTCTCAGCAGAAACAGAAACATATGATTTTGCTTGTTGTTTAGAAAAAGAAATTCGCAAGCAGGAATGTAAAAGAAAAACAATGTAAGAAAACAGATTGATTCTCTCGTTCATTCACAGTTTGCTCTCTCATCAATTAATATATCAGTCTCAATTCCCTAACAAATTCTATTTATCCAATAAAGAATCAATTAATTCATCAATTATCTCATTCAAGAATTAAGCATTCTTGTGTGAAATTTCTAATCTTTTACCTTCTGAATTAAGCAAACAGTAGGTTGTTTAGAATTACGCAAACTAAACAAGAATTTAAGAAGAAGATCAGAGTTGAATTATCACCAAGCGTGCAATCCAATTCAAGATTCAAAACCTTGAATTCTAAAGGAGAAGGTGAAACATAACCTGATGGAGAAATTGAAATATGAAACTGAATTAAAGAAAACCTCAAGATCCAATGTGAAATCCCTTGAGAATCAATCCTCAAACATTCATCCTTCCATGGAGGAAGCTCAAAATACGAAAATTACAAAGAAAGAAGAAGAAGAAGAACGTAGAGAGAAAAAGAGAGAAAAGCTAAGAGTCCCAAAACTGACATTTGTAAAATGGAAAAAAGCTCTCTAACAGAAACGTAACTGCCATTATATATACAACTCACCTAAGCCACATGATTAATCTAATAAAAATGACAATTGGGATTTGATTAATAAGTATCAGACCCAATACACTAAAACAACCTATAAACTAAGTTATTTCTCGCATCAGCTGCAGTAGACGAACTTCAGAAGTAAATTGCTCCTAGTTCCTTCAGTGAATGCAACATATCAAAATGAAGTCCTGAATCTTAGCTTTGCAACGCCACTAGAATCACCTAAATCGACCACCTACAACTTTGGATATCAGTAAAACAATACATATAGGTGAGTAGGCTTAAAATTTGAAATTAAGCAACAATTGAAATTAAAGCCCAATTAGGTAAATTCCAATCAAAACAGTGGAATAAATCACAATTACATTCCAATGAAGCTAAGATTAAAGGTTCTAAGTGTGAATAAAAATATGCTCATCAAATTCCCCTTCGCTCGCCCTTTTGCACTCAGGGCAAAATACCACATGAACTCATTAACCAACAAGGGGACACAATGCAAATACAAATGGAATAATCATGAAGGAATCCTAGGGTTGCATAGGAGTAGGAAAAATACAACATCCAAGGAATCAAGGAGTCAATCAAATCAAAGGGGTGAATCAATGGTGATAGAATCCTCACAAGACATACTCTCCAACTCTCAAGTGTTTAGGTTTGTGTATATACACTCAATGCACTCATGAAAGAAAACACTACCATAAGCTTGGCAAGACTCTTATATCCACACTTGAATAACATGCAAGTAAAGATCAAAAGGACTTCATATATGATGTAATGGGACAAAGGTGAAGGTAGGAAAAATCAAGGATAAGAATCTATGAACCAAATAGAATAGAGGAGCAATGGGGAATAAATCCAAAAATAAATGCAAGTAGCTTACCCCTTAAGAATGCAATTAAACTCCTCTTTTTCACCTTTTGACCCAAAATTCTCATTTATTCTCAAACACTTTATTTCTTTGCTTTTTTTTTTTACAATTTTCTTTGAACTATTCTTTATTTTCCTTGCTTTTATTTTCTATTTATTTTCTTCTTTTTTTTCTTTTTGCATCTAGCCAAGGGTCAACAATGAATTATCTACATGAGAAGATAATAAAATGAAGTACACCCCCACACTTATTTAAGAACCTATTCCCAAAAAATATCCAAAGCTCCTTTATCCACTAAGGTAGGGAAAAATCATGGTTTTTATCTTTAAGACTTGTAATGACCTTATAAATCAAGAAATGGGATGCAAAGGCTCAAAGGGCTATCAAGTGGAATAACATCAAGGTAGGCTCATATGGTTAGTAGCTAAAAAAATCAACAAGAATGCCTAAATCATTTCAACACATGCATGTGAATCAAGTTGCAAATTAAAGAGTCAAGCCAAGTTCTAGAGCACAAGAAAACATGAGTGAAATCACACAAGAAAAAGAGAAAATGACATAGAATGGTCAATCCAAATATAAAGCTCAAAATCTCACCAAGGACAATTCTATCACATAATATCCAACCCCTTTAACTCTCAAAACCAACTTGATATACCAAAAATGCAAAGAATCCAATCAACACAAGTCATAAAATCAATTATCCTAGAACTATGAAAATGCCAACCACTAATACAAATCCTAAAAATCCAATGAAAAATATGTTATATGTATTTTCTATTGTTAAAAATCAGTTTATGCTATAAATATAAATTCTACTATTAAAATTTTGGCTATTGTAAGAAAAACATGTTGTCTGAAATTCTGTTGTAAATAATGTGACACCCTCGAGCCGCTTGCAGGAGTGATGAGGGTCCCCAAAAACCAACACGAGTCTTTCCAGTATGCTTTGTCCTCACTTGCACATTTTCCGGGAAACTTCCCGGAATGTCACCCATCCCAGAATTGTTGGTTTAGTTCTCCACAACAATTTCCTGTAAGCTATCCTCAACTGTACAGTCCCATACCTGCACAGCCTTTGGATCCCTCTCATTCGTGTGGGCTCAGTTCATCCATGTGTTCCTTTTTTGCTTAGAAGCCTGCCAGGAGCCGCTCCTTGTCCGTGCCTCTTTGCACCACCGATCACTCCCCGCCCTCATTAGCATTGGGCTCTCACATGCCCACCAACTTCCGCCTGGTTCGTCCCCGAACCACACCGTACTAGGAGAGGCTCGGCTTTGATACCATAATGTAACGTCCTAATTCCGTGAACCTAGAAATAATGTCCGTTGGAGACACCTTTCCAAGTTTATGAAATTATTTCACGCCATTATCGATATTGACATACAAACAACCACATAAACAAGCTTAAGTAATCCAACGTTTACGTAAGCGGAAGACAACCATACAATGACTCAAGTGTATAATTTAAATGCCACTTGGTGACTTCAAATACAACATTACTATTCCACATGGAATTTCCAAGTAACATATAAAATTACATTATAAAATCCCCCTAGGAGAGCATAGGCCATCCGGAGGGCCAGTCCCGTCGTTAAGCATTCAAGCCGCTTGGCTCCGCTTTTGTCAGAACTTCCTGCACACTGATATGAAATCCACAACGTGTGGTGAGACTTAACTAAATTTATACTACCAGAAAATGAGTTAGATTTTTGGAAGACTAGAGTGCAGTTTTTTTCTTTCTCTTTCTATTCTACTAAATAAAAATATCATTTCTCTCCAATCTATCTCATTTCTATTTATTTCTTACCAAACAACTTCATTTTTTCTCTATTTTTCACCTATTTCTTTTCACCCCATTTCTCTCTACCTTATTTCTCTCACACTATCAAACATAGCGTTAAGGATCGATTGTAAAAAAAAAAAAAAAAACAGAACAAATTCTTCCGCTTGGTCAAATAAGTAGGCACCTAATTAAACGGCTTCCGTCCAACATTTTGATTACTTAAATCGGATACTAAATGCTTTCAATTTCAAGTAAATAATATAGTATAGGGTGATCTTATCTGATCCAGTTATCCATGGCTAATTCTTTTACGCAAGGTAATTGATTTTGAAATATGATTGAGTGCTTCTATGATTTTGTGGTAGAATTAATTTTCAATTATATCTAAAATTGATGATAAAATGATTTAGAAGTTGCATAATTTTTATTTGAATTATAGGAAGACAATCTCAAATAAATATCAACTTCATTATTCATTATTTAAAAGAAATCGAACATGTATATATAACTTAAACCAATTATTCCTTAGTAACATATAATTTTTGTTTGTAATATGGAAACTGTATTTTAGTTATTCAGTTATTATGTTGTCTAACTACTTTATGTTATTTTAGGTAGTTAGTCTCTCCTTTGCCTTGTATATATTTTCTCTGTATCTTATTTCTGTAATTCAATCAGTGAACATATTATTTTTCTGTATTCCCTCTCTGTCTTCCTCTTCTTTCCTTTCTTCTCTGAGCCTTAACGTCTATATGGTATCACGAGCCTTGATCCTTTAAGCATGACGAATCCTTCAACTCCCACCGCTCCCTCCACCTCTCCGATGCACTCTCTTGTTCATGTTTCAGTAAAGCTGGATGAGGATAATTTTCTTGTTTGGAAGATGCAAGCCACGGGAACTATCAAATCATTCAAATTGCAGAAGTTTATTGATCTCGATCTTGATGGAGGCAGACCCTTGCAATACAAATCTATCATTGGGATGGATTTCAATTTGTCTATATCCCATGGGTGTAGATAGGCAATAATACTGCGTAAAAAAAAAAAGAAAAGAAAAGGCGCGTGATTTGGCCAAATTTACTTTTTCTAGTTCAAAGAATTTGGATTGAGGAACTTCCTCTATTTATGTATTTCTCATATTGTATTAGAGGATTTGAATCATTTTTCTACTTTTGAATGAAAGCGTGTCATATCCGAAAAAAAAAACATGCTACGATATTCTCTTCTATATAAGGCTTTTTTACGGAGTAAACTAGTCAATCGGTCCTGACTTTTTTAGAATTATGTAATTTAGTTTTTAAGAAATAGAAAATTTCAATATAGTCCCCGACTACTTATTTTTTTCTCACTATAGTCCAATTGTGTGATTTTCGTTAATTTTTTATAACTTGTCACGTTTCGTGATACTATGTCACACTATTGTCATCGGGGGACAAAATAACGTCATTGGGGTTGAGACATTCCAAGAATTGGGGGAGAAGAGAGAAAAGGGAGAATAAGGAAGCACCGACTGTTGGAGTTGAAGTCTTTCAAGCTATAAATTTAACAAAACCACATCATTTTTTGTGTCACAGTGGACAGGTTAGTGACAAACAGTGTGACAGAGGGTCATTAATGTGAAATATTTTAAAAAATTAACGGGAAACACACAGTTGGACTATAGTGACAGAAAAAGCAAGAAGTCAGGGACTGTATTGGGGTTTTCTATTTCTTAGGGACTAAATTGGATAACCCTAAAAAAAGTCGGGACTAATTCGCTACTTTACTCCATTTTTATGTAGTATGTTTCTTATTAATTCTAATTATTTTTTATCTACATTAATTATGTTGCACTTAAAGCCGAGTCTAGTAGAAGGAATTTAATTATTCTTGGCAATATAGTTACAAGCCAACGTACTATGTATGGATTTGGATTCCTAATCGTCAACTTTTAGGTAGTCATTAATTTTGAACCATCCGATCATGATCATATTATCTCAGAATTTAAGTCATCTGATCTTAATTGGACAACCCTTAGGGTTTAGGGTTTTGATAACTGTCAGCAGTTCACGGCTAAGAATCCAATCCCCTCTGTAAGTGGTGAAAAAACCCTTGATTTACATAAAGATCAATTGCGTGTTTTAGAATACTGAGAAATTGTTGGTTGTATGAGATGGACGCACTACAACAAATCAGCAATTTAGATGTGAACGGGCAGTGTCGGCCACGACACCGTCGCTAGTAGCGTCGGCCAGACCAACACAAGACCGACGTTAACGTTGAATTTTATTTTTCTCTTTTACATTTTTATGTAACGTCGCTAACTTTATTAAATAGCATTAATGTAGATCTTTCTCTTCATGGTTAAAAAAGGACAAGGTTAGGGTTTGTTTCCTCACAAATTTTGCGCTCTCTTGGTTTTCTCTTATCATACATTCGATTTTAGTCAATGAGCAAATCTGTTTCAGTGCTTTTCTAGGGGCAAAAATGGATATTCTCCGTGTGCCGCAATACACTTCCCCTCTTAAATCATGTATAACTTGCATATCATTTGCTTGGATTTCAATTAAAAATGATTGTGTCCATTGGTATATTCTATGAACCAATTAGGAGAAGTGTGTCTATAACTGCTATGCTAATTGTAATGAGTTGTATTGGTTATTTTATTCCTCTTCTTGGATTTGATATAAAGTCGATACCATAAGACTACATAAGTTTACTACAAGACTAATTAAAAATAGCTTGATAAATAACCTGCATATCTATTTCTAATATACCGTTAACATAAAGAAGGAAACTAAACATTTAAGCTCATTCAAAAAAGATAATTTAGTTCAGACATGGCTAGACTTGGAGGTTTGTGGGTGTCTCTTCCACTTGGATTTCTATTGTTCTTAAATTTTGCTTTCGCGATAATACCTAGTGGTGTCATCGCATGGAGCAAAGAGGGTCACCAATAAGTAATTTTAGAGCTTGAAGCAGCAGAATCCATCTAACATTTGTTACCTTCTCATGTCAAAGGTAATTTTCAGTGTGGCTCTATTTCATAAATTGATAGTATTGTATTACTATAGTTGTTAAAATGAAAATTATCGAGCTTATTTGACTTGCTATTAATGGGGCATTACAGGTATTTTGTTCATTAATATTTTTTCTCAAATAATGTATGTTTTGCATGGTTTTGTCCTGCTGCCAATACTTAACACTATCTGTTATACTGTTTTGTTTTTAGCCTAGGAAAGAAAAGTATCAATGAAATTTCCCCTATTCTAGCATAGAGGCCCTTACCCTTGTATTGGCAAATTCACTTCTAGATGGAAGCTCAACACCACGGCTCAAAAGCTGTGAATTTTGTTACTCAAAGGCAAGAACTGTTCACTTTATTTCATTTAACATTTGTTTCAGTGTCTAGTTAGATCTTATTACAAAGTTTTATACATTCATTTCATTTAACACTTCTAGATAATATATGTTGTCATTCTGTCCTGTTTACCTCTATTTTTCTGCACTGCTACTGTCACATAATCAAGTAAAGATGGCATGTATTATAGCAGTTTGTGTGATGTTAAGGTGTGTTGAAACTTTTTCACTAGAAACCTATTTTCCCTAGTTGAGCATAAACCTATTTTTCAGCCATACTGTCATAAAACTATTTTTCAAGAAGTTGAGCAAGTGGCATCGGTTCATTAGCACTCCCAGTCTGCATTTGGTAACAAGTACAATTCCTTTAACCACATCTTCAACACTTAAATTCGAACAGTTTTTCTCTTGGTTGAACTCTATGCTCACACTTAAATAACTCCTCTGAAATGTAAACTTAACCCATTTTTATTGTTTTCTTTTGCAGGGTAATAAATCATCTTTATGACACACAAAGATTCCCAATATATTTGATAAATCCACCTACCAATTGTCATTCTTTGATCACTTCAAGTAAGATTTGTTAATAGGATAGGTTGTTAAACATTTGATACAATATATTTGCATCTGTTTTTGACTTTTGCCTACGGACAATTGACTGTAGACAAATGTTTATAACCTTGATTTACGGACAAAATCCCCATAGGTGGACGACACACATAATTGACGGCTCATTTGTCCGTCAGTCCATGTGAATCCGACCTCTAGTGACAAAAATTTGGCTTCTGATGACAGTTTTTGTCTATCACTAGAAGTAACATTTCTTATAGTGACGAAGTTCACCTTTAACCTTGAATGGACACCATCCATAATCATTATATCTTGTTCTAATTTACTAAATTCTTAAAATATGAAAACAGTTTATCTAGTTAGGTAAGAATATGTATAAACTGTTGAATTTAATTATTGTCTAGAATTTGGATTAGTATACTAAACTGTGTGTTTGGGGTGACTTATTTTGAGTTTTTCTTCTCCTTAAAAGGAGAAGCTCTACCAAACACTTTTATTCAGAAGCTCTTAACATAAACAAGCTGCTTATTTTATGTGAAAAAAAGAAGCTTATTTTAAAGTAACTTTTTTCAGCTTAATTTAGAAAAACACGGAGCTTTTGACAATGTGCCTGGCTTCGAGCCTCGCTTCGGACACTTCCTACCCATTACTGTTTTTATTGAACTTTTTGTTCTAAGATAAGAAACCTGCCTTTTTAGTTTTAACGCTACGGGGTAGGGATGATCATGGGTTGGGTCAACCCGACCAACCCGACAGGTTGAACCCGACCCGACCCGATGGGTCCGGGTTGGTCGGGTTCTCGGGTAGACCGGGCCCAAGAAAAATAAAATTGAGCATGGATGGTTCGGGTAACGGGTTTGGGTTTTGCCAACCCGACCCAACCAACCCGAGTAGCTGTTTTTTTTTTTTTTAGGTCGAATGGCTTTTTTAATTCACCAAAAGATATATATATATATATATATATATATAAAGTTGTTTTTGGCCTTTTTTATTTACCCAAGAAGCTATTTTTTTTGTCAAAGAATTTTTTTTCTGGCCCATGAAGTTTTTTTTTGTCAAGTCAAAAAATTGTTTAAAAAAACTGTTTTTGGTGTTTTTCTTTTGGCCCAAAACAAAAGGTCCAACCCGACCCGATTCCCTACTCCTCGGGTCGGGTTTTACCCATAATTTTCCCCCGCCCGAACGGACCCAACCCGTCTCCTTGTCTCGGGTCGGGTCCCAAAAAGTCCTAAATCCGACCCGACCCGACCAAGGAACACCCCTACTACGGGGCAACAATAGAACCCCACACTCACCCTTGGTTTTTTCCTCCTTATCAACCAAATTCTATTTTACTTTTTTTTTTGGGTCCAAATCCTCTTTTACTCAATGGCTATAGATAAAGGTATCAAGGTCTATTAAAAAAATAGTTAATAACTGTACGCCAAAACTGTAGGAATCAAGTAGATATTAAAATTATTTAAAATAATAAGTTACCTTTCAAAAATTTTAGAATTTAAAATTACTTATTAAAATAATAATTATAATGTGGATTGTATAATATTTTCGAAATTAAAAAAATAATATAAAAATGTTTAAGAGGTAAAATATTTAAAAAGAATATATATATATATATATAACAAATGTGATTTGTTTACATTCTAAAAAAATGATAGAAATAATAAATTATATAAATTAAAACACACCATTATTTATATTTATTAATTTGATATGGTATTTAAATTTATAAAAGTTGAGTTTATAACTTTGAAAACTCTGGAAATTGAGAATTCAAAACCATTGATTGTTTAAAAATAAAGTGTATATTATTGAAAAGAAAATTTAATATATAAATATTAACTACGTGAGTTATTTATCAACTTTATTGATTATTTATACTTTATATTTTATAATACTTTCTATTAATTTTTTATATATTACTTATGAATTATGTATTGAACTTTATTAATATATAATTTATGATAATATAGAATTTAATTTAAAATTGTATATTTTAAACTTTAAATTTTAAAAAGTTAGTTGTATTTAGAATTTTATAATTAAATAAATTTTATGCTAATTTTAATGAAAATAAAATAATTTCGATAAAATATTTTATCAAACATATTTTAACTTTAAAATAGATTTTGAGTTAAAAAAAATTAAAACCGCCAAACAGCTTTTACTTTATTTTTAAAAGCTTTTATTTTTTTACTTTAGCTTTAAAGCATCTTATAAGCTAAAATAAAGTCATGCCAAACGAACCCTAATTATCCAAACATAATAAATTACTTTGGCCATTTAATTTCTTATAGACAAATGCTGTTTTTAGTTTGTTAACAGTCACCATGATTCACGAGCACTAATAGTCCTAGAGTTTGAGAAGGTTGTAATTGAAGCAAATACATTGATGCAACATTATCTTGTAATTGATATTTTCCCATTCTTTAAAGATAACAACTTTTTGCCTATGACAAATGAAAGTTATATGGAAACAAAACCTGTTTGGATATCTGATTCAGTTGTTGTCTTTTTAAAATTTGAGTTTGGATATAAGTGGTTCAACTCATATTTACAGAAAATATATTTTAATCTTTAACTGATGTGAAGCATTTTCATAATAGCCCTGAACTTATATTTGATTTACTAAATGCATGGATATTGGTTTCATAATTATTTGAGATAAATGACAAAGTATCTATTAAGTGATTCTGTCTGTTTTTTTTACTAAGCTCTTGGCTTGCAAAAGGAAAAAGAATATGAATAAAAGAATGAGGGAATGTAAGTGATAACAGAAGGTGGCAAAATGTTGCAACCTTTACAAAGGAGAGAGATCAGGGCTGAGCGTCGACTACTGTAAGCTTTTAAAGTTAGATACTCATTTCTCAGAGTTCAAAATTCTTCACGGGTTCTATCTTCCCCTGTGGCAAGTGGAGGGTGGTTCCAATACAATAGGACAAGTAGCAAGCACAGGCTTATTAAAATACTCTTGTACGAAATCAAAATAAGGCCCTTCAATTTCTCTGCAAGTTCTGAATGTCAAGACATCATCTTAATTGAATGAAATGCATATAACAAAAGTTTTCAAAAATATTTTAATTTGTTAATTTTAATTGGTCCTTTTTTTTATTATGTTTTCTATTTTTTTTCCTAATTTTTTTGGGTGGTTAATTAAATTTCAGTCAGATATAAGGGCTGGCCCGTTTAAATATGGTCTGGGCTGAAAACTTTTGTCCATACTCCATTTAGGGCTAGCCCGTCCCATCTCATTTTTCTGGCGGGCTGAACGCGGGCTGGGACGGGCCGGAACGGACCAGCCTGTTTTGTCATCCCTATTAAGTCTCCTATTCATGAGCCATAGCCATATGTGCGACGGTAAAAGCGCGTGGTTTCAATTTTTGTTTCCTATTTTCAATTATATTTGCAAAAGTACCATCTCATTTATATATTTTTTTCCTAAGGAGAGGTATTGTTCTTTGCTTTAGTAGAATGCGTTATATACTTTATTTTTTAAAATTTTATTTAAATTTAAAAATATTTAAATAATGTATTACATTCTTACTATTAAGTGATAACTGGCAAATTTAAACATTAAACTAACTTATTAAAAATTAGAGTTTCAAACGTGGGAATTTTTAGATCCATTTCACACCTTTCTCTATTTCTTCCATTATGTAAGAAAATATTTTTTTTTCTTTTAATCGGAGGTGAAAATGTGGGGAAATGGAAATAAGTGTGTAACGCTCATTATTGATATTTGATATCAACAAAACAAATTTAGGTGTAGTTACAAGTAATTTTCTACACATCCAAACTCTACAGTAAAATGGTTGTTCCAACTTAACCAGTAGTTTTGAGTTTGAGTATTGGGTATGTAGTCTTGTTAAATACTCGAAGTGAAAGTTTTGTCGCTCATAGAGGTCCCCTCTCATGAAGGATACATGTGGTCTTGCACAAAAAAAAAAAAAAACTCTACAATAGAGGTGGGTAAATTTTTTATGGGAAAGAATTAATACCATACTTTTGTGGTGATAAAAGTTAATCTCGAAAGAATCACTTTTAAACACTTTGATTCTAAGAACAATTTGGGGACTAGAATCTGGTCCTCTTACGAGACTCTTTTTAAAAGTAGGTTTACAGTGTTTAAATTTGTAGAATTTCAAAAGAACTTGTTTCTTAAAAGTTTAGAACAAATTGATTCAGAATTTCATCAAATAAAGTTCTAAATTGAATTTTTGAAAATCAGAAAGAACAGAATTGCAAAGAAGTAAGAACACAAATTTAAAAGAAAGAAAGAAAGAAAAATTGCATCAAATGTAAATTGAAGAACAAAGTAAAAGAAAAGAAAACAGAAGAACAATATGAAAAGATTTGCATTAATGAAAAAGTGGATGGAATCGCATACTGTTACTCCTTGTAACCTTTGTAGTCGTTGACAGATTGGACGTTTAGGTGTTTCAGAGTTTAGTACAAATGATTTTCCAACCCTTATTACATCTTGGGTCGGCCTATTTATAGATTTCTAGTCCTAACGGCTAACTAATGCCAATGTGACACATAAGCAGCCTCCATGTGTTGGCAATATGCATGTTTGCCATGTCTTCTAACAGCAAAAAACTGTCTTCGCTTCTTTTGAACTTTTACAAGTGCTCCACTGAAATTCTGACACATGTCTTGAATATCAAACTTCCAATAACTTCTATTAACTGCTTTCCTTGTCCTTCTATTTGCTTGAACAGTTCCCTTCTTCATTCAGATATCTTCTAACTCTTCATTCACCTTGTTTTCAATTTTCTTCACTTGTAGAATCAAAAATTCCTTTCGATTTCTCGAACTCTCCATTTTTTGATCTTCTTACTTGTTGTAATCGAATGCCTCTTCTATCTTCTTCAACATTTAGCTTTTCTGTTGGCATTTGACTCACTGAATATTTCCTGATTTCGAAGCTTGACTGTGTTTCAATGTGTACCACGTGTCAACTTCTGTTTGGCTGAACTAAAGGTTACATAGACCACCGTCCACCGTCCACTGTCCACTCAACCTCATTATGAAGGTGTTTGTGATTGGACAAGTTAAGAGGCTCATTTATGAACCTTCATTCCTTTTGCTCCTATAAATAGGAGCTTTATTTGAACGTTCCTTTCATCCTTTCTTATTCTTCCTCTTCTCTTCTAATTCCTTCAAAATATGGAGAAGTCTATGCCTTTGGCTACTGCGTTCAACCCAATCTTAAGTGATTTCATTTCGGATAAGGTTGACGAAGTAGCCAAAGCTTTAGGCTTTTCAAACCTTTCTTTTTGAAGGTTTCTTTTTAGGTTGAACGTAGTAGCCAATTAAAGGTTCATTTATATAATAAATGAATCTTCTTTATTACTTTCCCAGGCTTTCTCTGTTATCACCCCATACACCAAGGGCTACGCAATCAAGTTATCATAATGCTTTTGCCTTGGCTCAATCAAAACTTGTTGGAAAGGAGGAGGAAGAAGAGGTCTGGAAGACAGGAGTCAAGTACTTCGTGCAGTTTAGGATAGTTTTTCTAATGTTTAGAACACATATGATAGTTTCTTTTCTAATGTGTACTTTCAATGTATTCGAACTCTGTGTAATTCGAACTTGGATCATGAATAAATAAAAGAACTATCCTTTCTTTTCTGGATACTTGAAATCCTTTGACTTCGAATTTATTCTGTCTTCCTTTTCGAGTTTATTAAATTTCCCTTGTATAAAGTTACTTTACTCAAGGACTTTTAACCTTTCGAGTTCACCAACAGATTCGAATTTCTAACTTCATTTTTTCAATTTCGAAAAACTTAAACTCTTTGAGACTTAATCTTTTTTCTCACCTCTTTTAAAAGAAACTTCTTCTAATCAAATCATTCGATCATTCTGACTTTGTAGAAGACTTACAACCTTGTGAAATTCGAAGTCCTTAAATATTGAATACCAACACATACATTAGTACTTTATAAATAATAATAAACTTTCTAAATAATATAACAATATAAGTTTTCCAACGTATATATGATGACATAAAAAAGACCACACATAATTTTAACCATATAACACATACATAAAATGTATTATCTTCCTAACTCAAAGGGTTGGTCAAGTGGAGTAGGATAGGATTTAGCATCAGGCAGGTCACAGGTGCGAACCCCCACTTGTTCCTTTGGGGTGAGGTCGCAGGTTCAAACCCTCACTTATTCCCTTGGGGGTGAGGTAAATGTAAGATTTGAGCCCGGAGACCTTCCTATCTTGGACTGAGGCGCCATCTCCTCACCCTAAATTTATACTACAAACAAAATCTATTATATATCTTCCTAAATTTAAGTACATAGTGAAAAAATTCAATATTTAATAACATATCTAGCACAATACACCTTACAATTCAAAGATAGCTTGACCACTCTTTGAGCATGAAACATTTAGGATGTAGATTAAATTGAATAGGATATTGGTTTAAGATAAAGTGGTATTTTCTTTGAGACAACGAGTCCCATTATCTCGCTCATATCTATGTTCTGCGTATTTTTATCTGTTTGAGGCAGCTTCCAATCGAACCAATAAAGAAGATTCGTAAGCACATACTCAATAGAAGCAATTCCAAAATTCATTCCAGGACATCCCCTCCTCCCAAAACCGAATGGAATAAACTGAGAATCTTGACCTCGAAAATCAACTTGATTGTTTTCGAATCTCTCTGGTAGAAACTCTTCAGGGTTTTCCCAAAATTCAGGGCTCCTCTGAATTGCCCATATATTAATAAATACCATTGTTTTCGCAGGAATATCATATCCTTTCAATTTCACGGTAGATCTTGTTTCTCGAGGAGGCAAAAGAGCTGTAGGTGGATGTAACCTTAGAGTTTCTTTGACCACACACTTTAGATAGTGCATTTGATTGATATCATCTTCTTCTACTTTTGATTTGTTACCTACAACTTTTCTCACTTCTTCCTGTGCTTTTTTCAATGTCATTGGATGTCTCACCAGCTCTGAAATAGCCCATTCTAATGCTGCTGAAGTTGTATCAGTTCCTCCCACAAACATGTCCTAATATTATACAAAGAAATTTTTATGAAATTTGTTAACAATTGAAACCAAGTTTCTCCCTTTGAATTACTTACAACACAAAGTAAGTATTAAATAAAAAATTCATAGTGCAACCTATTATTACAATATTACTACTATTTATTGCGTGTCTTTATTAGCTCATTTGGTTCCGCGTTTGAACAATGTGAAATAATGTGAAATTGATTTTAAATTACTTTCATTTAATGTATTTCGTAAAATATGTAACGCTCATCTCAATCATTGATTTCTAAAATTAATTCTACTCAACTGTAAATTAAACGGACACACAGTATGTGTGCTGAGCAAGGGAATGAATGTGTTTATTAAACAACAATTAAGTGATAAAAGAGAGAAGGAAAGAGAGTAAGACCGTTAGAAGTGCTTTGAGGTCAATATTTGTGAGCTCAAAGGTAAACATGGTATCCTGTTGAAGTTGGAGGAGGATATCCACAAAGTCTTTCCTTTTGGAATGGTCACTTTCTGTCTTCACTGTCAAATGCTCTGCAACTGCCTGATCAAATAAAGCATCCAACGCTCTAAAAGTAGCCTTGAATTCGCGAATTTTTCCACTCAGAACATCAATCCAACCCAACAAAGGGAAGTAATCCCTCACAGTGAAAGCCATAAGATGAACCATAACATTCCTTGCTAATTCTTTCACGTTGCCATAACCACCTCCAGCATACTTTCGTCCCAGAGCACATCTACAGACAATATTGTTTGATGTTGAAATAAGCATGTCACTTAGATTCACGCACTCATCATTGGAGCTTGCTTCACGTAGCTTATCCACCAATTCCGCAACTTCCTCTTCTCTTATGACACGAAATGATTGGACCATTTTCATGCTCAGAAGTTCCTGGACACAAATCTTTCTTCTCTGTTTCCAGCTTTTTCCATAACTACCAAAACCAACTTCTTTACAATCATAGAGTAAGATTTTTGCAGCTGTGTTTTGAGGTCGGTTTGAAAAAGCCAGGTCATGAGCTTTCATGATTTCGATTACCACATCAGCAGATGAAACCACCAGAGTTGGAGTCTGCCTCTGCCCCAACTGCAACAACATCATGTCACCATATTTGAGTGAGAGGTCTCGAAGAGAACGGTATGGTAGTGTGCCTAATTGATGAAGGTTGCCAATGATTGGTAGTTTTGGTGGAGATGGGGGCAGATTCAAATTGGTTTTGGATTTGGTTGTTCTTGCGAGCTTAAACACAAACAGGACACTGACAAAGAAGAACACACATAGATAAAAGGGAGAAGACAACACTCCATTCATTTGCTCATAAGGCCATTGTTTGATGAGATCCATTCTTTTTCATCTACCATTGTGAGAGTGCACACCATATATAGAGACTGTTATTTGCCTCTCGCTTTCAATCAAAACACCCACTATTGTTAACTTAATTTAGTGTATTTGGTTATACCAAAATCAGGTTTTAAACTTGGATCCGGAGAAAGTATTGGCTGGTCCCACCAAGTTTAAAACGTGGTTTAGTGTTGAAAGTGAGCAAACTCAAGTTTGGATTCTTCAACGCAATTATTTTTAGCGTTGGAAACAGAAACATGAGTTTCCAACATTTAACGCTAAACCAAACATGCACTTACCACAAACCAAACACGCTATGAATTCAGTTAACTTTAGCTTTTAGAATTAGGATTGTTTTTTTTTTAAAAAATCATAGGTATGTTCTATTACGGAGGACAATTCTATTTGGGGCTTACTCACAGTTAAGACTTCTCATCCCTCCCGAAGAATGTGTTTAGTGGGGATTGAATCCGGGAGCTCTTCACACAATCTCAGACTGTATTGTCAACTGAACCACAACTCTTTTGGTAGAATTAGGATTGATTTGTTTGTATTTTAAAGAAAAGATCATTTTTAATTGAAAGATATATTTAAAAAGTTAACAAACTTTTATAATCTTTTAAAGAAAAGAAACTTGAAAAGTTATTTGATTTTTTCCAGAATTAAAAATTAACAATTAAAAAGTATGGAATAAAATTATTACTTCATCCGGTTCTATTTATAAGACAAAGTTTGAAGCTTTTTCATAGTCGTATTTACAAGACAAAGTACAAAAATGTAGAAACATTTATTGTTTTTTCTCGTATTTATCATTTTTGACCGTTAAAGGTTTTAAGATGATATAATTACCATGTTAATAGAGTTTAATTTTAAATAGAGGTAAATTTGTAATTCTATAGAGTATTTTTTTAAATTAATGTATTAATTATTTTTTTAAGATATATATTTTTATCTGAATTGTCATATAAATAGAATTAGATGAAATATATAAATAGGATTGGAGGGAGTATGATATAAGTATATATTTGTATCCACGTTACATACCACTCCTCAAATTCAGTTTTCACACATCCCAATGGCAGTTATTTAGATATGGTTTTTTTTCCTTTTGCTTATGACAAAATTAATCGATCTTCTTGGAACTGAAAGCAAACGAACTCGCAAACAAAGTGATGGGTCTCACGCGAGAGGAAGTTTGTCTTATTGCTTGACTTTTTATCCAAAACGACTCCAAATTCATGCGAGCCACACACGAGTATGAGTTTATATCTCCTACAGGAAAATTTCACTAATTAACTAATTCAGTCTCATCCGAAACACCATGTGAAGAAGTATAGGTCTAACATAAGTTATTTTAAAGGGGGCGCAATTCGGTACTCTAGAGGTTTTTGGTATCTTGTTTTTTTATTGAAGGAAGGTATAAACCTATCATATTAAATTATTTCGAAGATATAAAGTGGTTTAATTAAACGTATATGTATTATAAATGAGAATGTAAAAAAAAATGAGGGAATACAATAAAAAATACAGGATAATAGTTATAAGGGGTGATAAAGTGTTTTCAAAAATTAAAAATACAAATTCTAATAGTTAAAACATTGTCTCACAGCTATGAAAATACTAAGATCGTTTGAAAAAATTAAGATAAATCAATTGAATGATCAAAGAAGGCACCAAAATTCTCTCTCGATTGAGGATATTTTAGATTTTTTTCATTTTAAAGATATATGATAATAACTGTGTGAATATAAAAAAAGAAAATTTATTTATTCTTACAACTTATTCATTTAACAAACTTTGTCTAATAAGTTGGACTCAATTGATAACATAGGTTAGAAATTATATATGAAAAGAGCTCTCATACTCAATTTTTTCTAAACACATCATTAAAGAGATAATTGATTTGTATTAGGAATTTAATATAACTATTTAGATTAAAAGATATTATTTTGAATTCAAATTATTAATTTATAAAAACAAGCTATTTCAACCATATTATTTAACTAATAATATTTTATATGATTATAAATTTATCATATCCTTTTATATAGTTTAAATTTTGAGATATTATTATTCAAATTTTTAAATTTAATAATTTATTACTATAAATATTAATTGATGAATACACATCATTAAATGATAATGATAATGATAATAATTCTAATTCAAATTTAAATTAAAAAAATATTTGATATAAAAAGGTTAAAAATTAGAATCATGAATGGTTAGATTTCATATGTTAATTTTTCAAGTGATTGAATTTTTTTTAGTAAATGTTAAAAAAATTTACAAAAAAGGGTGTGTGAAAGGGATCAGGATCTTGTCTAGTAAATAGTGAGACCCATGATGGAGATCATACTCAATCAAATAAAAGAAATAAATTGTAGTACGATTAAATCAACCTCAAGTCGTCTTTCAAAGGAATTCAATAGCAATTCAGATAATCAAACTTCAGACACATGAACTTAAGACAGATACTTTAGATAGTTCTTCAAATAGGTACTTTAGACAGGTCTTCAGATACCAACTTCAAATAGCACATTTCACACAATGTCTTTAGATAGTAAATTCTCAACAGAAACAGGAACATATGGTTTTGTTTGTTGTTTAGAAAAAGAAATTCGTAAGTAAGAAAAAGTCTATCACATAAAGAAATTCTCAATACATGTATGTGAATCAAGTTGCAAATTAAAGAGTCAAGCCAAGTTCTAGAGCACAAGCAAACATGAGTGAAATCACACAAGAAAAAGAGAGAATGACATAGAATGGTCAATCCAAATATAAGGCTCAAAATCTCACCAAGGACAACTCTATCACATAATATTCAACCCTTTAACTCTCAAAACCAACTTGATATACCAAGAATGCAAAGAATCCAATCAACACAAATCATAAAATCAACCATCCTAGAATTATGAAAATGCCAACCATTAATACAAATCCTAAAAATCCAATGAAAAATATGCTATATGTATTTTATACTGTTAAAAATAAGTTTATGCTATAAAAATAAATTATACTATCAAAATTTTGGATGTAGGAAAAATCTATTGTAAGAAAAACGTGTTGTCTGAAATTCTGCTGTAAATAATGTAACGCCTCGAGTCACTTGCAGGAGTGATGGGGGGTTCCCACAAACCAACACGAGTCTTTTCAGTATGCTTTGTCCTCACTTGCACACTTTCCGGGAAACTTCCCAGAAGGTCACCTATCCCAGAATTGCTCCAAGCCAAGCACGCTTAACTATGGAGTTCTTATGTTATGGGCTTCCGAAAAGAAGATGCATCTTGTTGGTATATTTCTCCACAACAATTTCCTTTAAGTTATCCACAACTGTACAGTCCCATACTTGCACAGCCTCTGAATCCCTCTCATTTGGGTGCGAGCTTGGTTCATCCATGTGTCCCTTTTTTGCTTAGAACCTGCCAGGAGCTGCTCCTTGTTCATGCCTCTTTGCATCGGCGATCACTTCCCGCACTCATCAACCTTCGGCTCTCACATGCCCACCAGCTTCCGCCTGGTTCGTCCCCGGACCACATCGTACTAGGAGAGGCCCGACTCTGATACCATAATGTAACGTCATAATTCTGTGAACCTAGAAATTATGTTCGTTAGAGACACCTTTCCAAGTTTATGAAATTATTTCGCGCCATTATCGATATCGACATACAGACAACCACATAAACATGCTTAAGTAATCCAACATTTACGTAAGCAGAAGTCAACCATACAATGACTCAAGTGTATAATTTAAATGCCACTTGGTGACTTCAAATACAACATTACTATTCCACATGGAATTTCCGAGTAACATATAAAATTACACTATAAAATCCCCCTAGGAGAGCATAGACCACCCGGAGGGCCAGTCCCGCCGTTAAGCATTCAAGCCGCTTGGCTCCACTTTTGTCAGAACTTCCTGCACACTGATATGAAATCCACAACGTGTGGTGAGACTTACGTCCCAGTGAATGTGATCATGCATACAGTGTAGGGATTTCAGGAAAATGAAAATGCAACATCTTGACAAATACATAGTTAATCACATAGTCATGCATGCATATCATAGCAAGTAAGTCAATCAAATCCCCCTTTGGAGCAAATCTAGTGTTTAACCCACACTGAGGGTGTCTTATCACTGTTACGTCTTTTGAGCGCTCGACATTGTGGCCAAAGACCGTCGTCCAGGGCCACCCTCTTAAGTTTTATTACCAAACAAGGATAATATGCATGTAATTCCCTTTAAATTGAGGATCCCCATTCACCCATTTGCCTAGAGGTCAATGTGATTACCTCGTTCCTTTTATTCCTCTTTAGTCTAAAGACCCCTCTTTGATCTGTAGATCCATGAAATTCCCCATTCCTCTTTGGTTTAAAGACCCCTTTTTGGTCCGTAGACCCATGATATCCTTTTTGGCCAAAGGCCCATGAAAACATTACATTTATACATGAATAGGGTTTTGTAAACATGAGTGTTTGATTCAGGACATGTTTACATGCTCACATAAGCTAAATGATAATTCCATGGCCTATAACACCTCATAATAAGTAATCACATGGAAACCATAACCTCTATAACCTAGGGCAAGAATAACATAAGCATTTCACACAATCAACCCAACCATCAACCTTAGATTCATCTATAATCAACCACAATCAAGTAACAAGCAAGCGAAGTAAGAATAGGGAGCATTCATAGGACCTCGCACAAGAATGAAAGTGAGCAGGTGAACCACACTCACTTCAAGAGCAGGAGAAATAGGATGATTGAGAGGTGGGGGATGATGATCCAAGGCTTCTATAAAGATTTTAGGCTTTAATCCAAGCTCCTTGTTCTTCATTTATTCCTTCTTTCTCCCTCTCTCTGTGTTTCTCTCTCTAAAAGGCAAAGAAAGGTGTGAGAAATGAGGGTTGGAGCCCTAACTAAAGCTACTTAAAAATCGGTCCCGCGCATTCTCACTCAAGCGAGCATTTCTCGCTTGAGCGAGAGTGCTGAGAGTGTACTGGTTTCGCATTCTCGCTCAAGCGAGAGGCTCCTCGATTGGGCGAGAATACTTAAGAGAGCACCCACTCTCTGGATTATTCTCACTTAAGAGAGGCCTTTCTCGCTAAAGCGAGAATATTAGATACCAAAATTCCCCACATTTACTGATA
This sequence comes from Sesbania bispinosa, assembly GCA_026901365.1. NCBI lineage: Eukaryota > Viridiplantae > Streptophyta > Magnoliopsida > Fabales > Fabaceae > Sesbania > Sesbania bispinosa. The sequence goes on from QLOH01000177.1 coordinate 365,549, forward strand.
TTCTCGCCCAAGCGAGTCGTCCTCGCTTGAGCGAGAACATCAGGACTTATAATCCTGATTTCTCACTTTTTAAGCTTTCCTTCCACAATTCCTTTCACCCTTTCTCAATTCTTTTCTTAAAATCTATTACCCTACTAACCCAGTTTCTCCAATCTTAACCTCTCCCTCTCATTCCCATCAACTTTCTAAACTTAATCCCATCCATCCCAATCTAATTCCCTCGTTCAAAAGTCTCTACTCTCTTTCCCGTATTCATACCTTGCTAGTATCTCAACCTTAGGGTGCAATCCCTCCTAAGTTTCAACTACAACTGTGTTGGGTTAATGGTGGCTTTACTTCTAAATTCCCCTTAAATCCCATAAACTCCTTGAACTCCCTCTCTCTTCTTTCCCTTGGTGGGATCCAACACCTAAGGTCTTCCACTATCTTTTCTAGGTACAAATTTTGGGATGTTACAAATAAAAACAGTAAAATGCTTCGGCAGTATACAGTAACAACAAAACAACAATTTCAGACAGCTTATAGTTATTTCAGACAGAAGAACAGTAATTCTAGACAGTTGAAAATGGTAACAATATTTCAGACAGTAGAAAACACTAAGTTCAGACAGCAAAACAATAACAAATAGCAAGTGAAAAAACAACAAAACAACATACAAAAAAATAGGGAAAACAGCAAAGAAAGCAAATATACTGTAAAAACAACAAATTACAATCCTAAAAATTACCCTAAAAAACAATCCTAAAATCCTGAAACTACATATCTCCTCCCCCACACTTAAATCACACATTGTCCTCAATGTAGAAATAATCAAGTGAGATACCAATAGACAAAATGCAATGAAAGAGTGGGGAAAGAGAAACTCGTTCATCAAGGTGGAAAAATTTGCATGTGAGGGAATGTAGGATACTCCAAAGAAATCTCCTCAACCGTCTCCTCGACCAAAGTGGGACTCTCATGATAAAATTTGAGACGGTGCCCATTAACCTTGAAGTTCTTGTTGGTGGATTCACTCCTTAGCTCAACTACACTAGAAGGATAAACATTAGTAACATCAAAAGGGCCAATCCACCTAGACCGGAGCTTACCAGGTATGATCTTAAGACTAGAATTAAACAACAAAACCTTTTGGCCTACTGAGAACTCTTTTCTACTAATACATTAATCATTAATTTTTTTGTTTTCTCTTTGTAGAACTTAGAGTTTTCATAGGCTGCCGGGTGGATCTCGTCAAGCTCCTGAAGCTGAAGCTTTCGTTGCTCTCCTGCTTGATCAAATGCCATGTTACAAGCTCTGAATGACCTGTCCACATTGTGCTCTATCTTCACAGGTAAGTGGCACACCTTACCAAAGACAACTCTAAACAGAGACATCCCTATAGGTGCTTTGTATGCGGTCCTATGAGCCCAAAGAGCATCAGTAAGGCGACGACTCCAATCTTTCCTATTAGGCTGCACCATTTTTTCTAAAATCCTTTTGATCTCCCCATTAGAGATCTCAACTTGTCAATTGGTCTGGGGGTGGTATGGTGTAGAAACTCTATGCACAACCTCATACTTCTTCAGTAAAGCATCCATGGACCTATTACAAGAATGGGTCCCCAGAACACTGATGATTGCTCGAGGTACTCCAAACCTGCAAAACATATGGGACCTAACAGAATCCACAACCACTCGAGGATCATTAGTCCCTGTGGCCATAGCCTCTACCCACTTGGATACATACTCCACAACAAGCAAAATATATGAATAGCCAAATGAAATAGGGAAGGGCCCCATAAAATCGATACCCCATACATAAAATATCTCACAGAAAAAGCATGGGCTATTGGGGCATCTCCTGTCTACTAGTAATGGATGCTTCAGCTCTTTGGCACTGATCACAAGTATAGGAGACTCTCCAGGCGTCTTTGAATATGGTAGGCCAATAGAACCCACAATCCAGCACCTTGCATCAAGTCTTCTGTGGTTCAAGGTGTCCTCTTATAACTGAGGCATGACAAAATTGAAGTACAGACTGAATCTCATGGTTTGAAATGCACCTATGTATAACCTGGTCAGTACAAAAACACCATAAATAAGGGTCATTCCATACATAATACTTGGCATCACTCTTAGGTTTGTCTCTCTAAGCTTTATATGCCAAGGGTGGAAAAACATATGCAACAAGATAATTTACAATATCAGCAAACCAAGGGGTAAAAGGAGAGGGATAGGAATCGTGTAAAACCATAAGATGCTCATCCGGGAAGTTATCCCGAATAGGAAAAGAATCCTCCTCTCTCTCAATGCGGCTCAAATGATCTACTACAAGGTTATGTGCACCGCTCCTATCCTGAATATCAAGTCAAACTCCTAAAGCAGTAGCATCCACCTAATTATCCTGGGTTTGGAACTTGTCTTCTTCAAAAGAAACTTAAGAGCAACATGGTCAATGAAAACAACTACTCTAGAGCCTAGCAAATATTATCTAAACTTATCAAGTGCAAAAACTATTGCTAAAAGTTCTTTTTCAGTAGTAGTGTAATTTACCTGTGCTGCATCCAAAGTCCTAGATGTATAATAAATCACATGAGCCAGCTTATCAACCCTTTGTGCCAAAATAGCTCCCAATGCGTAGTTTGATGCATCACACATCAACTCGAACGGAAGTGTCCATTCTAGTGGATGAATAATAGGAGTAATGGTGAGAGCTCTCTTGAGGCAATCAAATGCCTCTCTACACCGCTCTCCAAACTCAAATAAGGAATCCTTCTGCAGCAAGTTGGATAGAGGGAGTGAAGGGAATCAAGCATGTGGTCAGGGTGCAGCGGAATAAATGGATTCCCTCCCTTGTTATGATCGTTAATGCGAAAACACGAATTAAGGCATAAAAGGCATGAAACATAATGACATACCTTATGAGGATTGTAAACGAGGCAATAGCAACCACGTCTCTAGAGGTGTCCACGCCAACAGCCGAACTAGGAAACCCTCCTCAACTCTGCTAGTAGTGTTTAGAGAGTAAGATCGACTACTCATGTGTATAGGGTAATGCATCTCTTGCTCTATTTATAGAGTGGTGGCTAGGGTTTTGCCCTTCACTCACTTATCCCTAACACATATAGGCCTGGCCCATTAGGTTATAATTCTAATCAAATTAGAATTATTATCCTTTCCTAGTGACTTGTTGTATGCGTGTGACCCAATAGGCTTTTAATATTTGGTTATGATATTAAAATAAAACCCTTTTATATTTAATATCATAAATAGTGAGCGGTATCTAGCAAAACATCCCTACCCAAATATTGAGATTGTCAACAACTTTGACGAATCCTATTTTATGATAATTTATATGATCTGTCCCTTTGTCCAAATATCTAATTGAGCACAAGGGCATGGAATGTGTCAACCTTGTATAGTTCAATTTATGTTTTCTTGATCCCCAAGTAGACTGTACAGAAAATAAACATATCATGTTTATCCTCCTGAGCATGGCCATGAATTTTGCAGTCTCACTTTATCAAGAGGCCTACAAATATAACTCTTATTACATAGGAGGGACAAATCCCATCTAGGTCACTCACATCCCATCACATAATTTATTATATGTCCAAATACTAACTTTATGATCACCTTGTTACAGGCAACATTTGATGATATTCAAAACACATAATTCCTTATGTAGGAATCGTAGTGATTTCAGATCAAAGGACTTCATATAACATTTATCAATTTAAGAAACGTTCATGACACTTATGTAACAATCCATGCAACGCTCTTAAGGTGGGTTTGTCCAGTACACTATTACTCTTAATATGTACTTATGTGAGCACATGATATCTTATATCCATGATCCGTGAGATGTGATCATTGATGAACTCACATACTAGTCTAAATGCATCTTTTGTCCTATGATGATATATATGACTAGGGACTAATTTTAAGAATAGTTCTTCATAAGATCCCACGATCAAGTCATCTACTTGATTTCTTATGAAGTTTAAGCTTACTATTCTAAGAACAATAATTATATTCTAAAAGAATTAATAAAATGAATTTGCCTTTATAAAATAATAATATGATACAAGTGATGGATGTTCAAAACATGTAGGTCTCTAGTGCATACACTAACAGGAAGGTCTATTTGGCTAAAATATCTGATAAACCTAGGATAGAAACCTACATGACCAAGAAAAGATCGCACTTCTCGCACGCAAGAGAGGTAAGGAAAATGTGCAATAAAATCTAATTTAGCATGATCTACCTCTATACCCTTCCTAGATATAATGTCGCCTAAGACTGTACCATGATCTACCATAAAATGGCATTTTTCACAATTAAGCACAAGGTTAGTCTCAATGCATCTATCTAAGACTCTGCACAAGCTATCCAAACATGCACCAAAGGAGGATCTATAAACAGTAAAATCGTCCATGAAAACCTCTATGCAATGCCCAAGTAAATTAGCAAATATACTCATCATGCATCTCTGGAAAGTCCCATGAGCATTGCATAGACCAAAAGGCAACCTCCTATATGAAAAGGTCCAATATGACATGTAAATGTAGTCTTACGTTGAACCAGAGAAACTATCTAGAGAGTAGTAATGGGATTTTCCTGCCAGGTGCTCCAGCATCTGATCAATGAAGGGTAGAGGAAAATGGTCATTCCTGGTCTCCTAGTTGAGATGTTTGTAATCAATGTAGGCTCTCCAATTGTTCTGCACTCTAGTTGGAATCAACTCATCCTTTTCATTCTTTACCACTGTAATGCTTGATTTCTTAGGCACTACCTAAACTAAGCTCACCCAAATGTTGTCTGAAATAGGGTATATAATGGCATCCTGCAGCAATTTGGTGACCTCTTTCTTGACCACATCTAGTAACTGTGAATTCAGCCGCCTCTATGGTTGTCTCACAAGTTTAACCCCATCCTCTAATAATATCTGGTACATGCACATGGAAGGACCGATGCCTGGAATATCCGCCAATGTCTAACCAAGTGACTTCTTATGTTGCTTGATCACTTTCAGCAACCTCTCCTCCTGATCAACAGAAAGACTAGTGGAGATAATTACTGGAAGTTGTTGAGAATCCTCCTCCAAGTATGCATACTTGAGGTGGCTAGGCAATTGACTGAGCTCCAATTATGGTGGATGCAAAACAGATGGAAGTAATCTAGAACTGGAAGATGAATCTACAACCTGGACATCAACAAAGTTAGATTTATATGTAATTGTTGTAATCAAGTCAGTGCATTCTGACTCTATTGACTCAGCAGCTGCAACCATGGTATCATCTCCAAAACTTACAGAATTTGTAAGCAACCATCTGCACAATCACTCATTACAAACTGGTTAATTTTAGTGCACATGCTACATAAAGCAGAATCAGTACAATCATGACATGTGTATATATCACTGAAATCGGCCAGTAAAGGAAAATCACCATCACCTATAAATTTAGATAAATTATCATCAACAAGCTCAGCAAGTAAATCAAATTGGGAGATAGGATGATCCTATATGGGATGCCTCATAGCATCGAGAATGTTAAACCTTGCCACACTGTCTCCAAACTCCATAAAAAGTGTGACTGCATTCACATCTTAGTCCAAGCTGTTTTGAGGAAGGGCCTACCCAAGATGATAGGTTCCGCACTATTGAGTAAATCTCCCTCAATGTCTAGAATATAGAAGTCATCAAGAAAGATTAGGTCATTCACTCGAACCAACACGTTTTCAACTAGGCTTGCAAAGTGGGTTGTGCTCCTATTAGCCAACTGTATGACAACTCATGTGGCTTGCAAAGAACCAAGAGACAAAGAAGTGTACACAGATAAAGACATAACATTAATGGAATGCTAAATGTCACAGTGTCTTTGCATTTCTTAGGAATGGTTGTCATTGGTTTCTTAATGAGTGCAAACACATTCCTTCCCATATTGATCCTCTCATTTCCCGTCAGCCGCCTCCTATGTGCTCACTGATCCTTCAAAAATTTGACATATCTTAGAATTTTCTTTATGGCTTCAAGTAAAGGTATATTGACCTCTACTTTTCTGAATGTTTCCAAGATTTCCTTGTTAGCCTTTTCCATTTTCTTGCTCTGCACTACTCTCTATGGAAATGGAAAAGGAACCGAAAGTTGCTCACTACCTGCAAAACTGGATTGATCTAAAGTGGGGCGGTCTAAAGTGGGATCGAATTGGGGCTCTTTCTGCTACTACTATTGTGCACTGGTTTTTCTGCAGTTGTATTACCCTTATCTTCTTGAATAGACTGTTGCCTCTCAGATGCTTTCACACTCTTGCCAGACCTCAGAGTTATGGCATTGACATTTGGATTCACAATTATCTGAGAAGGAAGCTTGTTTGAACCCTGTGATTGCAACTGATTCAGAGTAGTATCAATCTGTCTAATCTGATTTTCCATGTTCTAAATGGTTTCTTCTGTTCTTTGCTGGAAGTTCAGATTATTAAGTTCCATCTGTCTCATCAATTCTTCGAATGTATACTCATTTTTGGAAGGTGCAGTAGCTTGTTGTTGTGGAGGTTATTGTTATTGTTGCATTGGTGGAGGATGGTATGGTCTACTTGGTCCAACAGAATGAGTCTGATAAGGAACATAAGACTACTGCTGCTGCTATGGAGAATTCCACGATCTCAATTTGGATGATTTCTCCAACTAGGATCATACTTGTTAGAAGAAATATCCTAGTTGTACTGCTGCTGATTAGGTCTATTATTACCATAGATATTCGCAACATAAGCTTGAGGAGGAAAACTATCACCTTGAGACTCATGTAATGTAGGACAAGAACCAGTGGGGTGCTCAGGTGATGTACATATCCCACACAACTTTGCAACCTTTAAAGTTACTTCCAGCTGCTTGATGCTAGATCATCAAGCTTGTTCTCTAATTTTCTGTGATATGTAACACATAAAGCCTCTACTTCATGCACACGTCTAGTAAAATCACTAAGTCACTTCTGGTACTAAACTACTGATTATTTGAAACCATGTTCTCAATGAGTTGTCTTGCAGCAATATGAGTTTTATCAACCAATGCTCCTCCATTGGCTGCATATATCATCTGCCTATCCATAGATGTAAGGTCTTCATAGAAATACTAGATAAGGAGCTGCTCATTTATCTAATAATGTGGACAGCTTGCACATAGTCTCTTGAAGCTCTCTTAGTACTCATATAAACTCTCTTTGGCAAACTGCCTTATACTACATATTTCTTTTTTGATTGAAGTCACTCTGGATGTAGGGATTTTTTTTTTCCAGAAACATTATCTTCAGATCATCCCAGCTAGTGACTGATTCGGGTTGTAAATAATATAACCAATCTTTTGTTGTATCTTGCAAGGAGAATGGAAATGCTTTCAGTTTAATATGATCCTCAGGAACTCTTGGTGGTTTCATGGTAGAACAAACTATGTGAAATTCCTTGAGGTGTTTATGAGGATCCCCACCTGCAAAACCATGAAACTTGGGCAACAAATGTATTAATCTAGACTTAAGCTCACAAGGCACATTTATATCAGGATATTGAAAGCATAAAGTCTGAATAGACATGTCAGTTGCATCAAGCTCTCTCAAAGTTCTCTCAGACATAATGTTAGGATTAGAATGAAAAAATTAGAATGAATAGAAATAGAAGAAACAGAAACAAAATCACTATCTGAATGAGTAGAATAGACACTATCATATAAAGACTCACTACTACCACTATCAGAATTATTCACAAAAGTAATCCTAGCTGGCCTAACTTGCCTATGGTATGTATTATCAATTTATGGATCAAATGAATGTAATTGACCTAAGTTTGCTATATTCATACACCAAATGCACACAAAATGTACCAACGGAACAGTAAAATCAGCATATATGACAGCAAATGTGCATATAAAGGTAGGTCACATCAAACGAGTAGAAACCAATGAGAGAGATACATGAAAATTACTCTAATATCATATTATTGAACCACATAAAATTTCAGAACAAAGCTCAAAGTCTATCTATGCAAACTACCTAATACAAAGAGGGAAAATTCAATCAATAAAACTTCAAAAATAAAAAAGAAATAGTAAACATCATTTTCTTGCTAAAATATGTGGACTAAGAAACCATAGGCAAGTCGTCCTAATTGGCCTTTTCCACCCAAATAGCACATAAAATTTGTCAAATTCTAACACCCGGAGCAAAAGTTATGACCATTTCAAGTTGGAAGTTGAAAACAGGCCACTACAAAGTATAATCTGGTTTTTTGTGGCTATCTAAATCCAACCTAAGTATCTACAATTCATTATTAATGGAATAAAATATGGACACAAAAATTGAAGCAAAAATTCCACCTATAACTACTCTAACTAAACAAGTCAGATTGTATTGCAAACAGTGACTGAATCTGAAATACACAGACACACACTAAGACAAAAACATGATCTGAAATTTAATCTGAAACTGAATCTAAATTGAATTGAACTCCCCGACAACAGCGCCAAATTTGATTAAGGTCGTACTCAATCAAATTAAGGAATTAAAGTGTAGAAGGATTGAATCAACCCTAAGTCATCTCTCAAAGGAATTCAATAGCAAATCAGATAATGAAAATTCAGACACATGAACTTCAGGAAGGTACTTCAGATGGATCTTCAAGTAGGTACTTCAGACAGGTCTTCAGACACCACTTCAGATAGCACCTTTCAAACAATGTCTTAAGATAGTTAATTCTCATATAGAAACAAAAAAAGGGGTTTTGTTTATTGTTTAGAAACAGAAATTTGCAAGTAAGAATGTAAGAGAAAAACAGTGTAAGAAGACATATTGATTCTCTCGTTCATTCACAATTGGATCTCTCATCAGTTAATATATCAATCTCAATTCACTAACAAATTCGAATTAACCAATGAAGCATAAATTAATTCATCAATTATCTAATTCAAGAATTAAGCATTCTTGTGTAAAATTTCTAATCCTTTACCTTCTGAATTAAGCAAACAGGAGGTTGTTTAAAATTGAGCAAACTAAACCAGAATTCAAGATGAAGAACAGAGTTGAACTATCATCAAGCGTGCAATCCAATTACACATAGACATATATTATTTTACCAATCATTATTAATTTTTTTGGTCTTATAAAACATATAATAAGGTTATTTATACTAATTTAAAATTTTATATATTTTAATTTCTTATATTTTTGTATTATTTTATTAATGAAAATATTATATAATATTAAAATATATATTCAATTTATACTGGTTTGACTACAGTTCAACTAGTCACTCATTGGTTGAACCATTGACCTAGTGACCCAGTACCCAACCGAGTCAATGGTCGGTCTGATTTTAATAACATTGATTTTAACCATATTATTTAACCGGTAATATTTTATATGATTTTAATTAAATTTATCATATCCTTTTATAAAATTTAAATTTTAAGATACAAATCAATTATACACTATTCAAATTTTTAAATTTAATAATTTGTTACTATAAATATTAATTGAGGAATACACATCATTAAATAATAATGATAAGAATTCAAATTTAAATTTAAAAAATATTTGATATAAAAAGGTTAAAAGTTAGAATAATGAATGTTTAGATTTCATAATATTAGTTTTATAAGTGGTTGAAAAAAATTGAGTAAATGTTAAAAAAGATTTTACAAAAAGGAATGTGTGAAAGGGATCATGATCCTCCCCAATAACTAGTAGAACCCACACATGAACTCTCTCTATCTCTTCTACAAGACACTCCATTTAAGGGAGAAGATCCTCTTTCCCGTTTGAAAGACAATCTCTAAGGAAAATAGTGAGAAAGTATTAAAAATGATACGTGACTTTCTAATTGACAGAATAAGTATCTCGCTCCATAATGAGGTCTCAAAATTATTACATAGAGAGTCGATTACCATTAAAAGAAAAAATCATAGTTTTCTCTCTATTATTTTTCTTCACGTCTCATATATATATATATATGAGAAGGGTTCAAATTACACCGGTGTAAGTTACATCAAGTATTACACCGCTAATAACTACAAATCGAATATGTTTTTTAGTAATCCAACCGTTGAATTATGTTTGTTCATCATCATGATTATCCAAATTTCGTAAAATTTTAACACTAATAACTTGATAATCAAATGATTGGATTTTTCACATATTTCAAATGTATATATAACGTTAATCTTGAGACATCTCAATGACATATCAAATAATTTCGGATCAATGTAAAATTTTATATGTATGATCTATATGATAGTAACTTTCAATCCAACGGTGGATTATTTAATACAATGATCTGTTAAAAAATTATTCAGCGGTGTAACACTTGGTGTAACTTACACCGGTGTAATTATAACCCTCCTCTCTCTCTCTCTATATATATATATATATATACTTTTTCTTTTATTTTTCCACCTCTCTTTTTTTTGGTTTAACTACGGGTATCCTTCACGGGAAGCAATCCTATTTGAGCCGAGAGCATCCACATCATAGTGGGGCTAACTCTCCGCGTGAGCGGGGATTTTTTACATCCACATGACTCGAATTCGAGACCTTGATTAAAGGTAATAAGCATATACCACTTGAACCAACCCTATTTTTCCATTTCTGGTATACAAATTAAAAATGTTCTATATAATAATTGAACAATCATATTTTCTCTAGATACAAAGAGTAAGCTTCCGCTTTTAATTTGTCTGTCAATTAATTATTCTTCCATCCAAATTTTTTAGAGAACATTTGAGACTTTGACCTTATCTCTCGAATGATTGTATATATAAAAATATAGTTTTTCTAATATGTGTAGTGTTGTATAGATAATAAATTAAAGATAAAAATGTTTTATTGAAATTGTAATTGTCACAATATTTAATATATTAAATGTTACATTTTCTAATAAAACCTTTTCATTTTTTATTTAGTCATATATTTCATAAATTAAAAAAACTGATAAAAATAATTATGATTTTTTCATACTCAATTTTATATATTTATATTTATTTTCTTTTTCTTTTCTCGTCATATTAATTATGATATTTTTCATTTTCTCTCTATAAATTTCTTTTATTCTTTTTATTTTTCTTTTCTCTAGACTTCTGACACTCAATAACTTAGTGTCGACGTAACATTTTCTATATAAAATTTTATTTTTCTTTTCTCTAGACTTCTGACACTCAATAACTTAGTGTGGACGTAACATTTTCTATATAAAAACACACACACACACATATATATATATATATATATATATATATAAAATAAAGTACGTGGCCGAAACGACTTCTGTATATCATTTTTAATTTGATTATTCAAATCGTATAATAATACAATAAATGCTACAATTTATCTATATGGACAATTGACCTCTATTATATATGCAAGATATTTAAATTGATTTTGATGTATGATTGATCTCAATTATCCATAGATAATTGACTTTTCGCAACACATGAATTACAAGTTGATAGTGATTTCTTACACATGTTTTCATCAGATATTGTTAATTAATTATCCATACTTTCTTACCAAATTTAGATAAGTTGACAATACATTTGAGTTTTTAAATTTTCCCAACTCCAAACTTCTTTAATTTTTTCCACTGAAAAAGGAGCGATCAGCTTTTCATTTTCCTTTTCCACTAAATTTTTGAAATTCTATTCTCCTTCCAAACAAGTCTTCCCCAATTGATCCTTTTATTTATGCAATATATATGAAAAAATTAGGAGTTTGAATTCCCATCTTTCAACCTAGCTGTTAGATCTTGATTTTTTTTTATAAAGGAGGTTTTCCTTCATTGTGGACAAATCCCATATCTTGGCTATTATTTCTCCCCCTAAGGTTTATTCTTTCATACCGAAAACTTAGACCCTTCCTCCTTTACATCAATTTTCAATAACTCTTCTTTTGCTTTCTCAGATCTCTTGTCTAAATTATCACAATGGTTATTATTTCATGCCCTCAGTTCTGTTTCAACATCTTTAAATTTTCTTATAAAGATGGAAGCACCCCAGCCTTGAATATCCATTTCTTGCCATTGCTGGTTGACAAAATCATACTCCAATAGTGAAACATTTTTTCCTTTCAAAAACAACTGCACAATGATCTGACACCCTTTTTTATTCCCCCATTGAGATAGATGTTTATTCATCAACCTTTCTGAAATTAAAAAAAAAAATGTTTGATCTACTTATATCTAACCCATCCGAATGATATATATATCTTCCATTAAAAGAAGATCAATTAATTCAACTTCAAAATATTAAAGTGTGTTGAAGATCAGTCCATATTAACTAATGGTAAAGTCAAGTCAAAGTATATAAATTTTGAGTCATCCCCACCCTATCAATTTGTCCAACATCTAAAAAATTGCTTGCGCTCCTTCACCTTTTCCATTCTGGCCACAATATTTTCTTTTTACATGAAGCTTCATATTGAGCGCACATATTATAATATTGCAAGAACTCCTTTAATTCTTTACTCTAAACTCTTCTCCATTTTGTCAAATTAAGTAGGTGATTGACACGACGTCTGTCTATAATTTTGTTTATTTAAATTATATAGTATATATGCATACCGGCGCTTCAAATTATATATATGCTATCTTATCGGTTCATGCATAATTGACTTTTATTTTGTATGCAAGAAAATTGATTTTGAAATGTGATTGATTTTAATTTAATTATCCACAGTTAATGCTTTCTTACAAATTTTAAATCAGTTGACAGGTAAGTTTTCTATTAACTAATTCTATCCAAACTTTTTTTATTTCAATTTTTGTGATTATAATTTAAATACAATTTGTTTTCATAAAGTTTGTAAAAATATTCTGACTAAAATTATATTGGTTTAAAAAAACAAAAGAGAAGATATTAGAATTCAACTATTAGCTAGAAGCTCCTAGAGACAAAAGAGCGTAACGAGAGTCAGGACAAGACATGCACGTTGACGCTTCATGTAAGGACAAAATTATATAAATAATTAAATGATACAAAATTATTAAATTGTTTACTTATAGTGCCACGTTCCAAACCTACTAAAATTATAGCTAATATTATCCCTTGAGAAGCACCGGTAATAAAGGATGCCCATGAGTTTACCCGTGCTATGGTCACATGCTATATAGTTAACCACAATGATTGGTTGTAGCTTCATTCGTCCCGCATTAGTAAGAAAAAATTCATGAGATATAGTGGTAGAAATTCAAAGGAAAGAAATAAAAAAAAAACTTGGAGAGAAGAGATAGAAGAAAGAAAAGTGAAAATTATGTACTGTTTGCATGGGATTATAACTTTAAATCTTATTACCATTATTAATGTACAAAAAACAAGATAAATACAAATAATTTAAGAAATAAAAGAAAGTGGAAAATCTTCGTCTCTTTATTTGGATTAGAAGTGGAAGAATCAAGCCGGCTCAACATATATGTAGGCCTAAAGCAAATTATATGATGGGGGTCTAATTCTAAGAGATAAAAGATCAAAAATAATATTTTAAAAAAGTCTATTTTTAAGAAAAAAACTTATATAAAATTTACTTTTTATATGAAAAAAATGTTTTGAATTATTATCTATTGACTAATAATTAGTAATATTTTTATATTTGATACAAAGATTTTATTAAATTTTGGGTAAAATATCATTTTAATCTTTATAAATTTAAGCATATTTGTGTTTGATTCTCATAATTTAAAATCAATGTGTTGAGTTTCTCTTTCTTAAAATCACCTCAAATTCGTTCTTATATCACCCCTCCCACTAGGGAATAAAAATATACTTGATAAGAAATACTAAAGACTAAAAACACACCTGATAAAAATTAATTTTATATAATTTAAAAGAGAGAGACTTAACATACCAATTTTAAGTTATAAGAACCAAAATCAAATTTATTTAATTTTACATAAACTAAAAACATATTTTACCCTTAATTTTAGCATATAAAATATATTTAAAAAATTTTGAGGCCTCGTATCAGGGGAGGCTTAAAGCAGTTGCTTTACCGGCCTCCCCTGAGGCCGGCCCTGAGAAGTATAGCTGAGCCAAGTTAGGCTAGCTTTACACGACCCAAGTCTGACCTGTATTATATTTTTGTGGCCCAAGTCTGGCCTATTATCTATCATAGACTTTTTTTTAGATTTGGTCTGTTTCAAAGCATGGTTCGACCTATTAACATGTTTAAAAGTCTATTTCATATTATAACCTTTAAATAGGTGAATAAATCTATCTCTAATTAGGTCAATGCATTCACAAACTAATAGACTTATTATTTTATAATGTAAATATGTCACTAACATATTCGTTTAGATAGAATAATAATCATATCTCTAAATAGGCCAATGGAAAAAATTAAAAAATCATATATTATTATACTATTTATTATATATAATATATTTCTATGTTTATTAAAAAAATATTTTTTATAAATAGGCTAGTCTGTCAAGCCTAATAGGCTTTTTAAAAATCCTAAGTGTGGCTTATTTAATTAAAAAGACTTTTTCAAAAGTTTATATCTGGCTTTTTTATTAAACGAGCCGAGTTAAATTGGACCCTAAGTAGGTTGGGTGACTTGGGTCGTAGGCTCCGGACGAGGGGCCCCTAATTTGGATGAATAGAAGATCGTGAGTAGAAGGAAATAAAAAATATAAATAAAGATATTTTTACCCTTATATATGGTATAGAGAGAAATTTTTTAAATTTAAAATTTACACACATTAACTAATTAATTAAGAAATATTATAATTAATTATTTGAATACAGTTGACCGAGTGTGCAGCAGCTATTTAGGCAAGTAAATCGATTATGTTGTGTTAATTAAAGAGTGGCATATATTTTGTTATTAAATATCCTATAAAATACCGATTGATAAATAAAGTAAAAATCCATTAAATATATGTGCAAGAGATGTTATTCATTTATGAAATGGGTGATGATGTGGCACAATTTTTCCGGCTCTCTTTCTATTTTTTTTCCTTCCACAGACAATGTAGTACAATTAGTGTAACATCCCGAAATTAGGGCTTAGAAAATATAGTGAAAGCCTGAGGTTGTGAATCTAGGCAAGAGGGAAAGACTAGAGGTAGGAAGAGAAATTGGGGGTTAGAATGTGAATTAGATAAATATTAGGTAAGTAAACCAAGAGTGTCGAGTTTTAAGAGATTTTGAGAGAATAACCAAGTATTAAGTCAAACAATTGTAGGCTGAATCTAAAAGAAATCAAACCCTGAGTCAGAGGGAGTTATAATGGTATAAGAATGAGAAAATGAGGCACTACGCCAGAAAAGACAAAAGAAAGCGGTTCTGGTTCATAAAAGACTGCGGTTTTCCTGCGATGTACTAGTTCATATTCACTTGGACTGTGGTTTTGTAACCACACTCCAAGTGCTTATCTGCCACGCTGGATTTCGCTGCCACGTAGAGAGCACTTGGAGCGCGGTTGGTGCGACCGCTGTCTTAGTCGATGCCACGTGGACAAGCACTTGGAGAGCGATTACCAACCGCCCTCTTAGTGGTTTAGCTATTTTTTAATTTTCACTTGCAGAGCGGTTCTGAACCGCAGTCTAAGTACATATTTTTTTTTATATATTCGTCGCTTTTTTTGGTACATCATATTCCTTTCAAAGATTTTTTTCTAATTTTTTTTTCTAATAAATAGGTAAATTATTATTATTATAATTAGTTATTATTTATGTAAAATATCTTAATAATTATATATTATATTGTAAATATGGTAATAAATAGGTAAATTATATAAATCTACATAATAATTTAGGACTACTAAGTTTTTCTTCTTCCCTCAGCTTTCTCGCATATAGTATGATGACATAACAATAACTAAGTTTTAGAGAAAAAAAATTGATAGTTTTCCCTGTTTATTCAAGTTCCCGCAATTTGAGCAGACAACAAGATCAGCAAATAATTAATATATGAATATCAAAACGCAAATAATTAATACATGAATATATGTAATGATAAAGTGTTATATATATATATATATATATGTCAAATGAAACGTACTACATGAATATTTATAACTAAAAAGCAACAATATATCTAAGAATCAATTTTACTGTATTGAACATCTAAAAATTTGGGGTATAGGTATGCACACCACTCCCTGATAAACTTTTGAATTTTGCTATCCGGAAAGGTAGGACAGCGTGACTTCGGCAAATATTGAGACAATAAAAATAAAAATAGTAAGTTATCTCGCATTATACAAAACAAATTTTTTTAATTTTTTTATTGGATGGATGACTTACATTGATTGAGATCTTGGTCTGTCCATGTTGCAGGATATCCCCAATAAAGAGACCCACATAGTAACCACAGTCAATTACATTCATTTGCTTGGAACACTATATATGCTCAAGACAAAAAGGCAAAAAGATTAGGGAATTACGTGTTATTTATATTTGAATAACACTAAGTTCGAAGTTATTAGTACATAACTGTACGTTCACCCAAGTGCTTTGATGCATCTTAGTCCGGTTGACCTTGACTCCACGGGCTGTCCGGTAAGTGATAATAACACTAATAAAAACCACCAAATAAGCAATATTGAATGTGTCTGATGAAACCACATACACGCAGAAATAAACACATTAATTTCATTTAAATGCTTACTTGTGAAATATGTTGTGCAGGTCCATTTGCTTCATATAATGATGGCGGAATGGATCCATATAATACACTGTCTCATCAGAAGTGTTGATGACAATCAATACCCAATGGTCCCTACATTATTGTTCATAATCTTTAATTATTCACAACAAAACATTGATAGGAGCAATAACAGTCATACACAATAAAAGAATGCAGTAAAGGTCAACTCACCCCACATTACATGGCACTAAAACCAAGTGACCTTGATTTGCATAACGTTGCAATGCCTGAACTATGTGTGCGTTCACAGTTTTCTTCTCTTTCAGCTCAAAAGGGGAAACAAAGGAGAACTTACTGGCCTTGTGTCAATGTCATGCAAGTAGGCCTCACACAAATAACTTAAATAAAAAATAAAAAAATTAGTTATGGTTCACATTTCACAGCCAAAATTATATTGAAACGGGCTAAAGTTAGAAGGAATAAGAGGGAAATATGTTGTTATTACCTAATATAAAAACAAAGAGGAGCCACTCAACAACCGATGACGGGTAACCTCTATGATCTCATTCGTCCCAATCTTGTCCTTGAACTCCTTCCCCCAGTAGTCTTTGGAATATGTATTTTCCACCACATGAACAAACACGTCACCTTGCACCATAATCCTCAAGTTTTTAAATGCTAAGATACCTTCAGCAGCTGCAAACTCCTCAAGTATAATGCGATGAACAGAGCCCTTCATTGGTGAAGTGACAAACTCCTTTGTTTGGAAATGTTCATTTTCCTTTCCTTTTGATGAAGGTGGTGGAACCTGAGAAGTTTGAATGGCATTAGAGAATTATAAACTATGAATATATAATAACAAAATTAAATCATATTGAAAGTAACATAAAAATTACCCGTGGTGGTAGATTTATTAGGGACCTTGGCCATGCTACATAGGTACCTATCGCGTCTCGGAGAGTTATGAGGTTTTCATCCTCGATAGGAACAGGTAGTGGAGAGTCCTTCTCATGTGATTGAACTACATCAATAGACACCTTGTGATGTCCCGGAGGAAGGCTCATAGTGTGTGGAGTGACTCCACCTTTATTATACACAGTTCCTCTAGCAACGTGGCGGCGTGGGGAATTCAAGAACAAGAAACAAGGATGGTCACCCTATACGCAAAGTGTGGCAACCAAACTTGTTAATATTTCAAACAATGACATAATTCTACTTAATAAAGGTAAATAAGAACAATAATGTACCTCAGGAATCTCCAAGGAAGCTATTGGTGTGCAACTACCTTTCTGGCTTTGTGGTGGTATATTTGGTTGTGGCTGAGGTGGACCATCCTCATGGGCATGCGACCGTCCTGGGGTAGGCATCAGAGGGGTTGTTGTGAGCATGGAAGGTGGTTGGCTTGCAATGAGTGTGGAGGGTGGCTGGCCTGGAACGGACATGGAGGGTGATTGGCATGGCATAGGCACAGAGGTCGGATGGCCTGGCACAGGCACGGAGGCTGGCTAGCCTGGCATAGGCACGGTGGCTGGCTGGCCTGGCATAGGCACGAAGGGTGGTTGTCCTGGCATAGGCACGACGGCTAGCTGGCCTGACATAGACATGAAGGGTGGCACCTGGCCCCCTGATATTTGAGTGGCCCATTGTGACATTTGCATCATCCATTGTTGTGCCCTTAATTGCCAATCAGTCCATTGTTGTTGTGGAGTTGAGTGCGACGGGCCAAATACGGATCTATGTGAAACTCCAAATCCGGCAGCCCTAACACGACCAGGGTGCTCAGGGACACTGAGTGCCTTGGAAAGAATGGTACCTTAATTGAGTGAAGAGTTTCACAAAAGGCCCGCTTCTCATTCTTCGAAAGAGTACATGCTGTCGGAGGTAAAAAAGTGCAACTTCCCCTCTTTTCCGGTGTTAAATCTTCTCTTTTCCCCATATTTATCAAGTCTAGCCCCACATTGATGCCATCTTTCTTTTTCCCTGGCATATTCAATAATGTTCCAATGAGACTCTCACAGACATTCTTTTCAACATGCATCACATCTAGGAAATGTCTCACATGAAGAGGTTTCCAATATTGCAATTCAAAGAAAATTGACATTTTCTTCCAACCCGCAGTAGGAAGCTCTTTGGTAAAGCCTTTACCAAACTTCGTACACATGTGTTTTACCCTGTCAAACACTTGTTCACCTGTTAACATATAAGGATATCGACGGTCTTCCGTGGTCCCATTAAAAGCTTTACTCATTTTTTTGAAGCGATGATTTTGTGGCAACCATCTACGATGCCCCATGAAAACATTCTTACAATGTTGCAGCCGAATGTAATCTGTTTCATCACAACATATGGGACATGCACATTGTCCTTTTACACTATAGTCAGACAAATTGCCATAGGCCAGAAAATCATTTATAGTACCAAATAACATATCCTTCAACATGAAACTTTCTTCCCTAAACCCATCGTATACCTCTACACCTGTTTCCCACAACAACTTCAAATCTTCAATTAAAGGGGTCAAGTACACATCAATTTCATTTCCCGGTTGTTTGGGCCCATAGATCAACATAGAGAGCATCATGTATTTTCGCTTCATACATAGCCAAGGAGGCAAGTTATAAATCATCAAAATTACTGGCCAAGTACTATGGGCACTGTTTTGAAGACCATGTGGATTCATTCCATCGGTCGCCAATGCAAGACGTAAGTTCCTTGTTCTGCTACAAAGTCATCATATTCATCATCAAATTTCTTCCACTGAGGAGAATCTGTCGGGTGCCTAAGTTTTCCATCTCTAATTCTTCCATCAGCATGCCAAGTCAAATGTTGTGCACTTTCTGCACTACGATACAAGCGCCTAAATCTAGGTATTATTGGAAAATACCATACCACCTTTGCCGGTGTAGATTCTTTCTTCTTGTAACATGAGGCATTACACTTTGGGCACTCCTTTAACGATGCATATTCATTTTGAAATAAAATGCAATCGTTCAGACATGCGTGTATCTTCTCATGAGTCAATTCAATGGAGGAAAGCATTTGTTTAGCCTCATATGCTCTTCTGGGAAGTACATTATCCTCCGGCAACATCTCGGTCAACAAACTGATTAAGTCCGTGAAACTCTTATCGCTCCATCCATTAGCTGCTTTTAAATTATACAGCTTCAGCACAGCACCTAATCTTGTGAATTTAGAGCACCCACCATACAATGGTATCTCTGCATCATTTTTCAACCTCTCAAACATCCTAGGACAATCCCTCAGATCTTCCTTGAGGACGGACGGAATATCTTCAGCATGATCGCTCTCATCTATGTCCACTGTGTCGGTGTATCTCAAATTAGACTCGAAATGTTGAAAATTACTCTCAACCCGCTTCTCACTATGTTTTGTCCAACATGTATACTTCTTATCAATCCCATTACAAATTAGATGTTTTTTCAATTCAGCCTCAATAACTTGCATGTTATTTAAACAACACCAACACGGGCATGGGATATAACTCTTTCCATTGGCATGGTCAACCGCAAATCTAATAAACTCCTTGACACCATCCACATATTCTTGTGATAAACGATCGATATGCATCCAATTTCGATCCATACTTTGCCAAACTTCATTCAAAGTGAATTTAACAAATTTAACAAAGATGTTAATGACGCGCTCAAACATGGAAATTTTAGGTAGGGGCACATTCAAAATAATATATATCATGCTTGCAAGTATCATCTCTAGTAAATAATTTAGTGGATTCTAGTATTTTCTTCAACCCCCTTCCAAAAGTCTTAATAATTCCACTTTATTATCATCAACCCCTAAACTCTCTAAACTGCCATTTCCAAAAGAAAGAGTAAGCATATTTAAGAAATCTCTCTCTAACATAGCTAGATAAATTGTATTAGCAAGAACAGTAAAAGAAAACCATAAAACCACAAAGCATACACATGGAACCATTTTTAGCTTAAAGAGATAGGTATTTTGCAGCCTCATTCAGAAAATAATACAGCCAATCCAAGAGGGGCTAACCTGATCTGAATGCTGGTGGTGAGATAAAGGAAGTTGAACCCGTTGAAGCAAGCAAATGTGTTTCCTTAACACGTAGAAAAAACAGCTCTGT
The DNA here is from genome assembly GCA_026901365.1 of Sesbania bispinosa. Classification (NCBI taxonomy): domain Eukaryota; kingdom Viridiplantae; phylum Streptophyta; class Magnoliopsida; order Fabales; family Fabaceae; genus Sesbania; species Sesbania bispinosa. Next base: position 386,267 of record QLOH01000177.1, read on the forward strand.
TAGTCTTGATTAAGATCAATTTTTTATTTGATAATATTAGTTAAAAAATGCATTTCAAAGAATTAATGAGAAAAACCAAATACAACTACTAACTATAGCTAAAAGAGCAATAAAAGAACTATAATTTAGATGAAACTAAAATAAATAAATTAATCCAGAAATGTTATTAAATACAAATCAGTATCATGTACATTTTATTTAATTCAATTCAATACCATGTGTTTTTGTTGTGAACAATGATAAAGTCACAAAAATGAAGATACAAAGGAGCACGAATAATTCCTTCATGTCATTAATTTTGATAAGAAATATACTGAACATCAATCTCTTCCTAAAGGGGCATGTTATAACCTTGTTCAAATCACAAATAGTTTTGGATGCTTGTATTATGTAAACCCCCTAAGTCCTATATCATTATGTTCTCACCTTGTCACTCTCTAATAATAAAATCAGAAAAATGGAATCAAAACAGAAGGGTATTATCAATTGAAGCTGCACCTCTAAACTACAATTCCAACTCTGATATTTGTGAACAAGGTGAAAAACTAGAATATTTGTTTTTACTGATATTTGGCAATTTACATGACTGTGTTTTAATCTACATGACAGTGTTTCCTTAAATAATTAATAAAAGGCACATGACATTACCTTTCTACATGTCAACTCATAAAAGAGTCAAGAAAGAGAGGGAATCAAACAAAATTATGACAGAGTTTGTTGTTTATAGTAGTGTTGCTCATCACCTAATCAAACTATGACACTGATGGTCTACATTTGGGGCAGTATCTTTTATCTAACAACATCTTTTATAGTTAGTTATGTATAACTATTCTTAGTAGACTCATAACAGAATTAGTTTTTCCTTTCTGTTCATTTATAATAGTCATGCAGTACAATATATTCTTTTGGGAGGAAAATGATGGTCCAACTTGCAGTCAATGAAAGCAAATTAAATTACATTAGAATTAGAAAGGGAAAGCAATTTACCTTTTTAGTGTAAGAACTGAGTGTTGCTAATATTTGTATCAATACCTCCAGTTGTACCTAAGTCCTGTCATTTAGTAAAAAATATTATCAACAATCAGAATTGCAATGCAAACTAGAGGGAACATGGCGTCTGATTCCCATGTAGTAGCTATAACAAAAAGATAAGATAAGCAGCGGAGTTAAAATTCATACACTAATAATTTTTTAATTATTCTATCAAGTTATAATTGATTAGTATAAGGTCATCAAAGGTACACATAGCTGTGAGAATGTTCTTCTAAGGTTATAAACTTATAATTAATCCTCGTCTCTAGTGCAGCCTTACACTTTAAAATATTGATCTGAAGTTAGCATGATCATAGATAGAATTTGTAGGTTAGTAAATAAAGTTAAAAAGGTGACAATTTCAACAGTTTCCTATACCCAATCGATAAAGAACTGAACAGGGAAAGAAGGACAACTTGAATTGATTGCCTCAATTTGATAGAAATCAAATCTTCTAGGTATCTGTCTAGTTCAAAATGCTCTTAATTTGAAGAAGCAAATCTAGCTAGCTGAGTTTAGAGCAAGAAAAAATAGAGTGGTGAATCTATTGTTTATATAAAATCTATACGCTTTTTTCAAATTACTATGTAGTGACAAATTCTATTAAAAGGATAGCACCCGAAGCCACATGCCCACATGGAAAATGACAAACAGAGAACAACATTACAAAGTTTGAAACAAAAATACAAGAAAAGATAACAAAATGCCTTAACTAAGTAAAAACAAAGCAACAGCACACCAAGGCTTAATAGCTAATAATATATGTACTAAAATCTTCCACGGAGCTTGATAATTCAATTAACCACCAACTTGTGAACCAGGTGGCTGGTGCATCAGCAGAAAAACCAATCACCCAATTGCTGTTGGAATGGTACTATGTTGCACCAGCTATGTGGCTTCCACCAGAGGCACTTCTTGTTCCTTTTGAGAATCGAAGTAAAATGGTTGTTGATTGGGATAGTTTGAACCATCTTCAAGTGCCTAATCCTATGCCTTGTGGTGACAACTGTGGTGTGAGCATAAACTGGCATGTTTATACAGATTATCGTAAAGGTTGGACAACAAGGATCACAATTTTTAACTGGGTTGAGACAGATTTTGCAGCCTGGTTTGCTGCAGTGCAATTGGACAAAGCTGCAACAGGTTTTGAGGAGATGTATCCATTCAATGCAAGCACCTTAGGCAACATAAACAATACAATATTCATGCAAGGTAATCCAGGTGAGGTAGGTGAGGCAGAAGAGGGGTGGAGATTATGCTTCCAAAAGTTTTGTACCTATGCAATTTTAAGGACCCAATTTGCATGTACTAAACTAAAGGACTAGGAAGAATTAATGCTATCTCCTTGATATTCTTACTGTGCACTCTGTTCCTGGATTAAATGCTAAAGGGATGCCAAATATGAGGAAGCGCTAGTTAAATTTGAATCTGTTTCGGGATCAAAGCCTGAACCTGAGGAAGCAGCAGTTGCAAGTTACAATGTTGCGTGTTGTTACTCTAAGCTAAACCAAGTATACGGTTGTGCAAATTACAAATTACATGTTGCTGCCTTTCACTACTCGAAAAATACAATTTGTCAGTTTGGTCTTGGATCATACTTGATGATTGAATTTAGCCTGTGTATTATACATATTGAATATATTTAATCCCATTATAGATGTGAGTCACTAATTTGGTCCAATATTTTTAAAGTTTCGCTTTCCTAAGCATGTATAACCCAGGGACCAAATTATATGTATATGGAAGGACTGGCAAGTCAGATTTTAAATTAATGAAGGATCAAATTAATCACTCACATTATGTCCTGGGACTGGATCCACTCATCAAAACTGGCTAAAATTGTCCTAAAACATATGATATTTTTACACCAGCTAGGGTAGGAGATATGCCAAAGTACCATCTACCATTGACCAATCCAAAACAAAACCAGTGAAATTGAAAATAGATGTCTCTTATCTTAGTTTTCCTCATTTAGAGATTACTAGCTTCCTTGTAGAAATTGGATTTTCAACAATGAGCATATGATTCTTCAAAAAACGAACCAGTACTGAATTCTTCAAAAAAAGGTATTTTAATTTTTTCCCAATAAGTCTATGATTTCTAGTATTCATGCATACTCTCAATTGTTAATTTTACTAGGGTCTAGTGAGTCCTTGAACCACTCCAGTGACTAACATGGTTGATGATTTTATCCTAAAGACAGAAAACGATCATAAAGTGCCATTTTACAAGATCACATGGTTGAAGACTGAGACTTTCTCTGTTTGTTTACCAAGACAAAAAAAAGAGGACACAGTAAATTCTGGCACATCAATCAATTTATATGCATTCCTAGTTAAATTCCAGGTTTAACAGTAAAAAATATCGAAATCAATCTCAAAATTATTACAGGTGGTGCATGCTGATTCTATATATATATTACCATTAGTAGTTTAAACATAGAATCCAATACCCCAACAAATTAAAAAGTAAATTAAACAAAAAAAAACCCCCAAATTTCTTTCCTAGAATCCTTGGCACATAGAGAAAATCCAAAACCCTCAAAACCTAACCTTAAACCTTGATGAGAACACACTTATTTTACATGGAGATTTAGGTTAGATCCTACCTGAACGCGAAGGCAGCAAAGAACTCGAACAGTTCAGGAAGAAGCTATCACCACTGCAGCAAGAATGCGACTTCAGAGAGACGACTCCAGCAAGGACGAGTTTGCGAGCTTCGGAAAGACCAGAACGAGTTTGCGAGCTTCGGAAAGACCAGAACGAGTTTGCGAGCTTCGGAGACACAATTCTAGCAAGTTCGTTTCGCGCGATAGAGAGGAGAATAGAACGTGGGTTTGGTTTAATTTTTGGTTTAATTTACAGAGGGAAAAGGCAGATAGAGTTTCGCGCGAGAGAGAAGTGAACGTGGGACGAGGGACGAGGGATAGTAGGCATGTGTACAGTTTGCTAGAGTGGGGCCCAAATATTGGAGATTTGTACTGCGATTATGAAATAACCGCCCTCTAAGTTCTTAATTAGGAGCGCGTTGACACGTGGAAATGCACTATTAGTGTGTTGGGTAACAAAGAGTGCGGTTCCACGTGGAAACCGCACTCTTAGTGAAGATATAAGAGTGCGGTTAGTAACAACCGCAATTTTAGTAGAACAATTATGCTCTTAGAATGCGGTTTCGTGTATATCGCAGTCCAAGGGTCTGTCTCCTTATCCCAAATCTGTTGTAGTGAGGGTAGATGAAGAATAGCCAAGTTGGGAAGGTAGGTTATCAAAAGGATTAGCAAGAGGTTAACATCCCAAGTTTTAATCATTATATGTGTTAAAATAGTAATGAAATAGGTTTTGAGAGGAATGGAATTGATTTGGTAGTGGTTGGGTGTTAGGGGGTGGTTTATGCAGCAAACCAAAAAATTGCATTATGGTATGCTTGCTCAACCGAGCCAGGGCTCGCTCTAGCGAGCAAGAAAATGGAATTCAGGGGTTTTTGGAAAAGAGTTTGCTCGCTCAAGCGAGCTGATGCTCGCTCGAGCGAGCGAACGCAACTTTTTTAGCCCAACTCAAAGAGTTTACTCTCTCAAGCGAGCGAACACGTTTCAGTTTTTAAAAACGCGTAGAAACCCTAACCCCTCACATTTTTACTCTCTTTTGCTGGTTTTAGAGAGAGGGGGAAGAGCTTAGAGAGGGAAGGAACTAGGAGAAGAAGAAGATGAGCTAGATTGGAGGCTTCCCTACTACCCTTGGAGCTTGGATCTTCATCCCCATCCCTCCATTCTTCCTTTTCCTCCATTGGAGGTGAGTGTGGTTCACCCACTCACTTTCATCTTGATTGAATGTCCATGTATGCCCCCTATTCTCACTTCCCTTGCTTATATTGTTGATTGTGGCTTATTAGAGATGAATCTAGGATTGATTGGTTGTATGCTCTCATGGCTCAAACCCTAGGTTAGAGGATTTGGGATTTTTGTGTATCTTTGGATTGTTGATGTTGGGACCTTGGAAGAGTTGTATATTCATGCTCATGCTCATGCTCATGCTCATGCTCATGCTCATGAAATTACTGTCATTTCTCATGTCACCATTCATTCATGTTTTGAAAGAAAATAATTGGGTCTTAGGACCTCATGTTTTGAAAGAAAATATTTGGGTCTTAGGACCTCATGTTTTGAAAGGAAGATTTGGGTCTTAGAACCTCATGTTTTGAAGGAAAGAAATTGGGTCTTTGGACCTTGATGGTCTGGCAAGCGAACTAAAAATCCAGTAGTATAATAGTAAGTAAAGTATCGTATCCACAGGAAACGGTCAACTCGTGTGTTCTCGTGATCTATTTATCAAGGAAAAATAGTGGATTTATGAAAATAAGTTATGCGGGAAAATATAAATTGCAGACTAATAATCAAAGGAAATAGAAAGGAAGAGTTAAAGACACTTTACTTGGATTAGGATTGGACTTCATATCATCACACCCTTCATGCATGTAAAAACTATCTATTATTTTAGGTTTACTCTATAATATTGTAGACAAACTATATTGTTAAGACCCCGAGTTACCAGCGGCCTCACACACTCAAAGGTAATCCATGTGGGCTCTCCCAGGCGACAGACTTACCCTCGGCTTATTTTGTTTTCTTTTATTCCGTTTGTAAAAGAATTAGTTGATAAATTAGGCCTACTACTCTGGACGCACCTTCGCTAGAGTACTGTCACTACCCATCACTCATTAGAATACATCCACGTTTCGCTTCTTGGATTGACAATCAACTAACCTTTGTTATCGGTAATTTAATAACCATGCCTATCCTGTAGACGCCCTTCATTAGAGTACTCACACTACCCATCAATCACTAGCAACGTCCATGTTTTGGTTCACTGGCTACCGAGACCTCTTATTCACTCAGAGAATGGGTTTCTTCAGAATCCGCTCCCCCATCCTCAATCCTAGTCGAAACTAGCCTATAACTCCAGCGCAAGCGCGGAAGTTAGGAATTAAGCACAGAATAAGATTACCAATATTATAGACAGAGAGCTCATGAAATAATAAAATAGAGTTTACATACACTTGGGGATAGAATCAATTACATCCAATCCTAATGGAGAGTTAACTACACAAGGTAGACATACAAACCACCGAAGACGCTGTCACTATCTTCAATCCTCGTGAAGCGTTCCTCCTTTCCTACTCTAAAATTAGCTTTGGTGCATTATAACTGAAATATGAATGAATTACAATAATCGTGCACACTTTGATCTGGTGCAATGAGGTCCTATTTATAGGCTAAGTAAAGACAAAGGAAATTGGGGAGAAATCTATCTAAAAACGGCAACAGGGCAAGAATCTTCGTAAGTTGCGCTTCACCCTACGCTACAGCGCAGGTTGCAACGCAGGATCCAGAGAGTTGCGCTTCACCCTGCGCTACAGCGCAAGTTGAAGCGCAGAATGCGTCCTGCAGCTCCAAACTATCTCTTTTTATCTTGATCTCTCCCTAGACTGGTTTTGGTTGATTTGTCTTTCCTTGTTTCCCTTTTCTTGATGAAATCTTGCATTTATTGAGCATCTTGGATTTAATTGGGAAGGTTGTCTGCAGAATCCTTGTTTGATTGGCAGTGATCTCCTCATTGATTGCTTCAAATCTTTATTAAATGTCTTCAATCAAACTCAAATCTTGCAGATATCTCCCTCATTTAATGTTATCTTTCCTTCAAATCAAATCTTTGCAATATCATGCAAAAATCAGCAATATTTCTATTAAAATAGCATCAAATTCAAATCCATGATTAATAAATACAATTTATCTGATATTAAAGAAAAATGGATTAAACTGGGGCAAAAATACCATTTTATCCTTGATAAGTGAACTAAAAAGTTCTCTAATTTATCAACTAATTTTCACTTATCAGACCTCATGTTCATGGGTCTTCGGACCAAAGAGGAAAAAGAGGAACGAGGTAATCGCATTTACTCCTTGGCCAAGGGGTAAATGGGATCCTCAATTAAAATGAACCACATGCATATCATCCTTGTTTGTTAATAAAACTTAAAGAGGGTGGGCCTGGATGACGGTTCTTGGTCACATGGCCGAGCGCTCAATAGAGGTTAACAATGAAAAGACACTTGGGTGTGGGTTACACACTTGATTGCTCCATGAGAGAGATCTTGATTGATTTACTTGGTATGCTGCACATGACTAGATGTCTGGTTGCATGTATCTGGATGTTTATGTATGAACGGTTGCATTCTCATCTGCCTGATTCCCTACACTACATGCTTGATCACGCTCACTGAGACGTTAGTCTCACCCCACGTTATGGGAAATATATTCAGATGTGCAGGTTGTTATCCGAAGGCTAGACTGGAGAGTTGGGGGAATCGTTTGGATGGGTTGTTGAAGACTTATCTGTGTGGTCCCATTCTTGGAATTCCTGTATAGTGGATAGGATTAAATTTGTAGTGTTGTAGTTAAGCCACTGAGTGGCATTTTGGTTGTAATCTTTGAGTTGTATTTGATTAATTTATGCTTAAGTAACGGTTGGATCACCTAAGCGTTGTGATGTATTGTTTGTGGATATCGATAATGCGTGAAATAATTTTAGGAATTTGGAAATGGTGCTCCCAACGGACATTATTTCTAAATTCAGGAATTAGGACGTTACATTATGGTATCAGAGCAGTTCAATCTAATTGGATTGTGTTTAGGTTAATTGCTTGTGACTTTCCATGATCCTATAGTGCGTCGTACACCTTATGGGGACTGATCACCCCTATATTGTGTGTGTTGTACGCAGGATTGTGATTAGTGACGTGAGTAGGAAACCTTGGTCAAGAAAATCTAGAATGTTTCCCTGACAGGGTTAGTGTCAACCACCTGTTAAGGAGGAAGAATAGCACAAACCTATCTCCTAGGACCGGACCCCTAGCCATGGCACCTAGAAGTGTATTACCTTTGTAGCCTAGTTAACATGAGGATCCTTTGGAAGAGTGAACCTAAGTGGAATGTCTAGTGAGAGATGAGGAAGTTGTTGTTCTGCTTAGGATGTGAAGGATTTTATCTTTCATGGAAAGCTAGGAAAGATCTAGCTTCCATTGAGTAGGGAGAGACCCTAACTCCCTATTGTTGTTGTATGTTTGTTTGTTTGTTTGTGATTGGATGGGTGTGATCTTGTTCCAACGCGGTACTTCTTGAATGTCAGCCTTGAATCCTATTCCTTCGTTTCCATTTTTCCCTCTCCCTGATTCGTATTTATTACAGATACTACAATTTTTCTTACTACTTTAAAATGCTAATGATGATTTTGAAAATTGTTGAAAGTTGGATGTTGATGCATCTCCTATCCTAATGAAGCGATTTGATCTATAGCCTTTTCACCCTGTTTTGAGACTTGGTCTTGATGAGTTTAACTTTGTTATTTTTGAAGCACCAAACTGGCATCCTTCTTGACAGGTTTATTTTGGCTAGAGGCAATTGCTTTCAAAACCCCATCTATGTCTTCTCTACAAATTTAACCTTTCGAGTTTATTACAATACCTATTTCAAGATAACTATTTAATCCTTTCTTTAGACAATATTATGTTTTCTTCTAGCCAATGATTTTAGCATTTGAGGTTCGATTTTCATGGAATATTCAAGGGTTTTTACGATTGGCAATTCAACCCCTATTTGATTATCTATAAGGAAGGAAGTTTAGATATTAGAAATGAATTTGAAATCTTAAAGGATCATACTGGTTGATTTGGTTTTCTATATGCCTATTATAAGGATAGTATATTTTCTTATTCTCATATTTCCTTACAATTATCGAGTAACTGCTTGCTCTTTCCTCATCTTAAATTCAATGATTTCGGGTTATGCATGGGTGTCTTCTCTTGGTTTTTTTAAGTTTCTTACCATGCCAATTCCTCCAAAGATTACTCATACCTTTTGTGGTTTTCCTGGAGGCTTATCACTTTATCACCCCATTCTTCCTTTTTCCTTGTTGGCACTCTTCTAGTCTTTTCGAGAAGGTCTCTGGTGTCGACCTGGGTTGTCCTCTTTTCTTGTAACCTAAGTCTTCCTTCGGAAAAGTGTGATGGAGTCACGAGCCCCATTAATCATACTGACCTCAGTCAGTTAATCTTTTTCGTTCCTCACTTTCGGTCGAGGAACGTGAGCTTTCCTGTCCACACCCTTTCATGCTTTCATCGCATAGTTGTAGCTTTGGGCAGTGAGCGGGAAATAGAGTACAGTTCAGGATCAACTGGTAGTTAGGTACCGGGAAGTCATCATTGATGGGAATAAAGGAACTTTGAGTGGACAAGAGAGAATTCAGAATGCCAAGGATTGGGGTAAGTAACAAGGATGATCAATTTCGATATCTGGTTTAGCAAACCCTCCCTATCAGATTAAGGACTTTGTAGGGCCATTTTAGGAAGACTTCGAGGTTCCATAGGATGCTAAGAAGAAATACCCTCATAGGACTAGGCGGCAGAGAGTACAGAGAGAGGTGCAAACTGGAAACCCAAATTTGGGGAGAGATAGATAAGGAGAAAACCTGATGGGATACACCCAGGAGTTGAGGCATCACTGAGGGAGAGTGAAGGCGAGGAGACCCTAGTTGTGTCTAGACGTCGGCAGAAATCCAGAAGGAAGAAGATGGGTATTGAACCATTAGGGGGATAACTACCACAAAGTTAGTAGGATCAGAGTGCGCAGCAGAAACCTCAACCAGTTTCCAATAGGTTTAGAGACCTCAGAGGGGGTAGGGAAACCGGGGAGAGGTTGGAGTTTTGAGAAGGGAAAGAGTGGGTTTTTAGGACCCTGGTGCAAGGACTTAGCAGAATACCTCACCGTTTGCCAAGCCCTTTACTCGCTAAAGAGGGGTGTTCTTTTTGCTTCTCCACTTTCAGCCATGCACAGTTCCGCCAGCACCAACGTGGTGCAAGTCTGCCACTAACCTTTTTCCGGTGGCAGTTTTCCAACACTACGGTAATCCGTATAGCGAACAGATTCCATAACAGTCAATATATTGAAGAGCAGAATCCAGAGTTCGGAGTGCATATCCTTTCAGCCCCCCAAGTGGGTTGACAAGGATAGTGACCCCTATGAGGGACCGCTCTAAATAACGACCAGGTAGAACCCTTGGGTGTTACCGTTAGGGGTACCGTTTTGGGTGTCGGTACTAATCCGATAACCTTGGTAGAGGTCAGTGTATATTTTAAGTGTAGAGGATGGCAGTAGGCTGTTAAATCCCTAGCGGTGTGAGGGAGTTCCCACTTAAGTAGAACTAGGTAGCCGCGCTATAGGTCTACTCGAGTCTTATCACTAGGTCGGTAGAGTAGAATTACGGTCGTACGACATAGGAAGGATGAGCGGATTAGGTCGAGGACCTTAAGGCACGATCTAACCAGTTAAAGACCACAGAATACTTGTGCCACCGATCTTCTGGTATTTCACATGAGAACCTAGAGTTAGAACCATTCGGAAGACTTTAGCAGGCGAAGCGTAGGAACACTAAAAGGGCATGGAATTATAAGGAGATTATGAGGGTGAAGTAGAGAGATTGAGGGTAAATGAAGCAAATTTTGAGGACAAAATTTATTTGAGGGGGTAGAATTGTAACATCACGAAATTAAGGCCTAGAAAATATAGTGAAAGCTTGAGCCTATGAATCCAACCAAGAGAAGAAGACTAGAGGTAGGAAGAGAATTTTGGGGTTAGAATGTGAATTAGACAAAGATTAGGTAAGTAAACCAAGAGTCTCGAGTTTTAAGAGATTTTGGGAGAATAACCAAGTATTAAGTCAAACAACTGTAGGCTGAATCTAAAAGAAATCAGACCCTGAGTTAGAGGGAGTTATAATGGTATAAGAATGAGAAAATGAGGGTAGATGAAGAATGGCCAAGTTAGGAAGGTAGGTTATTAAAAGGATTAGTGAGAGGTTAACATCCCAAGTTTTAATCATTATATGTGTTAAAATAGTAATGAAATAGGTTTTGAAAGGAAAGGAATTGATTTGGTAGTGGTTGGGTGTTATGGGCTTGGTTTATGTAGCAAACCAGAAAGTTGCATTATGGTATGCTCGCTCAAGCAAGCAAGAAAATGGAGTTCAGGGGTTTTGGCAGAGAGTTTGCTCGTTTAAGCGAGCTGATGCTCGCTCAAGCGAGCGAACGCATCTTTTTGAGCCCAACTCAGAGAGTTTGCTCGCTCGAGCGAGTGAGCGCGTTTTCAGTTTTTAAAAACGCACAGAAACCCTAATACCTCACATTTTTACTCTTTTTTGCTAGTTCTAAAGAGAGGGGGAAGAGCTTGGAGAGAGAAGGAACTAGGAGAAGAGGAGGAGGAGCTAGATTGGAGGCTTCCCCACCACCTTTGGAGCTTGGATCTTCATCCGTACCCCTCAATTCTTCCTATTTTCCTCCATAAGAGGTGAGTGTGGTTCACCCACTCACTTTCATCTTGATTGAATGCCCATGTATGCCCTCTATTCTCACTTCCCTTGTTTATATTGTTGATTGTGGCTGATTAGAGATGAATCTAGGGTTGATTATTGGATTGATTGGTTGTATACTCTCATGGCTCAAACCCTAGGTTAGAGGATTTGAGATTTTTGTGTATTTGTGGATTGTTGATGTTGGGACCTTGGAAGAGTTGTACATTCATGCACATGCTCATGAAATTACTGTCATTTCTTATGTCACCATTCATTCATATTTTGAAAGAAAAGAATTGGGTCCTAGGACCTTATGTTTTGAAAGAAAAGATTTGGGTCTTAGGACCTCATGATTTGAAAGGAAGATTTAGGTCTTAGGACCTTATGTTTTGAAGGAAAGAAATTGGGTCTTAGGACCTCATGTAATTAAAGAAAATAATTGGGTCTTCGGACCTTATGTTTATGGGTCTTCGGACCGAAGAGGAAAAAGAGGAATCAGGTAATCACATTTACTCTAAGGCCAAGAGGCAAATGGGGATCCTCAATTAAAATGAACAACATGCATATCATCCTTGTTTGTTAATAAAACTTAAAGAGGGTGGCTCTAGATGACGGTCCTTGGTCACATGGTCGAGCACTCAACAGAGGTTAACAGTGAAAAGACACCTGGGTGTGGGTTACACACTTGATTGCTCCATGAGGGAGATCTTGATTAATTTACTTGGTGTGTTGCACATGACTAGATGCTTGGTTGCTTGTATCTGGATGTATATGTATGAACTGTTGCATTTTCATCTGCTTGATTCCCTACATTGCATGCATGATCACGCTGACTAGGATGTTAGTCTCACCCCACGTTGTGGGAAATATATTCAGATGTGCAGGTTGTTGTTCGAAGACTAGACTGGAGAATGGGGGAATCATTTGGATGGGTTGTTGAAGACTTATCTGTGTAGTCCCATTCTTGGAATTCTGGTATAGTGGATAGGATGTAAATTTGTAGCGTTGTAGTTAAGCCACTGAGTGGAAATTTGGTTGCAATCCTTGAGTTGTATTTGATTAATTTATGCTTAAGTGACGGTTGGATTACCTAAGCGTTGTGATGTATTGTTTGTGGATATCGATAATGCGTGAAATAATTTCAAGAATTTTGAAATGGTGCTCCCACCAGGCATTATTTCTGAATTCAGGAATTAGGACGTTACAATTAATGTACCACTGTTTGTGGTACACGAAGCATTTCCGTTATGAAATTTAATCAGTCTATTAATGATTCAAGCAACCTAAAGGACACATGTTTGACACAACGTGTTCGCAGTTCGATTTGTATTGGTTTTGAGGTAAAAATTCTCCGATCCGATCATTGTGGTTTTATCACTTAATCATCTGATCGGTTTTGATATCTTTTTCAAATCTAATCCGATCTAATTTAATTAAATTGGATTGGATCAGTCTTCGATTTTCGATTTTTTAAAAAGACAATAAATATTAGATTAAAGTGAAATAATAATAAATGAATTTTTATTGGAACTTATATTTATTAAAATAAATATAAAAATATATAAAAATAAGGACATGAGACATGAAAACTAATTTAAAACTAGTTTTAAATTGATATATTTATAGAAATATTAACATGATATTAGATAATAAAATCATAAAAAATATATTAATATAAGTATTTTTATAAATATATGTATATATAAGTTCAGTTTTGATTAAATTAGATTGGTTTTTAACATAGAATCCGAAAACCAATCCAATCCAATAAAATCATTTCAATTTTTGTGGTTTTCGATTTTTCGATTCAGTTTATGCGATTTGCATTGAATTTGATTGATTGGATATGAACACCCCTATATCTAAGAATGCCTTTCTTGAGTAATGCATGTAATTGAATATCCGATTAAATATGTCACAAAAATGTTTAATACCCAAGTAGGATGGAATAATCTATTCTTACGTTGGAAAATGATTATAAAAAACGACTTTGGGTTATTTTACAAGAGACTAACGGAATGAAGCAGAAACCCAAAAAGTGAATAGAAGGTGACAACAATCCAAAGGTCTCTGTTAAGCACGGAAATCCTCTGTTGGGAGAAAATATATAAACTTCCAGCGGAAGCAGGAAGGAGAAAGAAAACAAAGGGTTCTCGGAAGGATGGAGATGTTGTATTTAAGAGACTAAATTTGCAAACAAGAAGAAAGATAAAGTGTGTGCTTGCTTTGATAATCATGGCTTCTTCTGCGTCAATCCTTTTCATTTTGTTCTTCAAAGAATCTCCTCCTCCTATCCGGTCATTGAACACTGAAATTTATCTTGTTGGCGACACCACCCAAATTTATAAAATAGAGGTTTGTATGCAAACATATAGTTACCTTGAATCTAATTCATACATAAAGTATACATTTATTAAATACTGTTATTCGAATCGAACCCCTATAATTTTTTTTAAAAAAAAAACTATGGTTAAATATGTTTTTGATCTTTGAAATATAGTTAAGTTTTGGTTTTAGTCTCTATAATTTAAAACTAGTGGTTTCGGTACTTCAAAATTGAAAATATACTAATTCAGTCCTTTTTGCACAATTTTACTATAGATTTTGCTACAGATTAACTACAAATATTTATAAATAAAGACTAAAAAATGGTATTTTCACTTTTTCAGGAACTAAATCCACCAATTTTAAATTACATGCACTAAAATCAAATTTTTACTATATATTATGGAATAAAAATATATTTAACCTAAAAAAGTATAACTAAATCTAACATGGTGCCTTTCATTTTCACTTTCGTTGCTTGGCTTCCCTAGGGTTTGTATTTCCATTCTCCCCCCACCTCTTTTTTGTGCCTCCCCTCTACTTCCTGTAACCCATCGGCACTCGGCCATCGAGACCACCATCACCGAGAGTTCTTACTGTCGTGATTTCACTCCCTTCCTTTAGTGTTTTGCTTCGAGTAGCTTGCTTTCCCCTAAGGTTTCTCTTCAAGCTTCTTTCTTCTTCTCCCATCCCCTGTGTACTGTCGCCCTACCCACCAACCATTGTTTGTATCAATCGACCACCGCAATCTGCACCGTGAGTTCGTGACCATCGCCTTCATCAATCTGCACCACTTTGTGGTTTGCACCGTCTCGACGTCTCCGTTGTGAGTCAGTCACCCCCGTTGAACTGTTTGTGATCTGTGTTGCTAGCTTGTTGGACTACTCATTGTTGGTCTCAAGTTGTGATTTGGACTGGTTGTGATATGCATTTTCTGCTTTTCTATTTATTAATTTGTTAGTTTTCTACTTCTCTACTTTTCATTTATTTTTTGTCAATACGGACTGCTCAAGTTGGTTGCAAAATAAATTTACATCTACTGTTAAAATCTCCTTCAAAATAATTAAAATTTGAATGGATTTTATTCTGCTAAGAAATTGACACAAGTATTTCTAACTTTTATTTGGAAATGTTGACTGTGTGTTTGAGGAAATGAAACTAAATTGTCTTTTAAAAAAAAAAGGTAATTTTTGGCATGTATAAATTTTTAATCCGATTGAGTCAAACTAAACCAACCTGTTGTTGGTCAATTTGGCTTGCTTCGGGTTGCTTAAAAAAAATAGTCAAATATGATTTGAACAATTTTATTTGGAGTATCGGGTAAAACTAGCTAAAAAGCTAGATGAAAGTGGGAAAACTAGTTGAATGCCGAAAAGCTAGCTGGTTGAAGGTGTTTAGTAAAACAAAATAACATATAAGGACATCACTAATTATTAAATAATAATGAATTGAATAACAATGAATTGGGGTGATTGAGGGATAAATTTGTAATAAATTTTCAGCTAGTGGCTAAAAATAAGGGATTTTCAAAAAAGCTACCTCAAGTAGCTTTTCAAGAAAAGCTAGTAACTATCCAAAAAAAACTACCTTACCAAGCGCAAATAAAATAGTATCATCTACTAATTTCAACTTTCAGCTAACTGAAATGACATCCAAACACAATTTTGGATCGGATTTCATTTTGCTACATAATATATTCGAACTGACCAATGAACACTCCATTAATTGCAATACATGAGTAATTCTTATATGGACACAAACCTAACACCTCAATTTTAGACACAACCAATTAAAATATTACATCTCATTAAAATTAAATTATAAAAATATTTTAATTGATTATAAAAAATTAGCCACGTGACCTCCTTACGTTTTCCCTCTTCCTCTCCCCAAATCCCATAACCAGAAACAATGCAGTCCCATAACCATCTTCACCTAACCGCACACTTTCATTGTCAACCGATCTGCAAGCAACACATAATTTCATTTTGATTTTAATATTTCGGAGACAAACGTTAAAATTGTAATCGTTGCAAAGTGGAAGAAAGAATGGGTGTTGTGGTGGTAAGTTATTATTCCCTTGAAATTCACATAACACTCAGATCCTGAATCTCTCTCTCTTTTTCTCTTCTTCATGTGTATCATTGAGGTTTATTTTTCCCTTAAGGTGAGCGAGACCCATTTTTCCCTTTTGAAAAAATAAATTAACCTGCAATCCTAAAAAAGGAAAAAAAAAAAAGTTCAGCGAAACTCTCGTGTGTAGATTTTAGAATTTTACAATTTTTTTATAATTTAATTTTAATGAGGTGTAATATTTTAATTGGTTATACCTAAAATTGAGGTGTTAGGTTTGTGCCCACCTAAAAATTACTCGCAATACATTATTGATCGCCGTTATATACAAAAAGACGCTGGGGATACCTCAACAGTACACCATTAACTATTCACAACTAATCAAGCTAATTAGGTAACACATAAAACAATTAATTATGTACAAGAAATAGCGCTAGTTGCCCCGAAAATAAAAAGCATATTTCTTTGCTTAAAACATGTTTAGAATGTTGCAGTAGTAGTACACATTGTAAAATTATCAATACCTGAGTATCTATCCCACTCTATCTATCCAGAAAGAAAATATGAATGGTTTTGGGCTCTAGATCGAGTCTTTCCATAAAACATAAATGGTAGAACTGGAAAAGGTTTAGCAATATTAATTAGACAGTTTTCAAGTGAGATGGTACATATTAAAATATGAAGTGTGAAACTATAACTATAGATAGAAAAATTAATAATTGATATTTTAATAACTTCATAGATTATTTGTGTAAATATTTTACCGTAATCTCAATTATTAATTTTTCAATTAATACTTATCTCTGTTTTCACCATCTAAAGTTACAACATCATGCTTTCATGATAAAGTTACTAACAATCATTCATTAGTGTTCTTTAATTTTTAAACTTACTAAATTATTTACAGATAATTAGTACAAAATTTAATGTTACTCTAAATAATTTAGTAAATTAAAAAATTAAACAGTAGTAATGACAAATCAATTAGTAAATATCAACGGAAATTAGTTCAAGTGGTACATGTTTGATTTCCCTTAAGCAAGGTCTCGGATTCGAGTCTTGTAGATGAAATATAATATTTTTTAGTTACATGTTGAAAAAATCAACTACAGCCTTATGAAAGAGATGCTAGATGTATTTGCTACAAGATAAGTATCTATAGAGCACGAGGAAGATGTCTAATAATAGAAAGCTTTTCCAAGCACGAGACAAAAATTATTAGATAATATAATAATAATATAATAGAGTGTTCAATTGAGAATTATAACATCTATATTATCCAAAAATAAGTATACTTTTAATTTATTGAACATTAAAAAATAATAAAAAATATTGTGCACTGATAGTGTAAAAAAATTTACATTAATAATTAATCACAACCTTTAATTTAAAGTAAAACCCTTAAATTTAAGGTAAGTTTATTGATTTTCCTAATTAATATTTTAAAAATTAAATAAATAAAGAATCATAATTAAACGTTAATATTAATGTAAACTTCATACATCGGCAATGGAGCCTGATCAAATTCTATATTTATTTTACACCTTTGATTTTTACTAGCATTGCGTTCAAACTTGTAAAATCGTAAAATCTATGTAGTATGATCATACTTCGCTGCAAACACGACGGAAGAGGAAGATGTCAGTTGGTAAGTTGAACACGGCTGTCTCGAAACATTTCATGATAAATTCTAACGCATGAGCATGACCAAACCTTCACGGGTGCACCGACTTATGTCAATTAATGTAGGGTTTTGATCATAAGCGACTACAGCTCGCGCTTACCTGACTACTCATGCTCCTTCAAATTCCTAATAACCCAAGCTATAAATAAAGTGCACATAAGCCCATATCTGTAGATCTTCAATTTTCATTAACATTAAAAAAGAATACTTTTCTTTTCTGTACACTGAATTCAGATTCTGGGTCAGTATGAATTCAAAATTTGTAAATCTTTCAAGATTCCTACTAAATACTGATTAACAGGCAAAGCACTGGGGTGGGGTTAGCTGCTGATAAACCACCTATCCTCACTTGCGTCACAAGACTGAGATAATATCATCCGCTTCCCCCTTCAATAACAGTCGAAGCCATCTTGGCGCATCACATTGCGGCTGAGAGAAATTTGATCTGTCACATTACTGAGGTGATCATCTCCTAAGGTGATCTCTCAAAAAGAAAGAATGTCTCAGAGCTTCCTTAGCTGTGAGTCTTTCAGAGGGGTCATATCTAAGTAACCCCTGCAAGAGATGTATGAGATCACCAGCTGAATGATCAACATGCTGCATTACAAGGTTCTGTTGAACAAAAAAAAGGAGTGAAGTCAACATAAGCCATTGAAATTGTTTAACGCAGTAAAATCAAAAAACAAATAGTAACTGAACAAACCTGTAGCCTAGGAAGTTTCATTACAGCTTTAATACTCTCCCTTGAGGCTGCACCCTCTGGCCAGTCTAATCTACCCCTTCTAACATACTTTTCAGCATGGCGGCTGAACATGTGCACAATAAAAAATACACAACTCATTAGTTATGTCTAAAGATCGATGAATTGAATTAAGGTCCCATGGTAAGTCACTTACTCAGCTCTCTTCAACATATGCTGAGGTAATGGACCAAGAACCCTCTCCATCATGGCAAGGTGCTCTAAATTCTCATGAGTCTGAAACAAAGCTTCACCCTGTAATAGAAGCTCACATGTCAGAATTTCAAAAAGATGGATAAATGTACTCTGGACAAGGGTCTCTTAATAAGAGTAAAGCATACCGTGCATAATTCTACCAATATACATCCCACACTCCATATATCACATGGATAACTCCAGCCAAGTCCTGCCAG
Source organism: Sesbania bispinosa (assembly GCA_026901365.1). Lineage (NCBI taxonomy): Eukaryota > Viridiplantae > Streptophyta > Magnoliopsida > Fabales > Fabaceae > Sesbania > Sesbania bispinosa. The sequence continues at coordinate 404,930 of QLOH01000177.1, forward strand.
GATTGCCAAAATCAACTGTTTAGTTGACATTGCCAACAAGAACACAATTTGTTAAGGCAAGCATTCTTAACACAGAATTTGTATATACCAAGGATAACTTCAGGTGCTCTATAATGACGAGTTGATACAATGTAATTCTGATCTTCTCGTTCATAAGTGGTGCTGCCAAAATCAATAACCTTGATAGCACTTGACTTGGGCACTCTCTTGAAATAGGAATTCGGTGACCTGGATGAACTCTGTTCAAGCAAAAAGTACGGATGTTAGTGATGACATCAATCTATGAAATTGAAACAAGAGTACTGCCATAATTGGTTTAGTTTTTACTTCTCCTAATTAAAAAAAGGACACAGTCATCATAAATTAAAAAAAGAAACAACACATTTTATAATAATCCAAGTGTTCTACTCTTAATGTAAACAAAATAAAGGACACAATGGTCAAAACAAATTACCCATAAATGCTTACTACTAACACCCACTACTAACAGGAACTGTTCTTTTTACATTAGTATCTTATTTTATATATAAAAATTTGAAACCCAACTATATTCTCTTTTTAGACTTAAAATAGAGACTTGTTTCTGAAATAAATTAGAACTTTCTCTTTACATATCCATCAGAGGTGTTTATTTAGAATGAAAATTTCTAATAACAGAGTAGTAGAAGCCTACAACTAAGAATCACAGGGTGCAAACAAACCTTGTAGTCAGGAACTTTGACATATTCTGGTGAAACTAGCAGTATGTTTTCAGGCTTCAGATCAGTATGAATCATGCGTAAATCATGCATGACTGCAAGTTTATAAAAGAATAAAGCACAATTAGAAAGCTAACCCAGTTACAAAAACAATGTCTGATGATATACATCACAACTAACTCCTGAGGACACACTACAAAAAAGATGATGTACTATTATTATCAGTTTATGAGATATTTATGCCCAATACAAAGTGAAATATATAGAAGAAATAGCTTAAGAGAAACTAGTTCAAGTAAATACTACACACATGCAATACATTCCAATAGTTGTCTGCCAATCTCACGGACAAGGTCAATGGGAAATGAGCGATAATTGTTTTTCCGAAGAAAATCGTATAAGCTTGGTCCAAGTTTCTCAAACACCTGTTAAAACCATTTAAATTCACCGATGTCTTAACCCCCAAATTATTTATATATTGGGGAAATCAATCCATCACAAATCAATCAAATACTTACAATACATATATGATTACGATAGTCAAACCAGTTCCGTATTTGCACACAACTGCAAGGAATAAGCCAATTTAACCAATGCAATGGAATCAAAGATTTTACATTGTATTAGTACTAGTATAGATGACAAAATGAAGCTTAAACTACCTACCGATTGCCTCCCTTATCATGTTTACCAAGCTGTTGCAACATCTCAATTTCTATCATGGCTGCTTCTCGATACTTCTTTATCCCACGGACAATTTTTATGGCAACCATTTCCTTCCTTTCTCTGTCCCAGCATTCCAAGACCTGTCCAAATGTTCCTTCACCCATTTTGCTATGGATCTTATCTGCAGCCATGATAAAGAACAAAGGTGAGCAATGCAAGCCTAGCCAATGAAGAAAAATCCAACATCCATCTGAACATATAATGCCCAATATGTTTCTACACCTATGAACATATAGGATGAGCATCCATAGTATGATTCCTACACTACAATTAAAATAGGATTGCTTAAGGTATTAAAAATACATAAAATTCACATTAAAAAATAAGGGAGTGAAGAAGATGCATATGCATCTAAATGCTGGTTTCTGCAAGCAAATAATTGCAGGCTAACAGAAAAAAATAATCTAGGATTTGACCATGGCATATAAGAACATAAATTTCTTAATGATGGTGAAGTGTAATTACAGCGAGAAGTTAAATTTTCTCCGAGCGCAAACATGTAATGCCCATCTTTGTCATCATCTCGCCGAGGGGGAGAACCATTTCGAGCAACTCCCTTAACAAATAGAGAACTAGTGGTATGTTCTGAGGGACCCCTTGAAGGAGCATAGCTTGAAATAGTTCCAACCTCTTGTCCACAAAACAATCCTACCTGAGCCTACACACAGCCATCCATTCATGTACCACTGAGAGTTAAAAATACAATATTTTATCCCACTGTCATGAACCCTACCAATGCACTCCACCGTCTCAGATTGTTACAAAAATAAATTGACGAATGAGAAATTAACAAGAATATTCAAGCACACCCAAAATTAATCATCAAAAGCAGAACCAAAAACATCCGAGTATTCAAACAACTACGATATAATTCAGATCAGTGTAGAATATACAGGTTATTCAATTTTCAGATTGGATCCAGATGAGATCCCAAATATTAGATCTTATATAACAACTCGCCACTTTTACAAATGATAACATCAAAAAGTCCAGTATTAATATATCAAAATTTATCATCAATGGAAGATCCGAAGATATAAATCACAAAAAGTTAGGGTGTGATAAAAGCTAGAAGTACACTGAAACACAAACCGTGAATCATGTCAACACAAGACTTATAGCAAGTATAAAAGCTGCAAAAAGGGTAATAAACTTCATTCTCACAAGGGATATTGAAGTCATCAAAGCCAGCTCTATACAGATATAGAGAAACCATACATACATACCTGTATACCATCACGACCACAAAAACAGCAATCAAACATGGGCAAATTACATAAAATAAAATAAAAAATTAAGTTAACTGGGATAAAAAATCCAGATAGAGTTTTTACCCATACCCAGTTCCGTTATTTTTATTAAAAAGACCAAAACCTAAAGGATCTATCAAACGAAACAGAAAAATCGTCAAATAAATCCTGGCAGACAATAGAAGCAACATTACCTGAATAAAACATACCTAATCTACACAAATTCCACCAGATCTACAGCCATAAAAATAAAAAACCACAAGAGACAAAAAGAAAAACATCAGATCTGAGATTTTAGGATGAAGAAAAGAAATTTTACCTTGGGTACCTCAGGAACATCCCAGCCCAACCTCGCTCTCTTCCGTGGGCGCCGATCCATGTGGGTGTGAGGAAATTCGAAGACGCGTTCCATCTCCATGATTCAGAGAACTACGAAAACTTCAAAGGAGGAGACTTGAGGGGAAGAAGATTCGGATGAAAGAAAAATATGCTTTTGGGAAGAGAGTGCCTGTGCTTCAGGTCTCAGGAACCCTAATTTTATTTTAATGTTAGGCTAAAATATTGACGACCGTGGAGGCGGTTGAAATGAAATCTCACCGTCCACGTGTCAGCGCGATGGAGCATCTTGGTTGAGTGGATTGTGCTGTCAACTGTGGATTATGGTTAAATCTGGGCCAGCCTTTTAACCATGGTTCGGTTAGGTTTAGTTAGGTTTGGTGGAGCAGGAATGGAATAATTGCGAGTGCTGATGTGTAGATATCATTTTAATTTATACAACGTGTCCGCCTTCAACGCAAGTGTTATGAATCTTCTTTTTCTATTAGAAAAAAGGTAGGATGTTTAAAAATATTAATATTTGATTATTTGGTGTTGATTTTATTAAAATTTTGTCATTAAATATTTTGTTCTTAATTGGTCATTGTCTAATTGGTCACAAAAAAATTTATCTGACTACAATTTAATTTCATTTAATTACCTCGGATTTTAAAAAGCATCCACTTAATTTTTGAATTTTTTGAAAATATATTTGTACAGTAGAAAGTATTTTGTTTCTTACGTCTTAAATCTTAATGTCTTAATGGGCTCATAGTTTTTTTTTTAAGTCTATTAGATTAAAGCTTAAAAGGAAGTCCAACGGCACTTTTATGGTATAACAAACTCATATCAGCTGTCATTTTATTCATAATATGCTTACTCAAAATATATAGAGCAAATTAGAAAAATTAGAAAAAAATCACAAAATAAGTAGACCCCTTTATCTCCACTGTGATCTGCTCGTCGCCATATCTAAACTGCTCTTGTAAGCATATATTGATTTTTTTTTTTTTACTTTTTTTGTTTTGCTTTTCAGTTTTTCATGGTCAGTCAGCTTTGTTGGGACTGCACCTCTTCAAGGGGAAGGCCCGTAAACATCTTAAATGGGCGGTCTCAGTCCCACTGAATCGTAGCAAGAGAAATGGTAACAATAACATATCCCAAAAAAATTAGGGAAGAGAGGTAACAAAGATGGTAGATTGAGAATATTAGAATGGTAGAAATGAGCATGAATGTGGCTAGGAAATGAGTAGAGATTGCATAACGGGATGCCCAACCCAATTCGTATCAATGCGAGTGGGCTTTTGTTGATCAAGCTAAAATACTCGACTAAAATTCGGTCATGTAAAATAAAAGTCCGAAACCCGACTTTATACGGGTAGTGAGTTTATGTGTGTTGACTCAGTTAAAACTTAATCATACAATTTAACTTAAAATTATATAAAGTATTAAATTTTAAATAATTATTTTAAGTTTACCTTTAATTTATTAAATTATATTTAGTTTCTCTAAACTTTTTAATAATTTCTTTTCACTTGTTTCAATAGGTGTTTTTACTAGTTTGTTAAAAGTGCTTTTTGTTCAAGATATGGGTACCAGAAGAGACAATTAAACATTGAGTGAGGTAATTATAAGGTATATATCTTCACTATTATTGCATGTACACATTGTAATTTCATACAATAAGGAGCACGCGACGTGAGGCCTTTTTGAGATTTTTCACTTAAGTGGCTTTTTTTTGTCTCATCATAAAATCACTTTTTTTATTTTCTAAGTAAACAGGTAGCCCGAAGCTCATTCAGGCTACCAGGCCCGAACTCACTTTCTTTATGGGATTATTTCTCATATTAAAAAACCCGGAAAAAAAAAACAAGCCTCGCGTTTAGGGTTTAGGTCGATCGACCTGATCCATTTTACTGGTTCTAGAAATGAAGAAAATGAGGTGGCAGTGAAATGGAGAAGATAAAAGGGGAAAGGGGGAAAACTCTCACTAAAGAGAGGGGATGACCTACCTAATGTTAGTAGGAACACTCCCATGGAGGGAGAAAGCCCCCAATGGGGTGATGAAAACTTACTCTTGCGACGCTCTGGTTTTATATTGTTCATAGGGTTCTCTTTTAACGTGCTGATAGTTGTAAAGAGTTGTGAAACAACTAGAGGTGGGCATCAACAGGAAAAAAAACTAGAGGAAGGTATTGGTCGCGTCAGGATCGGTTTTGATACCAAACAAGTAAATCCAAACCCAAATTGAAAGTAGCAAAATAATAATCCATTTCTGATCATTTCATATTTGGTTAACTTAAGTTGGGTTGCATAAATTTAACCATTATTAGGCCAGATATTTTTTAGTTAAATCAAATTTCTAAATTTTTTTAATCAAATTTGAGTTAGTTAAACACCGGTTTAGGCTTTATTTTTTTAATTATCTTGTAATTTTTTAAATAATTACCTAATGGGCTTAAACATATTTATAGCTCATTCCCCATATGCAATAATTATATAAAGAAAATGAATATAAAGCTAACATATTTTAAAGAAAATAATAATAAAAAAAGAGCAATTTATCACTCTTAGTCTTTTACAAGAAAGAATAACCATAAAAATTAATAAAAATAACAAAAACTTTAATGCCCACAAAGACAGGATCACTGAAATATGAACATAGTTCGTGAAGATGTTTATAACCAAGTGAGAATTATGAACTTCTTTATGGGGGCAAGCATCAAAGTCAAAGAAACATGTTGAACTTCTCTTAAATAGTCGGTCATAACAAAAAAGCACAATGTAGTAGGAGTTTATTAGGGCTAACCACTTCTCTTAACTTATCTTAGCTCCACATTCCACGCCCATATAAACATGCATACACACATCATGACAACAGGCATATAGAGAACACATAGACTTCTTAGATTCCATGCTCTTTTAAAAAAATACCAAAAAAAAACCTCAACACTTTTCCCTTAGCCATCACGACCATCAACACTGTTCTTCTACTTGATCAAACACACCATTTGTTACCGTCTAAAACAACCACAAGCAACACCACTCTTGCCTCCTACATATAAGCCTATTAAACTTCCCTTACTACCAAGCACCATAACAACAACTAAACCACCTATAATAACAACATCTCTTGACTTAACATCCACTCCATTGTTCTGGAGTATTATCTTACTCTCCTTATCCGGCGTACTCCGACATATCCTGTGATCGTCGGACAATGATAAAATCATTTTCGACATAGGCAAATAACGTCCGTGGTAACGAAGTACAGTTGCACACCTGCAGGAATCAACCGACGCTTTTGATTATGTAATCATTTGGGATAATCATTCAAGTATAGCCGACAAGGGGATTTATGCCAACACACGTTGGCAGATCCTATGACAAAATCGGCATCCATCACGGCGTGTGTACCCACTCTCGGACAGGCGCGTGACACCGGGAATTTCGAAGCCTGTTATAACGATTTACCGAACTTTCCCACCTAAATCCTATTATAAATATCTCAATCAAGGCCATTTATCAGGTACGTTTTCATTATGAGATATCGTTACTCTGCTGGAATACTCATTAACTTGAGCGTCGGAGTCCTTGCAGGTACTCCACCCTTTTCCGTCCCAATTCCGCTGTTCGCCGCCGTTGAATTGTCATCGAAGGGAAAATCATTTATTTGGGACGAGGAATGTGAGGAAGCCTTTTAGCAGATCAAATCTATCCTGGCATCCCCTCCTGTCTTGACAAGACCCTTACTCGTGGAAACATTGTTTTTGTACTTATCAGTGGCGGATGAAGCAATTGCTACCGTTTTAATACGGGAAGTCGAGGGCATCCAGCTCCCGGTGTTCTTCATCAGCAAAGCCCTACAAGGTCCAGAGCTCGGGTATCCTAAAGTAGAGAAAATTGCGTTGTCCTTGGTGACCGCCCGCCGACTTCGTCAGTATTTCCAGGCTCACCAAGTTGTTGTACGAACCAATCAACCCATCAGGAAAGTCCTACATCGGCCAGATCTAGCCGGTAGAATTAATGGTTTCGTGGGCAGTGGAGCTATCAGAGTTCGGGATCACGTATGAACCAAGACAGGCAATTAAGGCTCAAGCTCTCTCAGATTTTATCGCAGAACTTACGCCGGCATCCGCAATTTCCGACGAATGGTGGGAGTTACACGTAGATGGATCTTCGAATCCAAAGGTAAGTGGAGCCGGCATATTGTTAGAAAGCCCGCAAGGTGTCATCCTGGAACATTCGTTGAGCTTCTCCTTCCCGACATCAAATAATCAAGCCCAGTACGAAGCTGTGATCGCGGGACTGAGGATGGCATCCGAGGTTGGAGCATCTCGGGTGAGGGTGAACAGCGACTCTCAGTTGGTCGTTTCCCAAGTCAAAGGTGACTACCAGGTCAGAGATTCCCTCACTACAACATTTAAGGTTTTAGGCAACGAAAAAAATTGTAGTCTAAAGTAGAAAAATCATGGCCTTAACTTTAGGCCACGGTTTGGTCACGGTTTCTCTTACATGGTCTAAGTGGTCGTGGTCTATTCTAATAGGCCACGGTTTTTTATTTTCGGCCACACCCACGTAAAAACTGTTGCCTAATATATTGAAATAAGCCACGGTTTTTTGAAGCAGTTTAAGGCAACAGTTTTTTATTTTAGTTTTAGGCTATGGTTTAAAAAATGTGGCCAAATGTTTAAGCCACGGTTTTCTAAGACAACCTGAGGCAACGGTTTTTAGTTTTAGTTTAGGCTACAGTTTAAAAATTGTGGCCATATGTTTAAGCCACGATTTTTCTTGTGTTGCCTTCTATTTAAGCCTTTCAAAGTGTAGACTTTAATTAAGCCACAATTTTTTATTTCTTTAGTTATTTTTTTAAAATGCTACTTGTAGGTATAGTTTTAAACTACATTTATTTATCAATGGACAAATAATATAGATAAGATTAATTGTTTCTCCAATCAATATTTAAAGTAAGTGATCAATCCAAAGTTTCAATATCTACATATAGGAAATAACTGTATATATGTTAAAATATAAAGGTACCAAACAAAATATGTGTCAATTAAACACTAATATAGTCTTTCACCATTTTTTGGTTAGAAATTAAAAAAAGTACAAGTCTACATATATAAACATATGATCTCATTCAAAATGAATCATTCAGGGTATAATGTATTCCATTCTATGCATCTCATGCCCATCATTCTTCTTGTTCTTGTTCTTGTTCTTTAATACCTTGAGAAAAATGCTCTTCCTCTCCACCCTGCAATTAAAAAAACATGATACTTAAATTAGTAAAATAGAAATAATAAAATACAGTCATTAAAGAAATATAGATATCAAGTGGTATCTTATACTATATTATAAGTTATTATAGCAAAGAGAACAAATTATAGGGAAAACTTAGTGCACACGAAATTAAATATAAATATAAATGAATTGAAGAGAAGAGAAGAAAGAATAGACATAATAGTCAGAAGAAACCTATATAAAAATATGACTAATACAAGTTAAATTTGCATCTAATTATGAACTAGCTAGAGTTCTTATCAATTAAATTAACTTAAATAAATTAAAGGAGTATCAAACTAGAACCATCAGCGTTCTTGATATTGTATTGTAGATTTAGGATAAGGATACAATGTCAAGGTATAGTATTTTTCTTATTATTTTAATATGCATGAAGACAAATAAGAAGACATTTAGAATTTTGAATTCCTAGCTATTTTAGTTATCAAGTTCTTTGGAAGATTAATAGAGTAGCTCACTAAGTTTTGATGAGTTAATAAAAATATTTAAAAGACAAATGTAATTACACATTAATTTTAAGAATACCAAATTAAATCATTAGTTAATGGTCATACCTTACCTGGGCCGATTAGTCTTTTCACCTCTTAAATCTCTAGCCATCTTCCTTTTTGGTACAAGACCATTACAGAACACTAAAATCTTCTTCATTTCGATTAAGATAGACCCAAACTTGATTTTACGTTCTTGTTTGCTGTCTTCCAATACCTATGATTTGTTGCCCTGTTCAATCTATGCCCATTTGGATACTTGCAGTCCCATGGATTGGAGAAGAACTACTCTAGATCCTTGTTCCGTATTACTAATAAATCTACCACAAACCCATAAATGTACCTTATAGAATTAGGTGGAACACATAAATGTACCTTATAGAATTAGGTGGAACATTTGATATTGAGAGTTTATCAATATCACTCACTACCAATTCTCTTCTTAGGAAAAATAATGTCCTACTTGATACATTGACTGGAATAAGAATGAGGAGTGCCACAACTGTCACTAGAACAAAAATCTTGAAGCTGAAGGATAAGAGAAAAAAATAGTCAGGATGCTAACAGTATAATAATTTCTTATTAACATCAAATTGGAAAACAAGATGCTTCTCTTAATTTTGATGATCTCAAATGCATATATAAGCACAAATAATTTCACGTGTCACGTGGACGTTAATATGATGGTATTGACATTTAAGGACTGCATTAATAATTTAATATGATAGACAGAAAAATTGCTGCCCTCAAACGTAATACAGAAAAGTTTACACAGAGAACAGAAATGCAACGAGCTTGAAGGAAAGTGGATCTGAAATATCTTGAAAAAATCAAAGATCTGTGTGGCAGCTTTTCTGAGGTGGAAATTAATCACATTATGAGGGATAGAAATTCCAGAGCCGTCATTCTCTCGAAGCTCACAAGCACAAGGTCATCCGAGAATAATAAATCTGTGATCTAAGAAGTAATACCAACCCCAACCGTAGTCATGTCGCTAGGTTCTGAGGAGTGTTGGTACACCGGGATACGGAAATACCTAGAGGACGGTTCGTTGCCTCAGGACCCCGAAAATTCACGACGGATCCAGAGACAGGCTGCTCGGTATTGTTTGGTTGACGGAACTCTTTACAGGAGAGGATTGACACAACCATTGTTGAAATGTATCTCGAACGAACTCACCTATTATGTTATGGCGGAAGTCCTTGAAGATGTTTGTGGCCACCACCCCGGAGGGTACTCACTAGCTCGGAAAATACTTAGAGCGGGATATTACTGGCCGACGATGGAAGCAAATTGTGTCATTTATGTGAAGAAGTGCCCATCCTGCCAGAGGCACGCTGACGTATATCGGGATCCAGCTGAAGCTTTATGGTCAATCTCGGCCCTGTGGCCTTTCTCGTGGTGGGGGGTTGACATCCTCGGCCCGTTCCCTGTGGCCCCCGGCCAACTTAAGTACCTCGCGGTTGCCGTAGATTACTTCACTAAGTGGATCGAGGCCCAGCCGCTGGCAAACATCACAGCGAAGAACCTGTCCAAGTTCATTTACCGACTTGTCATTTGCAGGTTTAGCATTCCACACACTGTGGTGACACATAACGGGACCCAATTCACGGACAAAGGATTCCGGGAACTTATGTCGGATTTCCACATCAATCATAGGTTTTGATCAGTGGAACACCCTCAAACAAATGGCCAAGTCGAGGCCGCCAACAAGGTGATACTCAAGGGCCTGAAGAAGCGCCTTGACACAGCGAAGGGGCTTTGGGCGGAACAACTTCCAAACGTCCTTTGAGCTTACCATACTACGCCACACTCAACTACAGGGGAAACCCCTTTCCGTTTGGCATATGGCGTAGATGCAGTTATTCCGGTTGAAGTCGGAGAACAAAGCTTCAGGATGCATTCTTATGATATGGGGTTTAATGACGGCAGGATGCGAGAGGAGTTGGACTTGATCGAAGAAATTCACGAGAAAGCCTCGATCCGCGAAGCCTCCATCAAACTACAATCTGCCAGACGCCATGACAAGGTGGTGGTTCCGAGAACGTTTGACGTCGAAGACCTCGTGCTCAGAAGGGCCGATGTCGGAAATAAGAACGCAACATAGGGGAAGTTCGCCGAAAATTGGGAGGGACCATATCGAGTCATAGCCAAGACGGGAACAGGACCTTACCAACTTGAGACGCTCCCCGGAGAAGTCATACCACGAACTTGGAATGCGGATAAACTCCGCAGGTATTTTAGTTAAGTTTCCTATACTTTGTAAATTGTGGATGTAACGCGCTCCCATATACTTCATCCCGGTTAATGAAATACAGTCGAAATATATTTCTTTAGAATTGTTTTATCTATGATAATGACCATCTCGGGCTTGTCCCTTGAGCATTTTAGGCGTAGTCCCTCGACCATCTCGGGCTTATCCCTTGAGCACTTCGGGCGTAGTCCCGCGACTATCTCGGGCTTGTCCCTTGAGCATTTCGGGCGTAGTCCCTCGACCATCTCGGGCTTGTCCCTTAAGCATTTCGGGCATAGTCCCTCGACTATCTCGGGCTTGTCCCTTGAGCATTTCGAATCCGATTCTTAATTACCCCGGAATCCCTTGAGAATTATAAATTCGCGATGCCCCTGCAGGACACAACACGCCACGATAAAGCTTCGCAAAGTGAAAAACAACAGTTGTATAAAATAGTTAAAAATGTTCGAAATGATACCATCAACGGAAAACGGAAGGACTAAGTCAAAAACAAAAGAAAAGATTACAGTCTAAACCGGCATCCCGACCCTTCACTGGGTCCCGACCTCAGCATTAGATGTCGGGATTTCTTCAGCAGAAGCTTGGGGTATTTTTTCAGTTTCTCCTCCGCCGCCAACTTCTTTCTCGTCCTCGTCATCATGAACCTGGGGTTATGATGGCTCCTCATTCCCGGGAGTACTCTCCACTTTTCCGGTCAGCAGCACATCATACCATTTACCATCCTCCACTGCGCAAAGCGTGGACATTACCCGGGTATTCAACTCCACCCCCGGGTTCAAATACTTCATCTGTTTGATGGCGAGATAGAAATAGACAGCGGAGGCATCAACCTACAACATCTCTGTCTCCTCAACCTTTTGCTCCAAATCTTTATTTTCAGCCTTCAGGGACACAACCTCGTCCTCCAAGGCCTTCTTAGCCTCGACGACCTCCTTCATTTGGTCGGCAGCAACCACAACAGCATCCTCGGCGGTCTTTTTGGCCAAAGAAAGGGTTTCCACCTGTTTTGTTAAATCAGAGTTACTCTGCAGAAGCTCATCCCTCTCCTTGGTCAATAACTTCACGTCTTCCAGGGCATTTTGCATCTTCAATTCATCCTGTTCTAGTTTCGCCATTACCTTCTCCAGTTCCGTCTTCATGGGGAGGAAGGCAACAAGGTCCCTGGAGGCACCCATGAAGTACCGCGCAATCATTGCGAACCTCATCCCCCATTCCGAAGCAGCACCCAAAAGTTCATTTAACTCGGCTTTCGACTTGCCGCTGAACAGAGCACGGCCTTGAGCCTCAAGATGTTTGTGGACCTCGTCTGTGGTCATCTCAAAAGTGGGTAGTCCAGCACCAAAGGACTCGGGTTTATTTCCCTTGTCACCTTTGGGGGGGAAGTGTAGATGGTGAGCCCTTGGAAAATACCTCTACAGGTTGTTTAACCGGGGGCTGAGTTACCAGGATCTCTATCTGTTGGCGCTTGGCTTTTGTTTTATCTATCAGTTGAACGTCGCTTTCTGTCGTGTTCTGTTTTTTCTTCTTCCTGGCTTCTTTGACGGTCTTCCTGGCCCATTTCTCTGCCAGCTTCGCCTGTTGTTTGGTCGCCATGGCCTCTGCAAAACAGAATAGCAAAAACACGATTAATACAAATATTTATCAACCAAATAAAGTGAAAAGATACTCGACGTTTACCCAAGGACTGTCGGGTTGTCGCGCCGCCTTCACTAATCACGGACTGACAGTCTAACGTCCCGTGATCCTTGACAAATTTCTTGATGGCGTCCGCCACCTCTTTCTCGGCCTGAGACAGCTCATTGTAATCCACAGTATAATCCTTTGAAGGCTGTTGAAAGTGGTCCATGTTCCAATACGGATTAATGATACCACGACCAATCCGTATTGGAACATGGACCACTTTCAACAGCCTTCAAAGGATTATACTGTGGATTAATGATACCACGACCATCCTTCCCGAGGATATTCTCTCTGGCGGCGCCGTAAGGGACTACAAATACGAACTTATCCTTAAAGCTCTTGTAAGACTCTTGAAAGATTTCAAAGATATTCCCGCCGGTACTTGAACGTAAAGCTAACCACGAATATCGGTCGAGACCATCCTTGACCAGCAGGGGACGGAAGAAATAGAAAAAGATGTCAGCTTCGACCTCGAGATCCAATGCATTGCACAAAACCATAAAGCTCCGGATAAAAGCCCAGTCGTTGGATGCAGTTGTGATGGGGCAACTTCTAAATGTCAGAGAACATCCAACTCGAACCATGAAAAGGGGAGCCAAAAACTGAGGTCATCAAAGACGGTCTTGTACATCGGAATAAATAGGTTACCCTGGAGATCCCCTCGTGAATAAATTATTTCATCCTCCTCGGGTACCGCCAGATTCCATTCTTTTTCCTTGGCCGGTTCCACCCATTCGACATCACGGAAGCCTAGTTTTAACGCTTCCACAGAGCTGTACATGATGGATGTTCCAAGGGTTTCCTTATCCACCCAATTCATCGACGCTAGTGCCGGAGGAATGGGATAATTGGTAGCTGGTGAGGTGTGGATTTTCTTCCTTCCCATCTCGGACCTGCCCAAAAGTCCATGAGCCAAGTTAATGTTTGGAAATGTTTAGTCTACTCCGGGACCCTTTGGGACTATCCCGTAGGACTCTGCGGACATCACCTCGGGATAACCCCATTTCTGGAGAATTCGAGCAGTTTTGTTCACTAACTCATACTGAAAATCCCCAGCACCAACCATCCCAGGGAAGCGCTTACGCCTCGTAACTAAGTCCAGGATATCTGGATCCTCGGGCTCTTCGATCACTACAAAGCACTGCCATATGATTTTAGCAGCAAGTGCTTTAGCCTTGGCCCTTGTGACCATAATGCACCAGGAACTTAACATATGGGAGAACGGGAGCAAGGATGATACCTTTCAAAACGATGGAGGAAACTCGCTTGAATTGTTCAAAGAAATCCGCAACTCCAAAGTTCATACACTACTGCATGTAGGGCACGAACAACAATAACCCAACAACTGTAAGAAGAGACAAAGCAGAACCGCATGCTTACAACCGACAGGGGGGAGCAATGGAGCACAAACAGATGAGACACAGCTAGGGGTCTCTCTGAAGGAAGGAAAGTTCGCGAAGAAGGAGAAGATGGAAAGTGGAAACACTTGCTGATTTCCCAGTTTTATGTCCAATAAATCAACGGTCATGATCGAAATAGCCAACAAGGCCCACAGGCCCAAATTATAGGATCCTGACACGTGTCACAGCAACCAGCAAAATAATTAATTCAAAAATTATCGTCGTTACCCAGGGAACCCAACCGTTGCGATCCCGGAAATCATCGCGAAATTTACTTGGGTAAATTCTCATCTCGGAATATATTATCTCGGACCAATCTGAGATACCTTTTAACTCACGCCAGATGAGCAAGTCGATCACCTCGTCACCAGATAACTGACTTGGGGGGCAACTGTTATGGAGTTATCATACTCTCCTGATCCGACGTACTCCGACATATCCCGTGATCGTTGGACAATGATAAAATCATTTCCGACATAGGCAAATAACGTCCTTGATAACGAAGTACAGTTGCACACCTGCAGGAATCAACCAACGCTTTCGATTATGTAATCATTTGGGATAATCATTCAAGTATAGCCGGCAAGGGGATTTATGCCAACACACGCCGGCAGTTCCTATGACAAAACCGGCATCCATCACGGCGCGTGTACCCACTCTTGGACAGGAGCGTGACACCGGGAATTACGAAGTCTGTTATAACGATTTACCGAACTTTCCCGCCCAAATCCTATTATAAATATCTCAATCCAGGCCATTTATCAGGTACGTTTTCATTCTGAGATATCGTTACTCTGCTAGAATACTCACCAACTTGAGCGTCGGAGTCCTTGCAGGTACTCTACCCTTTTCCGTCCCAATTCCGTCATTCACCGTCGTTGAATCGTCATCGAAGATCAAACTTGAAGTTACTGGAAGATCAAACCATCAAGACTTAATCCTTAATCCACCACAAAAATTTTCCCAATTCCTTTCAAACAATAATTAGAGAGCCAACCTTAAATTCCCTCTCTACTATCATTTAACTAATGGCCATGTTCTCAGTTTTACCTCTTAAATCATCATGAACCACCCTTGCCAGCTCTTATCATCCAAACCCCAGACAAGTTACATTAACACAATGAATAACACTCCATCCATCTTCAACTATCCATCACCATTAGTTTCCTAGTAAACTGTATCACCTTGAAACCTCAGAGCTCATCCACATTCGCCCGTGAATCATAAAATCTCACAAATCTTTCCCTCATCAACTCAACAATATGAATTAAATCCTTAATGTAGCCTAGACTCCAACAACTAGTCACATCCCTATATCACCATACAAGGCCATCAAAAACCACTTTCTCAATATCAAGTACGTTGTTGCAATAAAAACAAAAAGCCCACAATCAACATTGCAGTAGGTAAAATATAAAAAACTATTCAAAAATAAAATAAATATTTAAAAAATTAAATTAAACCAACCCACAAATGTTTTATAGAAAAGTTATGTGATTTTAAATTACTTATTGTACCATAAAATATGAAGAAGCAGGGACAGCCCTCGAATCACAATTAAATTTCCATAATTTAGTTCCACTTTGTAAGTAATCTTTTAGTTTTGTTTTGCTTTTGAGGTAAAAGATTCTTTTAATTTAATAATAATTTACACAATAAGGTAGTAATGGTCTTAGGATAGGTGTATCAAGAGTGTTATGAACTTCAATATCTATCACTTGTTGTACATAACCAACTCTTAAACCTTACATGGTTTTCACATATCATATTTTTATATTTTTTAATTTCCCCTACATAAGTAAAATCAGTGGCCACTCTACTTTTCTTTAATTTTTTTTAGTCACTAAAACTCAAGTGGAGAAAAGTACTCAATTTTTTAGGTGACAATTTATTCTTTTTAATCTAATGTTGGACATGTTGATTTTTCTCATTTTATTAAAGATAAAAAATATATTAGAGAGAACTAATAGATCGGTCCTTGTAAGACACCATGCACTTTAACCCATGACTTTTAACAAACCTCTTTTTAGTCTCTAACGTTACTTTTCATCCAGCACCTAGTCCAAAAATTTAACGGCTATTAATTAAGTCGGTGCTGATGTGTCATGTTAAGTGACATATAGGCTACCTAGTAGGATAAAAAATGACATCGTTTTACCCATTTTTTAAGTGTGAAACACTTAGCCCTAATGATAACTTAAAATTGGCGTTGGAGAAGATGAATGAAGAACAAGAAAATGGAAGAAGAAGAAGAAGTGACTGTTTGGACTAGGTGTCTCACACTTAAAAAATGGGAAAATGGACATCATTTTTATCCTGTTAAGTAGCCTATGTGTCACTTAATATGACGGGGATAGCAAAAAGTTGAGCATGGATAAATGTATCAATGAAGCAATTCAATAAAAAAAATAAAAAAAACAACTAACCTTATAATGGAAGAGACAAGTCATAAAAATGAGAGGGGGAGAGAGGATTGAAAACCTTAGGGTTAGAAAAATATTTACAAAAACTTATACATCAAAATCTAATTAGGCCTTATCCTTATTCCTAACTCCCTAAGCCTGATTGAATTATTCATTTTTTTAATATATAAGATATTTTTTATGGATAAACCTATACAATAACAATATAATATTGATTTCAAATAATTGATAAGATCGTAATGTATTAATTGTATATTACTATCATGTCTAATGCAACATACCAAGGTCTGATACAATGTTGCCCTAAAATAACGGTCTAATACAATACACACAAAGACTTAAGTAAATATAAATAATGTAATATTGTTATTATTTTTTTTAATATAACAACTTAAAAGCACAAACTTTATTAGTTTATGTAAATAATTAAGCATATTACCTATATAAAAGATTTTAGTCTATAAGTCTATTTAGATATGGACTAATTATGACCAATTCACAGGCCTTATCACAAAATATGATTTAAGTCTAGCTCAAACCTTAAAAGATGCTCATATCATATAAATAAGTCAGATTTAGACTTTATATTTAAGAGATAGATTAGACTCAAACCTTAGAAAGTTTAGTCCATCCTCACTAATTTTCACCATTGCTTCATATATAGAAAAAATTTATTAGCTTGAATAAAAACTTAAGGAACTAAAATCCCACTCAATCCAAACTAAAGGGACTAAAAAATGTAATTAAGCATTTTATTTATGTATATATAGGCATTAAAAAATATACATCCAATACTGGTTTGTTGTTGTAATAAAAATTAAGTGTGACTTTAGGTAAATGTTGTATGTATGTGCTTGGTATAAACCATTTCAGCTAGCTGAAAACTGAAATTAATCAGTAGCTAAAACCATTTCTGCTGTGTTTGGTAAAGTGACCTTTTTAGGTAACTACCAGTTTTTCTTGAAAAGCTACTTGAGGTAGCTTTTTTAAAAATGCTCTTATTTTCAGCTATAGCTGAAAATTTATTACAAGTTTATCCCTCAAACCACCCTCACTCATCATTACTTAATAATTAATGATGTCCTTTTATGTCATTTTACCATTTTCAGCTAATTTTACCAAACACCTCTAATGAAATAAGCTAACTTTTCAGCTAGTTTTACCAAACACACTATAATGTTAGGGTTCGTATTTAAGAGTTAGAAAGAACTTTAGATAACTATTACCTGTATCCCCTATTTCAAGAATTAATCACATATAATTGTTTTTTTTTTTGTACAATTAATAGTGATGATAATAGATGTTTAAATCTATACTCTCATATAAATTGCCCAAACCTTTCATCATTAATCCTATACTAATGACTTATTAATCTTACAATTATACTTGTAAAGATTCACTATGTCAAAATATACATACTAAAACGTGAGGTTTCACTGCAAAAATGCTTTAGAAAAAGTCTCAAAGTATATTCTAATATATGAGGGAAGTGCGGTAAGGTTATGATTATATTACGACATTTATTTTTTAAAACACTTTAAAAAGGTTCCAAAGCATTTTGAAGTGTTTATTTTATGGAAGTGTTGTAAGGTGATGGATATATTACAACATTTATTATTAAATGCTTTAAAAGAAGTCCTAAATCATTATAAAGCATTTATTTGGGGAAATACGATCGATAATGATATATTACAACATTTATTTTTTAAACACTTCAAAAGAAGTCTCAAAATATTCTAAAGTGTTTATTTTGGGAAAATATTGTAAGGTCTTAAATATATTACAACATTTAGTTTCTTAAATAATTTAGTACAATAAAAAATATTAATTATGTTTACCACACTTAGTCCGATATAGCACTTTAAAAATTTATTATTAAACGAAATTAAAAAAAAATCAAATCATTAATACAAACAACAAAATTATATAAGTATAATTAATTTTATGTATGAATATATATAGTTAAAATGGAACCTAAATAAATAACTAAAAGATCTAAAATAAAATATAACCCTAATTGAATAATATATCTAATAAAATTAATGCAACCCTAATTAATTAATTAATATTTGAGAGAGAATGAAAATAAATAATTTCATTTCATTTAATTAAAACATCAATTAAAAAATGAATAAATTTCTAAAGATTTTTATAAGAATAAACCACTTTAGCATAGCTACATACTAAAGCGTTTATTTGAAAAAAAAAAAAACGCATTTCCAACCCTATATGGCCACAATGATACCAAACTTTCCTTTCACAGTTTACCGTTGTTGTGTTGTTAAGTTCTCTAAGTGAGTTTTTTTTCAATGTTTAAAAATTAGATCAGTCATTAAAGTGATTAAGACACTGTTTTAAGGTTTATTGGTTTAACGTGATCAAACCAATAATAATTAAATATTTTATTTAAAAATATTTAAATAATATATTAAATAACATTATAAAATATAACATTAATTCATAATTAAAAGTAAAAGACAAAAAATATATACAATGGATTGTGAGCATACAAATCTTTTCATCTCGAACAATTACCCTATTGACAAAATAAGTTAAACAACACAAATATATATAAATAATTTTTTATCCTGGGATTAAAGCATAATTTAAAAAAAATATTTACAAAGATGTGAACAAAGACATTTATACAACATTAAAATCAAATAAAAATGCCGTAAAATAAATATTAAAAAAAGTAATAACTTTGCACAATTAATTATGAAATGCTTGAATCTCAGAAATCCCCAGTGGAGTCGTCAGCTGTGAGAATCGGGGTCGCGACATGATGGCGAGACGAATTGGAAAAAATTAGATGTTCAATGGAGTCGCCACCAAAATTCATTTAAGGAAAATTTCGGAAAAACATTTTTTAAGAAGAAAATGGTCTAACAAAATCAGAGTTGAGTTCGGGAGTCGATTATGCATAGGGAAGATATTAACACCCTCTACAACGTTCGTTTAAAAAACGGCTACCTCTAATTAATTGTGCAAAATTTAGTATCCTTTCAGAAAATATTTATTTTACCACAATCGAAGAAAATTAACAAGGAAATCAAAACTATTTTTATATTTTGACATTTTGATTTTTTTTGTATTTTTTAGAATAGATGAGAGAATTTATTTAAGAAAATGATTGAATTTTATAATTGAAAATGAAAATGATATTTTGAAAAATTCTTTTTTGATATTTTAAACTTTTTTTTATTTTTATGTATTTTTTAAATTAAATGACTGCAAAAAATTATTTTAAAAAATGATTGACAATAAAAAGAAAAAGAAATTTTTTTTATAAATTTATTTTGGCTTGACAGGTCTGGTTCCTGTTCCTACGTATCTCCGGGTATAATGGAGAAATCAAAACCACGTAGTTTTTAATCAATTGTGAAATTGACAGAATTTGAAAACATTTTGATTTTGATTTTTTTAAAGATATTTTTTTATTTTTTAATTTTGACTTTAAATAAAAGACTATTGAAAAGAGACTTAATTGTTTTAAAACAGATTATTTTTAAAAGAAAACTTTTGATTTCAAATACAACAAAAATATTAAAAATTATTTAAATTTGACTAAAAATGAAATGTTGGGTGTCAGTTCACATTATTGACCAAACATATACATAAAAAGAAATTAAATGAGTCAACACATCATAAAACAAATTCTAAGATGCAATAGAAAACAAATTGGGCCTCTAAATAATTTTATTATTTTTAAGAAAATCTGTTTTTTTTAATACACATTGCTGCATGGTATGCTAGCCCAACTCTTTCAAAGGAAACACTAGTACCCTGTAGAAGTTAGGGTTACTGAATGAGAACTCAATTAGAGAAAAAAAGAGGGGGGAGGCGACTGCAAGCCTTGGGAGAGTGAGAGGGAGATGGCCACAAATTTCCCATTCACAGCTGTGGATGCTACAGCAGTAGCTGTGTTCGCAGCCAACAGAGAAGAAATGTGCACAGCGGCGCTGGGAAGGTATGTGGCTGCATGGTGTAGGACGCGAAGAGGGTGGAGAACGGAAACGGCAGAGGTGTGCACAGCAGTGGCCGCGCCGTGGAGCAGTGATCTGGTGACGGTAAACGTTGTGCAGATCTGCAGGGGGACGGCGTCCGCGGTGGTGGCTCGCGCGCAGCGGTGTCTGGAGGGAAGCTATGTGCGACTACTGTGATGGGCTTTTGAGCAGAGTGGCGGAGAAAGGACGAAGACAGCCGTAGCAGCGGCTGTTCGCTAACTGGGAGATGAAGGCTGTGGTGGTTCGCGGAGGAGATGAAGACAGTCGCGACGACAGCTTAGCCGCGGTGGAGGACTATGGTGATGCAGACAGAGCAGCGGTGGCTGCCAGCAAGGATGTTGTGCGACGGTGGTGGCTTATCGGCGGGTAAGCGCACGGCACACAGCGAAGAGGAGGAAGTCGGCCTTTTTTTATTGGCCATTTTTATTTCTGTGTTAATTGATTAATTTTTCCTATAACAGGGTTATGATTATTTTTCTGTTTAAAATTATGATTTCATTTGGCTACTAAAACTATAATTTCATTTGGCTACCTGTATATAAACTGATCTTTGATATAGATATCTGATATTCATGGTACAACACTGGTTTTTACAATCAAACACAACATAGTTTAGGAAGAACAGAAAATAAGTAAGGTAAATTACATAATTGAAAAATGTACCGGATTACCAACTTTGAATCAGACGTTGAACTCAATTCTTTTGTCTGAATCCAGTAAGCAAAAATTCTTCCCCTGAATTTCATTTTGTATCTATAATGTGTGAATCTTTTTTCTCTCTTTTCAGTATCTGTAAGCTCTCTGAATTTTTTGTATCTGTTTGCTCTCTCCTCACCATCTCCCCTTTTTTTGGTTTGAGCATCTTTCATTTTATAATACAAGCTAAGGATCTTTGATAGATTTCTCTTAGATTTTGTTGTCCCTATTTTAGGTGTATTGAGCCTATTTTTGTTGACAATTTTTCTTCTCAGCTCTTCAATTTGGCACCATCTGTTCAGGCTTGAGAAAACATTCACGTTTAAGAAGCAGCCAAGAGCAGTTGAGAATTTGAGAATTGAAAATCTTTTAATCATGCTTATTTGGAATAGTTGGGTAGCTGATGACTTGACACAATAGCATACCTGTTGAAGACAAAAAAACAAAGCAAGGGAGAATTAATTTTCTTTTTTTTGTTAAACAACATTTTTTTTATATTTTTTGTGGGCTTTTCAGCCCAAATTTTTTTTGGAAGAGAAAAACATTAAAACAACAATTTTTTTTATATTTTTTGTGGGCTTTTCAACCCAAATTTTTTTGAAAGAGAAAAACATAGGCTTGTCAAACTAAATTTTTTACAGGAAGCTTAATGACAATAGACTTAAACAAAAACAAACTTTTGTTTATAAAATAATTTATTCACCGTTTGATGGTTAACAAAATCAATAGTTGACTATAATTATTCACAGTTTTATTCCGGATAAAATTAGGTGTTCACAACGTCCTCCCAATTTTTTTTACTAGTAGTTCCTCCCCTCAAATAGTGTATGTCATGTGCTGATGTGACACGTTTTCTCTTTCTCCTAGGTGTCCATTGTTATATTTTTAGCGGTGTTAAATCGTCAGAAAAACTATGCTTGATCGCCACAAATCCCCAACAGTTTCCCCGACCACTCCCTTCTCTCTCGTTCTCGCTCTTGCTCTTGCTTCCTCTACTTCTTCCATGCCGGTGTGCTTCTTCGCCTCCCAGAGAACGCACAGAGCAGCTGATCAACTTCAAAGCTCCCGAACCAAAACCCATGTTCATTCACGTACGATTTGTGATTTTTTAGCCTTCATAGCATCATGAAACTCTTCTTGAGTATGTGATTGGTGGTGATGTAGTGGTATGTTCATTCTTCCATGCATGTTCATTTAAAGCTAATCAACATCTTGTTTGGGAGAGATTGCCCAGACAACTTCTTCGGCGATATTATTTCCCATACCATCTCCCCTTCCAAAAACCCCATCCACCTCAACCTCTCTGGTAACTAGTTCTTTGGTCTAGTTCCCTCTATCCTCTCCTGTTCCCTACAGTTCCTCTACCTCGCCTCAAACCACTACCATGGCCAGATTCTGAAGAGCCTCGCTGACCTCTACTCCACTTTGGTCGAACTCGATCTCTCCTCCAACAACCTCATCGGCGTCGTCCCCGTTGAGCTTGGTGCGTGTTCCACCTTGGAATACTTCGACATCTCGAGCAACAAGTTCATCAACGCGTTGCCGGTGGAGGTGTTCATGGAGATGAGTAGCCTGAGGGACCTGGCGATGTCGTTCAACAAGTTTGTTGGGCCTCTTCTGGTGTCTCTGGTTTCGAAGCTACTGAGTTTGGAATCGATGGGTTTTCTCCAAGCGTAAACCCCTCCCCGCACAGTGTCATCATTTTCTCCACCATCAAGAACCTGTTGCCAGAAAGTGAGGGACTAGAGGTTATGCTTTTGTGGTTACCTACAAAGCCCAATCCCGAGGCACTCACTACCAACATTTTAGGCTTTAGGCAACACTTTTTTAGACAACATTTAAAAAATGTTGCTGAAACATGAAATAGGCAACACTTTTACACCTGTAGATCTCATTTATATTTGACAACGTTTTTCAAGTTGTAGTCGTATTTTAGGCAACACTTTTCTTGACAACGGTTGAAAAACCGTAGCCAAAACATGAAATAGGCAACAACTATTTAATTTTGAAGATCTTTCTTAGTCAACGATTTTAAAGTGTTGTCAAAATATAAAATAGGCAACATTTTTAAATTGTGGTGAATTTTCCTAATCAACGGTTATTAAACTGTTGCCAAAACATAAAATAGGCAACATTTTTTAAATTTTACGGATTTTTTAGTCAACGATTGTAAAACCGTTGCCAAAACATAAAATAGGCAACACTTTCTCAATTGTGGAGATTTTTTAGTCAATGATTATAAAATTGTTGTCAAAACATGTAATAGGCAACAGTTTTTCAACAAGCAAAAAAAAAAAAAAAACTGTTATTTAAACTATTAAACAATATTGATTTAATGTTTAAGTTTTCAAATTTTTGTTTTACTAAAATTTTATCTGTCAAATCAATGACCCTAACATAAAAAATTATATCTTTGGTTTTAAACTAAGAGATTTTATAAGTTTATTTTAAATTTTGTGGTTCATATGATATATATATATATATTAACATTGACAATGTATATAACAAATATATGTGTTAGCATAGCAGATAGAACTTAATGTTTAAAGATGATGAGCTATGTTCGAATCCTACCTTGGCCATTTTAAGAATTTTTACTTTTCATTCTGAAAACCATGACTTATTCCTTTATTTTAAGCAACGGTTATAAATCGTAGCCTAAGCTAATAGACCGTTGCCTAAGGTCTCTTGGGCGTACGCTTGAAAACCGTACTCCAAACATGCTTTAAGCAACGTTTACGCTTTTCGTGGCTAAAAACTCCAAAAAACAGTTGCCTAAAGGAATAGGCAATGACGAATAATTCCACGCCTGCAAAACCGTTCCCTAAACTTTCAACAACGGTTTTTTTGCTTTCAGGAACGTTTTTTTGTTGTTGCCACAGACCAAAAATGTTGTAGTGACTATGGGGGAAACAGTGGGGTGGATTACAGGGAGTGGGCGGTTTCCCGGGAGGGGAGAAGAGGGTGTGGGGGAAACTGTTGGGGATTTGTGGCGGTCAAGTATAATTTCTTGGCGGTTTAATTAACACTGTCAGAAATACAACAATGGAAACCTGAGAGAGAAAAAAGGTGTCACATCATCAGTACGTGACACACGCTATTTGAGAGGGGAACTAATTGCAAAAAATAAATTTTTGTGAGGACGCTTTAATAAGAAAAATTATAGGGACTAAATGTAAAACTCATTGGTTTTACAAAGACCAAAAACATATTTTATCCTAAAAAATAATACGAAAAGTATACGAAGCGTTTGCGTTAGAATGCCTTCTGAAAAAAAAAAAAACATTTTTCAAAACGTTTTATCAGTGATTTTCCATTAAAGACAAAAAAAGACATTTAAAAGTAGTGAGATTTATTATAATTATAATTAATGTAATGTTGGAAATGATATCTATACCATTATCTTGTAATGCCGACAATCTTGGTAAGCTTTGGTTTAAGAAGAACAGACAATCTTGGCAAAGTTATTTAGGTATCCCTTTGCTTCATTCCAAAACTTAAAAGGAGGATTACCCATTGATTCGTGATAAAGTTTCGAAAAGATCGAGTTCATGGAAAGTTAATTAATATGATTTCTTTTGTTGATCGTTACACCATGCAAACCACTCACTTGTCTCTAGTAGCATGCGAGGATATTAACAAATATAACAGGAGCTTCCTGCATGTGGGGTGATACAATTAAAAAAAATGCAAGATTTCACATGATCCATTGGAATAAAGTGTGCCTCCTCAAATCTCACGAGGGCTTATGTATCAGACACTCCAAGAGTGTTAAAGTTAATGCATCATTCATGATGAAAATTGCTTGGTGACATAATTAAGACATGATTTGTTGTGGGTCTATATGGTTTTGTGGGAAGTATAATTATGAAAATTATTTGATTTGATGGACAATTTTGGTCCACCTAGTACACATTTTATTGGTTATAAAAGATTGATTATAAAAGATGAATAAATATTTTTATTTTTTATTAAATAGTACTTATATGACTATTTGAGTTTAATTTAAGGGAAAATATGGATTTATAATATAACTCATGCTAGTTTTCTTGAGAATATATCAATTTAAAGTTGAAAAGGGAAACTTTTACATTACACAGTATCAGTGTTCTCAGAACCAGACCGGACCGGTTATAATATGGATTTATAATGCGCGCTTCCTCCCACTTTAGTAATTTCTGAAATTAGCAAAAGTGTCTTGTTGGGAGTTGAACTCAGGTCCTTGCAATTCAGGGAAACGCTCCAGCCACTGAGCCATGTGACGCCTTTACACAATATGTGCATAAGTTTTTATATAAAGTGTCTTCTAAACACCAACATCTTACTTTCAAATTGTTCCTTTCATTTTACGCAATGAAATATGTTTGCTCAAAAAAATATATATAATACAAAATGTGCTTTCTTTTTATTTATAAAGACATCTAATATATTTTTATATATTTTTTAATTTTTATTTAACTTATAATTTTTATATTTCAATGTTAATTTTATCATTTAATATATTATCTAATATTAAAAATAAAATATTTAATTAGTTCCGGTTGGACCACGGTTCAACCCCGGTTGAACCAATGAACCGTGAACCAGTGCCTTCACCGGTTTAATGACCGGTTCGGTTTTTAAAACATTGCACAGTATTATCAATTTGGATTTTTATTCTTTTCAACCAATATTTCACAAAACTAACTGGAAATCAATTTAATATCAATTATTATGAGTGTTGAATTTGATGATTATGAATTTAAATTATTATATTTTTACATTTTGGACCACATGGATCATGGTCCACCGTAGACAGACCCTGATTCCACATGTTAAAGCTTGAACAAATTAATTCTTCAAATTATGGAAGGGTATTTGTAATTCATGGAAGCATTAAACAATAACCTAGAGTTGTCAAAATGGGTTGAGCTGGGTGAGCCAACCCGACTCACTCGTGGGTTGGGTTGGTAAAATGTAGGCTCACATTTCCACGGGTTAAAGTGGGTCAACCCACTTAACTCGCGAGTCAAAGTGGGTTCGAGCCGGGTTGGCTCACTTTTTTTTTTTATTATAATTTTTAAGTCATTTTTATATTTTTTTAATAATTTTTTTGATTTTATTATTATTATTTTTATAATTTTTTAAATTGAGTGAGTCAACCCACCAACCCGCGGTGGGTCGAATCGGGTTGGTATTTTGTCAGCTCACCGCAAAAGTGAACCAAATCCAGCTTGACCCACTTTTAGCCTAACCTGGTGGCCGGATTGACTCACTTTGACAGCTCTACCAAAACCTCACCTAGCTAGAGGATGAGCACTGGAAATTCTTTTAGGTTTTAGTTTGATATATTGGTCATAAATATGGATATATAGCCTCCACGTACAACTATGTCATGGTCCCTTTATCCGAGGATGATGCTAACCTAAAGCCTTTTCATTTTCGTT
This sequence comes from Sesbania bispinosa, assembly GCA_026901365.1. NCBI lineage: Eukaryota > Viridiplantae > Streptophyta > Magnoliopsida > Fabales > Fabaceae > Sesbania > Sesbania bispinosa. Next base: position 431,600 of record QLOH01000177.1, read on the forward strand.
GCTCATGCATGCACGTAGCTGGGAGCTGTTTGTGGTCCTCACTTTCACACAATTTGCTAGAGAATTCTTTCCCTTCTCTGTGATCATCATAGTACCTTCCCTATAAAGAGAATAAAATAATTGTGTATTGTATTTCAAAATTCTCAATTTGTTACATCCAGGTATGGCTATATATATACATGATAACAATTTAAATTTGAAAGATAAGATTAACAATTTAAATTTGAAAGATAAGGTTTGTTACAAGGTAATCCTAGGATAGGATTCCAATACGCCCCCGCAAGATGGTGGAGGACGGGACTACACCAATCTTGGGCTTGAGAAAGGAGTGACGTGTCCCAGAAAGAGGCTTTGTGAGAAGATCTGCAAGTTGATGGCTAGAAGGTAGATGAGAAACCTGGAGTTGTTTAGAGGCCACAAGATCTCGAACAAAGTGAAAATCAATGGCCACGTGCTTCATTCTAGAGTGAAAAGCTGGATTAGCACACACATAAGTGGCGCCAATGTTATCAGAGAGAATGGCCAGTGGTGTTGAGATAGAGACACCAAGTTCTAGAAGAAGATGTTTTAGCCATAGAATTTCAGCAGTTGTTGAGGCAATGGTCCGATATTCGGCCTCTGTGGATGAGCGAGCAACTGTAGATTGTTTTTTACAAGACCATGAAATAGCATTGGCACCAAGATAAATGAGATAAGCAGCAGTGGATTTGCGATCAGAGGTGTCACCTGCCCAATCAACATCACAAAAGCCAGTAAGACACATGGATGGTTAGGAAATAAGATGAAGTCTGTGGTCAATGGTTCCTTTGAGATATCGGAGTAATCTCTTGAGCGCCTGCATATGTAAGTTGGAGGGAGCCTACACGTGCTGAGCCAATTTGTTAACCGTGAAAGCCACATCCGTCCTTGTGAGAGAGAGATATTGAAGGGACCCAACAAGTTGACAAAAAACTGTGACATCACAGGTGGGGTCATTACTCGAGGAAGCGGGAGAGCAACTTGTAGACATAGGCGTGGAGATAGGCTTAACATCTGACATGTGAGCCTTTTCTAGAATTCCCCGTATGTAGTGGTGTTAAGTAAGAAACGGGCCTTTAGATGTGGTAATGATCTCAACGCCAAGAAAGTGATGTGGTGTGCCAAGGTCTTTAAGAGAAAATGTAGCTGCAAGTGATTGTTGAAATTCCTTAAGGAATTTGGTGTCATTACCTGTTAATAGAAGATCATCTACATACACCAAAAAATAAGCAGCTACAGAACCACTATGATAAATGAATAATGAGGCATCAGACTTTGAGTTTGAGAAACCATAGCTTAATAAAAACTCCTTCAATGCATTGTACCAAGCACGCGGTGCTTGCTTCAAACCGTAAAGACCTTTATGAAGCTTGCAAACATGGTTCGGAAAGTTTGGATGAATAAAGCCTTTGGGTTGATCCATGTAAACAACTTCAGTGAGGGGTGCCATTCAAAAAGGCATTGTTGACATCCATTTGGCTGATAGGCCAACCACGAGATAAAGCAATGCACATAACAAGATTGATAGTTTGAGGTTTTATGACAGGACTAAAAGTTTCATGAAAGTCAACCCCGGGCCTTTGATCAAAACCTTTTGCCACTAGACGAGCCTTGTATCGAGAGATGGAGCCATCAGGATTTCTCTTAAGTCTGGAAACCCATTTATTGCCAACAACATTGTAGTGAGACTCACGTGGGACTAGAGTCCACGTGTTGTTCCGCACGAGAGCTGTGAACTCATCTGACATACCTTGCCTCCACTCAGGAATTTTGAGAGCCTGAGAAACACATGTGGGTTCTACCGAGATAGGGAGAGGATATTTAGTAACATTAAAGGCAACTTTAGGTTTGAAGATGCCATTCTTGGCATGGGTGATCATGGAGTGTGATGAGATGAGAGGTGGTTGTAAGGGTGGAGATGCTGTTGCAGGATCCTGAGATGAAGATGCCGTGTACAAGGATGAGTCATCAGGAGAAGATTGTTGTGTATGGTGTGGAGAGGCATTGGTTGGATTGGATGTGGGAAGTGCGGCTGGGTGAGGTTGACACGGTTGAAGAGTTGAAGGAGATTTTAAATGAGAGGAGGGATAAGATTGGATGGAGGTTGTTGGTGATGGGTCGAGATTTGTGGGAGCTGAGTTGTGGATTGGTTGGACACGGGTTGATTGGCTGGAAGGTGGGGGACGAGGATCAAGGGGTGAAGGAATGATGGAATTAGTTGGATAATTTTTGGATAGGTTAGTTGGATGAGGTGGGCAAGATATTTGGTGAGGTGGGGTCGGTTGAATTGGTGAAGGATGAGGGATAGTTTTGGTAGAGGAATGGATGAGAGATAACAGTGGGAAATTTGTTATGGGTTTAAGATGAGGGGAGAAGGATATTTCGGGTGAGTTGGAGCGAGCATGGTTTTTGAAAGTTGAAGAGAATGGAAACACATCTTCAACAAACTGGACATGACGGGAAATGTGGAGTTTGTTAGTCTTAGGATCTAGACATAGATATGCACTTTGACATAAACTGTAGCCAAGAAAGACACAGGGATGTGACCGAGACTCAAATTTGTTGGACACATAAGGTTTAAGCCAAGGAAAACATAGACAACCAAACACTTTTAATTTTTGATAATTGGGTTCACAATTGAAGAGTTTGGTATTGGGAGAATGAAGATCGAGGACAGGGGTGGGATGACGATTGATTAGAAACGCTGCTGTTTGAATAACATAACTCCAATATTGGAAAGGGAGGGACGCATGGTGAAGTAAACAACGAGCTGTTTCAACAAGGTGTCTATGTTTCTGTTCAGATATACCATTATGCTATGGTGTATGAAGTGGTGTTTTTAGGTGAGAAATGCCATGTGTTTGAAGAAATGAACGTAGTTTAATAAACTCACCACCATTATCGGAATAGAGTGACTTGATTTTGGCATTAAATTGAGTTTCAACTAATGATTTAAAAATTGGAAAAATTGATGAAACATTAGATTTGAACTTGAGTGGATATAACCATACATAACGAGAATAATGATCAATAAATATTACGTAATAGTTAAATCCATCAATTGAAGTAATTGGAGCAGGGCCCCAAACATCCGAGTACACAATATCCAAGGGATGATCACTGACTAAACTAGATTTTGAAAATGGAAGCTTGTGACTTTTATTTGACAAACAGTCATGACACTTATTACTAGAAGTGGAGAAAGGGATGTTATTAGTCTTGAGGGCATGGTTGAGTGTGCGGGAGGCAGGATGTCCAAGTCGATGGTGCCAAAGGGAAAGTGATGGTGGAGAGTGAACATCGTATAGTTGAGGAGGGTGGGTTCTGAATGGAATATTGTACACGTTATCTTCATTCGGACCGCGCAGTAGCACCGCCCTCGTGCTCAAGGCCTTCACCTCAACATGCCATGGAAAGAATTCAATGGAAACATTGTTAGTTTGACAAAGTTGAGAAACATAGACTAGATTTTGGGTAACAAAGGGTACACACAAAATATTTGAGAGATGTAAGGATTTAGAAGGAGTGGAAAGAGTGGTAGAACCCAAATGTGTTATGGGAAGGCGCTTACCATTGGCAACCATGAGATGATCAGGACCATTGTAGTCATCCTTCACTTGTAATTTAGACAGATCATTGGTGATGTGGTGTGAAGCACCAGAGTCCATAAGCCAAGCAGGTTCATGGGGTGTATGTGTTTGAGCCAGGTTCACAATGGGCATTGACGACTTGGGAGAATTTCCAGGTATTTTGTAGCATGTCTTAGCCGTGTGACCTTTCTTCCCACAAAATTGACACACAGGTGGGGAAAGGAGTTGCCTTGGCGCCTATGATTGTTGAAGCGAGGTCGCCCACGATTTGTAGAGGAATGATGGGCATGGTTGGAAGTGACCGGCAACACAGCAGAAGTATGATCTTCACAAAGAATATATAATTTAAAGTCCACTAATTTGTCAAAAAGATCATCAAAACGAATGGGAGTATCACGAGTTCGAATTGAAGTTGTAAATTCTCGGAAAGAGAGTCCCAAGCCATTAAGGGCATAGATCACGAGATCAAAATCATGTAATGGGTGCCTAATTAATGCAAGTTCATCAACAGTGCTTCGAATTGATCTAAGATATTCAGAGACAGAGGTAGAGCCCTTGGATAGGGTGCTAAGGCGCTCTTGGAGAGACATAACACGCAAGCGAGAACGATTTGCATAGGCACGTTGCAGCTTGATCCAAGCATTTGCAGATGTGTCTGCAGAGGACATAACAGTCCGTGCTTCTGAGTCACAGTAACCAAGGAGAGCAAGATAAAGAAATTTTTCTTGGCGAATCCAATGAGTGTAGTCCGGGTTGGGACGAGTCTCAGCACCTTGGCCAATGGTAGAAGGGGGACAGGGAATGGCACCCGTGACATAGCCTTCAAGGTTGCGGGCAACGAGGAGAGAGTTGAATTGTTTGCACCACGCAGCAGGGGCAGACCTTCATGTAGATTGAGGGGAGCCATGGCTCCCCGAAACATTTTTCAATTTTTTTATACATATACATATTATATAAATATTAAAAATATCTATATTTTAAATCATTTATAATGATATTTTTCATAATGTATAATGTGATTTTTAAAGCCATGCATTCTACAATATTTATTCAATTGAGGATGATTTTATTTATCTAAATATTATTTTAATGGTTCACTTTGTTTTAATATACCCTTTTAAGATTAATTATAATTTTGACCCCTTTCATTTTTATTATATATAATTTTTTCTCTCAAGTATTTTGAGTAAATTAAGTCTATGTGCTTTTAAAATTAAGCAAATTTGGTCTCTCTAATTATAACCTCAAATTATTACCTTCTACTTAAAATTTCCACAAAATGAATTGATTAAATCATTTTAAATATTATTAATTTCTAACTCAGCTATCAAAATATAAATTTCACCTAAAATAAAAAATCTCAAGTCTGTGCCCTCTTTAAACCATAATTTCACATCGTACAGAATCCTTCAAATTTTAAATAGTTTAAATTAAAAGTTCCACTTATGAACCTTTAAAACCATTTCATATCTCAAATCTATCATGAACTACTTAAAATATTTGGATTGAAAATGGTAAAATGACTTATAAGACATCACTAATTATTAACTAATGATGAATGTGAGTTATTGTCTTATTGAAGTATAAAATTGTAAAACTTTTCAGCAGTAAAAAATGAGTTTTATTTTTTAAAAGAAAACTACCTCAAATAGTTTCTAAAAAAATCTAGTAGTTACCTAAAAAGATTATTTCGACTCCCCTTAATATGTGGTTCAAGTTCCGCCACTGCCACGCAGGATAATTCGTATCATTAAGTTTAATGGGTAATTGAGTGACAGTGTTAAATTCAATGAGGGAGAAGTATTGGCAGCGGTGATGTTGTTAGATGATTCAGAAGCCATTGGAGGATCGACAAAAAAGGCTATTTAATCTTGAGAAGCTCTTGATACCATAAAGAGAATAAAATAATTGTATATTGTATTTCAAAATTCTCAATTTGTTACATCTAGGTACGACTATATATATATATATATATATATATATATATAGGATAACAATAAGATTCAAATACCCTAGACCTGTGTTTGTGTGTCTTTGTTTTTCGTCTTAGATCTTAGTTCTACTAGTGTTTTTTTTTTTTTTTTCTCGAAAGTTCTACTGGTGTTTGTAAAGGCTATTATAGTGAACTTTTTCCTTGGAGCTAGCTCAGCCCACATTATTTTTTTAAAAAAATGAAACTTCAAAATTGTCTCAGAACTATATTTTTCTCTCTTAGTCTTAAAAAAATTATGAAAAATGGTACTTGAACTTTTCTCCATTTTTTAAAATAATTCTTGAAACTTTTTTTCATCATATTTCACATTAGTCTCTAAATATAGTTTAAGGATAAATTTGAAGAATTGATAAAAGTTAAAGAACTACATTTTATAAATTTATTGTTTGAGGATTAAATTAAAAAAATATTGAGGAATGATTTTGGGGATTTTTTTAAAAAAAAAACTTGTGATGCCGACCATGTCATGTACATGTAAGGATCCTTTCCTGCCTTTCTATCCTCTTAGAAAATTAAGCTACGGAATAACTACGGATTAGTTACGGTTTTTGTTTCCTAGTTATTCCGTAGCTAATTTTGCTAGAGAGAGCTGGATACCGTAGCCGGCTGAAGAGGATCAAATCCGCCGTGTACAATGCTTAATTTCTCGAATCTTAAACATGATTCTGTTGAATTAAAAAATAAATGAAATCAGATGCATGCTCTTGTCTTTTCAATAAACTTTACTTTCAAATCTGAGTCTACATATTTTTTATATAGATATTGATTTTAATATTTAAAAGGAATATAGAATTAATATTTTTTTCTCACTTGAAAGATAGGTGACACTTTTTATTTTTTATTGAATATTGAACACGATGATGATGACTCTGTCCAGGTCTACAAATTAAAGCATATATTATTTTTTTAAACCACCTATATTATTTATTAAAAGTAATCACGTTAAGTTGGGAATATTCACATTATAGTAGAGTTAAAATTATTTTCATGCATAAGACTCAAACTCGAAAATTTATTTAAGAAAAATTAAATATATACCTCTCAAATCAATCCTATACAACATACTTTTTATCCTATTTTTTTATCATATCATCTATAACATCTTATATTTCTCTATTTTTTCTTTTTTTCCCTCTACTTTATAGTATATGTTATTTTACATCTTTAAAGATGTACAAATAACATTTCACACATAATTTTAAAAATCAAGTGAAAATACTATTATTTAAAATAATATTTGTATGGAATTATCATTATTTAATAAAAGGTAAAAATAAAATAAGAGACTACACATTTAAATACTACATTTACAAATTTGTTAAATATATCTTCCAGAATAAAATATGAAATTATAATTATTTATTAAAAATTTAATAATGAATATTGTAACCTTTTTCGTTAATTTTTAACATTATAAAGTTGCTAATCAATTTAAAAACGATGAAGTTTATGTTTTAAGTCTACACCTATTATTTCTGTTTTATTTTTGTTTTATTTTTTTAAATTATACCAGTTATCATATTTTTTATTTTAATTTTTTCATATTTTATTCTTTATATTTTCTTTTTCACACATCATTTTTTTCTTTTTTTTTCATCATATTATTAATTACATTTTTCATTTTCTCTTTTTTCTCTCTATCACTCTCACAATTCAAAAAAAAAATTATTATCCTTTTTTTCCTCTCATCATCATACTACTCCAAAAGCTATCTGCCAAACATTTTCCATAATTTAATGGTCCTAGATCTATGCCACCCGTAAAACGTGGTTGCCCTTAGACCATAATTTGTTGTTATTTGATTTTCTTTTTAATGACAAAACATAGGTGCACCTGCGCGATCCATTGACTAATGACTACGTTATGTTATGTTATTATGACTATGTTTTATATCGCGCACCTGGCTTTTCCCTTATATATATATATTCTTTGATGTCAAAAAAATTGTTTTTCTTCCCGTATCATTATATTATTTAGATTAAAATATGTTTTCGTTACATATAAAATACAACTGATTTCATTTTTGTTCTTATAATAATAAATCTAATTTTACTCCTCACAAAATAAGAAATTGACAAGAATTAAAATAAAAAATGAAAATATTTACAAAAACTAAAATCAAATTGTAAATGTATTTTACATGAATCAAAAATTAATTTCATGTCACGTTTTTGTTGTTTTTTGAGTACTAAAACAGAAAAAAAAAAATCTTTTTACATAGACAAAAAATTATATATATTTTACAAAATCAAAAACATATTTTTTTTCACTTATTTATCATTTTTTATATGAATTTAATTAATATACAGTGTTATCATGTAACGATTTACTATCACATTACACCTCATATATTATCTAATTCATTAAATAATACTCCTATAACAAATTGATAATACATCATTAGATAAGATGATAATATAGAATTTTTAAAATGTGAGTGGATATACATGAATCCTTCCCATATACGGCTCTTCCACCACATCTGGGTTAAGACAAACATTTTGGTTCTATATATTATTATATAGTGTTGCACTAAGTGCCCATTGGTAGGAGCACCTCACAGCACAAAACACAATGCTACTCATAATCTTTTCCATCTTCCTCATACTATTTCTTCATATCAAATGGTATTCCAAACCCACTAAAAACAAAAACTCAATCCCTGCTCCTCCAAAACTCCCCATACTAGGAAATCTCCATCAACTTGGCGCGTTCCCTCACCGCACGCTCCAATCTTTAGCTAAAAAATATGGGCCATTTATGCAGATCCATCTAGGGAGCGTACCAGTTCTTGTGATTTCATCTGCTGAAGCCGCGCGTGACATAATGAAAACCCACGATCGCGTCTTCGCAAGTAGGCCCCAAAGTAAATTCTATGACATACTCCTCTATGATTCCAAAGACGTTTCAGCAGCTCCATATGGTGAGTACTGGAGGCAGGTAAGGAGCATCTCTGTTTTACATCTTTTGAGTGTAAAAAGGGTTCAATCTCTTCGTGCCGTGAGAGAAGAGGAAGTTGCTGTAATGATGGAAAAGATAAGGCAAACTTCTTCTTCCTCATTAGCAGTGAATTTAAGTGAATTAATCGCTACAACTATCAATGATATAGTTTGTAGGGTGGCTTTGGGAAGAAAGTATGGTGGGGAAAATGGGAAGGGATTTAAACAGTTGTTGATGGATTTTACAGAGTTACTTGGTACTTTTGTTGTTGGAGATTATGTGCCTTGGCTTGAGTGTTTGAGCAGAGTTTCTGGAGTGTATGGAAGAGCAAACAGAGTGGCTAAACAGTTTGATGAGTTTTTGGAGGGAGTGGTTGAAGAACATATCAATCGTCAGAAAGAAGCCAGTGATAACGAGAATGTTCCTTCAGATTCTGATGGCCGTGGTGATTTTGTTGACGTTTTGCTTTGGATCCAGAGGACAGACGCAATTGGCTTTCCCATTGACAGAACCATCATAAAGGCTTTGATATTGGTAGGTATCCAAACGATTACCGTTCACATCTTTTTTCTCGTCCTGACCTTTTTTTCTTTTCCATTACGTCTTTCACTCTTTCCTTCTATATCCTTTCTTTCTTTCTTTCCTTCCTTTATGCACTTTTCTCACGGCTCATAGATAGGATTGTTGATAAAGGAAGAAAAATGGGAAGGGTTTTAACAAGAAGAAGAAGCACCATGTAACGAGCCTTATTGGGTGGAACTTATGCAGAAGTATATCTAGGTGAAAAAAATAGTATGAATTAAAGAGGTCAAATGCATTTAACTTCTCCATAAGTTAAAATTAATTTTCGTAGACCACCTACTCCAAAAGCTCTCACATTTAACTTCTCCAAAAGTAACTAATTTTAACTTATGGAGAAGTTAAATTTATTTGACCTCTTTGATTCATATTATTTTTTTTACCTCAAAATACTTCTTTAGAAGTTCCACCAAAACATGCTCGTAATAGAGGGAGGGAGGGCTTGCTATATATGCTTCTCCTTCCTTCACTTCCATTAATTTTTCCACCCACAAACTAAAATTAACTTGGTATATCTTTGGGAGTTTAGGGGGAATGCAAAGAGGAGGGGGGAGAAGAACTTTGTAGGCATTGTTTCATGGGAAATTCTAAGGTACCCTGTTGTGAGAGAAAGCTTTGATACCTTCTTTGATCAATTAATCAATTTCTCTCAATTTTCTTAAAAATGATTTTAGTATTTTTACAGTTACAGGATAATATTTAATTATTAAAATTTGTATTTTTAATTTTTAAAAAGATTTTTTTACCCTTGTAACCATTATCATGTATTTTTATTGTATTTTCCTGTTTTTCACATTTTCATTTGTAATACACATATATCTCATTTAAAATCTACTTTATGTCTTCGAAATAATTTAGGATGTAGTTCACGACTTGTTCTTATGTAGTTTTGGCATTTATGCCTCCATTCAATAAAAAATAACAAGAAGGCACCAAAACCCTCTCTGCCTGGAGAGTACCAAATTGCGACCCTTGTTTCATTTGTTTCAAGAATCTTCTTAATTTCTGAAAATAAAAAAATAAAAAATGTGTTTGAGTGATTATTTTTATTAACTATTTTGAAAATAAGAAAACAAAAACGTGGATAAAAACTAAAATTTTTTGGGGGTAATTCAACATATAATGCATTGGTTCACGGTTCAACCATAGTTGAATTGTGATCGAACCGGTAATAATTAAATATATTTTTTAATATTATATAATATATAAGATTATAAATTAATTTAAAAGATATTATTATATGTATTATAAGATAAGAAATTAATAATAATTGACTAAATAATAAATATTTATCTATAATTTTTAAAGATTTATTTTTATTTATCACACAAATATTTTAGATTAAAAAAAAATTGAAAATTTTGAAAATTTTAAAATGAGCATGTCCGATCGGTTTCATGACCTCGATTTTTTACCCGTTTTCATTTGTTTACAATTCTAAAATCAACCATTTTTTAGAGTATATGGATGGGACATCAGATTGGTTGGTCAGCCGGTGCGATTTTAATTACTATGATATAAACATACCCTTAAGAAATTTTACCAACAAACTGTTTCCAATCTCCTTTATGATTAGTTAAAATTTATATGAAATAATATTAAATTAAGAAAATTCAAATAGAGACCCACTCTCTAATTGTTGTACATGCATGTGGTATATTGTCTATTATTGGTTTTTTTATCTCCATGTGTTGCACGCAGAAATATGAGAGTATTAAATTTGATTTTTGATTTTTTATACTTCATTCTTTTACATCTCATGTCATATTAATGTCTTTTTTTTTCACGGTCTTATATCATTTATTACATTTTTTATTTTTTCTTCTTATTATTTTTTATTTCTCTCCTGTATGCCCATCACCCCATTTAATTTTTGGGTATCGAAAGAAATTATTATCCTACCAAAGTAATATATATGATGTATTGGCACCTTCTGGACATATATTTTTTTTTTCCTACTTTTAGTTATTTAATCAGCCCTCTTGATTTTGCCATTGAAACTTGATTAAAGGTCATATAAGAGATGATCAACGCAAAATTTGTTGCTACTTGCTAAAATGTATAATATAGAAAATATGTCTGCCAGTAGTATTGAATTTATTAATTCCTCTTTGTCCATTATTTGCTAAGTGTCCGTTATCAATGTTTTTATATTTAATTTCTCATTTTAAAAGTGAACGATAACATTAATTGCCATTTTATCAATTATACCCTATCTTCATCTAATTAATCAATAAAAGAGATAATTATATAGAAATAACTTATTCAAGAGATAAACATACATTGAAAAAGTAAGTATTAATTTTAACATAAAAATTATAATAATAATTATATTTTTTTAATCTATGTATAACTTAATTAAAGAAAAAAAAAAGAGGGAGTACAAACACCTAGCTATCACAAAATTTATTGACGAATTCCGTAGAGTAGTAATTTGTTTATGCTCTATACAACATTACAGGTCATTGTTTTACTATTGTTTGCATAGTGGAAAGTTCGATTCCTAGCTTAGAGAATACTATTATATGCATGAATTAAAAAAATGCAAGCTTATTATGTTCTACTTAATTTTTAGGCTTGTTGGCTGTAGCACAGCCAAAACATTAATGACCATGGATTTGTGTATGTTGTAGGATATGTTTTCTGCAGGTACGGACACTATATCTACCTTCCTAGAATGGGCAATGACAGAACTCTTAAAGCATCCAGATGTCATGAAGAAACTGCAAGATGAAGGTAGGAAAGTTGCTGGTAATAGAACACACATAACTGAAGAGGATTTGGGTCAGATGCAATACTTAAAGTCAGTGGTTAAAGAAACTCTACGGTTACATCCCCCAATTCCATTACTAGTCCCACGAGAAAGCATGCAGGATATCAAACTGAATGGCTACCATATTGAAGCTGGTACACGAGTAATGATCAATGCTTGGGCCATTGCAAGAGATCCTACATACTGGGATCAACCTGAAGAGTTCAAACCTGAGAGGTTCTTGAATAGTTCAATAGATGTCAGAGGGAATGATTTCCATTTGATCCCATTTGGAGCAGGGAGGAGGGGTTGCCCAGGGATAGCGTATGCTATGGTAGCCAATGAGCTTGTGCTAGCTAACCTTGTCCACCAATTTGATTGGTCATTACCTGGTGGAGCTAAGGAGGAGACCTTGGACATGTCTGAAACAGTTGGCTTAACCATGCATAGAAAGACCCCCCTTATGGCAGATGCAGCTCCAAACAAGAATTGATTTTAGTTTTGTTTTGGAGTGGGTGGGTGGTGTTTGTAAAGTAACAAAAATAAGTTGTGACAACACTTTTTGTTCCTATGCTACTCATATGTCTTTTTTAAAGGAATTCAATATATATTAAGGTGAATTATTAAATATTACATATTACTTAATTAGTTCCATTTTTTTGGTCAACAATTAGTTCCATTTAATTCACTTTTTAAATACGTACTCATTGGGAAATTAAATATCAATATATATAATCTCTCTAGTACTTTGTATAATAAAATATTTTAAATTTAATCACATATGATGATGAAAAGATGTTTTCATATATTGATTTTTTAAAAATATTACAACATTTTAGTGTTATCTTTATCTCTATTTAAAGTTAAAATTTACTTAATCTTGCATGTTAATCAAAATCCGAATATTAAAAATGTTCAAAAGTCATGAATAGCGGTGGTAAATATGGTTGGGTTGGGTGAGTCTTTTTTAAAGTTTGAGTCTAGTCTACCTCCTGAATATTAAGATCCAGACAAATCTATTTAAAAATCCAAGCTTGACCTATTTACTTGTATAGGTTTTATTAAGATCCGACCAAACCTATTTAAAAGTCTCCCTTTAATTGTCTTGAATGTCTATTTGAAAGCTTCTTTTATGATAAAGTCTTTGAATGTGATAAACATATATTTGAATATGGATTTGACCCTTCTAAAGTGAGCCTACACTTTAGAGAGGAAATTAAGTCCATCTACACCATTCAATTTTTTTAATGGTTGAGATTAATTTAATACTCTTAAAAATAAAAAAAAGAGTAATCCTAATTGACTAATTCTCATTCTCGCTACGTTTCCTGATATTATTCTCGCACCGGTATTGCTTAGAACCGGAATGAACTGGTGGCAAACCGGGACAATTCACGGTTTGATTTTTAACACCGTAAATGCACTGTTACTAAATAATTAGAGAAGTGAGCTGAGTAAGGTTTAAACTCATGACTGGCAGCTTACTACAGATGCACTTTAACCACAATGCCAGCAACATCCTTTGATATATATATATATATATATATATATATATATATATATATATATATATATATATATACTCATGACTGGCAGCTTACTACAGATGCACTTTAACTACAGATGCACTTTAACCACAATGCCAGCAACATCCTTTGATATATATATATATATGCATAATAATGTATATAAAGACACTTTAAACTTAAATTAAATGAATAGGAATCCATTTCATAAGGGAAACCATGTAAATAATATATAAAAATATAATTAAATGACCATAAATTATATTTAAAAATTTATAATATGATGTTTATTATTAATTTTATATTTTATAGTTGTATATAATATTTAAAAAATAGATTTAATTGTTACCGGTTCGACCACGGTTGAACCAATAAACCGTGAACCAGTGACTCCACCGATTTAATCACCGGTCCGGTTTTTAAAACATTGATTCTCGCTGTCACTTCTGAATATCTTTCTCACGTAAACTAATGCTTTCAGTACGTTTTAGATTGCTCCTGTATCGTAAATCTTTTTTTCAGGCAAATAGAATAATCCTTTTGCATCGTTGAACAAAGATTTCTAAGTAACTGGTATGTGACCTGTGCCTTTGCATGGGTAAATTGATGGTACTATTTATGTTGCTCGTACTTCGCACATGATACAATATTAGTTATTATAAATACTTATAAATTAACGTAAATCAATAAAATTTTTATAGAATTCATTTCATGATGCTAGTATAGAGATGTTGATTGGGATAATCCTTAACAAAAGTCAATATTCTCTCCAAGTTAGCGACGATGGTAGTCATGTCCAGCCTCTCCTTTCCCTCTAAGTTAACCCAATGCATGAGGTAAAGGAGATTGTTCTGCTTAGTTTTAAACTTTTATAATTGTTCTGAACTACGATATTAATAATGAAGATTTATATGTGCGAACTACATATTTCTCTTTTAATTTTTGTTTTTATGTAATGAAAAATCAGGAATATATGATAAGAGAAACTGTTTTAATATAATAAGAAGAAGAAGAAGATTAATGTATGAGAAAAAAAAAGAAAAGAAAAATGATAGGAGCAAGATTACCTCTTGTGATTTATAAAAAAAATTACTTTTGTAATGAAATAGATTAATAGAAACGAATAATTAGAGAAATGTTTTAATATAATAATAAAAAAAGAAAGTATGATAAAAAATAAATGAAAAAATAAGACTGCCTCCCATGAAGGATACCTGTGATTAATTACATAAAAAACCACTTTACTAAAGTGAGAATAAAGAAACCAAAAAAAAAAACAAAAGTTTGAAAACACGACACTTGTACTATGGAAATAATTTTAATATAGAGCAAATAGAATAAATAAATTGAATAAAGAGGGATATAAGTTAAAACATTGATGAATAAAATGGAGAGATAAATGATATATTAAAAAAAGAGTTTAATTACTATGCACTGTCAGTGTGAAACAATTTTACACAGACATCCAATAATTTGTTATCACATCATTTAATGAATATGACACCTCAAACATTTTAAACTCATTAATAATGTATCAATACATTATTGGATGACTGTGTAAAATAGTTTTACATTGACAGTGTGTAATTATTAAATTCTAAAAAAAATCACATTGAATTTAATATAAATAAAGACATTTATTATATTTCTTAATGTGTGTTTTTATGTAATAAAAAATTGAAAATGGATGATGACAAAACTATTTTAACATTAAAAAAATAAAATTAATGTGTGAGAAAAAAAGAAAACGTAGGAGCAAAACTGTCTTCCGTGAAAGATACTCGCGTTTCATTAAATATTTCTTTTATAATGAAATAAATTAATAGAAACAAATACTGAAAGAAAACTTTCAATATCATAATAAAAAGAAAATGAAAGTGACAAAAAACAAAAGAAAAAAGAAAATGACAAGAGTAAGACTGTCTCTCGTGGAGGATATCTGTGATTAAAAAAGTCACTCTACTAAAATGAGAATAAAGAAACTAATAGAGAAAAAATGGATGTTTAAAAACACGCCACGTGTACTGTGGAACCAATTTTAATATAAAGTAAATAAAATAAATAAATCAAATAAATAAGAGATATAATAAGTTAAAATGTTAATGTTTAAAATAGAGAGATAAATGATATATTGAAAATCACATTATTATTAATGTAAAATAACACATTTATTATATTTCTTAATATGTATTTTTATGTAATGAAAAATCGGTAATGAATTATGACAAAAATTGTATTTACTTTTCTTAATAGTAATAAATAGATAAAATAGATAGAGAGACAAATCTTTATGACTTTTTATTTTTTGTTGTAAACAATCTTCATGACTTACATTAAAATTTGTGTTACTTACTTGTTTTAATTTTATATTTTTGGCTGTAAACAATCTTCATGACTTACAATTAAAATTTGTGTAAACAATTTTCAATCAATGTATCTTTTATTAGCTATTATTATTTGAACAAAAGTCCCGTCCAATTAAACCGTTGGAAGGGAATGCAGCAATGGCAAATTAATTAAAAGAAATATATTCCCACATTTCCAACTTACCAGTGTTGTTGGTAGATCAATATAAAAAGTATTATGGCACAAAAGTATTATTTTCCAACTAACCTTATTGTTGGTAGATCAATATACACAAAGACATAAAATGCAAGAGCATAAATGCCTGCTTTCTCAATACAGACAAGAACTCCCGGCCAATAGCTAATGCTCTTTTGTCATAGTGAGATTAGTTTATACCTTTTCGTTCCTAATTAAATGGTATAACAGTTGTTTGTAATAAATAGTACTGCTCTTATAAATTTTTCCTAAATAATAAAAAATACTCCATTAAAAATAAAAACAAAAAATTCACTTTCTCTCTTTTTAATCAGTGTGGAGAAATAGGTGTATATTTCCAAATGTGGTTAAAAACAGATTAATTATGAACCTCTGTTTAGAAAACCGGACCAGACCGGCCGGTCGGACCGGAAAACCGGTGAACCGGCCATGTGTCTGGTCCAACAGAACCACAAAATCGGCCTTGCAGAGAACTGGTCCCTAAACCGGAAAACCAGTAAAAAACCGGTAAAACCGGTCAAAATCGGTGAAAAACCGATTGAATCGGTCTTTATAAAAAAATTCAATTTTTTATTTTTTTATTTTTATTTAATTTAAAATACTTTTAAGATAAATAAAAACATATTTTTGAGAATTATACATAGATATTTATTGTTTTACCAATTATTTTTATTTTTTTGTTTTATAAACCTTATAATAAAGTTATTTAAACAAATTTATAGCTTCATATATCTTAATTTCTTATAACTTTGTGTTATTTTATTAATTAAAATATTATATAATATTTAAAATATATGTTTAATTAATACCGGTTTGACTACGGTTCAACTACGGTTCAACCATTGAACCGTGGACTAGTGCTTTCACCGGTTCAATTACCGGTTCGGTTTTTAAAACATTGTTAAGAACCATGCTATTTATTAGAATTATTAAAATTCTGTTATGGTTATCAACTTTCTTTTATTGTCCTTTTAGTTTGTTTAGAGTTAATTAGTTGAGTCTGTTTTAATATAAATAATTTTAGTATAAATAATTGGTTGTGCCCTTTTCATTTTGTATCTTTTCAAATTAAATCAAATGAGTTTTCTCAACTCTTTCTGGCTACCTTTGGGATGATCCATGGGAGAACCCATGGTACTCTTCTTCAACCTCCTACTACTATCCATCTGCTCCCCCTCCTCCATCTTATTTTACTAAGATGGTATCAGAGCTCCATCCATGGAGCTCACCTCGCTTCAAGAAGAATGGTCGATGTTCTCTCAAGAAGCCATCGCTGATTGCAGAGACTCTCGCTACAACATTTCCATCTTTTCAATTCTCTCAAGAAACCCTCATCTGTGCCTTTGCTTCATCTCTATGATTCTGCATTTTTCATTTCTTCCATCACACAGATACCGTGCTTGGAGGCTTCAGAAGAAGGTAACAAGAACTCTTCTTCGTCTGTTGCATTGGCTACAGAGACTGTTTCTTCTCTTATTATGCTGCAAGAATCACCACCAGACTCTCCTTCAACACCACTGGAAGAGAAGAATGAGTCCAATAAACACTCTGTTCTATCCTTCATGCCTGAAATCCACAAAGAATGTGTCACAAAATTGGAGTGGAAATCATCTTCGAATCCTTTCAATTTTGGCAACTTCAAATTTATGGATCTTTCATCTTCTTGCAAGCTCAAAACAGAAACAGGGATACGCAAAATCGACAACCTCCGTTGTGCCAGGGACGAACACAGTGGCTGCTCCGCCCTCAAGCCCCACCGGCTCGAGGTTCTCTCCGGCACCCCTTCCGTTCCCGTGATCGTGACGGCTAATGACATCATTCATCCGAGGTGCCAATACCAGAACCTCTCCGAGAAAGAGGGGCAGAAGTGGAAGCTACATGAGGATTTACAATAGTGGCTGATCTCGGCGGTGCCGCCCCCCACCGCTGACGAAGGAACGAATCTGGTCATCGATCTCGCACTGAATGAGAATATGGTAAAGGTAATTGTTGAAGGTAATGTGATTCCCAGTTTTTTAGTGGCGCTAAATGTGGTTATTAGAGATTTGGTTAATCGATACGACGCTCATCTTCGAGCTGGGACTCGAATTCTTCGAGCTGGAACTCGAACCATTGCTCACACACACCTTCGAGATGGGACTCAAACTGTTGCTTCTCAAACATTGCTTACAATCATTCTCGAATATTCTCTGGCATCGCTAACCCCCGCACTTGCTCAGGTAATTTCATGTTTCAGATTTGCCAGAGCTGATAGAAAGACTCAAGGGCGTGAATCCATTGCTGCCAAGCTTGTAGAAAATTTAATTTCAGAAGCAGATGCAAATTATGTTCTTGCTTCTGACCTCCACTTTGGGCAGTTCATGGGTTATTTTGATATTTCGATTGATCATATGTACGGACAACTTGTTATACTTGATTACCTCGTGAGCAAGACTATTTGTGCAAACACATTGCTAGTTGTTTCACCAGATGTTGTAGGTAATGTGAAAGAAAAAGTAGCAGTTATGGTACATGACATGATTGATACTGCTGGGATTGGGATTGCAAGTGCAGTTGACCTGTCTGATCAAATGCCTCTACAGGATTCAATGGCTGAAAGAATTTTATATGCGGAGAAGGTGTTTGATGAACTGCCAGAGAGAAATGTAGTTATTTCATTGTTGTTTTCTTTTTCTTTTGTCAATTTCTTTTCTTGGTTTCAATTTGACATTGGTTGATACCAACTACCAACTTGCGGAAGGGTATTAAAATTATTAGAATTTTGTTATGGTTATCAACTTTCTGTTATTGTCCTTTTAGTTTGTTTAGAGTTAGTTGAGTCTGTTTTAGTATAAATAATTGGTTGTACCCTTTCATTTTGTATCTTTTCAAACTAATCAAATGAGTTTTCTCAACTCTCTCTGGCTACCTTTGGGATGATCCATGGGAGAATCCATGGTACTCTTCTTCAACCTCCTACTACTATCCCTCTGCTGCTCCTCCTCCATCTTATTTTACTAAGACTATTCCCCCGTTAATCCTAGATACATTAGTCAATTATGTTCTGAATGAGAATTGCCAAGTAGATTCAACCCCCATACTCATTCTCGTTCCTCTCATGGAGGTTAATTTCTATCAGAAAAGCAAGTTGATTATTATCAGATTGCATATGTATCTGAACATTTATCAGCATTCCTCTTGTTTTGCACCATTTTCCTTTCGTAGCCAGTTTTCTTTTAATTTTTTCCTTTCCATCGAAGTAATATATATAACGTCCAAATTTATTAATCAATATCACGTTGCACAAGAAAAATATCATGCTCAAGATTCTTAAGGACAAATAAAATATTTTTACTAAAAGCAAAGTTACATCTTCGATTCTTCATATAGCACAACAAAACCAAAGATCTCCAAAGCCTAGTTTGCTAAAAACCTAGTCTATAGAAAGCATACACTTGTGCCTCATTTAATTCCGACAACCATGAGCACATAATCAGACCAGGTTGTGCTTGGAACTGGATCACCTGCAGTTCAAAGTAAGATGTATAAAAACATGAAGATGTAGTTACATATTACATCTTAGCTAGGCCAAAAGAAAAAAAATGAAGCTATATTAAGGGAGGTTGAATGTGATCAAACTTGAGAGCAGAGTGAGGGAGCAGAGAAAATAAAGAGTTGGTGAGTGTGTTGAAAAGTGAGCATATATATGGTTAATAAACAAAGCAAGCATACATAATTCCCTAGAATTCTTCTCCAGGTGGATTTTTTTTCAAAGAAAAATTATGAATAGCAATGTTCATAGCACAAGGCAACTAGTAACTACTGCTAATTTCAAATACGTGTGTGATGACATGTGGGAGCAATCACATGAATCACAACAATCCCTTTCATAGTTGCATTCCCTCTTCCATTCAGAGCATACACTCCAATGAAGTTGAGGTTCACTAAAAATATAAATAAATAAGACGAAAGACCAAAGATATTACTTTCAACCTACATAACTGATATACCATTGATTTCCCTCTTTACATTTTTGTTTTCCGTTGCAACAAATAAGTTATTTGGCCTGAGACATTCTCTTATACATACTAATAAAGGAAAAAAATAAGATCAGCATTATCAAAAAGGGAAAACAAAAATAGAAATAGAACAGACCTCATCGTCATGAAGCGACACGAAATCGTGGATGAGGTTTCTAATTTGGAATTGAAGAGGTTCACAGTTTCCTAAACCTTAACCTTTTTCTCTGCTACCCATTTCTTGGTCTCTTCAAATTCATTAACGAACTTAGTTGCATCTCCAGCAGCCTAACACGCAAACAACAAACAGTTACAATTGGATTTAGGATTTGCAAATCATATCAACTGATGTAACTACAAAGCATCTAAATGCTTAAATGGTTTGTATAACATTTTTAACTTAACCCAATAAAAAAATTCACTCATTAACAGACTTAGTAACAGAGTTGACAATATCAACTATTTTATATGATCTAAAAGATCATCAATCTCTATCTGTCAAAAGTAATAAAAAGGAAAGAAGCAGAACAAAGAAAGATAGAAAAACCAGTCCAGTAGCTCAATGTCCTCTGCTAATTCATTCTTGCATAATAGATAGAGCTACTGAGTTGTCAAGCAAAATCATGTATATGTATCATTTCAGTTTTGTTGATTTCATAGTACGGTTAAACAGGCTCTTGTGACTTTTAGAAATCTCAGCAGGAATAAGATTGAACAATGATAAAAAAATTAACTACATAGCAAATAAACATGTGACCATGTAACTCCATCAAACACCATAAGGTCTTCATCATACTGGTAAAAGGGGTTGGGGGATAAAAGTTAATGATATTCATTTATCAAACAACACATAATCAAATCCACTATGGCTTGTCATCAACATATATAACCTAAATTTTCAAGCCCCCAATCACCAATATATTCCTAGAGATTGGCTTAGGTGAACTATCCCTTTATTATTCATTATGTATTGTTCAGTTACCCAAATTTATTTACTGATTAGCATACTAACATTCTTGTATCTCTTTATGCATACATGTACAGCAAGGAGACTGTTGGACAGTATGAGAGTCACACTGCCTTCACCCTTCCTGGACTCTACTGTGTTGTACATGGACACAAGGGATCTTGAATGGATAGACAAATAATATGTTTTCACAAATAGTATGCTAAGAAAAAAAAATCTATTCCATTTAATTTCACTAACTGTATATACAATAATTTGATCTATTTAACTATCTAGTAACAATATACCTATACCATCCAGGTTTGGGATGATAACATAATTGAGACAGCAGAAGAAAGGTTCTATGATTCGAACAGAGATGACTTCGTTAATGCAAATCTACAGAATATTATAGTAATATTCCATTTAACAACATTTTTGTTATCATCAATCTAAGGAATTGCCTATCAGACTTGATATTTAGTTCAATTTTTCTGAACTATCATACTTGCAAACTCCTAACATGCATTCGAATATGGAAGAGAAATAGTTCACATCAATGCTTATGCATTTACCTTTATTTTTGTTCCCAAGGTCGAGATGGAAACAAAGTCATGTTTGTAACTATTTTTCCAAGCAACAATGAGGAAAGTTTCAAGAGTCAGTCATATGAAGAATGTTCAAAGTAATATATATATATATATATATATATATATATATATATAAAGGCAAAGCACAAAGTTCTTATTCAATATAAACCCCTCCATATTGTGCTTGATACATCTCCAAATTAAATGATTGTTTCCTGCAACTTTTCACGTTCTGCTATTTTTTCCTTAAAGATTGTTTCCTGTAACTTCTCATGTTTTGCTATTTTTTTCCATAAGGATTGTTTCCAACAACTTCTCATGCTTTACTAATTTTTCAAGTAGGGGTCATAGATGAATAAAGAAGGATATGAAAGACTTTCTCTTTCACACTTTGTCTTTAATGTTATTAACTTAGTCCTTTCTATTAATTTCAAATTTAGTAAACTCCATAAGTTTCCTTTGAGTTGGGTGCTTGGATAAAGATGGATATGAAAAAATAAAAAAATTCCATTGAGAATGATTGTCCCTATATCATTGATTAAAATTTAGATATAGTATCAATCAGAGATCTATATTAAATCATATTCCGTTTAAAAGTGCTAGTATCAATCGGAGATTCTCCCTATATCAAATGATTTTCCCTTCTACCTCCTCCAAACAGTTCAAATACACCATAATCTAAAAACAATCCTAGAAAAGAGAAAGAAGAGAGGTAAAATAATGCATCAGGATTCTTTTATCTTCAGATCACCAAATACACCGGATGCCTACACTGCCTAATACATCAGGATTCTTTTATCTTCAGATCATAACAGAGCATGTGCAATTTCATCTCTAATATTTTGTTTTCTTCTCCCTGTAATACATTCTATTAAAAATTTATGAAGTATATAAGTATCTCAGGGATATTAATTAATACAAATATTGAATAATATTAATATTTATATTTTTTAAAAATAAAAACCTTTTATTACTATTTAACTTTTATTTTTCAAATAAATATCTTAATAGAGACGCATCTTACTTGTTGTACAATAGAGATATATCTTGTGAAAATAGAGTTGTTGTCATTCTTCTTGCTATTGAAACCACCGGTTTCTTTATCATTCTTTGAACTTCTATATGATCAAGTGCCTCAACTTCCATTTTAACCTTCACAAAAGGGGAAAAACTAGTTAACAAAATTTTTAGATCACAAATCTATAAACTTTTGAAAATTTAAATTACTTGTTCGGTCAAATTCGGAGTAACGACACCACAAACAGTGACTTCATTCACATAAGGAGGATTCACAATCTTGTTGGAATGTTGGCTTCTCTGCAAATGTGAGTCCAACAAGCTGAACTAAAAGAAGTAGAAGTCATTTGGATCTCTAACACGAGAGAAGCAGCAGGATGCAAAGGAGAAGCACCGCAAGTGATCAGATTTGTCACCGTCCTTGACTCTGATTCTACAACCACCTGGGAGAATCCCCTTTGGCTAGCAATCCAGAGGTCGTGGAGAATACCCAAAGCTCCGCATGAAGAGAATAGCAAGGCCACAACTTTCCCGCAAAAAGCTCCATGTGAGAATGAGTGAGAATTTAAGGGGAAAAACGAATTGGGTGGAAAATCTTTTACCCTTGAGCTGGGAGATATGAGGAAGAGGAAGAGATCAAAAGAGAGCCAAAAGAGTGAAGAAGGTAGAAGAAATATGCATAATGAGAACCTAGAAAAATAACAAAAAAAGGGTGAAAATTTTGAGCGAGATATTAAGAAGATTGTAAAATTAAAATTTTGAAAATCTAATAAGAGGATAGGACATATTACTAACAGAAAAAAGTTTTTTGAGACAGTGATACAGGAACAATTTTCTGACTTTTTTAGTAAAAAAGAATTTTTTTTGTTTTGCTCACAGACATAGAGAAGAACATATGCTTGTGAGCATTGGAGTTTGTTGAAGCCACAAGAAACACTGGAAGGAGGTGAATAGTATTTTAAAAACTTTACGCTAACTTTTGGAAACCCCTTTTTAAGATTATCTTATTAAACAATTAACCTATACAGGTTATTGTGAAAAACTCTTTTGCCAAGGTAGTGAATAATATCAGAGTTACGCGAGGGCTATTGAAAGAGAGTTTTTCAGAGACTTGCTGAACTTGATAAGTACAAATGTGCTTTCTGAGATCACTTCAGATGATTTAATGAAAACATTTTAAACTTGTTTAAACTCATTTTGATAAGTAAAGAATTCAAAAATAGAAAACATGTTGTTTTAAAAATGATTTTCACTAATGTATTAAACATTTCAGAAACTTGCTGGAAAACTGATTTGTTAGAGAACTTGCTGAACCTACTTCAGAAGGTTCAGTAAGCATTCTTGCATAAAATGATTTTACTTTTCAGATTCTTTCTTAGTTTGAAATAATCAGATAATAGCGAAGTGTAAAGGCTAAGGGTAGAGAAAATAGCTTCTGAAAATATTCAGACGATGAGTTTCAGTCTGAAGTTTTGATTACCTTCTGAACTGGATTCAGACTCAAAGTAGTTTGAAAACGAGTTTAATTCAGAAGTAAAGTTCTTACTTATATACTTTTAAATCCCCTTAGTTAGATGAAAACTGAATTAAAATAGCTTAAGGGATAGAGAAGATTCAGGCAAGAATTTATCCTGGTTCACCCACTAATCCAGTGAGCTACATCCAGTCCCAAGGCAAACCACCACTGGATTTTCCACTATCTGAACACAGATACAAGTATTCTTTTATCATCAAGCCTCTTCAGGCTCTCAACCGAGTATTCTTTCTTAACCAAGCCTCTCCAGGCTTAAACCAAGTATTCTTTCTTTACCAAGCCTCTCCAAGCTTAAACCGAGTATTCTTTTTTAACCAAGCCTCTCCAGGCTTTAACCGAGTATTCTTTCTTAACCAAGCCTCTCCAGTCTTAAACCAAGTATCTTTCAGCAGGTTGCATTATTTTAGCTTGATTTAGCTTCTCTTCTTAGGGATGCTTTCAGCGAGTTCCTTCCTTCAACGAGTTTCTTCTTCAGATGTTTGATATTTTCTTCTTCATTCTTCAGGAGCATGTAGTTTATCTTCATTTCAGCTTTCCCTAAATGTACTTTTTTCTTTTCTTCTAGACTCTTTCTTTGGTTCAGTAGGTTGGTTGATTTTTGGCAAGTTCTTTTCTTCAGCATATTGCCTCTTTGTTCTTTATTCAATATGTCTTCCTTCTTTGGCCGGTTACTTCTCTTTAAGTCTATCTTTGCTTCAGAAGGTTGAGCTGCTTCTGCATGGTTTATAGTTTATTTGTTTGAAATGAATCATCTGAAGTATGCTTGCATCTTCTGAATGATTGATCTGAAGTATGCTTGCATCTTCTGAATGGTCTGAAGTATGTTTGTCTAAGACAAAGTGATGTTCTTTTGATTGACAGACTTTCATGGATTTTAAGCTTGTCTTCATTTTTGATTCCACAGAAATACTTCTTCTTTCCACATTTTCTTCAGATGGTTGGTCGGGTTCATATAGTTGCTTCAATGCTCTTGTTGCTTTGTTCTTCTTTAGTAGATTTCTTCTTTCAACGTTTCTTCTTGTTCAAATTTGCTTTGTCTTTCTTCGGATTTCCTCTTCCTGTCTTTTGCTTGCTTCTTTGGCTATCTTCATCTTTTTGTCTTCAGATGGATGTTTCATCCTGTAACCTGAACCATAATGCACAAAACAGTACCTTTCTCAGTAGAACCTGTTCTTATATGATCTAATTTGTTAATCATTAAAACCTGAGGCTAATGAGTCTTAAATCTAATTTAAATACTTAAATTAATTCTGAGACTCAGCATTCTCCCCCTTTTTAATGATGACAAATTAGATATACAAATATCAGATAGATCCAAATTGAGTATGTTTTTCATAATGATGATTTGGGTTGGAAAACTCCCCCTAAGGTGGACAATATTAAAACTCCCCCTAAGGTGGGCAATAGGCAATTTTTACCAAGACGCTTGAAAATATACTTGAATATATATCTGAAAAACATTTACTTGAATATATATATATATCTAAAAAACATTTTCCTTTTTTCTTTTTAAGCTTATGGTTTATCCGAAAGAAATTTGTTTAGTTATATTTCTTCTCCCCCTTTTGTCATTATTTAAAAAGGTTTGATTGGATAAACAACTTTTAACAAGGTTAATAAGGTTAATGCAATGTCAATATGATCAGATTTTAAGAAGAATATCACTTTAGACCAAAGCAGCTGATTTTAAGATGCACAAAATAGAGATTACTAAGAGAAAGATCTTTATATTATTTAAAATTTTTAAGAACATCTTGAAAATATATCTTAATTGCATGAAAATATATGTTTATCAACGCTAACTCTCTTGATTCCTATGATAGGCTGAGGCGTAGCCTTATCAACAGCTTCCTCTTCAGTCTCAGCTGCCGTTACTTCTTCAACCTGAAGCCTCAGAAGTGCCTCTTGAGCCTGTGTCTGTTCCACAACCGTGCATTGAGCATGCAATCTCCTTTTAACAACTGGAACAATGGAGGTGCATCATTTAACACAGTGTTTCGACCACCAGCAACAACCTTTATCATCAAGACCACATTTGAAGTGGTTCCCTTCATAAGATTGGTTATTTTGGGATCTACCAATGGTCTTCTAGTATGCTTGCGATGCAACAAGATCTCCATGGTCCAAGCATAAAGGGGCAGGTATTCCAAAAGAAACCTTTCCCTTGCTTATCATTCCATACATCATCCATGGGAGATCGATCTTCTCCAAATCATGTTCCAGGGTCACCTCTTCTGTTTCCTCCCGCTTCTTCATTATCCCTCAGAGAGCATACACCCAGATCTCATCCAAAGTGAAGAAGAAGAACTTTGAAGTGATGAGTCTGTATTATCCCTCAGACATGTTTATAGAGGGTTGTCTGAAATATGCTCACTTATCTAAAATTTCAGATAAGTAGTTTTCTTAATAAATTTTTCACAAAGATTAACCCAAGTTTTATAACCACTATATTATCCCCTTTGTTATCTTAAAAGCAATTATAAGAAGGATAATGATCAGAGAACTTAACTCGGACTTTATCGGTTTCACTCTCTATCATTATGAGTTATGTCCAGTCCCAAAGCAAACCAACTTCTGGAAATACAAGAATACTGATTTTTAGACGCGGAAACGTAGCAACAGCCAAAAAAACTGTAGCTAGTAGCAATGGTCTGGCCGACACTACGTCGTCGCTACATCATTAAATGCAAAGTTCTAACCATGTATGTGCAATTAATACTTTATGACGGCCTGACCGTCGCTAGGTTTTTTCATGTAGCAATGGTTTGGCCCTCTTTTGTCCCTCCCCGCCTGATGGGTTTCTAGCAAGCGAACCAAAAATCCAGTAGTATAATAGTAAGAAAAGTATTGTATCCACAGGGAACGGTCAATTCACGTATAGTCGTGATCTATTTATCAAGGGAAAACAACGGATCTATAAGAGTATTGTTGCGTAAATTGTAAATAGCAAATAAATAATCAATTAAATTAGAAAGGAAGAGTTAGAGACACTTTACTTGGATTAGGATTGAACTTCATATCATCACACCCTTTGTGCATGTAAAAACTATCTATTATTTTAGGTTTACTCTATAATACCGTAGACAAACTATATTGCTTATGACCCCGAGTTACCAGGCGCCACTCACACTCAAAGATAATCCATGCGGGCTCTCCCAAGCGACAGACTTACCCTCAGCTTATTTGTTCTCTTTATTCCGTTTGTAAAAGAACTAATTGATAAACGAGGCCTAATCCTGTAGACGCACCTTCATTAGAGTACTCACACTAACCATCACTTATCAGGATACATCTATGTGTCGGTCCTGGATTGACAATCAACTAATCCTTTGCTATCGATACTAAGGCCTAATCCTGTAAACGCCCTTCGCTAGAGTACTATCACTACCCATCGCTCATTAGTAACGCTCATGTGTCGGTCACAGAGTATCGAGTCCTCTTATTCAATCAGAGTTTGGGTTTCTTCAGAATCCGCTCCCCCATCCTCAATCTTAGTCGAAACTAGCCTATAACTCCGGCGCAAGCGCGGAAATTAGGAATTAAGAACATAATAAGATTACCAATATTATAGACAGAGAGCTCAGGAAATAATAAAATAGAGTTTACATACACTTGGGGATAGAATCAATTACATCCAATCCTAATGGAGAGTTAACTACACAAGGTAGCCATACAAACCACCGAAGATGCTGTCACCATCTTCAATCCTTGTGAAGCGCTCCTCCTCTCCTACTCTAAAATTAGCTTTGGTGCATTATCACTGAAATATAACTGAATTACAATAATCGTGCACATTTTGATCTGGTACTATGAGGTTCTATTTATAGGCTAGGGAAAGAAAGAAAATTGGGGAGAAATCTATCTAAAAATGGCAGTAGGGCAAGAATCAGTGTGATCTGCGCTTCACCCTGCGCTACAGCGTAGCTTGCAGCGCAGGTTCCAGAGAGCTGAGCTTCACCCTGCGCTGCGCAGAATGCGTCCTGCAGCTTCAATCTTTCTCTTTTTAATTTGATCTCTCCCCGAGACTGGTTTTGGCTGATTTGTCTTTCCTTGTTTCCCTTTTCTTGATGAAATCCTTGCATTTATTGAGCATCTTTGATTTATTTGGGAAGGTTGTCTGCAGAATCCTTGTTTGATTGGCAGTGATCTCCTCATTGATTTCCTCAAATCTTCTTCAAATCTTTATTAAATGTCTTCAATCAAACTCAAATCTTGCAGACATCTCCCTCATTTAATGCTATCTTTCCTTCAAATCAAATCTTTGCAATATCCTGCAAAAATCATCAATATTTCTATTAAAATAGCATTAAATTCAAATCTAAGATTAATAAATACAATTTATCTAATATTTAATAAAAGGGATTAAACTGGGGAAAAAATACCATTTTATCCTTGAAATGAACTAAAAAGTGCTCTAATTTATCATATGATTTTCACTTATCAAATTACCCCCCAACTTAACTTCTTGCTTGTCCTCAAACAAGAAACCTCTTTGCAATAAAAAAAATCAGTTCTATCCCCTGAATAACTAAAATAAAAAACAAATTCAAGGAATTTTTCATCATCTCCTTGTTAAGCAGCAGTCACTTTCCAAACATAAGAAAAAATTAGGAGTAAGAGATGTTACCAATCCTCAATCAAAATAGAACACAAACATCAGTCAAACTTCTCAAAAATAGCAATTAAAACAGTAAGTGATAAACCAAGGAAATATCTCATTCTCACGGGTAAGTGTTTCCCTCAATCTTTTTCACCACCATTGAACAACTAGAATTGATAGTCGTTTCCAACATCTAAACCTACAAGTAGTTAACATGGACCAAAAGGTCTTTTCTTTGGTTGTAATGAGGCTGGGCTATCAAGAAACATGGTCTTTCTAGATATGCAAAGAACACTTTGAATAGAGAATATCTTGTGATTGTGCTCGGGACTTCTCTCCATCTGCCATGTCATTCTTGAATTGTCTCCCTTTCCCAGCTGGCCTCTTTGTTTGAAGAAGTACTCCCCCCAACTTATTCAATTCCACACTTTTGTGCAGATATTGTTTTTTTTTCAAGCCGTTTCTTTTTATATACAATAACATAGAGAATTTATTGAGTGAGTATTCTTCTTTGTGATTTCTTATGCCTGCTCTTTGAATTCTTTGACCTTTTAATTCACCACCCTTTTGTCCCATCTTGTTGTGTTGCACCTTGCTCTTATCCCAAGTGTGATGGGACATGGTATGATCATTAATCATGGCTGGGGTGCATTCAAAAGAAATATTAAAGGCTCAAATGGGAAATCAAAAATTGGAAAAATTTAATCAAGGTTGGCTATTTGGCACTGAGCAAAATATTATAATCACAAAATATGCCTTTATCACTTCCATATCTTCCACTAACAAGACAAAATTCAGAAACTCAAGCAATAACAGTTGACAAGCAACAGTGAAAAGCTCTCAATTTCAGTGTTTGGGCTCTCAGCTCACCGGTTATTGGCTAAAATTCCTTGATAAAGCACTTAATGGTTTTAATTAACTATTCTGATAGGTTCTCTTGAGAAGTATCCTAATCCTAATTGATTATGGAGTTAATCACAAAACCTTATCATCTTTCCTAATCTGGTTAGTTAAACCACTTAATTACATAGAATTTGAAAATTTTACCTTAAATCCTAATTCCTAAGGTCCTAAAATTTTTAAAATTCTAAAAATTTTAAAAAAAAATTGAAATTCAAAACAAAAATCCTAATTAACTAAAAAAAATTCTATAAAATAATAAAAAATAAAAGAAAACTAAAAGAAAGAAAACACCAGTATTAATCTTCATCCTCTGTATCCTGTAAGTCCTTGTCCAGCTGCTGCTCCACCTCCCCTGGATGAATAGGCCTGTCCCCAGGCCACTGCAAGAATATCCGGAACTCTTCAAGCAACATGCTTGGGTATGGGTCTAATACTCCTGATTGGTTTGAGGTCAATTGGTCTTTATAGTTTGCAACAGTCTGTGCAATTCATGAAGAACATGGAAGCCTATCATTAACCAATTTGCATGCATAATTCAAAGAATTAATATTTTCACAACAAGAGTTCAGTGCACTTGGTAATGACTTCCTAAAAACAAATCATACTCATTTGTTTTGAAAGCATTCAATCAATCCATGGAAAGTGAAAGTTCAAGATTTTTGAAAGAAATAGAGCATAACACTTTCAAATTCAATAACGCACAAAACAAAGAGCAGTCCATCAAACAATTTTTTCTTCATGTTCCACACAGCCAAAATCACATTCAAGATAGCAATTATCATCAGTATACATAATCCTAAGGTTGCTACCCTAAAGTGCAAATCATAGAGTAAATGAAGATTTCAATTGGTAAGAATTAAAGAAAACATAACTGAAAGTTTCAAAATTGATAGAAGTTTGTGAGTGGAAAGAGTGGAAAGAAGAGTTTAGGAAGTAGAGAAACAATACATGAGAAAATAGAAGATTTTTGAAAATTTTGTACTGCTGCGCTTCACCCTGCGCTACAGCGCATGTGAAGCGCAGAAGTCAGTGACTAAAATTGCATTCCTGCGCTTCACCGGCGCTACAACGCAGGTGAAGCGCAGAAAACAGAATGTAATTTTGCAATTTTCAGTCACGTTTTTTGCTGCTTCCTATTATTTAAGAATTTTATTTTCCACAAACTTATTCCAATCAATTTTGAAAATTTCCTAAATCCTAAAAAATGAAAAATCCTGAAAAACAAAATAAAGCTGAAAACAATTAAAAACTTAAAAATCTCTGGGTTGCCTCCCAGGAAGCGCTTGTTTAACGTCTTCTAGCTCGACCCCTGTTCTCTCAAGGTGGCTGAAATGAAATATTTTGATGAGCTCGTGTGCTGCACCCTTCCTTTCTTTGGCCCATATACCTCCCCATAATCTTGCCTTGGAACAACCTGTACTGTGAAGCTTTGATGATTTACAGTTTATTGTTCTCAATTTCTTTGCTTTAGGGGGGTCTTTGATATGGAACACACCTGACCACTTGATCTTCAATTTAGCTCTAGGCTCAGAATCTGATTCTCTTGGCTCAATTCTTCCTTTCTTTGCTCTGGTCAGGTCAGTGTATTCGCAGACCTTTCTTTTGTGAGGTCTGGAAGGATTATCACTTGCACCATGCCTTTCTTGATCTTCCTCTGGAGGACTGGTTGGATAAGGCAAAGTCTTTGGTCTTGGTACTACTTCCCTTCCTTCCTCGGGCTTTGATTCTCCATCTCCCTGTTCACTTTTTTCTCTTCCTCCCTTTCACAGTCAATCTCCTCTTTAAGCACCATATGTTCTGTTTCCTCTTCTTCTTCTTCTTCTTCTTCTTCTTCTTCTTCTTCTCTTCTTCTTCTTCTTTTCTTCTGTTGCACCTTCTTCTTCCTTTTCTTCATGAACTTCTTCTGATACTCTTTCCTGTGCATCTTCAATTTCATCTTCTTCATCAGCCAGATTGTCATTGGTTTCCTCCCCTATCAGCTGAACAATGTCGTCACACTGTTCTTCAGGGTTGGGTAGTGCAATTGCTGAAAACTGCTTGATCATATTTTCTATCTCATTTAGTGTGAGGTCAACGGTTAGTCCTTCTCTTTCATAATACAACTTAAATTGTATAAATTCCTCCCACTTGTCTTCAATAAAATCGTCACTATCTAAATGACTTGCTGAGGTTTGTTCTGACTGTTGGTTGGCTCCTGTTTCTTTTAATTGCTCCAACAAGGTGTGTGTTCTTCTTGCTTCTTCTATTTCCTTCTGAAGTCTTAACTCCCTTTGTTCCGCCATATGCTTTAACAAAGCGTCAGTGTTTCGCCTTCACTCTTCGCTCTTTCTGAAATTGTATACTGCTTTGATCGAATTCTTCCAAAAACTCATAAAATTGTGAGTCTCTTTGTTGATAGGAAGAGTAACTTTGCTGTTGTTCAAGAGAAGGTTGCATACGGAGTGAAACATCATCTTAGTGCCATCCAAAATTCTGATTCTGGTAACTTCTCCAATCCTGTGAAAAATTGTTAGAATAATTGTTGTAATAAGAGAAGTTACCTTGAATCGGTGTATGAGAGAAATACTCTGGTGCTTGTTGTCTAACATAATCCCCAAGGGTTCTCCTTGGTTGATTTTGCCATTCATAAGCCATTTAGCATGTACTTCACTTGGGGTGGTTGAACAGAGAGTGTTGAAATTGTCTCCTTGAGCTCTGCTCCTTTTCCTGTTACCTGTCCTCTCAAGGATCTCAAACAAATGTTAGCTTAGGAGAGTGGAACACAAATTATTATCTTTTTTTAAATAATAATAATAAATAAATAAAATAATATTAATAATAATAAATTTTTTTTATTTTTAAAAAGAAAATAATTAAAATAAAATAATAAAATTTTTGTTTTCTTCTCGACTTCTCCCTCGTCTCTTTTCTTGTTTCTACTTAGTTCTTCCTTGATGTCCTTTTTGTTTCTGGATCAAGTTGTAATTGATTGGGGATACCTGGTCTCTCAAAAGCATAAACAAGAAACTTTGAAAAGGGTAAGTGTGGAAGAGAATTTTAATAATAATAGAAAAACTATAAATTTCCTAAATAAAAAATTTCCTAAAATAATAAGAAGAATAAATAAATGAAATCCTAAGATAGATATGACTTGATAATTAGACCGCCAAGGTCTACACGAATTGGAAACCGTTTCCCGACAACGACGCCAAAAATACTTGATGGGTTTCTGGCAAGCGAACCAAAAATCCAGTAGTATAATAGTAAGAAAAGTATCGTATCCACAGGGAACGGTCAATTCGGTATAGTCGTGATCTATTTATTAAGGGAAAACAACAGATTTATAAGAGTATTGTTGCGTAAATTGTAAATAGCAAATAAATAATCAATTAAATTAGAAAGGAAGAGTTAGAGACACTTTACTTGGATTAGGATTGAACTTCATATCATCACACCCTTTGTGCATGTAAAAACTATCTATTATTTTAGGTTTACTCTATAATACCGTAGACAAACTATATTGCTTATGACCCCGAGTTACCAGGCGCCACTCACACTCAAAGATAATCCATGCGGGCTCTCCCAAGCGACAGACTTACCCTCAGCTTATTTTGTTCTCTTTACGTTTGTAAAAGAACTAATTGATAAACGAGACCTAATCCTGTAGACGCACCTTCATTAGAGTACTCACACTACCCATCACTCATCAGGATACATCTATGTGTCAGTCCTGGATTGACAATCAACTAATCCTTTGCTATCGATACTAAGGCCTAATCCTGTAAACGCCCTTCGCTAGAGTACTGTCACTACCCATCGCTCATTAGTAACGCTCATGTGTCGGTCACAGAGTATCGAGTCCTCTTATTCAATCAGAGTTTGGGTTTCTTCAGAATCCGCTCCCCCATCCTCATTCCTAGTCGAAACTAGCCTATAACTCCGGCGCAAGCGCGAAATTAGGAATTAAGCACAGAATAAGATTACCAATATTATAGACAGAGATCTCAGGAAATAATAAAATAGAGTTTACATACACTTGGGGATAGAATCAATTACATCCAATCCTAATGGAGAGTTAACTACACAAGGTAGCCATACAAACCACCGAAGATGTTGTCACCATCTTCAATCCTTGTGAAGCGCTCCTCCTCTCCTACTCTAAAATTAGCTTTGGTGCATTATCACTGAAATATGACTGAATTACAATAATCGTGCACACTTTGATCTGGTGCAATGAGGTCCTATTTATAGGCTAAGAAAAGACAAAGAAAATTGGGGAGAAATCTATCTAAAAACGGCAGCAGGGCAAGAATCAGCGTGATCTGCGCTTCACCCTGCGCTACAGCGCAGCTTGCAGCGCAGGTTCCAGAAAGTTGCGCTTCACCCTGTGCTGTAGCGCAGGTTGAAGCGCAGAATGCGTCTTGCAGCTTCAATCTTCTCTTTTTTATTTGATCTCTCCCCGAGACTGGTTTTGGATGATTTGTCTTTCCTTATTTCCTTTTTCTTGATGAAATCCTTGCATTTATTGAGCATCTTTGATTTATTTGGGAAGGTTGTCTGCAGAATCCTTGTTCGATTGGCAGTGATCTCCTCATTGATTTCGTCAAATCTTCTTCAAATCATTATTAAATGTCTTCAACCAAACTCAATCTTGCAGATATCTCCCTCATTTAATGCTATCTTTCCTTCAAATCAAATCTTTGCAATGTCATGCAAAAATCAGCAATATTTCTATCAAAATAGCATCAAATTCAAATCTAAGATTAATAAATACAATTTATCTAATATTTAATAAAAAGGGATTAAACTGGGGCAAAATTACCATTTTATCCTTGATAAGTGAACTAAAAAGTGCTCTAATTTATCATATGATTTCACTTATCACTGCCTCCCTGAGTGTTTTTGATCGATTAAAACCTCTCCCTCACCGTTCGTGGAGGAGGTCACCGCCGTTTGCCGCACCCGCTGTCGTCTAGCCTTCTCTGGCGGCCACCAGGTAAGTTTTACAGTTTTAAAGGTTAATTTTTTAATTATTTTTATAATGATTAAGATTAGGTTTAATTAGTTTTAGTTACGTTTATAATGATTAGGATTAGGTTTAATTAATTTTAGTTATGTTTATGATGATTGATTAATTTTAATTATTTGTATTGATTATATACAAAATAAAAATTTATTAATATTTAAAATATATAATAAGAAATATCACATGAAAATAAATATTTTGGTCTAAGGCTCATTAATATCTAAATTAACAGGGTGAAATTATACTTTTTCACCAAAAAAAAAATTATACTTTAATTATTTTTTAATATAAGTTTTTGTTGATATAAATGTTTTACAAAAATGTTTTTATTTTTGGTTAAAAATTATTTAAAAATAATTAATAAAAATGACTATTTATTTGGATTGTGATTATATTGATAGAAGTTTCCTTTTCAAGCTTTCTTATAATATTTTTTCCTCGAGAATAAATCTTTAAATATGTTTTCATTAAAAATAATAATGGGCTTTTGTTTTACAGGTCTACATAGTAACTCACTTGCTGATTTATATATTTAATTGTGTAGTCTAATAATACATATTCATGTATTTAATATGTTGAAAAACAATACTTAGAAGTTGCATTCTTTTATTACTAATTTAGTGCTATGCTTAACTTCATATGCTACAAAAAAAATATTTTACCTATTAATGAGTTTTTTCATGTTTAGACATAAGTAAGGTTAATAAATATTATTTTTATTAATAGAATTTCACGTGCCCCGTACATTGCACCGGTACCCTATTAGTGTGTGTATTATATATATATATATATATATATATATAAAGAGTTAGAATCAATTGACACCAAGTATCAAACATGTAGAGTTACATCAATAACTTTTGAAAAATGTGAATTTGACCAATCCAACCGTTGAATCATATTATATTACTTTCATGATCCTGTATATCAAATTTTAGATAATTTGGACATTCGTAGGTATATTATCTAATAGTGGACTTTTACTTATATTTTTTAAAAATATTATACGTTAAAATAATTTTTTTATGGTTTATTAGGTTAAAAAGACCAGAACAACAAAAGAAGGAAATTACCTAACTAACCCTCTCATACTAGGTCCCAGCTACATAAAAAAAGAACAGAACTAAAGCAAAGCAAAGCTAGGAATAGAATTAAAAGTCCTAACCCTAACTGAAACCTCCAAACCCTCCTTAGCAAAAGAATTAGCTAAGGAATTAGCTTCTCTGAGGTGCTGCCAAACACCTCATCCAACCCTTTAGAAATGTTCAGGATGATTATAGTGTTAGAGCTTGGATGGGTTGCAATACAACCATTCTTCAGCAACCTCACAACAAGCATGGAATCAGATTCGAAGATCACCTTGGAGAAGCCTAGCGTTTCGCTAATATCGCCCCTCTCCTCAATCCCTTGAGCTCAGCTTCCAGAATAGACACATCGCCTAGATGCTCACAGAACACTTCAATAAACGCTCCCCACTCATCCCTAATCACCCCACCGCAGGATGCAATCTTTTGGGACTAAGATCGAGCTCCGTCAGTGTTGATTTTGATCCAGCTCGTATGGGGCGGGCACCAACGAAGATGGTAAGAGTTCGAAACTTACTGAACATTAGGGCTTTTATTGTACATTGTATTAGCTTCCAATATCGCCTTAGATTGGCTAAAAATTTGGTTAATTAGAACCTCTGTAGAGTTTCTAGTGTTGTTGAAAACAATATTATTTCTATGCATCTAGATTGTCTCAAGAGCACAACCAAAGATCAGAGACTGCTACGTCTGGGGGATTGAGACTGCTTGCTATGAAGATTATCTATAAGCCACTGTGAAAAGTCCTGTGATGGAAGAATCTGGCTTGATCCTGCAAGGTAATCACTTTCTCGCATATGCTTATGCTTTCTGCACCATCTCTGAAAGATATAAGGATGTTTCTGATTCTGAATTGCAAAGAACATAATGATCATCCATAACAATATTCTATTTTCCCTCTGAACAATTTTTAGTAACAGAAAAAGAAGCTATTTTCCATATTAATAGGTGTATCCTTTGAGGGCCCTGCCAGTTCCATATTCCTGTTGAAAAGAGGGTTATTTGAAGCACTTGAATATGTTGTTAAAGGTCATAGGCGATTTAATGGTAAACCAACCATCTAAGGTGCACTTCCAAGCAATAACATCATTGCTACTACCAGGAACAAGAGGGTTCTGTTGGGCAATTATTTGGCAAATCTCTTGTGGTATAGGTGCTGGAAAACGCTGAAAATCCCAATCCCCAAAGCAATAATAAAATGAGCAATGGGCATATTAAAATCAGTAGGATTAATAGACTCTTAGCATAGGTGTTAAGCCTATCATATTTTGGATCCAATTGTCCTGCCAAAATTTAGCCTCCTCACCATTATTTATTCTCCGCACAACAGTTTGAGATAAGATTCTCCCAGTTCTCACAAAACCCCTTTCCAGAGATTAGATTCTCCATTTCTGTGTTTAACTCTAGGGATGGTAGATTCTCCACAATTGTACTTAGCCCGAAAGAACCTGAACCCATAAATCATTAGGGTTGCTTGATAAGGGCGCACCCAACCTTCATCATATAGGCTTTATTAACATCTCTAGCACTTAGACCAAAGCCACCAGTCAGTTGGGAGAGCAAATTTTATCCCAATGAACTAAATGAATCTTTCTTTTCACATCTGTATCACCCCAAAGAAACTTCCTGCAATTTTTATCTAGATCGTCACAAATAGATGATGGAAGATAGGTGGACTACATTAGGCAAGTAGGCATTGCATTCAGGACCAACTGAGACAATATGAGTCTACCAGCAAAGGAAAGGTGCCTAGCTTTCCAGGAAGATAGTTTCTTTTTTGTATGATGTAGGACTGTTTGGAAAGATTTCCTAGTGACCTTGTTTGATGAATATCCACTCCAAGATATTTGCCCATGTCATTTGTCCTTTGAAACCTAAGAGCTCCTGAGATTTCTTCCCTAACCTGCATACACACATTAGGAGAAAAGAAAATTCTAGTTTTTTTCCTTACTGACTTTCTGACCCGAAACTCTTACAGAAGACATCCAGGATAGTTTGAATAATTTCAAACCTTTTCCATGGAAGCTTTTGTAAAGAGAATCAGGTTATCAACAAAAGCTAGGTGAGAAATTTGGGTCCTCTCCTTCCTATTTTAAAAAAGGTTTCAAAAATTTGTATTCCACAACTAAATTAATCATTTGAAATAACCTTTCAATACATAAAACAAAAAGGTAGGGAGAAATAGGGTCACCTTGTCTAATGCCCCTTGAAGGGGAAAAGGGCTAAAGAGCCTTACCATTTAAAAGAAGGCGCATATTAGGAGTAGAAATACAGCTCCAAATAACAGAAATTAAAGATTCAGGAAATCCAATATCATAGAGAGTATCTTTTACAAATTCCCAAATAAGCCTATCATATGCTTTTTCTAAGTCAATTTTTATATCCATCCAACATTTTTTTTTTACCTTTTTTCCTTCTCATAGAATTAATAATCTCTTGAGTTATAATAATATTGTCTCTGCTTTTTCTGCCATGAATAAAACTACTTTGATGGGACCAACTAAGTGGCCCATTAGGTTTCTAATTCTCAGATAAATCAACTTAGTAATTATTTTATAAGAAACATTACATAAACTGATAGGTCTATACTACTTAAGATTAACAACAGTTTCAATTTAAGGAACCAGAGTAATTAAGGTGTCATTTAGATTAGCAACAGTCAATTGTGGAAAACTGTGTTTGAGAGGAAAAGTATCACAATCCCCTTCATCCTGAAAGAGCTTCTTATAAAAATTAGTGCACATATTTTCTAATTCATTAGGGTCAGTGATCCAGTCACCTTCTTCATTTTGTAGGCTAGCTCTCTATTTTATTTTCTTACGTCTAGCCACAGTAACACCATGAAAATACTTAGTATTACGTTCTCCAAACTTAATCCACTTACTCCTAGATTTTTGAAACCACAAAAGCTCCTCCTGAGCAGCTACCTCTTCATACTCACTCCAGAGTTTTTTTGTATAAGTTAGGGAGACTAGGGTCATTAGATATACTCATTTTCTTATCAATTCCTTCTATCTCCTAATGAGTTTATTCTTCCTGTTAAAAATATTACCAAAAGTATCTTTGTTCCAAACCTAAACTCTATCTCTAAAGTGTGCAATAGAAAAAGGCAAATCAACATCAGTCTTCCAATTATTTTCCACAAAGGATGGGAATTCAGGTTGTGATAGCCAAGAAGCCACAAATATGAATGACCTTCTATGTCTATTATTAGGTAGTTGGTAATCAAAATTCACCATAATTGGGCAATGATCAGATTTTAAAAATGGAAGATGTAAAACAAAAGCATTAGGAAAACTCATGCGCCAATCCATATTAAAAAGAACTCTATCTAGTCTATCATACAAGTTACCTCTTCTCCATGTAAAAGGACAACCAATGAACCCCCATCCAAAGGCATCAATTATTAATCATATCTTTAAAATCATTTATACCTCTAAGGCAAGGATTGCCACTACCACCCTTTCTTTCATTTGTATTGCTGATAGAAATAAAATCTCCTAGCACAACCCAAGGTTCACTAATATTCTCAGCTATAGTTTTGAGGTCATCCCAAACCAGATTCCTATTTATATGTTGAGGGCTTGCATAAATAGATGTTAACAGCCAAGGATCCAGATTACTAAATTTAACAGACATATGAATGAATTGAGAGGAAGAGGAAATAATATTGATGTTCCACCAAGAACTATCCCACAGAATTATTATTCCCCCAGCCTGCCCAGTTGAATCCATAATATGAAAGGAGTCAAAACCAAATTTTCTTACTTGTTTAATAGCCCTGGAACCACTAGCATGAATTTCCAATAGGAACATAAGATTGACCTTATATATTTTTCGAATATCTTTAATCAAACTAGAAAAACCTTTAGAAAAAAAATACCTCTACAATTCCATGTGATATAATTCATGGATTATTATTAGATTGGTTGGAATTATTTTTTCCATTCTACACATCAGTGCCATCCTCTAAGACAAGCTCAGAATCAATTAACATAGAAGTAGAAGAATTACCAGGATCTGGAGGTTTGGGGTTAATGGAAGAGTGCAGAGAATCTGTGATGAGTTGGTCATTAGAGTTACCTGCTGACCAGCCTCTCTGATAGATCTCCATCTCTTTCTCCGAACCCATCTTTTTAATCAGCTTTAGAACATAAGCATGTTCCTCCACTTTTGTTCATGACTTTTAGTTGATGAGGCCCTTCCTTTCCTTTCTGGAAGCTTACTAGGTATAGTGTACAATTGTAGCTCTTTGCTTTTTTCTTTAGGCTCATTTACAATAGCTTTAGGATGGGTATGATTTCTTGATTCTTTTGCTATCTTCCCTGATGCGGATGACTTCGTCTGCAAGTCTTTTTTATTTTGCTGACTGTTTTTTCCTGCTCTAGGATCTCTGATCCTAATCACTTTCTGCTCAGGGGCTTGAACAGGCCTAATAACATCATTTTCCTCTGCATCTGTATTATGCTCTGTGTCTTCTAAGATATTAAATCTTGACCCTGTTGCTTTAAACCCCTTATCCTTATCTTTATCCCGGTTCTCAATAATTCTTCTTCTTGGGGTGCGTTTAACCAACATCCATGGATCATAAGGATTATCTTGAATGTTTTGATCGGGAATGGCCTTATTATCTTTTGTTTCTGCATGAAGATTCTGCTGAGCAGGAGTTTCTAATTTGGTTTGAGGTCCCTGGTCCTCCTCTTGTCTAATAGTTGTAGAATTAGAAATTGCATTAGAGGGCTCAATCTGTCTATCTTGACATGAATCATGCCTATGACCATATTTCCCACACGTGAATGAAGACCTTCGTATTCAATATTCAAAATGTATCCAAGAATATTAAT
The DNA here is from genome assembly GCA_026901365.1 of Sesbania bispinosa. Taxonomy (NCBI): domain Eukaryota; kingdom Viridiplantae; phylum Streptophyta; class Magnoliopsida; order Fabales; family Fabaceae; genus Sesbania; species Sesbania bispinosa. Next base: position 472,082 of record QLOH01000177.1, read on the forward strand.
CTGAGGGATGAATTGTTTGGACAAATCTATTTCCACACAAATCCTAGCAAACCTTTCCCTAGAATGTATAAAGGTAAGTTTCATCCACTTTCAGCATAGTACCCAGCAGATTGCCTATTCTTTCCAACAGATTGTAGTTGTAGAGCTCAATAGGCAGATTTCGGATACGGACCCAGGCTGCAATCTTCCTTACTTTCTTAGCTTCTTCCAAGAAAAAAAGGTCTCCATCTTTGGGCAACTAAATAATGATCCATTATCATCCATGGTCCATCGAACAAAACATGCTTGTAGTCCTCTTTATCTATGAAAAAAAATCAAAAAAATAATCTTGCGGCATATCAATGAATTTGATAGGAGACTTACAGGCCCGATTTCTTCTTAGTCTGGATTCCAAAAATTTTAGCGAAACTTTTTGTTGAGTCTCAAATATTATTAAGGAAGTTAATAATGTTTAATTAGTCTCACAATCCTAAGTTTTAATGGATAACAAATTTGGTTAAAAGATTATTATTGAATTAGAGCAGATTCACTTGAAGGTATTTTTGTTTCAACAATCCTTCTAAAGAGCAACCTTCTGATATAATTCAACTCTACGAAGTTGAACCTGTTGATATAAGGAATTCTCTGAAGAGCTAAGTGAAGGGAATCAAGCATGTTGTCAGGGTGCAGTGGAATAAATGGATTCCCTCCCTTGTTATGATCATTAATGCTAAAACACGAATTAAGGCATAAAAGGCATGAAACATAATGACATACCTTATGAGTATTGTAAACGAGGCAATAACAGCCACGTCTCTAGTGGTGTCTACGCCAACAACCGTACTAGGAAACCCTCCTCAACTCTGCTAGTAGCCTTAGAGAGTAAGAGCGATTGCTCATGTGTACAGGGTAATGCATCTTATGCTATATTTATAGAGTGGTGGCTAGGGTTTAAACCCTTCACTCTATTAACCCTAACATATATGGGCCTGACCCATTATGTTATAATCCTAATCAAAATTAGAATTAATATCTTTCCTAGCGACTTGTTGTATGCGTGTGACCCAATAGGCTTTTAATATTTGGTTATGATATTAAATAAAACCCTTTTATATTTAATATCATAAATAGTGAGCGGTATCTAGCAATACTTCACTACCCAAATATTGAGATCATCAACAACTTTAACGAATCCTATTTTATGATAATAATTTATATGATTTGTCCCTTTGTCCAAATATCAAATTGAACACAAGGGCATGGAATGTGTCAACCTTGTATAGTTCAATTTATGTTTTCCTTGATCCCCAAGTAGACTGTACAGAAAATAAACATCTCATGTTTATCCTCCTGAGCATGGCCATGCATTTTGCAGTCTCACTTTATCAAGAGACCTATAGATATAACTCCTGTTACATAGGAGGGACAAATCCGATCTAGGTCACTCACATTCCTCCACATAATTTATTATATGTCCAAATACTAACTTTATGATCACCTTGTTACAGGCAATTTTTGATGATATTCAAAACACATAATTCTTTATGTAGGAATCGTAGTGATTTCAGGTCAAAGGACTTCATATAACATTTATCAATTTAAGAAACGTTCATGACACTTATGTAACAATCCATACAACGATCTTAAGATGGGTCTGTCCAGTACACTATTACTCTTAATATGTACTTATGTGAGCACATGATATCTCGTATCCATGATCCGTGAGATGTGATCATCAATGGATTCACATACTAGTCTAAATGCATCTTTGTCCTAAGATGATACTTGACCAGGGACTATTTTAAGAATAGTTCTTCATAAAATCTCACGATCAAGTCATCTACTTGATTTCTTGTGAAGTTTGAGCTTACTATTCTAAGGACATTAATTGTATTCTTAAAAGAATGAATTGCCTTTATAAAATAATATGATACATGTGATGGATGTTTCAAAAATATATAAGTCTCTAGTGCATATAGCTAACAGTAAGACCTGCTGAAGACCTTTCTACCTTCTGAAGTGTTACAGTATCTGAAATTAAAGAAGGTTTGCTGAAGACCTACAACGTAGAAATTGGCTAAAGTCAGAAGGATCTCTACTCAAGACTTTACTACATCATAAATGTCTTCTGCAAGTTTGCTTGTGAAAAGGTTTTCATAAAATCTGTTTGAAATTATAAAACACTATTCAACCCCCTTCTAGTGTTTCCTGTGGTTTCTACAGTTGGTATCAGAGCTGAACCTCGGGTTAAGCATCTAACAGTGCTGAGGGAAGAAGATCCAGATGGAAACCTCAACAAGCTACAATGATTACATCTCTGAAGGAGCATCTGTCACTAGACCTCCCATGTTTAACAGAAGAGATTATTACTACTGGAGAGAGCACATGAAGCTGTTTATAGAGAGCAACAATATTGATCTCTGGGATATTATCACTGATAGAGACTTTATTTGTAACATCCCAAATTTGGGACTTAGGAAATTTAATAAGAGGCTTAGGTGTTGGCTTAACCAGAAATCAGAGTATTGTGGAAGTAATGAGCAGTGGGAGCCTAGAATGTGAGGTTACAAGGAAAAGGATGGGTTTAGGGCTAGGAAGTTGATTAGAAGGATAGAAATGGGTTAAGAGGTTGAGAGGGGAGGATGGATTACAAACAAGAATAGCGAGATTGGTAAGAGTTTATGGATGTTAAGGGAAAAATTTGAAGAGATAATTAAGTTAGGAAGGTCTTTAGGCCTAGCAACCCTACTAAGGATGAGGCTTCATAGTTGGGGAATGGAAGAAATTGAGGGAACAACGCTTAGGAGGTGGGAAAAAGGAGAAAATAGAGTTTCTATCTAGGGTGCGCTCAAGCGCACCTGAAGCGCGCTCCAGCACGCAGGGTACTGAAAGGAAATGGGTCTCTGACCCTTGTGCGCTCCAGCGCACTTTAAGTGCACTCCAGCGCGCACTCCTGATGCTTTTGGGGAGCTCTCTAACTTGAGGCCGCCCCAGCGCGCCTCAAGTGTGCTCCAACGCGCGAGACTCCTGATGCCTCTGTCAAGCGCGCGCCCCAACGCCCTTGTAGCGCGCACGTTGCAAAAAAAAATTTAAGAACGGAGCGCACGTTTCTTCTCTCGCATTTTCTCACATTTTAAGGCACTTAGAGAGAGAGGGGGAGTTTGAGAGAGAAAGAGTGAGAGGAAGAAGAAGGAGAGGAGGAAGAAGGTTAGGGCCAAGGAACCCATCCAAGCATCTTCATCTTCCTCAAGTTCTCCCCCATTTTCTCCCCAATCTTCCTCCTCTGTCCTCCATTGGAGCTCTACTTTAAGGTGAGTGAAGCTCACACACCCTCACCACATCTTGTGTGTGTTCCTATCATGATCCCCACTCTTCTAATCCCCTTTCTTTTAGTGTGTGGGTGTTGATTTATTGTTGGATAGATTATTGGCTTGAAATGTGCAAACCCTAGGTTAAGCTAAATTGGGAACTTTGTGATTTCTTATGAGTGGTTGCTAAGGCATGTTTTTCTTGATGATTTCTTGTATTCCTTAATGATTTAGTGGATTTATATGTAATTTTGACATGGTTATGCATAGGAACATGAAACTAGGGTTTATGTGGAGAAATTGATTTAGGGCTTTTAATTAGGCAACTTGTATAATGTTATGCTTTGAGGATTATATGATTATGTGTTATTAGAAGTATTTTTCCATGCATTTGCATTATCTAAAAGACACACTTAATTCCACATGGGTCCAGGGCCGAGTCCCAGTAGGCTTTGGATTCGGTTAAGGGAGGTTCTCCTTGGAGTATAATTCACCTTAGGGGGGTGGAGAAGTTCAAGTTGTTAATACTCTTACCAAGACATGGGCCATGAAGTAGTGGTCGTAGTCGGGATTCGAGTATTGACCACGCTGACGCCTCTTAAGACCAATGGATTATTAGAGGATCCAGGGGCCGAGTCCCTAGGCCTTTGGGTCAGGCATGGAGGGTTCTCTTCGGAGAATAATTCACCTTAGGGGGGGTGAAAAAGCTCAAGTTGTTAATACTCCAATTCTGGCATGGGCCCAAAATGAAGGGTCGTAGTTGGGATTTGAGTATTAACCACATTGAGGTCCTCTAGAGCCCAGAGATTTGGCTTCGACCCAGAGATTTGGCTTCGGCCCCGAGATTCATGCATTAAAACTTGACTTCGGTCTAGAGTAATGGCGGGATACATCCCCAAGGAAGACGTTCCTTGTAGTCTGAGCTCAAGTCTAGTCCAGAGTTAGTGATAAGACCCCGTACTGCCGGGAATTGCAGCCCATGCATGTTATCAGAGATATTAGAGTTATTATGCAATTCAGAGTTAATATGTATTTCAGAGTTATTGAGTATTGTAGAGCAAATGTATAGTTCAGTGTTCATGGTTGATGGTCTATGTGATTGTTTGTGCATTGCATCTGCTTGTATTCCCTACACTGCCTGCTGCATGCTTTGCTCACTGAGAGCGTAGTCTCACCCCACGTTCGGGGATATATTTTAGTCTGTGCAGGGAAATTCCAGCTAATGTTTAGGGACGGGTGGAGCTCTTGGAGTGGACTCACTCACTCCGAGTGGTCAAGAGGAGTCTTAGTTTCCACTAGATGTATTGATAGTTTGATGATGTAATTACATAGAGATTTTATTGGAAGATTTAATTGTAGTTGCTAATTAATTGGTAATCAACGTAGAAATCTTTAGGTTGGCCATGGAGCCCTATTTTTTATGGAAATGGTTAGTAATTATGTTATTATGAATTGTACTGGTGATTTTGCTGGTTTTCAGGTGAAGCTGAAAATTGGGAAATGTCCAGTTTTTAAGGGAAACTCTGCCGGATTTCCTGTATGGGTTTTGTGGACCATGACACTCTAAGTGTAGGTTCATCCCCTAAGTTTTGGTTAAAGTTTTGTAATGAGAATAATGATGTATGAACGGTGTGAAGGCTTAAGTAAATGTTGGATTGCCTAAGCAATTACATGAATGGTGTGACGATATCGAAAATGGCGCAAAATAATTTCAGAAATTTGGAATAGTGTTTCCAACGAACATTATTCTTGAATTAAGAAATTAGGATGTTACATTATTCCCATGAGAAATGGAGAGCCAATCCATAAAGCTGAATGGACCAGTGAGCAAAAATTAAAAGTTCAACTTAATGCTCAAGCCAAACTCTACCTAGTGTGGTCCCTCAACAAGTCAGAATATGAAAAAAATTCAAAGATGCAACTCTGCAAAGGATATTTGGGATTTATTAGCATCATCAATCTATGAAGAAACTGAAGATGATGGCCTCACTTAAGAAGAATCCACTTCATAAATTGAAGAAGATTCATCTGATGAAGATAATCTCTGCTTAATGGCAAGTCAAACATCATTAGAAGATCCTGATTTTAAGGTAATATCCTTAACTCATCTAGATGAATATGACGATTTGGTTGATAGTTCCAAGGAACTGTTAAGAAAGTATAAGAAACTCTCCAATGCATATGCTGCAATATGCAATAAAAATAAAAATCATGAAAAAGAGAATCTTATACTCAAAGAAGAGTTTCGGGAAAAGGAGAATAATAGTTCCAAAAGTCTACTTGAAGAAAACAGAAACTTCAAGGACAGATTAAGGAACTTACTAAAGACCTAGCCAACTTTACTAAAGGAACTAATAATCTTAACAGATTATTGGAAACTCAGAAAAGGTTAAGTGATAAAAGAGGCTCAGGTTTCTCTGGAAAACTATCACCTAAATCATCAGATTCTGAATTGCCTAAAAAGGCTAAGAAAAAGGTTGATGGGTGTCCTCACTGTGATAAACATTGACTTTTTAAGTCTGAGAACAAGCAGAAAGAGGAACCTCTTCTTGAAACTAACTCAGGTGGACCCAAGAAAATATGGGTACCAAAACTTCTTATCATTTCTCTTGCAGATGTGTTAAACATATCAAAGAAAACTCCTAGAATCACTGCTGAGGAATGGATGAGAGGAACTCTTAATGAAAAGAAGGTTTATGTTCCAAGAGCCTTCAACATAAGCTGTTGAAGCAACAATGGCATCTTAGGAAACAAAGTTGAGTCTCAGAAAATACACTTCATCTCTCAAATCCTTAAGTATTCCTGCTGGTAACATTGTTTAATACTGCTTCTTTTACCTGAAATTGGTTGTCTTGTGTGAAAAATTTATATCAAATTTTGTGTACATTAGTGAACCTTCTGAAATATGTGTGCATACTTGCTGAAATATATGAACTTGCTGAACACACATACTTTCTGAAATTGTCACTTAATGACGTGGCAACCAGAGACTGTTGGCTTTTCATCTACCCTCTGAAGCTGCACGTTTGCACGACTCCCTATGTCTGCGCAGCCTGTAACTGCCATCATTAATGCTATCTGAGTCTATATATAGCGCGTGGGAAATAGTTTAAATCTTTCACTCTCTCTTTGCTTTCCCTCTGCTGCCAAGTGCTTCTGCAACCTTTGAGCTTTCAGGAACTCTCTGTGCTCTCAAGTTTCAATCTTTCCCAAACCCTACTCTCTGCACACTACCTTCTGTACTGTAATGGCTCCCAAGAAGATTGATGGTACTTCATCAAAGGCTGGTGGAAAGATTGTCCCGAGCAGGTGTGTCAACTTCAAAAATCATTCTGAAAATGGCTTCGATCTCACTGACCACTTTAGGTGTGCTAGTTGGTTGTCGTTCTTTGATGTGATTGACTGCGGTTGGAATGAGGTCAATATTTACGATTTCTGGAGGACTGTAAGAGAGGTTGAAGGAAATAGAAGAGTTTACCTGAAGGCTCAGGTGATGGGACAGAAGATCATTGTCAACAATGCTGTTCTGAAAGAGGTGATGGGTGTGAAGGCTGAAGGTGCTGTGTATGTGCCAGATTGGGAAGCTAAAAATGGAGGAGTAGGAAAATTCAATCAACTGCTATTTGGATCAGAAGATCCATCCAATCCTAAGGGCACTGGGATGCTGGATATTCCCAGGTTGCTGTTTGCTATTTTGGGGTGCTGCATTATCCCCAAAGGAGGAGGCAAGGATCATATCTCTGAGCTAGAGAGATTCTGTGTCATTTATCTGCTACAGAAAAAGAAGATTAATCTGCCATAGGTCATTCTGTATGTCATGATTAGAAAGGCAAGAGATTCAGCTGCCAATCTGCCTCACAATACCTTGATCATGAAGATTCTGATGCATCACAAGGTACCTGTTCAGAGTCTATTTGACCACAAACTTCCCAATTTCATCTGTAAGAAAACAAGGAAACACTAGAAGGGGTTGAATAGTGTTTCAATGGAAACCTTTTGATTTTAGAAAATACTTTAAAAGTTTCTGTAAAACTTCAGATGATGAAAGATCGTCTAAAGTTAGTTACTACCTTCTGAAACTTGGTTCACACACAAAGACAGTTTTGATAAATAGTTTTGTTTGATGTTACGATTTTTTGCTCTTGAAAACTTTTCAAAACATCTTTGTTAGTTTAAAAACTGAATTAAAAGAGTTTAAGGGAAAGAAAACTCAGCCAAGAATTTATCCTGGTTCACTCACTACCACTTGTGAGCTACGTCCAGTCCCAGGGCAAACCAACACTGGATTTCCACTAATCTTGCAAGATTACAAGTATTCTTTTCTATCAAGCCTCTTCAGGCTCTACCACAAGTATTGTTTCTTCCACCAAGCCTCTTCAGGCTCTACCACAAGGATTGTTTCTTCCACCAAGCCTCTTCAGGCTCTACTACAAGTATTGTTTCTTCCACCAAGCCTCTTCAGGATCTCAGACACTTATCCAAGTGTAACCCAAGTATTCATTTAGACAATAAGCCTCTCCAGGCTTGTAACCCAAATTGTTTTAAGATAAAAACAGATAAAGTTCAATAAACTATCTTCAGATGATAGATTGAACTTATCAGAAGTGTACAAGTAATTGAGATTTACTCAGGATAAGCAAATAAGCAAATGTAAAGAAATTATCAGAGTATTTTTGCAGCATTTATGGAGAGTAAGATTTATTTGATAACTTTGCTTCTCTCTTTTCTTCAATCTGCATGGGCATATTTATAGTCTTCGAGAAAAATGTTGCCCGTTGTCAAATAACATTAAATGCTTCAGGAGACGTTGAGACACACTCTGTCCAACACGTTCTGAGCAGTCTTAGGTGCAGCAGGTCTGTTCACACAATGCTTTTGAGCAGATACAACAACTTTGCAGACTTTCCTTAAAAATGCTAAACATTTAAACGAGGAGAGAAAGCAGCTATGATTCTTATGCTGAAAAGGGTTAGACCATTGGGATGATCGTTCTTCTTACACAGTAACGTCTTCACGGGTCAAACCTTAAACTTGATACCTTCAGCCTTCAGATGCAAGGAGTTCTTTAGATGATCTTCAAGTCTTCAGATGATAAACACTCTTCAGATGAAGTTGATCTTTCAGATAATCTTTTACACAAACAATATGATCTGAAACAATGCAACATCCTGTGAGAGCATAGTATCATATAAATGCCTTTTATATTTTATATTTGTTGTTCATTAAAACTTAAGAGAGTGAGACTCAAAATATTTTTAATTTCATATATTTAATCCTTTGAGACTCAACAATCTCCCCCTTTTTGATGATGACAAATATAAAATATGATAAAATCTGAAAAAGGTTTTAGTTGAGAAAATTCTCCCCCTTAAACAGATATTTCATCTGAGATGATCATATTCCTTCTGAAATGTTTTCCTTCTGAACCATCCTTTCATCCTTTCTAGTTCTGAAACATTTTCTGAAGTACTTGCTGTATTGCTTTCAGATTTTGTTAGTAGTACCATAGTAAGTACTACATACTGCATAGCTACCAATCACATCATATTACTGCTCCCCTTTTTGGCATCAATAAAAAGGGTAAGCAACAGACAGATAGCAGTTAAGATTGATGTTCAGCAAAGAGAGCACATAAAATGATAACATTCAAAACTTTATGGATTAAAATCGGAAATACGTAGTGACATAAACAGTGAAACACAGTCTGAATCATTCTAGACATCATCATGAACTGGGTCTTAAGCTTCCTAGAACTCTCTCAAGCAATTCTTGCATAGCCAGTCTCTGCCTTTCCAGTTCAACTACTACAGCCTCTCGGAGATGATTTTGACTAGCTTGAATCTGAGCTTGAGTCTCTAAAATCTGATCTGCTTTCTGCATAAGTCGTTGAGTCTGCAGGTGAAGTTCCTCATTCTCCTCAACTAAAGCACTGACTTCGGCTTCAAGATTCTCTTCATAGAAAACAAGAGAGATATGTTTGCAGGTGAATCTGAAGTACTAAAAACCAGTAGGTAGGTGATACTGCAAAGGGTCCGTCACTCTGATATAAAATTCAGGGCGAACAAAAGAAAATGCCACCATCCACTCTGAATGGAGATCCCTATCATACAATGGAAAGCGTCCTCTAAAGAAGGTAGCAGTTTCTACTATAGTTGAACCTGCAACCACTTGAGAGTCAGCATCATCCCAACTTGTTCCTGATGAACTCCCTTCCTTCTCAACAAGATTCCAGTGAAAGTCCCACATGACATTATAAAGTGAATGATCCATGCCTTGGTTGATGAAGATATATTCTGCAAGATTGTTCCAGTCTTCTTCAGATAACACCCTTGGAGGTCCAACACCTTTTGAAACTACCTCAGGTCCTTTGTCTTTGATAGAAAATAAGTCAGCATAAGGATACCTAGGTACTATCCTGTTTGGTTGCACCAGAATAGTAGTTGACAACTTTGTATGAATTGGTAGAGGGGGTTTGAAATCTCTAGTGCCAAAGGATCTGGAACAACTTTGATCAATTAGTTCAGCTTCAAGACACTGCATTCATACAACGATCCACTCATTAGGAGATAGATTGAGTTGATCCTGTGAGAAAGGATCCAAAGCTTTCCACTTATGGCAAGGAGTGATGACTCCATATTTGATCTTCTCAAGAGCGTCTGAGAGACCACCTCCCCCTGAGCTGAGCATCCTCCTTTGTTTTGCTTCTGAGGAAGTTTCCAGCAAAAACCTCGATGGTGGGTGGGACAACAATGGTGCAGCTTCCTTGAAGAATAACAATTCTTCATATAAGTTTGGGAACTTTGGTACTCTGGTTCGTACAGAAGTGAGCATATTGTAGAATATGTGAGGCACTTCAGCAGCCCACTTCAAGTGTGCAATGCTGCGAATAGGTAGAGCTAGATCATAAGTAGGTTGCCTTGACATGTTCCTTTCTTTTTCTTTCAGCAGAATACTAACAGGAAGATTTCCACCAAACCAGATGCAGTCTGGTTCGACATCTGAATCAAGTTCAGAGTAACCTGACAGAGAGGAAGAAGACGGTGAAGGTGGGGGTACTTCTCTTGGTGTGCTGATAGCTTTAGGTGGAGGAGGGGCTTCATTTTCTGGGGATGAGACATTTCCAAATAGAACCCTAGGTCTCTTAACACGAGGTGTAGAGCCTTCAGTAGTTGGCTTCTTCTGCCTCAGTTCCTCCAACTTCTTCTTTCTTTGAGCTTCAGCAACCTTCTGAAACTCGACAACATCTTCTTGTTGGATGCTTTTACTTCTAGTCAACCTCTGAGGGGCATCAGCAGCAGGAGACAACAATCTTCTCCTTTGATTTGTTCTAGTCTTAGCAATGACTCTTCTTCTTTTTAGCCTGTTGGCTTGCTCAAGGCTTTCATCTTCAAGAACGGCTTGTTGAGCTGAAACAGCAAGAGCATAGTCTTGCCTTTCTTGTTCTTCCTTCTGCTTTCTTTCTTCTTCTTCAATCTCTGCGACCACTTGTCTGATGTCAACTTCAGGCAGACTCGTAGCAAGAGGGATGGCTTTGACAGGCTCAGTTGAATCATCTAATGCAACTGAGATTGGTTCAGACTCTAGACTATTGTTGTCCTCTACCTGTCCTCCCGAGTTGAGAGTAGGCTGAGTAGTAAAAGCTAGGTCTTGACCCACAATCTCTGAAGTTTGTACTCTGAGCAGGTTCAGATTGTCTGAACTGAACTTCTCCTTCTGGTGATTCTTTCTTCTGAAGCAGCTTTGTTCTTTTCTTCTTTAGAACTTTAGTGGGAGTCTGAGCAGACACGAACTTGTCTTTGTGAGTGTCACCTTGCAACTCCTCCTCCAGAATCTCTAAAGGACTTTTCCCAGTTCTGCTAGCCTTGGTTTGAACAACTTCTTCTAGCTGAGTCCTTTCTGGTGAGGGCTTCTCCACAGCAATCCCCATCCTCTTGACGTTGGTCAAGGAGAAGAGAGCAGGACCTTTGTGGTCATACACTCTTTCAATGGGAACATTGAACTCTAGCAGAATCTTTGTGATAAGAGTGGTATGAGTATAGCTTGAGGCAGAATCATTTAACCTTTTCAGCATATTGCAGAGGATGATCTTGTGTAGATTAAGAGGCTTTTTGTCCAAAAGATGGATTTCGCAGAATCTTTCCAGCTCAGACACATGATTCTTACTTCCATACTTGGGCAAAATACAGCACCCCAAGATGGCATGAAGAATCCTTGCCTTAGGATGCATGTAAGAGCTTCTCAAATCACCTAGGTCTTCAATCTGGTACAACTTCTGGGTAAATCTCTTAACTCCACCATTCTTTACTTCCTATTCTGAAATAAACATATCTCCAATATTGGGAACACCGGTTACAGCAGCAATGGTGTTAGCATCTACAATGATTTTTATACCCATCACCTTAGTTTCAAAACTTTGATACCTTCCATCCTGGGAAGAAGTATCTCGAGCATTTTTCCAGAAGTCCACCACACTCTGTTCATGCCATGCACAGTCAATGGCAGAGAAGAAATTAATCCAGCCACATGCTTCGAAGGTGTCAGTGAGATCAATGCCACCAGCTCGGAGCATCTCCAGGTCTACAGTCTTGGAAGGAACAATCTGACCACCAACCGATTTCTTGGAAGCCATTGTTATGAACTAAGAAGGAGACGAAGAATACAGAGAGGACTCAAGGAACTTAGGGCACAAGGAAGGCAGCCGTTTGCACTTGGAGAGAGAGAGAGAGAGCAGTAGCCAGTAACAGTAGCAATCACGTCTCTTAAATAGCCGTCACACATAGTAATGATGACAGTTGAAGTTTCGGATATCGTGCAAACATGCTTAGAGTAGTTACTCAGAGAAGAAAACCAAAAGTTTCAGCTTGCTACGTCATTAGACTGAGTTGCTTCACACATACATGCTATTCAGACAATCATGCATGTTTAGATGCAACAACTTCAGATGCATGTTTAGATGCAACAATTATATTTCAGATAAAGCCAAGTTATTTAGATTATTTCTTATGAACTTAAATCTATCTTCAGTCAGGGCTTTTATGAATATATCTGCCCATTGATGCTCAGTATCAATGAACTTTATATCAAAAACTCCTTTCTGAACATAGTCTCTAATAAATGATGCTTGATTTCTATATGTTTTGCCCTAGAATGTTGAATGGGATTCTTGGAAAAATTAATTGTACTTATGTTATCACACATTACAGGTATAGAAGATACATTAATGTTAAAATCCTCTAACTGATATTTTACCCATAGCAGTTGTGAACAACAACTGGCTGCAGCAATATATTCAGCTTCTGCTGTGGAAAGAGCAATGGTGCTTTGCCTTTTGCTGGATCAGCTGATCATGTTGTTATCAATGAAATGACAACCTCCACTTGTTGATTTCCTCTCAATTCTATCTCCAGCAAAATCAGCATCACAAAATCCCACAAACCTGCAATCCTTACTTCTCTTATAGCAAAGACCAAGATTGGTAATACCATTTAAATATCTGAAAATTCTTTTTACAGCTTTATAATGAGTAATTCTTGGATCAGATTGAAATCTGGCACAAAGGCATACACTGAACATAATGTCAGGTCTACTTGCTTTCGGATACAATAATGAGCCAATCATTCCTCTATTCAAAGTTTGATTTACTGGTTCTTCCCCTTCATCTTTGTTCAAAACAACAAAAGGATGCATGGGAGTAGTCATGGACTTGCAATCACTCATATTGAATTTCTTAAGCATTTCTTTTGTATATTTTTCTTGATGGATCCATATACAATCAGATTGTTGCTTAATCTAAAGTCCTAGGAAGAACTTAAGTTTCCCCATCATGCTCATCTCAAACTCAGATTGCATAAGTTCAGAAAATTCCTTGCATAATGAAGAATCAGTAGAACCAAATATAATGTCATCCACATATATCTGAACAAGAATAGAGTCTTTGTTGGAGATTTTTTCTGAAAAGAGTTGTATCTACTTTTCCTCTTTGAAAACCATTTTTGATTAAAAAGTTGCTCAATCTGTCATACCAAGCTCTTGGGGTTTGTTTCAGACCATAAAGAGCCTTTTTCAGTTTGAAAACATGTTCTGGAAAAGTAGTGTCTTCAAAACCCGGTGGTTGTCTAACATAGACCTCTTCCTCAATATACCCATTGAGAAAGGCACTCTTAACATCCATCTGATATAAGGTGATGCCATTGTTTACTGCATAAGCTAGTAAAATTCTAATGGCTTCAAGCCTTGCTACAGGAGCAAAAGTTTCAGTGAAGTCAATACCTTCTTGCTGATTATAGCAACAAGTCTTGCTTTGTTTCTAACTACTTTTCCTTCTTCTGATAACTTGTTTTTGAACACCCATTTGGTTCCTATTATAGTTTTCCCATGGGGTTTAGGTACAAGTGTCCAGACATCACTCCTAGCAAATTGATTCAGCTCTTCTTGCATGGCTAGGATCTAACCTTCATCATGCAGAGCCTCTTCAATGTTTTTAGGTTCAATCTCAGAGAGAAGTGCAAGATTATTCAAGCTTCTGAATCTTGATTTTGTTTTTACTCCTTCTGAGGTGTCACCTATAATTTGCTATCTTGGATGATGAGTTTGGTATCTCCAATCGCGATTGTGAGAGGGTACACACCCTGTCTGAGACTCAACAATGTTGGTCTGAGAAGGTTCAACTTTAGATGCAGGTTCAGACTTTTGTTCAGAAGGTTCTTCAGAATGACCTTCAGAAGGTCCTTCAGACTTTAGTTCGGGATTCAACTTCATTCCTGCAAAATCCTCTTTAAGATCTGATAGTTCCCTATCAGTCTCTTTAGAATCATTAAATCTTACATGGATAGATTCTTCTACTATTAAGGTTCTTGAGTTATACACTCTGTAAGCCTTAGAAGATTCAGAATATCCAATAAAGAAACCTTTGTCAGACTTAGCATCAAATTTTCCTAAATCATCTTTTGTGTTGAGTATGAAACACTCACATCCAAAGTATGAAACACTCAACAATGAAGATCTCTATCCTCACAACACCCTGATAATGAAAATACTGATGCACAAGGGCTTTCCAGTGGAAAGTCACTTTGACCAACTGCCTCCTCACTTCTTTACTCCGGGAATGTATGATCAGTTAGACCGGACTCTAACTGATAGAGAAGAAGCTCCAGAGAATCAGGTGATCATTCCTCCCTTGGTTGCTCCACGCAACAAAGGAAAAAGGGTTTTTACTCATCTGGGTGCTCATAAAAGAAAAAGGATGGTGTTGGGTGCATACAATCTGAAGAGGGTGAATGACAAGGTGAATCGGCTTGCAAAGAGGTTGAGAGTGGCTGAGAAAGAGCTGCAAGAGCTCAAAGCTGAGAAAGAGACTGCCAACGCCACTGAGAACCCATCTGATGACCATTGAATCCAATTCAAGTGTCATGTCTTTTTGTTATTTTTTGTTTTACATATTAAATATTATAAATATCTTTTATTTGATTATCAAATCTCTTCTTGTCTGCGCATGTTTAAACAGTGTGTCTTTTACCTTTGAATGCTTGAATGAATCTTTAACTCAACACAACTTTTTCTTGGTACAACTACTTGATAAAATCAATTAACTTAATGAGGTAAAGACAAAGCTAAGATTCATCCACTATAAAAAAATCTTCTAATAATTTAACTTGCGGAAATTTGATAAAATTAAAATAATTAATCTAAGACATTTGTTTTAATGTTTAACTAATATGATTAAGAAATATCAGATGCTACCGAAAGGTATTTTTAGTTTGTGTATGTTTCAGAAAACAAGTTTTGAAGATAAGCTTAAGAAGACCATCGTCTGAAAAGACAGATTAAGGCAACATCATCTGAAAGAATGGCTAGTGTGATATCATCTCTATTGTCTGAACCTGTTCAGACAGTTCACAATGAACTTACTGAAATTGTGGGTCAGAAATGTTAAGATGGTTGATACACAAAGCACTGAGTCTACCTTTACGCTTGAAAAGATAATTTTGACTTAGTAACATCTATACTTTCTGAACCTGTTCAGAAGGCTCTCGGTGAACCTCCTGAAATTGTGGGTCAGGAATGTTAAAGTAATGGAAACTCAAGTCATTAAAGTCTATTTCAATCCTTGAGGGACAAATTAAGATGATTGTTCAAAGATTCTCTGAAGCACAAAAAGACAAAAGACTAAAAAGAGGATTTGCAGACATCAAGCTACCTCAGAAGAAGAAAAGTCTTCAAAGAAAAGTGCAATGTCAGAAAAGCTTTCTTCCATCCAGAGAATAATGAGGAAATCTAATGGTAACATCACTTCACCTTAAAACTTAAATATCTGTGAAAAATTGTTCTCTAATAAAAGATTTTTAATCAACAAATAAAATTTTAAGAATCTAAAAGACTCAGCTTATTAAAAGGTTCTCAGATAATAATAATCATAAAATCCTTTGCTCTGATACCATAAAAATATGTTTTTTTTTAAAAAAAATTTCTTCTTAAATGTTTTCTCACATGTTCTATTCTATTTTTTTCTTTTCTGTTTCTAAAAAGGTGTTTCGAAAAAGTATTTTCAAAAATATCTTCAAATATGTTTTTATGTCTCTTCTTAATTGTTTTTCAAAAACGTTTTTCCAAAACTTACTTTATCCATGCTAATGACTCAGTTTCCTATAGGGCTTCATCTATGACCAATCAATGATGCACGTTTCGATACTTTCAAGGTCTGAAACTGTCATCATGAAAAGCTACCTGAGCCCATATACATCGTGTGAACAACAATCCAATGGATTCATTCTCCTTACTTCTCTATTTTACCCCTGCTTCAAAGTCCTATAAATTCACAAGAGCTCTTCACACAAACTCAAATCTTCAAAGCTCTTCTATAGCTTTGTCTAAGGTTCTGAGTAAGTGGCTCCCAGAAGGATGATGAAGAAGCAAAGGAAAATAGCCGAAGGATTTCTGGAACATGTTGAGGCAAAGATCAAGTCATCTTGGATGATGTATGGAATGAAGAGTAAGGGAAATGGTTCATCTGAAAACCCGTTTCTCTATACTTGGACCATGGTGATCTTGCTGCATCACAGGTGGACTGGAAGACCACTGGGAGTTCCCAGAATATCCAATCTTATAAAGAGAACTACTGACAAAGTGGTTCTTGGATTTAAGGTGGTGGCTGCTGGTCGAAACACAGTCTTACATGATGCACCTCCATTGTCCCAGCGGCTATAAGGAAAATGTGTTCAGCAAGGCACGGTTGGGATGAAGTCTGGGGCTCTGAGGCAACTCCTGGAGCTTTTGCAGCAGAAGGAGTGGTGATAGCTTTGAAAGAGATGAAGTCTATAAGGCTATGCCTCAGGCCTTCGAAGGAATCTCCGGAGGAAGCAATGGATGGATACATTCTATTTTTGGAATGTAGCCTCTTTTCTTTTTGTGAAAACCTGCTTTTTTGTATTTATCAAATGTTTTGAGAAAATTTAACCTTGTGTACTTCTATTTTTATTTCAGTTTATTTTGTTTATCAAAAGTTGTTTCATTTATTAACAGTTGGTATTTATTTAAAATGTATTTCAGTTTCTCTTGTTTCATTTATTAACAGTTGGTATTTATTTAAAATGTATTTCAGTTTCTCTTGTTTCATTTATTAACAGCTGGTATTTATTTCTTAATCTTTGGTATCTGAATAATAATAATAACAATTTAAGTAATAACGTCCCTGCAAAATTAAAACAACTGATATCAAGATTCAGACAATGTCTAAAAACTTTAATGTAAGATAAAAAGGGGGAGAAATATAATCAGTAAAGAAATACAACTAAGCAATAATGGCAAAAATAAGTGAACTTAAAATAGGAATGTATATATATGAAACTCAATAATATGAACCTTTTTAATTAATGACAAAAGGGGGAGAAATATAAACCTCACAAAATGATGTTAATATTGTATGTACTGAAAGAATATAAAAGGGGAGAAATATAAAAATAAGGGAAAATATATAAATATATTTTTAATAAAATGATGTATGTAACAGGTAACTAGAAAGTCAGAAAATAACTGAAAGTATAACAATAAAAATAACTTATGATAACAATTGATATATGTAATAATAGTGTAATTATATAACAATCAGTATCTGTGATAAATTAACAATACGAGGGTAATATTAGTTTTCAACGAATAACAAACAATAATAATAATTGGTATCTAAAAAGATTAACATCTGATTAATAATTGGTATCTAAAAGATTAACATCCAGTTTCTAAGAAGTACTAACATTTGGAATCTAAAGATTAACATCTAGTTTCTAAAGGATAAGTTAACAAAATGTATCTAATCTTGTTAGCAGTTAGAATAATAACAATTGGCAACAGTTAACAAACTAAAGAATAAATGTTCTTCTCAGGGGGAGTATTATAGATAGGGGGAGCCTTCTATATACTTAACCATCTTTCCTTAAAACATTTTGTAAGTTATACATATCTTATTTGTCATCACTAAAAAGGGGGAGATTGTGAAGTCTATTAATCAGTTTGAGCATTCAAACTTGACTCAAAGACTTAATATCCTTTAGTTTTAATGATTAACAAATAAGAGTATATAAAGAACATATAAGAACATAATAAGAACAAATAAGATTATATAAATAGATTCTACTGAGAAAGGTATTGGTTTGTTGATTGTGTTTCAGGTTGAAATATTCATTAGAAGAAGAAGAAGATTTGATGAACAAAAGAAGAATCTGAATCAGGGGATCAAAATCAAAAGAACAAAGTGCAGAATCCGAAGAAGAGTAATCCACAACCAAGTTGAAGACTCGAAGGCTATCTGAAAAGAGTTGAAGAATAGAAGACTACTTAAAGACTCGAAGAAGTGAAGACTCAAAGATACACCTATCTGAGGTGCAGCCATCATCTGAAGAAATGAAGACAACATGAAGCAGTCTGAAGATTGAACATATCAGAATCAAGAAATGACTTCTTGAAGACATTGCAAAGTGTAAAGCACATGGAGATCACTCACTCAGTAGATAAAGCTAGACATGCTTTTCTACCTCGATTAAAGTCTTGCATAAATAAGGAAATATTGCAAAGACTTTCCACAATGACTGCAACAAAAGGATTTGTATAAGCAGACCTACTGCATCCACACCTGCTGCCAATCAGAAAATGATAGAAGACCGAACAGAAACAAGCAAGAAAGATGATTGAATAAAGTATATACAATTCAACATCTTTATCTACATGAAAGAAGAAGAAGATACAAGATACAAGAAGAAGAAGAAGATGAAGAAGAAAGAAGAAGAAGAAATACTAAGAAGAATGAAACTACAATCTTCTTATAAGAAGAAAGAAGTACTCTGAAGTTTCATCTTGGCGAAAGCAAAGAAGCTGTCTGAAGCAAAGAAGCTGTTTGAAGCAACGGAGCTGTCTGAAAGACTAGAAGCTATCTGAAGTTTCAATATTCGTCTGAAATATTGAAGCCGTCTGAGATCCGACATGGCACACTCTCTGAAGACAACGAAGACTTTTGCTCTCTGAAGTATGCTGAAGAAATGTCGTTCTCTACAAACACGCAACACTTTCAAAGCTTAAATTGGCAAAGTCACAGAGACCTTTCTTGGTACCCTTGAAGTTCATACACCATTGAGGAAATCTCTGCAACGCAGAAATTACAGCAACAACGGTGGCAGCTTTATAGCAGCACCAACGTTGTACTTTGTCAGAATTGTCAGAACACCCAGAAGCGTGTCTCACAACGGATTGAATAGCATTCAATGCTATCTCTAAACGGTGGTATCACAACGGAAATATCATCATCACCAATCCGAAAGAAAGCAGAAGAAAAGCTCAGGAGACTAAGCAGAAGCAACAAAGAAAAATGTTTGAATGAAATATTTTAATTCAAACATATTTTATCATCTGCAAGCAACAGCCATTGAACAAGACATCACACCCAAGGAAGATATGATGTCAGGAGCAAATGAAAAAGGAGTATATACAGAATCGACAAAAGGACAAATTCAACGGATATCTCCTAAAGAGACACTCCTAAAAGAAAACAGAGGAAAGCAGAAGAAAACAGATGAAAGCAAAAAGAAGCAGATTCAAGAGAGAGTATTCGCAGAATTATATCAAGAAACATCTCTCATGAAGAAGAAAATATCAAGTGTCAGAACGGGATCGTCTGAAACTCATTCGCTTAAGGAGAAGCAACCGTTTGAGAAGCTATTACACAACGGCTATATGAGCCACATCATCAACATCTCAACGATATTATGAATCATCTTCAAACGGCTATATTTCATCAGAACATATAAATAGCCTCAAGATTGAATTTGAAGAAGCTGCCGACCTTTTGGTCAGTCAGACAAAATTGATGATCAACAAAATCAAACTAGTTAATCAGGCTGAATGCCTTATGGTTAACAAGAGTTGACTTGAGCTTAAGTGGATCATGAAGATGTCAACGAAGTTTGATCAGGGAGTTGGTTCTCAATCAGGCTACTGACTAGCTGGTCAGTTAGTTAGGTTGTTCAGTTGGTCTGTTTGATCAAGTGAGTTGATTGTTCGAAAGGCAATCATGCTGAACAAATGACTATCAAACTGGGTACGGCTTGAAGCTTTGATATACCTTGGTGTTCCTATGATATGGGTGAGAATGTAGCCCATGGAAACTAATGATTTGAGAACAAGGCTGGAGCATAATTTCACATCTTAGTTAGCCTACTCTCAGAGGATGTATTCCTCATAGAAAGACAGGGATTGTACTTAATTCAAACACTTGTATCATTGTCTATCCTTGTACTTAGTTTGTAATGTCTGGAGAGACTGTACTCGTGATGTCCGGAGAGACTGTACTCGTGATGTCTGGAGAGACTGTACTCGTGATGTCTGGAGAGACTGTACTCGTGATGTCTGGAGAGACTGTACTCGTGATGTCTGGAGAGACTGTACTCATGATGTCTGGAGAGACTGTACTCAGTTGAGCCTGAAGAGGCTTGTCTGTAAAAGAATACTGCATGAGTTGCCTGGAGAGGCAGTTGAAAACAAAGGAATACTCATTGTTTAGCTTGAAGAGGCTGTGGTAAAATAATACTTGTATCTAAGTTCAAATAGTGGAAAATCCAATGGTTGTTTGCCTCTAGGACTGGATGTAGCTCACAGATTTGTGGGTGAACCAGGATAAACTTTGTGCCTAAGTCTTCTTTCCCTTAACTTCTCTATTTACAGTTTTCTTATTTATGTTAGGGATTGAAAAGTTATTTTCATAACAAACTTAACACAACGATTTCAATAAAATGATCTTTCATAAGAACAAAACATGGGATGTTTCTCACATCACTTGAAGCATTACAAAGAATGTCTTTTGAATTACTTCTGAAACAATTATCTGAAGTGAGTCTGGAAAGACCTCAGTTCAGAAATCTGGAACAGACTTCAGACAACCTATAGTCATCTGAAGTATTTTAGAAACAGTTTTGAAAAAACGTTCAATGTAATAATCTTCAGAAGATATCTTGAGAAGTATTTGTTTAAAATAATCTTAAGACTTAAAAGAAACTTTATTTTTTCTTATCTTCCGCACGTTTTAATTATATCTAATCTTAAGATTCATTTTAAACATTATTCATCTTCATGATTTAAACAAAAGATTTTCAAGATTGACACGAAAAGCTTAATACACTTTTCAACCCCCCATTCTAGTGTTTCCTGTGGTTCTAACACTTAGAATCTTTCGATTGTTATCTCCAGATTCAAAGGTTCTTCCCAATGACCTGAGTCCATTGGTTATCGTCTGAAACCTCCCAAACATTTGGTCTATAGTTTTAGATTCTTCAGTCTTAAACATCTCATACTGATGTACAAGCATGCTGATCTTGGATTGCTTCACAGTCTCTGTCCCTTCATGGGCTGCTGCAAGCGTATCCCAGATCTCCTTGGCAGATGAACAACCATGAAACTTCTCATATTCTGACTTGTTCAAGGAACATATCAGATAGAGTTTGGCCTTGGCATTTAATTGAACTCAAGCCTTCTGCTCCAAGGTCCATTCAGCCTTAGGTATGGGCACTCCAGCATGCATGGGCACGTAGTCTCCATCAGTAACCACATCCCAGACATCAATGTTGTTGCTTTCAATAAACAACTTCATACGATCCCTCCAATAGTGGTAATCCACTCCATTGAATGCTGGGGGTCTCGTGATGGAAGCTCCTTTAGTGATATACTGTCTGTTGCTGATAGAAGTTTCCATTGGATCTCTGTCCTCCGCACTGATTAGATGCTAACCCCGAGGATAAGCTCTGGTACCAACTGTAAGAAAAATAGGGAAACACTAGAAGGGGGTTGAATAGTGTTTCAATGGAAACCTTTTGATTTTAGAAAATACTTTAAAAGTTTCTGTAAAAACTTCAGATGATGAAAGATCGTCTGAAGTTAGTTACTAGCTTCTGAACCTTGGTTTAGACACAAAGACAGTTTTGATAAATAGTTTTGTTTGATGTTAAGATTTTTTTTCTTGAAAACTTTTCAAAACCCCTATGCTAGTTTAAAAACTGAATTAAAAGAGTTTAAGGGAAAGAAAACTCAGCCAAGAATTTATCATGGTTCACTCACTACGACTTGTGAGCTACGTCCAGTCCCAGGGCAAACCACCACTGGATTTCCACTAATCTTGCAAGATTACAAGTATTCTTTTCTATCAAGCCTCTTCAGGCTCTACCACAAGTATTGTTTCTTCCACCAAGCCTCTTCAGGCTCTACCACAAGTATTATTTCTTCCACCAAGGCTCTTCAGGCTCTACTACAAGTATTGTTTCTTCCACCAAGCCTCTTCAGGCTCTCAGACACTTATCCAAGTGTAACCCAAGTATTCTTTCAAATAATAAGCCTCTCCAGGCTTGTAACCCAAACTCTTTTAAGATAAAAATAGATAAAGTTCAATCAACTATCTTCATATGATAGATTGAACTTATGAGAAGTGTACAAGTAACTGAGATTTACTCAGGATAATCAAATAAGAAAATGTAAAGAAATTATCAGAGTATTTTTGCAGCATTTACGCAGAGTAAGATTTCTTTGATAACTTTGCTTCTCTCTTTTCTTCAATCTGCATAGGCATATTTATAGTCTTCGAGAAAAATGTTGCCCATTGTCAAATAGCATTAAATGCTTCAGGAGACGTTGAGACACACTCTGTCCAACACGTTCTGAGCAGTCTTAGGTGCAGCAGGTCCGTGCACACAATGTTTTTGAGCAGGTACAACAGCTTTGCAGACTTTCCTTAAAAATGCTAAACATTTGAACGAGGATAGAAAGCAGTTCTGATTCTTATGCTGAAAAGAGTTAGACCATTGGGATGAACGTTCTTCTTACATAGTAACGTCTTCACGGGTCAAACCTTAAACTTGATACCTTCAGCCTTCAGATGCAAGGAGTGCTTCAGATGATCTTCAAGTCTTCAGATGATAAACACTCTTCAGATGAAGTTGATCTTTCATATGATCTTTTACACAGACAATATGATCTGAAACAGTGCAACATCCTGTGATAGCATAGTATCATATAAATGCCTTTTACTTTTTATATTTGTTGTTCATTAAAACTTAAGAGAGTGAGACTCAAAATATTTTTAATTTCATATATTTAATCCTTTGAGACTCAACATCATCAATGCAACCACTGTCAAGCAAATGGGGATTGATAGAAGAAGAAGGAACTTGCTGGGAAGTTCCAGAAGTCCGTGTTGGAAATCCTTGAAGATGAGCTGCAAGGAGATACCAGGAAAGAGAAGTTCAAATCTGCTGAGGTTACTCCTGAAAAAAAGTTGTTGAAGAGAAAAAGAACCAAGGTTTCATAGAAGATTCTTACCCCTGTTGATCTTGAAAGGGTAAGAGAGGTGGATGCATCATATCAGAAGGCTACTCCATCTGAAAAAGTAGCTGAAGCAACCACACCAAAGGAACCTGAACCTATTCAGAAGGTTCACAATGAACCTCTTGAAATTGTGGGTCAGACCACTGAAGTGCATGCTGATGTTACTAAGCCTACCTTGGCTCCCATGGGACAAGCGGTGATGGATGAAGCTGTGAGTGGAAGCTCTTCAGAACCACTCAATATCAAGCCTCTTACTTCAATGCATCCAGACCCAGAAATCCAAAAAAGTAATGGAGATTGCCACTGCTCTTGATGAAGTAGAAGATAGAAGGAGAAAGGAACAAGAAGAGAATGATAGAGCCTTAGTTGAAGCTGCTCAGAAGGCTATGATAGAAAATGAGCAACAGGAGATAGCTGCTACAACAAAAAGAAAGAGACCTTCTAAGGCAACAAGGTCTAAGCACAAGAGATTTCTATCACCTGTTAGAGAGGAAGTCCCTGCTCCTGCTCAGATGATTACTAGGAGTAAATCCATACCAAAAGATGATGTTGCGATCTTTCAAGAGGCACTGCAACAAGTAAGGTCTCAGAAGGTGCTGGACCTTAAGAAGGAAAGGATCGTAAAGAGGCAAGCAAAACCTCCCACACCCTTTGTCCTTTATGACCTGACCAAGACTAAGTTATATCAGAAGAAGCTTCAGGAAGCTGCTATGGAGCCTATGCTTGTAGAGAAACCCTACAAGAAAACCAAGGTACTCTTTGACAATCTGGATCCTGCTGATCTAGAAGATGATGTGAGTCCTTCTGAAGTTCCAGTGAAGATGGTAGATGTTGTTACCATTGCTGACGATAATGGTTCTAAGGTTAAGAAACCTGTTGTTGCTGAAGAAGTCATCCAACCTGTTGCTGATAAGGTTGAAGGGGTTGCACCTGCTAACAACACCATAGGCGAACCTACTACCTTTGTTGAAGTACCAGTTGCTGAAAAGGTTGTTGCACCTGCTAATAGTGAAAAGGTTGCAGAATCTCATGCTGATGACCCAATGGAAGTTATTCAAGATGTTGCTGTGGTGGAACCCATCTCTGCTATTCCTTTGAGGACTGAACCTGCTGAGATTGATGATCCACCTTCACCAAGTTCTCAACCTCCATCACCTTTTAATGTTGATGTTGATGATGGGGGGTTGCCAAATCAACTAGACCTGGTACCTACATTGTCCAACTCTGTTGATTGGAACTCTAAAGGAAGATATGTTTGGAAATAAAAAGGCTTATTTGTCTTTGAAGGTGATTTGTCTCAGAAAGAAAGTCTGTGGAAACCCAAGTCAAGGGATATTTCTAGAAAGCCAACCTTTGACAAGGTCATGCCTATTATAAGTTTTGATGATTTTCTCAAATCAGCTGAGTTTCCTTATAGATTCTACCAGTCTGCTGAAGCTCAAAGCAAAAGATTGCCCAAGTGTCCAAACTTGTATGAGGAGTTGTTGTACTTTAAAGATCATTTGCCACTGCACAAGCAAACTGGGTTGCATTTGGACTCTCTTGAGGATGCTAGATTAAAGAGATTGGCCAAGGGTTCAGGGGGAGTGTCTGATCAACTAGAAATTATTAGACAAGGAGTGGAACCACTCAGGCATTACTGGAAGAAAATTGATGTTGATTCTCCCGATGCAGTGAGAATACCTGCTGAAGATTGGATTCTCATCAGACATTTAAACATGGAAGCAGAAGTATACTCTAAGTATATTGTTAAAAATACTGGGTGCAGAGGTTTCAAGCCTCCAACTCATCTCACCATGAAGCCCTCAACCAAAATCTATTGGCAACCAGACAAGATTGTGCCAAAGCTACCTTTTGCTGAAGGTTCTAAAGATAAGAGGAAGGAATCAAAATTCTATTCAGCATATATGGATCATCCTGAAGACTTGGAAGCATATGGTGGTTTTGATCATACCTACAGGGATAGGTTATGGGATTCTTACTGGTTTGAGATGGAAAAGGAAGGGTCATGCTCTGGTACTCACTATGACTTTGTTGATTCTATGACCAAGAATACTCTTTCTATTCAAGAGTTCAGGACTTGGTTCCCTGGCACATTTCCAGGTTCAAGACATGAACTTTTTGAGTACTGCACTGAAGACTGGGCTACCGACACCGTAGTGTATTCCCCTACTGTGTTCACTCATCACGTTAGTCAACCATGCTGATTATGGATTCCCCGTTGGGTTTGGAAGGAAGGAATTTACTTGGAAGCACATTACGTTCATCTTTGTGGAAGCTAATCTCACTCAAGCCTTGATCATCCGAGAAAGAGAAATTCAGAGGCTAAGAAGAAAGAACCAGAGACTCCAATCCTTAATGAGGCAACTACATGCTACTCCTGTGCGTATTCAAGAGGATAAACCTAAGCTTAAGAGGACCAACAGTTTTTAATTGCCAAATTTCAGAAAGTCTTTGTGTTCTATGTTATGATTTTTTTTGCTTTATATCTCTGAAATTTAAAGAATATTGATGTGACTACGTATTGCATTCATACTCTGATATTTATATCTCTGCGCGTATTTACTGTGATATGGAATTATTCTGCTGATTGGCAATGATTGCATTAATTTCTCTATCCTTCTGAATTATTCTATGTACCTAGCCTGCAATTATGTCTCTGAAACACATTAAATACTTCAGTAACCTCATTTTTACTTCGAGTATTTTCTAAAAGGAAGTACATTGTCTTTAAGATCCCACTGTCTTCCTTTCACCCTTTTGATTGATAATAAAAGGGGGAGTATTAAAAAGAAAAGAAGGTTAAAAAGAAGGTAACAAGGTAACAAAAATATGAAGTTAAATGTTTTTTTGGAAGAAATCATTGTTTCGGGAGGAGCAAGATATTTAGAATAAGTATCTGAAATAGGGGGAGTATATTCTAAACCTTACACTTTTATTTCCCTTTAGATATGTGTTAAGCTTCTTTTTAAACAAATTTGTCATCATTAAAAAGGGGGAGAATGTTGAGTCTCAAAATATTATTAAGGAAATTAATAATGTTTAAGTCTCACAATCCTAAGTTTTAATGGATAACAAATTTGGTTAAAAGATTATTATTGAATTAGAGCAGATTCACTTGGAGGTATTTTTGTTTCAGCAATCCTTCTGAAGAGCAACCATCTGATATAATTCAACTCTCCAAAGTTGAACCTGCTGATATAAGGAACTCTCTGAAGAGTTAAGACATGTTGAAGAGCTTTCTACCTTCTGAAGTGTTACAATATCTTAAATTAAAGAAGATCTGCTGAAGACCTACAAAGTAGCAATTGGCTAAAGTCAAAAGGATCTCTGCTCAAGACTTTACTACATCATAAACGTCTTCTGCAAGTTTGATTCATTTAAGGAATGTTACAGAGACCCTTTATGAAGCACTTCAAATTGTTTACCAGAAAGGGAAATTGCTGTAACCTGGTACCTGCACGTGTCAGACTCTGGTACCTACAACACTCAAAGTCAGAAGCTTTTTGAAGATTGTATCACAATGTCTTTAACAGCATTTAATGCTATCTCACAACGGTGTTTCTCAGCAATCTTCAACGGATTAATTTCTGGACTCTATAAATAGCTTCATGAAATACTTTGAAGATGTCGGCCAAGCTCAAAAAAGAAGACAATATTATCAAGCTCATACGCTGCAAAAATCTAGTTGCTACTCTCTGATATCTTTGTACATTGAATTCTTTCATTTGTATCCTGAGTTATACTCAGTTATCTTCTGTATAAGATCATTTCTGTTTATGTTTTTCAAAAACTTAAACTACTATTCACTGTAAACACTTTTACGTGTCTGAGAGCCTGGAGAGGCTTGGTGGAACAAAGAATACTTGTGTTTGGGCCTGGAGAGGCTTGTCTGTAAAACAATACTTGGGTTTGAGCCTGGAGAGGCTTGTCTGTAAAACAATACTTGGGTTTTAGCCTGAAGAGGCTGTGGATAAAAGAATACTTGCAACTGTGCTCAGTTAGGGGAAATCCTTTGCTGGTTTGGCATTGGGACTGGACGTAGCTCACGGTGGATGTGAGTGAACCAGGATAATTTCTTGGCTAAGTCTTCTTAACCCTTATCTCTTTATATTTGTGATTTGAGCTAACAGAAGGGTTCAAAATATTCTGTTTTATAAGCTTGAACTTAAAACTATCTCTAACGCTTTATAAAACAATTTTACAAAACTGCGTTTTGGACCTGCTGAAGCACTTCAGCAAGTCTCTGAAAGTTCTAGTTTCAGCAAGTTGCTCAAAACTTTTGTAAATCATTTTGCTTGTGAAAAGGTTTTCATAAAATCTATTTGAAATTATAAAACACTATTCAACCTCCCTTCTTATATTTCCTGTGGTTTCTACACTTTTTTCCCCAGGACTTTGACCACCAAGCTGTTTTGCCAAGGTCTACACCACTCTGTGTACTCCTCTTTAGTAATAGGAACCCGCAAGCAAAGGTCAATAACAGGAGGATGCTCTTCTTGCATTAAGTCCCTTTCTTCTTTTGATTCTTCATGGGGGAATATAATGTCATCCACCTCAAAGAAAGGCTCTTGTGGCATCCCAACTCGCTGAAGCAATTCTTTGTGTGACAATGAATTCTTCCCTGTAGGATAAAAATCCTGGCTTGGTTCCTTAGGTAAGGAATTCTCTTCATTATTGACTTTGATCTTCTTGGTACTTCTATTGATTAAATCTAATTCATGTATTGAGAGGTTTGGAATCTCCATTGATGAGGAATTCTTGCAGTATGAATCTCAGTCTTGGACGAATCTTAGAGAATTTCAGACGAGAATGTTCTCATACGTTAAAATAAATTAGTTCAATGAAATATCAATCCATTTTTTAATTTTATGAAATTTTATAAACTTGATCTACTTTATAAGAACTTTCATTGGTCAAATTCTCATTTTTCAAAAAGTTTTAAAGTGGTGTAACTCTACAAGTTTGACATCTGGTGTCAATTGATCTGAGTACTTCAAAAAGCTATAAGCCAAACATTTTCCTCGGTTTGTTTGATTTACAATTGGGTAGAATCGATTTTGATAGATTTATAGAATCAATGGTTTTTAAAATGAATGATGCACAATTTACAAAGTACGTTTAATGATGATTTAAAATCAATTCCAACATAATTGATTCTCACTTTTACAAACTGGTATCCAAACAAGTAGGGATGGAAATTGAGTCCAAGCCCTATGGGTACCTGCAAAAATTACCCGCAATATGCAGGGTAAAAACCTGCAAAATGGGTATGAACAATAGCCCACATTTTTTACTAGGAACGAGCGCGAGTACGGGCACTTTGATGCTCAACCCACCTCATACTCGCGCTCATATATATATATATATAAGTATTTAATAAATAATACCATATATAATTATATATATTAATTTTATTAAAATATCTAATATATTTATACATATATTTAACATTGCTATATATATATATATAATATTACAGATTAAAAATAGTTATTTGTGTTTTTTACTTTATAATATATGACTAATTAGTGTTAATAATCATTTTTTGCACATCACAGAGAATGCTAACGCATGATATCCAAGTTTATAAAATAGTGTGATGTGAAAGTATATTGTAATATATAATAAAAGTTTTGAACATTAATCATGTGTTGTGTTTCACAATATTAATGTATGGTGTTTCGATTGAATTAAATTGTTATGTCATTGATATTTAATAATTATGTTTGGATGATTTTGGAGTAATTTTTCAATTGATTTATAATTTTCTTTAATTAATATTTTTCAATGAGTTATTAATTTTTCACTTAACTAAATTGCGGGTAATGGGCGCGGGTATGGATAGGGGTGTTCGCGGATTGGATTGGATCGGTTTTGAGGGAAAAATCATCCAATCCAATAATTTCGGTTTTCTCATTTAATCATCCAATCGGTTTTGATTTTTTCCAAATCCAATCCAATCCAATTTTAATCGATTTGGATTGGATTTCGGTTTCTCAAATAAACTAAAAAATGAAGTTATGAAAGCAAAATTATGACATCATTACTATTTTCCGAAATCGGTAATCATTTACCAATTTAAAGCCGAAAAGTTATGTTTTACCAAATTATTAATGTTTCTTGAACAAATAATTGTAACTTTAAATACTTAATTAGATATGAGGGTGGATACCAATTCCATTGCCCGTATAACAATATTCGCTATGGTAAATCCAACATGATAAAAACATGCAATTATCTTATCATATCCTATAACATACAAATTACTTGATGACTTTCAATCCCATGATTGAATGTTATTCGTTAAATATAGTTGCACAATAATATTTTTTTACATCATCACATAAAAATAATACCAATAATAACAATATATCAAAATGTTTAGAAAAGTTTGGACCGGTTTGGATTGGATTGGTTCTCAGAGGTAGATTCGAAATCCAATCCAATCCAATAAAAATTTTCGGTTTTTTTCGGTTTGTGATTTTTTCAATTTTGCAGTTATTTCGGTTTGTGATTTTTTGAATCGATTGTTACAATTTCAATTTGATTGGATTTGAACAACCTTAGGTATGAGCATATAGGTGTCCAACGGGTACGGAGACGTGCATTAATGTTGTTGTCCACGCCGACATGGATACGCGTATGAGTTTTTTTTTTTTTTTAAAGTGCAGGTATAAAGACGTGCATTATGATACCCTATCTAGAGGGTACCCAATATACTATTCCTACAAACAAGCACTTACCAGTGTGATACCCTATCCAAAGGGTACCCAATGCTATCCCTACAAACAATCACTTAACTATTCAATCGCAGGATTTTTTTAAATTTCATAGAGTCTATCTATTGATTTATTAAAAATTTGTATATCTTGCTTTGGTACATAACTAAATATGTATTCCCATAGACAGAGACAATTTTTGTTATCCGTATATAACTATATAAACTTGTGCTAGATCTATCCCACGCGTAAGACGTGGTTGATTTTACACCATAGTTTGTGTTTTTTTTTTTTTTTTTCATGACAATGACTAGGCTTATGCATGTTGTGTTATAATTATATTTTATATATATCGCACCTGGCCCTTTTTCTTTATATATATATATATATATATATATATATTATTTGAGTAGGATTATTTCATTAGTAACTTTTGTTAAGTTTACTTTATTTAATATTTTTTATCATAAAAAATTCTTAAATATAACTGTTGAATAATATAATATAAATATGATAATTATACCTATTAAATTTTAAATAAATTGAACAATTCAATATTTACTTATATTTATAAATTATATTATACATTAAATTAAATTTATTTAATGAAATATGGAACGGTTTCTCTAAATTTTATAAAACTTTATACATTTGATTTACTTAATAATAACTTTAATAAAAACTTATTAAATGGAATAACTTTATATCAGTTTTTTTTTCCTTTCTGTATATTATAGTACTATTTATCACTCTTTTCCCCTTCTGTAACTATTCGCTCCTTCCACCACATTTTGGGACGCGGAGAAACAGCTTGGTTCATCTTGCTGCACTGCAATTGTGGAAGGAGCACCTCACAGCGTAAAACGTGGTAGATCTTGATTTACACCATAGTTTGTGGTTATTTGTTGTTTTTCATGACAATAACTAGGCTTATGTTATGTTATAATTATATTTTATGTCGCACCTGGCCTTTTTTTCTTTATATATATATATATATAATTTGAGTAGGATTATCCCATTAGTAATTTTTGTTAAGTTTACTTTATTTAATAATTTTTATGATAAAAAATTCATAAATATAACTGTTGAGTAATATAATATAAATATGATAATTATACCTATTTAATTTTAAATAAATTGAACAATTCAATATTTATTTATATTTTAAAATTATATTATACATTAAATTAAAGTTATTTAATGAAATATGAAATATTCTTTCTAAATTTTATAAAACTTTACTTATAGTGTGTTTGGTAAGCAGCTAGCTGAAATTAGTAATTGAAACCATTTCAACTGTGTTTGGTAGGGTAATTTTTTTGGGTAGCTACTAACTTTTCTTGAAAAGATACTTGAGGTAGCTTTTTTTAAAAACACTTGCTGCTAGTTGAAAATTGATTACGGGTTTATCCTTCAACCACACTCATTTATCATTATTTAATAATTAATAATGTCCTTATATGTCATTTTACCATTTTCACCTAGTTTTACCAAACACATTTAAGCAAATCAGCTAGCTTTTCAGCTTTTCAGCTAACTTTAAGTTTTCGGATAGGTTTGAAGCTTTAAGCTAGCTTTTCAACTAGTTTTACCAAACACACTCTTAATAATAACTTTAATAAAAATTTATTAAATGGAATAACTTTATATCAGCTTTTTTTTTTATTTATCATTCAGTATCATTATAGTACTCCCCCCGTCCCTATTTATAAGACCCCTTCTAGAAGAATTGAGTGTCCCTTAATATAAGACCATTTGCAGATTTTTAGATAAACTAATGATATTTTCCATATTTGCCATTCATTAATGTTTAACTCTTTTTAATTCTCCATATATTGATTAATGTGAATAGTCAATGGAGTTTTACTCACATGTTCAACTACACCATTAGAAATTGACTTTTAACCAGCGGGGTTGGTTCAAGTGATACATGCTTGTCTTTGGTTCGAGTCTTGTGGATGGAAAAAGTTCTCGTTGAGAGAGCTAGCTTTACCATGATGAGAATGTTAATCAACTCTTCTTAAACTGTCTGAAACGGTAAAAAAAAAAGTCTTATAATTAGATACCAAGGAAAACCTGTTTATCACTTTTTTTCCCCTTCTATAACTATTCGCTCCTTCCACCACATTTTGGGACTCGGAGAAAGTGCAATTGTGGAAGGAGCACCTCACAGCACAGAACACAATGCTACTCATAATATTTTCCATCTTCCTCATACTATTTCTTCATATCAAATGGTATTCCAACTCCAACAAAAACAAAAACTCAATCCCTGCTCCTCCAAGACTCCCTATACTAGGAAATCTCCATCAACTTGGCGCGTTCCCTCACCGCACGCTCCAATCTATAGCTAAACAATATGGGCCCTTTATGCAGATCCATCTAGGGAGCGTACCAGTTCTCGTGATTTCATCTGCTGAAGCCGCGCGTGAGGTAATGAAAACCCACGATCGCGTCTTCGCAAACAGGCCCCAAAGTAAGTTCTATGACATACTCCTCTATGATTCCAAAGACGTTTCAGTAGCTCCATATGGTGAGTACTGGAGGCAGGTAAGAAGCATCTCTGTTTTACATCTTTTGAGTGTGAAAAGGGTTCAATCTCTTCGTGCCGTGAGAGAAGAGGAAGTTGCTGTAATGATGGAAAAGATAAGGCAAACTTCTTCTTCCTCATTAGCAGTGAATTTAAGTGAATTAATCGCTACAACTATCAATGATATAGTTTGTAGGGTGGCTTTGGGAAGAAAGTATGGTGGGGAAAATGGGAAGGGATTTAAACAGTTGTTGATGGATTTTACAGAGTTACTTGGTACTTTTGTTGTTGGAGATTATGTGCCTTGGCTTGATTGGTTGAGCAGAGTTTCTGGAGTGTATGAAAGAGCAAACAGAGTGGCTAAACAGTTTGATGATTTTTTGGAGGGAGTTGTTGAAGAGCATATCAATCGTCAGAAAGAAGCCAGCAGCAACGAGAATATTCGTTCAGATTCTGATGGCCACGGTGATTTTGTGGACGTTTTGCTTTGGATCCAGAGAACAGAGGCAATGGGCTTTTCCATTGACAGAACGATCATAATGGCTTTGATATTGGTAGCAATCCTAATTTTCTTATGGCATTTTCTCTTGCGGTTCCATTTACATCTCTTCCTTTGATATTAATTATATTTTCTAAATGATAAATATGTTTTTAAGGCTCCACATTTGATTTTAGTCGCTGTAATTTAAAATCAGTGGTTTTGTTTCCTTAAAAATTTAAAATACTATCTAATTATAAGAACTTCTTAACTACTTTACAAGAATTAAGGAAGTTAGTTAATTTAGTTTGTTGCGATAAATTTATCATGAACATGTATCTTTTTTTACATAATTACCCTTGAATTTATTGAGATTCATTATCTTTTCTTTCTATCTAACTACTTCATTGTGTCATTCTCTTTACTTATTAATTACTCAACCATCTCCACTAAAGAGACACTTTTGTCAAAAAATAATTAATGCAATAGATAACATGAAAATGTTTTTTCTTATAAAAAGGAGTAAGACCCACTCTCCCAAAGATTTTTATAATTAGGATTGAAGTAGTACTTGTCACTCATTATCTATAAAAATTCGTAGTTAGCAAATTGTGCAATGAAGATTGATGTATTTTCAAATTTTAAATGATCAAAATCACCCATTTTAAATTATAATGATTAAAACCAAATTTTAACTATATTTCATAAACCAAAAACATAATTAAGCATTTTCTTAATCTATCTATTTATAACTTAAAAAGAAAAAAGAGGGAGTAGAAACACCTATCACAAAATTTATTGACGAATTCCGTAGCGTAGTAATTTGTTTATGCTCTATATATAGCTCATTGTTTATGCTAAAAAGTTCATTCCCAGCTTAGAGAATAATATTATATGAATCAATTAAAAAAATGCAAATTTATTATGTTTTACTTAACTTTTAGCCCTGTTGCACGCCACGCACAGCCAAAACATTAATGACAATGGATTTGTATTTGTTGTATTGTAGGATATGTTTTCTGGAGGTACGGATACCATATCTACCTTCTTAGAATGGGCAATGACAGAACTCTTAAAGCATCCAAATGTCATGAAGAAATTGCAAGATGAAGGTAGGAAAGTTGCTAGTAATAGAACACACATAACTGAAGAGGATTTGGGTCAGATGCTGTACTTAAAGTCAGTGGTTAAAGAAACTCTACGGTTACATCCCCCAATTCCATTACTAGTCCCACGAGAAAGCATGCAAGATATCAAACTGAATGGCTACCACATTGAAGCTGGGACACGAGTAATGATCAATGCCTGGGCCATTGCAAGAGATCCTGCATACTGGGATCAACCTGAAGAGTTCAAACCTGAGAGGTTCTTGAATAGTTCAATAGATGTCAAAGGGAATGATTTCCATTTGATCCCATTTGGAGCAGGGAGGAGGGGTTGCCCAGGGATAGCGTATGCTATGGTTGCTAATGAGCTTGTGCTAGCTAACCTCGTCCACCAATTTGATTGGTCATTACCTCATGGTGGGGTGGAGGCCTTGGACATGTCTGAAACAGTTGGCATAACCATGCATAGAAAGATCCCCCTTATTGCATATGCAGCCCCAAAAAAGAATTGATTTCAGTTTTTTTTTTTGGAGTTTGTGGGTTAGGAATCCGGATTTATTATTGAAGTTGACTGCACTGCAATTAGTAAATCCAGATCGTTCGATGGAGATCAGATGATTCAAAGACCTAGATGTGTAATCTGATTTAAAACACCATATTGGCTGTGAATAGTTCGATCTCCATTGGATAGTCTGGATTTATTGACTGCAGCGACCGGAGGAATAGTCGACTGCAAGGAATTGGGATCCGTTGGGGTCAGTGGGTGAGGGTGTTTGTAAAATAACAAAAATAAGTTGTGACAACACTTTTAGTTCCTATATATGCTATGATCTTCCTTTTTAAAGGAATTCAATATATATTATGGTGAATTATTAATTATTATTACTTAGTTCTACTTAATTCACTTTTTAAATACTTATTGTGATACTAACAAAAGGTTGATTCAAATGGTACATGTTTGATTTCCCTTAAACAAGATCTCAAGTTCGAGCCTTGTGGATGAAAAAATCCTCACGAAAAGTGTTAACTCTACCAAAATGTGGATGTTTTTGGCTCGAGTAAAATTGTCTCCTGTGTAAAATACATATGTGATTTACACCATAAATCTAATTGCAGTGTTATAACTACTTCACAAAAATAAAGGAGCCACAAAAGTGACTTGATAATGCAACTAGATAAACATGAAAATTGTGGAAAGAATCAAAGGGCTGTGGTTTAGTAGATAATACTCCATCCAGTCCTATTTACAAAAACCTTTTAACTACTTCACACGGATTAAGGAAGTTGGTTAATTTAGTTGATTACAATAAATTTGTCATGATTAAGTATCATATTTCCTAAATTACCCTTGAATTTATTGTGACCCATTATCTTTCTCTTTCTATTTAACTACTCAATTGTGTCACATTCTCTCTACTAATTAATTACTCACCTACCTCCACTAATGGTATTTTTGTCAAAAAATAATTAATGCAGGGGACAATCTGAAAAAGTTCTTATAAAAAGGACCAAGACACACCTTAAAAAATGTTCTTATAAATAGGACCAGAGGGAGTACAAAAGTTAATTTGTTGGAAAAATTTTCAGGTTTCATCCACTAAATACACTTTTAGAGAGATGTTAAGAGTCTTAAATGTGACTAAACCGATATATTTAGCTTGTGGTTAAAAAAAAACGTGAAGAGTTTTCAGACGTTGCTAGTTCTGTTGTGGTTCTCAACTCACAGCTTATCTACAATCAATTAGGTTATGTATATATTCACCACAAGAAATTGTGTAAACATACAACTTATATCTATCTATATATATATATATATATATATATATATATATATGAATGATGAAGAGTCGAAGTCGAAGATAGGTGCCTCCAAATTCGTCCCCACCCCCACGCGCTTGTCAAATAATGGGATCCTTGTCTTGATTTGCTCATTTGTGGGTAGGAATCCACCAAGGGTTATGGTAACGGTACACAAATATGAAAATGATGTACGGGTACACAAATAATTATTAGGCTTTGCTTCGATACCTTGGTAAGTGAAGGGTTTTGAAACCCTTCCACGTGGACTAATACCATTTGTTTTTCAATGGCTTAGTCACCTGACATGCTCCGCTTCCATGTCTTGCGGTTGTTACAATTTAATCGTCCTTTAATCAAATAATTGTAATAAAATATTTATTAAAATTTAAGTAGGAAAACAAAATTAGAATTAGAAAATTCGTAATTGAAATTTGTGAATCATTTTCCTTTTTGTGATTTTGTTCGGCTTTCTTCAGAAGCCATTCTTTTCCTCCCCCTCATTCTATCTTGTGCTCCATGGTTTTCTTTTTGTTTGCCTTTTTATCGAAGTGAAGAACAATAGTTGCTTGTTTACCTTTTAATCGATCAATCATGGTGTTTAAAGCAGTTTGTTTCTTTCGTGAATTCATTTTAGGGTTTATTTTCCCTTCCGTGTTACGAAGTATTGTTGACTATTTCGTTCAATCATTATCGTTCTTCTTCCTTCAATGAAACTGTTATTTCATCGTTCGACAAAGCCGCAAATCTGGAAAACATAAGAAGGATTCCTGTAAACAATTACATCAACACGCGCGGAAGGAAAATTATCAATGAAATGAAACGCGCGGAAGAGAGACCAAAGAAATTGGGGAAATCACTCAACATGAAAATATCAGAAACAACCTTCAAACAGAACCGTACTATTATACCGGTAGAAAATTACAAAGTTAAAAGTATTAATCATTTTATAGTTTTAATATTTCATAAAATGAAAAAATATATATTTTAATAGAAATAGAAATAATTATACAATTGCATAATAATAAGAGGACTTAATTACAAACGAGAAAAAATTCAAGTCAGAACAAACTCACGTGATTGCTTTCATATGCGAAGGTATACGGTGGAAGGGTACCTAAACCCTTCAATTAACCAGGGTACTGGAGAAATTTCCATAATTAAATTATTACTGTGAGATTCCATGCTCCAAGACCGGTTAAAAATCTCGGACTAATATTATGAAATTTAAATGTTCATGATTCTAATTTTAAATCCTTTTTATATCTTTTTTTTTTCAATTTAAATATGTCTAATATAAAATAATATAGCAGCAAATGATAAAGTTTAAAAATTTGAATAATATAAAAAATTATTATAGTATATCAAAATTTAAAGTATATAAAAGATATGGTAATTATAAAATTATATGAAATATTAAAGGTTAAATACAAACAATAGAATTTAATTTTAGAGTATAAAATTCAGATCATATTTTATATATAAACTCTCTATATTACCAACGAAGGTTGATTCAAGTGGTATATGTTTAATTCTCCTTAAAAACTAATTTTATGAAATTTAAATGTTCATGATTCTAATTTTTAACCCTTTTTATATCTTTTTTTCCAATCTAAATGTGTCTAATATAAAATAATATCGTAACAAATGATAAAGTTTAAAAATTTGAATAATATGAAAATTTATTATAATATATCAAAATTTAAAGTATAAAAAAGGATATGGTAATTATAAAATTATATGAAATATTAAAGGTTAAATAAAAACAATCGAATTAAATCCTTAATACAACTCACAATGGGTTGTCCCAAATGAATGGTAGCCTTTTATATGTGGTTCTCAAATCATTTAATCGACCAATTACCAAGTAAAATATAAGTATAAGATCAATAGATTACATTGGCTTTTTAACCATAAATTATTTCATGATTCATTTTAAACCTTTTGTGTAACTATTCTTTGCTTGCATATCAGTTTTGATTATATTTCTTCTTAAATTGTAATTATTACAATTTTTTACTATAAAAGTACTAAAAGAAACGATTAAAAACCATCAATTTAGAAAATTATGAGAAAAATCATTTTAACCGACATTGGATTGTCTCAAATGAGGGTTTATCCTTTTTTTTATGGTGATCAAATTATTTAGATGACCAAGGTTGAAAGACTAAAATCAGAAAATAAGATTTTATAACCTTAACCTAAGTTTATAACAAGCACAAGACAGTCAACCATAGTGGGTTCTTGATCATGAACTGTTCCATTATGCATTCCATACCTTAGTGGCATCATCCCTAACCTCTAATTTAATTTTGGTGATTTTTCTCCATAAATTATAATTATTTTGAATTTTATACTACAAACATATAGAAAAATCAATTAAAAATGCACCAATATGGAAACATTTGGAAAAAGACCAGTTTAACCCACCTTGGGTTATCTCAAATAAAAGTTTGCCTCTTGTGGGGGTTAAATCACTCGGATGACCAAGGTTGTTGGAAAACCAAAAGTCTATAACAAACCTAAGATCAATTGATCATAGAGACTCCTTAATCATGAATTGTTCCATGAGTCATCACATACTTTGGTGGTACAATCCTTGACCTCCAAATTAATATAGGTGATTTTTCTCCATAAATTAAAATTATTTTATTTTTTACTATAAAATACTAAAAACCCAATTAAAAAAAGCACCAATATGAAAAAATTTGGGAAAAATCATTTTAACCCACGTTATGTTGACCCATATTAAAGGTAGATCTTTATTTATGGTGATCAAAACACTCGGTGATCAATTACTATAATTTTTAACAAGTAAAATGTAAGTATAAGGTCAGTAGATGACAGTGGCTTCCCAATCATGAATTATTCCGTGAGTCATTTCATACCTTGGTGGCACCATCCTTAACCTGTACTTACATTTTAACCCACATTGTGTTGTCCCATATTAAAGGTAGATCTTTATTTATGGTGATCAAAACACTCGGTAATCAATTACTATAATTTTTAACAAGTAAAATGTAAGTATAAGGTCAGTAGATGACAGTGGCTTCCCAATCATGAATTATTTCGTGAGTCATCCCACACCTGGGTGGCACCATCCTTAACATGTACATCAATTTTGGGGACTTTTCTCCACAAAATTAAAAAAGAACCAATTAATGAAAAATCAATTAAAAAAAGAACCAATGTGAAATAATTTTGGAAAAAATAATTTTAACTTAAATTAGGTTACTCATATTAATTCATTTTGCTTATATGAAAAAAAACTCACATTTGGTTGTCCTAGATGAAAGGTTGGTCTTCATCTATGGTAATCAAAGTACTTGAATGACCAATTACTATAATTATGAACAAGTAAAATGCAATAAGATCGGTTGATCATAGTAACTTCCCAACTATGAATTGTTCCATGAATCATTACAAATCTTGTTGGAACCATCCTTAGCCTCCAAATTAAGTTTGGTGATTTTTCTACATAAAATGTAGTTAATATGAATTGTGTACTACACAAAATCGAAGAAATCAATTAAAAAAGTAGTAGTAGAAAAATATGGGGAAAATCATTTTAGGAAGGATAGATGAAAAATGGAACCAAATTAAAAAAAAATTGGGTATAACAGGACATGTTAAATGTTAATTAGAATACAAAATTTTATGATATAAATGAATGATCTATTTTAGAATTATAATAGTTAAAGAACTGGTTTGCAAAATATGAAAAATAACGTGGAAACTTGCTGCAGCAGGTAAAATGTATTGTGTACCGGTACACAAGTTTTACCGTAACCTCTATCTTCATGCAGTAATTTGTATTTATTTGATGTAGAATAATAATATGTTTATTGTCTTCGTCTACACAAATTTTCTTGTATCAAAAGAATTTTTGAGAGATTCTAAGAGTAAATATCAAAGAATATCAGGCAGAAAAAATGAGTACTTTATGAACACACATGATTGATTGGATTATACTTAAAAGTTATCTTAGTTGTATAAAAAAACAACTTATGGTAAAATCTTAATTTTTATCCGTGTGAAAATATATTATTAATCAATTTAGTCAATAAAACTAGAAATTCCTGATGTTTTATTTTTAACCATTTTATCTAGCTATCTAAGTTTAATATCATTAATTTATATTCAATTATAAGTTTTGTTTTTTTTTTAAGTTAAAGGATGATCACATCACATAAACAACTCAATCACACTACAATAGATTTGAGATAAGCAAACAGGCCCTTGGAGTAGTGTGGTATACACGAAACCGCATTCCAAGTGCTTAGTTGTTCCATTAAAACTGCGGTTGCTCATTAACCGCACTCTAAGTTCTTCACTAAGAGCACGGTTGTCATGTGGAACTGCACTTTTAGTGCCCCATAGACTAATAGTGTAGTTCCACATGTCAACTATGCTCTTAGTTAAAAACTTAGAGTGTGTTAGTTAATAACCGCACTCCAAGTATAATATTAGTTAGGGCCCCTCACGTGAGGATATCGCACACGTGCGCACAAATCCTTGTCCCACGTTCACTTCTCCTTCTACAAACCCTTGTTCTGCCTTTTCCCTCTACAAACCAAATTCATCTATCGTCTCTATATCGTGAAACCAACTTGTTGAAGTCGTCTCTCTCTCTCTCCGCCTCTCTTGCATGACACAAACTCTTTATAATGAAAACATAATTGTAAGTAATTTAAATAAAAATTCCTTTGGGTCACATTATTACCCAAAATGGGCTTCTGATATTTACTTTCAATTCACCAAAATTTCCAAATAGCAAATGACATCTTCGGACCGCTATATATGCGAAATTGTCCAACCCATTCCACTTGCAATAATGAAAGGCCCAAACACAAAAAAGAAGGAGGGACAGTGACAGTTGTCGAACCTGCACAAAATTATAATTATAATTCTCCGATCTGCAAACTACTTGTAGTAGAATGGTATAAACCGGGTCGAACCCTGAAGATCCACTCAAATTAATCCTTCTTTGGGGGGGGGTTGATTGATTGGAATAAACTGAAGAAAATAAAATACCAAGTTAAAAGCAAAGGTTGAATTAATTCAAGACAATATCAATCCAAGGGATTCAGAGGCTATTTTCATGGTAAATCATTGGTTATTAATAACATGCATTCAAAAGATTAAATCTATCAACTTAGAATCATGTGGAACCCCTACAATGATCCCGGATTCACTACTGAAATAATTTCCCGAATTCAATTGATTAAGATTAACAAGATCAAATAACCATGAAATCTTATGTTAGATCCAAATCAATTTTGTAAACAGAACCCAATTGAAGTAAATAATTAAATGAAAACCTTCAATTTAATTTCTTACTCTATGCTTTTCATTTGTTGTATGATGATTAACCAATCAAGAGTACAACATACATCAATAACAAATTTCATAACCAAAACATGTTAACCAATCAAGCTTTGATAAAAGAAATATGAAATTGAAGCAAGTGGAGTAGAAAAGCAAGGTAGATGTAATTCAATCAGCATGTAAATGAAGATCAAACCTCAAAACCAAGATGAAAATAAGCTCGACTCCTTGGATTGAATAAAAACTTAGCCTTCCATGAAAACTTTACAAAAAGATGAACAAAAGTAAATGAAACTCTTAGTAATTTCTACTACAACTTTGATGCTCTTCTCCCTAGCAAGCCCTCCTATTTATAGGAGGGGAAAAGATGTCATTTCAAACATGATCACTCGTCCATGACTAAGCATGTTTTGTCCACAAATGGACTTATTGATCAATTACCTAATGCATATGTCCATTACTTTGAATTATTCACCTACTCTAGCTATCATTCACCTACTTGTCTCCCACTTGCACCAAGCATATCATCCTCAATCTGGTAGAATCCAAGAGAGCTGTCTTCAGATGAAATCAAGCTCTTAGCTTTCAAATTCCATTGGGTTGAGCCCAAAAGGAGTTTTCTAGCCCAAGTTATGGCCCAATCATTGAGTGCTGGTCAGGTTTTCATATGATGCTGACTATTCCGTCTTCCAAGCCCATTTTGACTCACTAGCCATCCGATTTAGCTTTTGGGTTCTTCATCAAAGTTGTAGGGCTTTCTTTTATCTTTCCTACAATATAAAGAACATAACTTTTAGATGTCTATAACTCATGTTATGCTTGGAATACAAAAACAAATTAATGCTGAAAAATGTAATTGAGCCCAATATGAACCTGAATTGGCACAATATGCTTATGACTTGTTAATTAAGCATAAAAGATGCATTAAAAGGTTAAATTTGAGGGATGATTAATGTGTATAATTTGTATTTATCAGGCAGACCATCACTTATAAACTAGCCCAAAAGGCAGAAAATAGGGTTCGATGAAGATGACCGTGACGAAGTGCAACGCCACCGGAAGAACCACCTTCTGCAGAACAAAATTTTTTTGCCTCCGTTCACCAACGAAACATAAACCGCTGAAGAAGGTGGACCAAGGTTTGAACAATACACAAACAGATTTTACTGTTTCCCGATGAAGGCCTCTTCAAATGCCAATCCATTTGCTTCCTCCGATTCCATCTCCGCCACTGCCTAGCAAAGGACGCAGCTGGTACATAAAAAATTTCGCAGTATTGAAATTCAAGTCTTTGCACGAATTGATAACTTCGTGCTTACATATTGGGTCCTAATCAAATTCCCAGCCATGATATGGATGTACCTTCAGAGCTTTGTAGCATGAGGGATTTGTAACTTCCAAATTGAAGACTGATCATGGATTTGTTGCGTCAAATTAAATGGCTGATTGCAAAGCCATTTATACGCTGATTTGGTGGTATAAATGCCCGCAACTGAAGGTTTCCAGATTACAAATTCCTTGACCGACTCATATTAAAAATAAAAACTGAATAAAAAAGTAACAATTATTTTTTAAAATATTAAAACACAATTTAAAAAAAAAGAAAGTCCATTTTTTTTTGTATTATTATTATTATTATATATTTAAAAAGAAGAAAGGAAAAAAACAATTAAAACTTAAAATTAACAAAAATAAAATGAAACTGAAGGGGTTCACGCACTCTTGTTTGCATTACACACACTTTATCTCAGAAGGGAAAACACCCAAGAGAGACAGAAATGAGAGGGAAAAGGGGGGTGGTGCCTCTTGTGGCTGGATCTTGCCACGTTACGACGCGACCGCGCGACGGGGTTGGGATGCAAGTCTAGAGGCTGGGACGACCGAAGAGCGGGAAAGGGGCTCGCGACTACGGTGGCTCCGAGGTAGCGTTCAGACAGTGCGGATTTGCTCTGCTTCTTAGGACACGGGGACACTACAAGAAAAGTCGTCGCTACTCGCTACGTATGCTATAGCGACGACCAAGCGACGGCTAATAGGCTGTCGTTACAGGGCCCGTCGTTAATGCAGTAGCGACGACTATTTTTAGCCGACGCTAGTTCGTGACGGCCAGGCCATGAAGGGAATCAAGCATATGGTCAGGGTGCAGCGGAATAAATGGATTCCCCCTTGTTATGATCATTAATGCGAAAAACACGAATTAAGGCATAAAAGGCATGAAACATAATAACACACCTTTTGCGGATTGCGAACGAGGCAATATCAACCACGTCTCTAAAGGTGTCCATGCCAACAGCCAAACTAGGAAACCCTCCTCAAGTTTGCTAGTAGCGTT
This sequence comes from Sesbania bispinosa, assembly GCA_026901365.1. Lineage (NCBI taxonomy): Eukaryota > Viridiplantae > Streptophyta > Magnoliopsida > Fabales > Fabaceae > Sesbania > Sesbania bispinosa. Next base: position 515,513 of record QLOH01000177.1, read on the forward strand.
TAGAGAGTAAGAGCAACTGCTCATGTGTTTAGGGTAATGCATCTTATGCTATATTTATAGAGTGGTGGCTAGGGTTTTACCATTACTAAATTAACCCTAACACATATGGGTCTGGCCCATTATGTTATAATTCTAATCAAATTAGAATTATTTATTTTCCTAGTGGCTTGTTGTGTGCGTGTGACTCAATAGGCTCTTTTAATATCTGGTTATGATATTTAAAATAAAACCCTTTTATTTTTAATATCATAAATAGTGAGCGGTATCTAGCAATACATCACTACTACCCAAATATTGAGATTGTCAACAATTTTGACGAATCCTATTTCATGATAATAATTTATATGATCTGTCCCTTTGTCTAAATATCTAATTGAACATAAGGGCATGGAATGTATCATCCTTGTATAGTTCAATTTATGTTTTTCTTGATGCCCAAGTAGACTATACAGAAAATAAACATCTCATGTTTACCCCCCTGAGCATGGCCATGCATTTTGTAGTCTAACTCTATCAAGAGGCCTACAGATATAACTCCTGTTACATAGGAGGGACAAATCCCATCTAGGTCACTCACATTCCACCACATAATTTATTATATGTCCAAAAACCAACATTATGATTACCTTGTTACATGCAACATTTGATGATATTTAAAACATATAATTCCTTATGTAGGAATCGTACTGATTTCAGGTCAAAGGACTTCATATAATATTCATCAATATAAGAAACATTCATGACACTTATGTAACAAACCATGCAACATTCTCAAGGTGGGTCAGTCTAGTACAACATTACTCTTAATATGTACTTATTGTTGAGTCTCAAAAATATCATAAGGAAGATTATGATGATTTAAGACAGCTCAATCCCTAAGTTTTAATGTTTAACAAATTTGGTTAAAAGAATTATCATGGATACATATGTTTTTAATGTTTTATCTATGATTTCAGCAAGCCACTTTAATCTTAATAAAGACTGTCTGAAGGTTCAACCTGTCTGAAGTGTTGAAGCCGTCTGAAGGTTCAACCTGTGTGGAGTGTTGAAGCCGTCTGAAGGTTCAACCTGTCTGAAGTGTTGAAGCCGTCTGAAGTCGTATTTTATGAGGTGGCACATCTTGCTGAAGTTGTGAGAAGACTTGTCTGAAGTTCTGAAGAGTCAAATCTCTCTCTACTGCACACAACTTTTCAAGGCTTATTTTGGCAAAGACACAGAGACCTTTCCTGGGTTGTTTGAATTTCATACACCATTTGGGAAATCTCTGCAGCGCAGTTTTTGCAGCAACAGCTATGGCAGCTTTTGTCAGCAGCAACCTTGGACGCTGTCAGAAAAGTTTCAAAACGCACAGAATGCTCAGGAGCATGTGTCACAACGGATTAAAAAGCATTAAATGCTATCTCTAAACGGTGAATTTTCAACGGATTGAAGACTGGGTATAAATACCCTTCATCTGAAGATCATTCACAACAACAAAAATAAGAGAGAAGCACAAGAGATTACATTTCAAGAGAAACAAAACGCTGCTAGTTTTACTCTGTAAAACTTACTCTTATAAAAATTCTTTGTACATCATTTCATATATTCTGAGTATACCTCAGTTATTTGTACATTGTAACAGTTTAAGCTTCAAACTGGTTTAGTTTTAGAGCTTAAACACTCTTTTTTTGTAAAACTTTTTTTGAGCCTGGAGAGGCTTGTTGTCTAAAGAATACTTGTTTGTAAGAGCCTGGAGAGGCTTGTTGTCTAAATAATACTTGTTTGTAAGAGCCTGGAGAGGCTTGAATGAAAAAGAATACTTGGTTGTAGAGCCTGAAGAGGCTTGACTGTAAAAGAATACTTGTAATCTGGTTGAGATTAAGAGAAAATCCAAGTGCTAATTGGCATTGGGACTGGACGTAGCTCACAGTGGTAGTGAGTGAACCATGATAAATTCTGTGGCTAAGTTTTCTTACCCTTATCTCTTGTCAATTTGTTTATTCTAATCAAAGGGTGTTGAAAAACTGTTCTGATAATTTATAAAAGCAAGAAACGTTTTAAAAACATATTTTCAGAACCTGTCTTAAGAAACTTCAGACAGCCCCTTTAACCTGTCTGAAATTTCATTATAAAAGCTGTTTGCGAAAAGCTTTCATAAGTTATTTAAGAAACACTATTCAACCCCCCTTCTAGTGTTTCCCTGTGTTTCTACACTTATGTGAGCACACGATATCTCATATCCATGATCCGTGAGATGTGATCATCAACGAACTCACATACTAGTCAAAATGCATCTATTTGTCCTAAGATGATGCTTGACCAGGGACTGTTTTAAGAATAGTTCTTCATAAGATCTCACGATCAAGTCATCTACTTGATTTCTTATGAAGTTTAAACTTACTATTCTAAGGACATTTATTATATTCCAAAAGAATTAATAAAATTGAATTGCCTTTATAAAATAATATGATACAAGTAATGGATGTTCAAAATAAAACATATAAGTCTCTAGTGCATACACTAACAATCTCCCACTTGCACTAGAGCCATTTAGACATAACTCTAATGCCTAATGATCTAGTGTGCCCTTCATGCTTTTGCTGCACAAGGGGTTTTGTCAATGGGTCTGCAACATTGTCATTTGTATGCACTTTGCATATTTTGACATCTCCCCTATCAATGATTTCTCGGATGAGATGGAAACGTCTGAGTATATGTTTGGATAATTGATGAGACCTGGGTTCCTTGGCTTGTGCAATAGCCCCATTGTTATCACAATAAAGACTTATAGGATCCACAATGGTAGGAACTACACCAAGTTCAATAATGATCTTCCTGATCCAAATAGCCTCTTTCGCAGCATTTGAGGTTGCAATATGTTGAGCCTCAAAAATATCATAAGGAAGATTATGATGATTTAAGACAGCTCAATCCCTAAGTTTTAATGTTTAACAAATTTGGTTAAAAGATTTATCATAGATACATATATGTTTTAATGATCTATCTATGATTTCAGCAAGCTACTATAAGCTTATATAAAGACTATGTGAAGTGCTTTCAACCTGTCTGAAGAGTTAAGCCTTCTGAAGGTTCAACCCGTCTGAAGTGTTGAAGCCGTCTGAAGTGCACAACCCGTCTGAAGTGTTGAAGCCGTCTGAAGTGCACAACCCGTCTGAAGTGTTGAAGTCGTCTGAAGTCTCACTTATGACATGGCACCCTTTTGCTGAAGTTTGTGAAGACTTTTCTGAACCTCTGCTGCACGTACCTTTTCAAACACATTTATAGCAAGGAACACATAGACCTTTCCTGGTGTTTTTTTTAATTTTATACACCACTGAGGAAATCTCTGCAACGCAACCTTTGTAGCAACATTTGTAACAGCTTTATGGCAGGAGCAACCTTGTACCATGTCAGAAATATCAGAGCTCTCAGGAGCATGTCTCACAACGGATTAAAAAGCATTTAATGCTATCTCACAATGGGTGGACTCCTTTCTTCGACCACATTTACTATTCATGGCATGAGCAGAGTGTGATAGATTTCTAGTCTTCAGCTCGAGGAATACCTAACTCCAAGGGAGTGTATGAAAGCATCAAGGCTGATGTGCTAGGAGTCCCTGTTTTTGTTGATATAGGGATTCTCTCCACCATCACTAAGGTCAAGGCTGAAGGAGAAACCTTCACTCCTAGATGGGAGTTGAGGAATGGTGGGCAAAAGAAGTACACAAAGATGCGGTATGGTACAGAAGAACCCAAGACTCCTGATTCTAAGTTCTTGCTGGATAAGGTTAGAGTACTTCACTCCATCTTAGGGTGCTCCATAATCCCTAAGAGTGGAAGCAGAAACCACGTGTCTGAATTGGAGAGATTCTGCATGATTCACTTGCTGCAGAAGAAGAAGGTCAATCTTCCCAGCATCATCATGTTCCACATGCAAAAGAAGATCAGAGATTCTGGTGCAAATCTTCCTCACAACACCCTTAAGAAGAGTGTTCTGAAGGAGAGTGTTCTCATGGAGAAGGCCTCAAGAAGAGGAAGCACAATAGAGATTCTTGAACAAGAGCTTCAAGGGGACATTAGAAAAGGAGAGTTCAAGGCCTCCAAACCATCCCCTCAACCTAAACTGAAGAAGCTCCCTGTGAGGAGTGCAGCAAAGGTATCTCCAGCAGCTTCTACTTTGCACACTCAGGCATCTGAACCTGTTCAGAAGGCTTTGCAAAAGCCGTCTGAAATAGTGGGTCAGGGTTCTGAAAGTGCAAATCCTCTTAAGCCTACTTCTGACATAGAAGGAAAGGCTCATGAGGAAGAGATTGCTAACCTTACTGATCCTGAAGCTGTAGCAGCTCCACCTCTGGCAGCTTGCCCCTCTGATCCAGAGTTGATTCAAGTAGTAGCCATAGCTACTGCCTTAAAGCAAGAAGAATTGGATAAGAAGGCTGAGCAAGAGAAGACAGACTATGTTATTGTTGTGGCCTCTCAGCTAGCCTTGGCTGAAGATGAAAGGCAAGCTACCTTGGCTCAAGGTAATAAGAAGAGAAAGAGGTCTAGTGCTCAGCAAAGGAGGAGAACCAAGAGCAAGATTCTTGAGACAACTCCTGAACCTACTACTAGGGTTACAAGGAGCATTGCTAGCCAAATAGAAGCTATGGATGAAGCTAGCAAGTACCAGAACTTTGTAAAGGCCAATCTCTATTTCAAGAAGATAAGAGAAGAAAAACAAGCTGAAAGGGAGAAGGTGTCTGAACCTGAGAAGGTCAAACCCCCTGTAAAAAGACCAAGGGTGAGGTTTGACAATGTGACTCCATCACCTCCTTCCTCACCAGAAAAGAAAGAAGAAAAAGATAAGGAAGTTGTTCAGCAACCTATGGAGACAGAAGAAGAACCAACACCACCATCTCCATCACCACCATCTTCATCATCATCATCATCTTCAGAGTCAACCCAATCTGAAGAACCTTTTGTAGAGATTCAGCAAGGAGGGAGCTCAAAAGTGTGGAAAGGGAGTATGCTGCCTGAACACATTAGGCTAGGACCTAAAAGTAGGGATTTTTTCACAGAACCCACTTTTGATCCTTATGCATTTCCTTTCACTCAGCATCAGTATGATGAGGAAGCTGAAGTGCCTCATAAGAGGTATGAATGACCTTTCTTTGAGAGGGAAAGGGTTTCCAAGTTCCCAAACCTCTATGAAGAACTGCAATATTTCAGAGATGCACCCCCTATCTCTCTGCACCATGGGCTAGTCAAGCATACTTCAGATGCAGAAAGAGAGAAGTATCAAGGAAGCTTACACCAGATGTACTCAGGGCAACTTGAGAAGATCAGAAAGGGTATGGTATCACCTGCTCACAAGTGGGCTCCACTTAACCCTTTCTCTGATAAAGATTGTCTGAAGCTATCCAATGAAGATTGGTGTTTTGCAAGGCATCTATACATAGAAGGAGAACTGGTAGAGAGGGACTACATCAAGTCTGTTGGCATGAAAGAAAACAGGCCCCCTAGAACATTTTCCATCAGGCCAACCACCAAGATTCTAGTGCAACCTGATAGAATTGTTCCTAGGTACCCTCTGAAGGAAGGCCCTGCTGATAAGTTCAAGGAACCTAAGGCCTATCCTGTTCCCTTCAAGCCTTTGACTCCAAGAGAATGGAAGGAGCTACCAGCAAAGGTCAAGAGACAAGGTGGAGGCATGGATCACAGTTTCAGAGACAGAGTTTGGTCATCTTACTGGAAAATCAGAGAGGATGCTGGATCCTCTTCTGGGTCAACTGGACCAGATGCTGATTCTATCATAGGGCATGGGAAATTCATGAATGTGAAGTATCATTACATCAAAGGCCATTTCCCACCGCTGTCTGAATCATTTCATGAAGACTGGGAGATTATGTGTCCCATTGGAACATTCTTCTTTCCAGTGTATCATCCACAAGAGTATGGTTTGCTTCCAGGTTTTGATGTGCTGAGATTTATGTGCAGACACATCCAGATTATTCTTTATGAAGCACCACATGATCCTGAAGAAGAGAACAGAAAGCTCAGGCTGAAGATAGAGAAGTTAGAGAAGAAGAATGTTGATCTCATTGCTAAACAAGATAAGATTCTTCAAGAGCAACAATAGATTAGAAGTGGCCAAGAAGACATGAAGACTGCTCTCATCTCTCAGATTGACAAGGCCAACGATGAGCTGATTTCCTTCATGAAAGAAGCTTTGCTGAAGAAGGATGAGTAGTCAATGATGTGTAGCCATGTCTCATTTTTATTTCTGCTAAGTGGTTAATTTTTTTTTGAACAATTTGATTAATACTATCAGTGTTTCACATCATGCTGTGTTTGTGCTGAGTTTGTTGTTTTCTTTCATACCTCATGATTTTGCTATGATTGCTGTTGTTGTTATGCTCTGGAATTCCCTTTTGATTGATGACAAAAGGGGGAGTATTAAAAACTAACAAAATCTGAATCTGAAGTGATCACAGGACTCAGGGGGAGTAAATAAGAAACTGATAAGTATTTTTGATCAAATCAGTTTAAGAGATCACCATCTGAGGGGGAGCTATCTATTCTTTTATCTTTAAAACTCCTTTCAGATTTATGTATTTTAAACAAATTTGTCATCATTAAAAAGGGGGAGAATGTTGAGTCTCAAAAATATCATAAGGAAGATTATGATGATTTAAGACAGCTCAATCCCTAAGTTTTAATGTTTAACAAATTTGGTTAAAAGATTTATTATAGATACATATATGTTTTAATGATCTATTTATGATTTCAGCAAGCCACTATAAGCTTATATAAAGACTATGTGAAGTGCTTTCAACCTGTCTGAAGAGTTAAGCCTTCTAAAGGTTCAACACATCTGAAGTGTTGAAGCCGTCTGAAGTGCACAACCCGTCTGAAGTGTTGAAGCCATCTGAAGTGCACAACCCGTCTGAAGTGTTGAAGTCGTCTGAAGTCTCACTTATGACATGGCACCCTTTTGCTGAAGTTTGTGAAGACTTTTCTGAACCTCTGCTGCACGTACCTTTTCAAACACGTTTATAGCAAGGAACACAGAGACATTTCCTGGTGTTTTTTTTTGAATTTTATACACCACTGAGGAAATCTCTGCAACGCAGCCTTTGCAGCAACATTTGTAACAACTTTATGGCAGGAGCAATTGTACCGTGTCAGAAATATCAGAGCTCTCAGGAGCATGTCTCACAACGGATTAAAAAGCATTTAATGCTATCTCTAAATGGTGGTATTTTAACGGATTGAAGATTGGGTATAAATACCCCTCCATGAAGACCATCAAGCGTCAAGAGAAAATCAATATACAAGAAAGCCAAGAGAAACATCACGCTGCAAGTTTTTACTCTGTAAAAACTCTCTGATAAAATTCGCTGTACACATTTGTATATCCTGAGCATACCTCAGATTTTATTGTACATTGTATTTGTTTGAGCTTCAAACTGGTATAGTTTAAAAGCTTAAACTCTTTTCTCTGTAAACTTTGTTTAGAGCCTGGACAGGCTTGGTTGATAAAAGAATACTTGGTTGACAAAAGAAAACTTGGTTGTATAGCCTGGAGAGGTTTGGTTGACAAAAGAATACTTGGTTGTAGAGCCTGAAGAGGCTTGACTGTAAAAGAATACTTGGTTGTAGAGCCTGAAGAGGCTTGGCTGTAAAAGAATACTTGTAATCTTGGTGAAGATTAAGAGAAAATCCAAGTGCTAGTTGGCATTGGGACTGGACGTAGCTCACAGTGGTAGTGAGTGAACCAGGATAATTCCTTGGCTATGTTTTCTTACCCTTATCTCTTGTCAATTTATTTATACTAATCAAAGGGTGTTGAAAAGCAATTCTGATATTTTAAAAGCAAGAAAACCTTTTAAAATACATTTTCAGAAGCCGTCTTAAGGAACTTCAGACAGTCTCTCAAAAACCTGTTTGAAATCGTTTTAAACTTGTTGTTTACAAAAAGCTTTCATAAAATATTAAGAAACATTATTCAACCCCCCTTCTAGTGTTTCCCTGTGTTTCTACACAATATACTCAGCTTCTATGGTAGAATCAGCAATTGTTTCCTGCTTTGAACTTTTCCAGCTCACAGCGCCACCATTCTAGCAATACACATAACCTGACTGCGATCTTGAATAATCTTTGTCAGTTTGGAAGCTAGCATCAGTGTAACCCTTTACAAGTAGCTCTTCCTCACCTCTATATATCAAGAATGAATCCTTTGTTCTTCTCAAGTACTTAAGGATGTTCTTGACTGTTGTCCAGTGACCTTCACCAGGATCAGACTAGTATCTGCTAGTCATGCTTAGAGCATATGATATGTCTGGTCGAGTACATAACATGGTATGCATGATAGACCCTATAGCAGATGCATTAGGAATCTTACTCATGCGATCTTTCTCTTCTTTACTAGAAGGAGATTGAGCCTTAGATAGGCTTATACCATGTGACATAGGCAAAAATCCCTTATTAGAATCTTGCATGTTAAACCGTTTTAACACCTTGTCTATGTATGTACTTTGACTTAGGCCAAGTAATCTTTGTGATCTATCTCTATAGATCCTGATACCTAACACATAGGTTGCTTCGCCCAAATCTTTCATAGAAAAACAATTTCCTAACCAAGTCTTTACAGACTAAAGGGTAGGAATGTCATCTCCTATGAGGATTATGTCATCTACATACAAAACCAGAAAAACCACTATGCTGTCACTAACCATTTTGTAGACACAAGGCTCGTCTTCATTTTTAATGAAACCAAACTACTTAACAACTTCATCAAAATGAAGATTCCAGCTTCTAGAGGCTTGCTTTAATCAATAAATGGATCGTTGCAACTTACCTACCTTTCCAGCATTTTCAGGTATAACAAAACCTTTAGGTTGTGTCATATACACATCTTCAAGAAGGCTTCCATTTAGGAAAGTCATCTCGACATCCATTTGCCAGATTTCATAATCATGGTAAGCTACAATAGTAAGCAAGATCCGAACAAATTTAAGCATAGCAACTGGGGAAAAGGTTTCATCATAGTCTACACCATGAATTTGCATAAAACCCTTATCCACCAACAATGCTTTAAAGGTACTTACATTACAATCCATTTCAGTTTTCCTTTTGAAAACCCACTTTCACCCTATGGGTTTTATCCCTTCAGGTGGCTCAATCAAGGTCCATACCTTGTTAGTGTACATGGAATCCATTTCAGATCTCATGGTATCAAGCCATTTCTCAGATTCTGGACTCAAAAGAGCTTCTTGATAAGTCCCTGGCTCCTCTTGATCCACTAGTAATACATCCCCTTCCCGAGACACAAGGAAACCATATCTCTCAGGTTGGTGACGTACCCTATCTGACCTAAACAAGTCTTGCGTTATTTGAGCAGGTGGCTCCACAACACTTTATGGTATCTGCTCTTGTCCATTATTGGCTCATTGCTACTCTGTGGTACTTGAATTTCTTCAAGTTCTACTTTCCTCCCACTTATTTTCTTAGAGATAAATTCCTTCTCTAAGAATACAGCAGTCCTAGCGACAATCACTTTGCCTTCGCTAGGATTATAGAAGTAGTAACCCTTAGTTTCTTTTGGGTATCCCATAAATAAGCACATATCTGATTTGGGTCCTAGTTTATCTGAAACTTGGCGTTTCACATAAGCTTTAGAACCCCAAATCTTCATAAAAGACATAGTAGGTCGTTTCCCAGTCCATGTTTCATATGGTGTCTTTATAACAGCCTTAGATGGAACATCGTTTAGTGTGAAGGCTGCTGTTAACAAAGCATGACCCCAAAAGGAGTCGGGGAGATCAGAATGACTCATCATGGATCGAACCATATCTAATAGAGTTCGATTTCTCCTTTCAGAAACTCCATTCCATTGAGGTGTTCCAGGAGGAGTGAGTTGAGATATTATCCCACACTCTATTAGAAAGTCATCAAATTGTTGGCTCAAGTATTCTCCACCTCGATCTGATCGAAGTGTTTTAATAGTCTTTCCAAGTTGGTTTTGTACTTCATTCTTAAATTCGTTGAACTTTTCAAAGGATTCAGATTTGTGTTTCATTAGATACACAAATCCATATTTACTGAAATAATCAGTAAAAGTGATGAAGTATTGAAAACCTCCTCTAGTCATTGCGCCCATGGGCCCACATACATCACTATGTATGTGTTTGTGGTGATAAAATGCAAATTCAAAAATTAATTTTTATCACTTTGATTCTAAGAACAATCTGGGGATTAGAATCAGATCCTCTTACGGGACTCTTTTTTAAAAAGTAGGTTTATGGTGTTCTGACTTATGAAAGATTTTCAAAAGTTTAGTTTCTGGAAAATTTATACCAATTGATTCAGAATTTTATCAATTCAATCTTACAATGTAGAATTCCAGAAATAACAGTATTCACGTTACTTGATTCAAAATTTTATCAAAATAACTAATTTCTCAAAAGTTTAGAACAAATTGATACATAATTTTATCAATCAAAGTTCTAAATTGAATTCTAGAAATCAAAGAAGAATCGGACTTTCAAAGAAGTAGGAACAACAAGGTTTGAAAGAAAGAAAGATTATACTGAATGTAAATTGCAGAATGTAAATTGCGGAATGAAACAAAGAAAAAGAAAATCAAATTGTAAGAACAATTGCATTAATAAAAAGGGATGGGTTCATCACATACTGTTGCTCCTTGTAACCCGTTTGTCGCTGCAAGATTGGACTTTTAAGGTGTTTCAGAGTTTGTTTGTGGTGAAAAAATCTAATTTCAAAAATTAAATTTTAATCACTTTGATTCTACGAATAATCTGGGGATTAGAATCAGATCCTCTTACGGGACTCTTTAAAAAAGTAGATTTATGGTGTTTCTGATTTATAATAGACTTTCAAAAGTTCAAGTTTTCTGAAAAAATGGTTGTTTGGTACAAAATTTCACCAAATCAAATGCTAAGTTTCAGAAATCCAGAAATGATAAGTTTCAAATAGTTTGATTCAGAATTCTATCAAAAACTTATCTTTCATTAAGAATTAGAACCACTTGATTCAGAATTTTATCAAAAGTTCTAAATTTTCACTTGACTTCTTTTAAACTTAAAGAAAATCACAATTTCAGAATGTTTGTAAGAATACAGAATTCAAAGCAAAGAGATAAAAGTGAATGGAATGAAGAATACAGAATATAAATTTCAAAAAGTAAATGAATTGAAAGAAAAAAGTTGCATAAAGATAAAAGTGGATGGGTTCATCACATACAGTCAATCCTTGTAAACCTGTTAGTCGCAGTGTGATCGGACGTGAAGGTGTTTAAGGGTATGAGTGTAATGAATTGCCAACCCTTATTACATCAAGAGTTCACCTATTTATAGTTTCCTAATTCTAACGACTAACTAATGTACATGTGACACATCATCTAGCCCTATGTGCTGGCAGCGTGCATGCTTGCCACGTCTTCTGCTAACCAGAAAACCGTTTCTGATCTTCAATAACAGTCTTCTTTTTGTCTTTTGACTTTTCGAACTTCCTTTTGATTTCTTCACAAAAACTCTAAGTCTTCAGATATCTTGTCTTCGAATTCTCTGTTCCTGTTTATCGAATTCTTGCTTTCTGATTTCTCGAAATCTTCTTTCTGTTTTCTCGAAATCTTCTTTCTGGAATTTTGACTTCATGGATTCGAGAAAATCCTTAACTTTAAGACTTAGTTTTTTCTTGACACTTGAACTTAATGAGCTTTTCTCTTTTCGAGATTTTGACTACACTCTTCCCTTCGTCATGTGTCAAGCTTTGTTTGGCTAATTCAAAGGTCATGAAGACCACCAGCCACCGTCCATTCTACTTCACTCAATCTCATTATGAGAATTCTTCTCATTGGACGTTAAAATGGTCTTATTAATGACACTAGAACCTTTTCACTCCTATAAATAGGAATACTTTTGCACAATCCTTTGACAATTCTTCATTCTTTCTTCTTCCTTTTTTCTAAATTCTCTTAAAGAATCTCTTCAAAGAATATGAAGAAGTTAATCCCTTTGGCTACTGCGTACAATCCAATCTGGAATGATTTCATTTTTTATGGGATTGACGAAATAGCCAAAGCTATTGACTTTTCCAACCTTTCTCTTTGAAGGTTTTCTTTTGGATTGTACGTAATAGCCAAATATAGGTTCATTTATATAATAAATGAATCTATTATTGTTTTCCCATGCTGACCTTGATTTCTTCCCCAAGTCGAAGGTGGTTCAACAAATTGGAAAACATATTCTCCTTTGCCTTGGCTCTATCAAAGCCTGTGGGGGGAGGAAGAAAAGGAAGAGGTGTGGAAGACATGAGTCAATGACTCATTATAACTTAGGATAGTTTCCTTTCTAATGTATTGGGCACTTAGGATAGCTTCCTTTCTAATCTATTTCCAATATATTCGAACTGATGTAATTTAAATTTGGATCATGAATAAAAGAACTATCACTTGCCTTTTGAAATACCTGCAATGTATTATTTCTTGAATTTACACTTGTCTTCTTTTCGAATTCCTAAAGTCTTTTTGCCTTAACTTCAATCAAGAGTTTTTCTCTAAGTTAACAGACTTATTATCAAAATTTGAAATGAGGTGATTTTATCTCTTCTGTAAATTCGAAATGGCATCATACCCTTGTCACTTGTGGAATTCGAAATAATTGAAAATCAAATCCAAACAGATGCCCCCCCAAAAATAGTCTCTTTCAAGTAATAATTTATTTTTGCAGAAAGAGATATTTTTGGAACAAACCTTTGGTATTCCAAATAACAATTATTCAAAATTTAAAAGGAAAACTTAAATATATGTTTCAGATAAAAACCTTTCATTTTCCAATTAAATTAATATTTTAGTTACTTTTTTTTTTGAAATCTAACTAACTTTCCCACGTTTCTGGGTTATTAGCTCACTGTTTCAAGAAACGTGCAATCATGATTACCTTTTAAACTTCTTTGTAATCATGTTTGTTTCTCTCTCATATAAATACTAAGTGAAAACTTTTCATTTCCCACTTTTCATCTTTAACCCCCAACCAAACCTTTCTATTCTCTCTTCACGGCGTCTTTTTCTTCCTTCTCAAGGTAAAATCTTTATGCTTTTTTATCACTTTTTTGACGTTTTAATCTTGATTTTCACCGATTAAACATCTCAAAGTCTTTGATTTTACCTTCCTTGATGTGTTTTCAGCTTATTTGCACCATAGCATTACTCTCTGTTTTCTCTCTCAAAAACCTCAAGACTTCATTAATGGCTTCTGAAGATTCTGTCCCAGTACCACTTGCCATTGTTAAAGGTGATCTTCTTGCTATGGAGGGTAGAGTCTATGTCCTTGAGCCTGAAAATGTTGAAGAGAAAATAGCTATCTGGAATTCCCAGGGTACTCATTCCTTATTCAATTAGGAAAAAACAATTTGCTTTCTTAGGTCCATATACTCCTTCTTCCTCCCTTGATCAATATGATGTGTTTTTCCCAAGTTTGAAAAAGGAAAAAATTCAAATTTTTGGGTCTTTAATTCGAACGGACCATCTCGAAAACATTAGTGATGCTTTTCGAGCAACTCCTCCTGCTAAAAAAGATTCTTATGTCATGTGGTTGAATAGGGTCGAAAATACTATGGGGGCTTTATCGAAGCAACTTGGTATTTTCGATCTCATTCAACTAAGTAGGTTTGACCTTAGCTTTGATCCTGCTTTGATCTTTTCTTCACTTCTTTTCTGGGAAAGATCTACCAACTCTTTTCATTTACCCTATGGCATGATTACACCAACACTTTTTGATGTTGCTGCCATTACTGGCCTTCGACCTGAAGGCCAATTAATTCTTCCTTTTTTGAAAGTACCTGAACCACACATTGAGCCAAATTTTGAGAAACTGACCTATTCTCATTTCATTCAGAACATTGCCAAATCTGGTAAGGTCTCTGAGAATGAACATGTTGCATTCCTTCTTTATTGGTTGTCTGCTTTCGTTTTCTGTTCTAGATCCAATCAGATTCCCAAATCATTCCTTTCTATGGCTCAAATGTTAGCCAAAGGTATTAGAATTGATCTAAACAGGTGTCTTTTAGCTCATGTCTATGACATGCTTTCTGAAGCTATTGGAACTCTTAAGTTAAAAGACCCTGTTCGAAACCTTTGTGGTCCTTTTTGGTTCCTTCAATTTTGGCTAAATGCAATTTTTCAAGATAAGTTTGAGAGTTCTGAACCTTCAGATCCCAATCTTCCTACTTCTGCTGAAGGTTATAGGTTGTCTTACCTTACTCCTTCCTCCAAAAAGAATCGTCTTGAACACTTCAAGTATTATATTTCCTCTTTTCTGAATTTCAAGAAACATTCTCCTAACCTTGCACCTTTTTCATCTCGGACTCGAGGACCTGAATGGTTTACTCGAAAATTCCGTTGTGATACCCCAGGTGCACAATCTGAAAGTTTAGAAATATGGAAACAATTCTTAACTCCTGATCTTCTATATTGTGGTTTCCAACTTAAAGACTTTCGAGTCTTTCATTACCAACCACAACTAGTAGCTCGTCAATTTGGTCTAAGTCAGCTTCGTCCTACACCTTTCTATACTTAAGACGACCAAATTTTAATAGAGGATTTAGTTGATGGAGAAAAGGGCTTCGAAAAATTACAACTAGCAAAGGTCCACAAGCCTTAGTCTATTGACCCAGTCTCCTTCGAGCTTTCACACTACTGCACCTTGTCTTTCGAAGAGTGGTGGTCTAAATACTATTCTAGTATCCAAGTAGATGAAGCTACTTGCTTTTCGAGACTAACAAAAGACGTTGCTCCTTCGTAGAAATCTACCAAAAAGACTAAAGGTACGCATATAAAAGAAATTGAAGCTTTCGAGAAATATTTTCATGTGTTCTATATTCCCAATAAAATTCATAGAACTATTTCTGAAGCAGCTCTTTGTTTAAAAGAAAAAATTTCTTCAAATCAACAAAATCTTAATAGAATTCGAAGAATCTAACTATTCTTTTCTTTTAACAGGAAAGCACTCCTGAACAACAAATTATCCCTTTGAGAGAAAAAGTTACAAAGAAAGGAAAGAAAGCTCCCAAACCAAAAATTCTTTCTGTAATTACACCAGGGAAAACCATTGGAGCTGTAAGTTTCAATTTTCCTCTTGTCTTTTAATATCATCTTTGAAACTTTTCTTTTCTCTTTCTGTTTTTGAAATCTGTTTTCTTTATGTAAAATATCAAAGAGTTGGCCAAAGATTTAAGATTAAGGCCTATAAGAAACAAATCCCAAGTGGGGTTGTGGAAAAAGTAAACCTTTTCACTCTCTTTTCGAAAGAAAGAAAAAAAATCAACTATCGATTTCTACCCTTATATTCTTCTTTATCTAACTTAAGTCATTTTCTGATTTTCAGATAAACATTTCTTCAAGTTCCCAAGCTGAAAGTGGTGGTAATGAAGAGAAAACCATAGAGAGTCCACTTTAGGCTACTTCTTCGAAGAAGTCCTTATCTCAGAAAAAAAACCTTTGGACAATATCGAAGAGAGTAGTAGTGAGGAACAAGAAGAAGAGAAATGGGAAGAAGAAGAAGTACAATCCCCTTTAAATCCATCCAATGAAGATGTTCAAATGGAAGAAGAAAGAGATGATCCTTCAGCTTCTCAAGATCCAGATTCTCGAAGGACCAAGGATTCCGCCTCGAAGGAGATTCAAACCACTCAGACTGAATCAGGCACTCCTGAAATTCTGACTTCATATGCTCGAAAACTTCTTCCAGAATCTCGAAATCTTCTTCCAGAATTTCTAAATCTTCTTCTTTTAACACTTAGCTTTTATTGATACTTGAACCCACTAAGTCTTTTCTGACTTCGAAGAGGTTCATTTATGAACCCTCGTTCCTTTTGTTCCTATAAATAGGAACTTCATTAGAACATTTCCTTCAATCCTTCTTCTTCTTCTTCTTTTTCTTCTTCTTCTTCTTCTTCTTCTTCTTCTTCTTCTTTTCTAAACCCCTCGAAGAATATGAAGAAGTTTATTCCTTTGGCGACTGCGTACAACCCAATATGGAATGGTTTCATTTTTGATAGGGTTGACGAAGTGGCCAAAGCTATAGGCTTTTTCAACCTTTCTTTTTGAAGGTTTTCTTTTGGGTTGAACGTAGTAGCCAATTATTAATTCATTTAGAAATAAATGAATTTGTTTGTTAGTTCCCCAAGTACACCTTCATTTTTCCCCCAAGCACCAAGGTTGTTTGATCAAACCAACAATACATTCCTTTTGCCTTGGCTTAATCAAAGCCTGTGGGGGGAAGAAGAAGAGGAAGAGGTTTGGGAAACATGACTCAAGGGACTCATTTTATTTTAGGATAGTTTCCTTTCTAAAGTATAGAGCACATATGATAGTTTCCTTTCTAATATGTATTTTCAATGTATTCGAACTTGTGTAATTCGAATTTGGATTATGAATAAAAACTATCCTTTATTTTTCTGAGTATTAGAAACACCATATTCTTGAATTCTCCTTGTCTTCTTTTCGAATTTCTAAAGTTCTCTTTGTATTAACCTTAACCAAGAACTTTCTAAAAGTTATCAAACATATTAACAAAACTCGAAAAAGCAATCCTTAATGTTTTTGAGAATTCGAAGAGTATAAAGAATCTACACACTTGTGGAATTCGAAATATCAGAAATTCGACTCCCAACAGATGCCCCCCCAAAAATAGTCTCTTTCAAGAATCAATCTTTTATTTGCAGAAAGAGATATTTTTGGAACAACCTTTGGTATTCCTTATAACAATTATTTAAAAAGAAGAGGGAAAAATCTGAATATCTTTTTAGATAGACTTTTCATTTTCCAATTTAAATTTATTTTTCAGTTAGTTTATAAAAATAACTGATTATCCCACGTTTCTGGGCTATTAATTCACGTTCAAAGAAACGTGCAATCATGGTTACCTTTTGTTAACTTCCCTCTAATCATGTCAATGCTCCACATATAAATACCTAAGTGAAACCTTTCACTTTCACTTTTCACTTCATCTTCTACCTCAAAAACCTCTCATCTTCTCTCTTTCATCGGCGTTCCCTTCTTACTCAAGGTAAGATCTTTTCATCTTTTTGATTGTTTTTTCTTATTTCTGGTTTGATTTTCACCGATTAATCACTTCAAAGATTCTCATTTTGCTTTTCTTGGCAATTTTCAAGCTCATTGTCACCCTTGTCTCATTTTTTTGTTTCTTTCTCAAAAAACTTGAAAACTCCATTAATGGCTTCCAAAGCTCTTGACTCTGTTCCCCTTGCCATTACCAAGGGTGATCTTCTTGCTCGGGACGATACAATTTACGTCCCAGAACGGGAAAATGCAGAAGAGAAAATAGCTATCTGGAATTCCCAGGTACTAATTCCCTATTCCATTAGAAGAAACAGTTTGCTTTCTTGGGCCTTTATACACCACTTTCTTCTCTTTCCCAATATGATGATTTCGTTCCAAGTTATAAGGAGGAAAAAATCCATGCTTTCAAATCCAAAATTCGAATTGATCATCTCGAAAATACCTCTGATACTTTTCGAGCAACTCCTCATACTCGAAAAGATTCATATATCATGTGGTTGAATAGGATTGAAGGTACCATGGGTTCTTTATGGAAGCAACTAGGTATTTTCGATCTTATTCAACTTAGTAAATATCATCTGAGCATTGATCCTACTCTTATTCTTTCTTCATTTCTATTCTGGGAAAGATCCACTAATTCTTTTCACTTTCCCTATGACATGCTTACTCCAACTTTATTTGATATTGTCACCATAACTGGCCTTCGACCTGAAGGTCAACTTATTCTTCCTTTCATGAAGGTTTCCGAACCTCATGTTGAACCATGTTGGGACAAACTAACTTACACCCATTTCATCCAACTCAATGCCAAATCTGGTAAAGTCACTAAGAAAACGCATGTGGCTTTCCTTATGGTTTGGCTTTCTGCCTTTGTATTTTGTTCTAGATCCAATCAAGTTCCTAATCTTACCTTCCCCTTGCTCAAATGTTGGCCAAGGGTATTCGACTGGATCTAAGTAAATGTTTATTAGCCAATGTCTATGACATGTTGTCTGAAGCCATTTTTGCTTTAAAAATCAAAGAACCAATTCGAAATTTGTGTGGTCCTTTCTGGTTTCTCCAACTTTGGCTAAATGCCATTTTTGAAAATAAATTTGAAAGCTCTGAACCCTCAGACTCGAACCTTCCTTCTTATATTGAAGGTTTCAGACTTTCTTTCCTTACTCCTTCCTATAAAAAGAATCGTTTGGAGTCATTCAAAGCTTACTTCTCTTCTTTCCTTAATATCAACAAACACACTCCCAATCTTGCACCTTTCTCTTTTCGAACTCGAGGACCTGAGTGGTTTACTCCAAAATTCCCTTGTGACACTCCGGGTGCACAATTTGAAAGTTTGGAGATCTGGAAGTAGTTCCTATCTTATGATCTCATATAATGTGGCTTCCAATTAAAAGATTTCAAAGTTTTCCAATATTAGCCACAATTAGTAGCTCGTCAATTTGGGCTAAGTCAGTTTCGACGGACACCTTTTTGTACCTCTAAATCTCAAATCTTAATGAAGACTTAGTTAATGGTGAGAAGGGCTTCAATAAACTGTAACTCACAAAGGCTGAAAGGCCTTTATCTATCTGCCCAGTTTCTTTCGAGCTTTCTTATTACTGCACCTTGTCTTTCGAAGAATGGTGGTCGAAATATTATAATAGCATTCAAGTTGATGAAGCTACCTGCTTTTCGAGACTAACGAAAGACATTGCTTATATGCAGAAATCAACAAGGAAAACAAAAGGTATGCATGTCAAAGAAATTGAGGCTATCGAGAAATATTTTCACGTGTTCTATAATCCCAACAAAATTTCTAGAACAATATCTGAAGCTGCTATTTCTTTAAAAAAAAGTATCTTCAAATATGCAAAATTGCAAAATTACTAATTCCAAAGGTAAAACTATTTTCGAAAAGTATCGTCCTAAGTTTCCATATTTACCAACTGCAAGATTTGGTTTGGCAAAGAGTTTACATGGTCTCGAACTTCTTTTAATGACACCAAACCTCTTTCGAAAAGAGTTACCTTGACAAAATACACTTTGGATAATTATCCTTTCATACCTCATGTGGATATAGAATATGTGAAAATTCTGGCTAAGGACTTCATTGTCCAAGGTAAAAATATCTTATTTTCTTAACTTTCTCTTTTATCCCAAATTTATACTTAATGTTTTTATTTCTCTTTCTAGCTCAAGAGTCCAAACTTTCTGAAGAGACCACCAAAGAGAATTGGGATAGTGATGAAGAAGAGAAAGAAACGAAATCTAAGAAAAGAAAAAAATCCATCTTCTTCTCAAAAACCCTCTATAAGTACAATCTTTAAATTCGAAATTTCATACTTTCAGATTTCGAAATTTCCTTAAATTCATTTCGAACTTGTATAACTCTTTAGTTATTTCTTTTAGGCTGCTGCTTCTAAATCTCAAAAAAGGACTAAGTCAACAAAGGTCAAAAAGAATGACGAACCTTCTGACAAAAGTCCATTTGCCTCTGTGGGTAGGAAAGATGAGGTAGATGATTCAAGAAGTTCAATGAAGACAGCATCAAAGGGTAAAAAGAAGAATCAATCTCCTGGGTCCAAGGAAGAATCTCTCTCTCGAAGGTAGACTCAAATTCTCCTTTGAATTTGAAACTTTGCAAATTTGAGATTCCTGTTAATGTTTAATTATTTTTACTTTCCCAACATGATACCTCATATGAAAAACAAACTATGCCTTCGAGAGTAAAAGATCTTCCAAAGGACAACTTTCTATTATACCTCCAGGAAAAAACGATTGGAGCCGTAAGATGTTATTTCTTCTTCTTATGTTTCTTCTTGAACTTTAATTTCCTTTTTCAAATTCGAAGTATGCTGCCTTCATGTAAGCTCAGAGAGTTGGCCAAAGGTTTAAAGCTAAGGCCTATAAAAAATCAATCCCAAGTGGAATTGTGGAGCAAGTAATTTTTACTCTCTTTCCTTTTATAAAGAAGGATACTTCTTGTTTATGTTTATCTAACTTTGTGATTCTTTTGTTTTCAGATAAACATCTCTTCAAGTTCTCAAACTGAAAGTGGCATAAAAGAAGATAAGACTATTGAAAGTCCACTCCAGGTCATTTCTTCGAAGAAATTAATTTCGAAAGAAAAAGCTTTGGAAAATATTGAAGAAAGTGACGAAAACAAGAAGAGAGGGAAGAAGAAGAAGTTCAATCCCCTTTCGATCCAAATAAAAAAGATTCCCCAATGGAAGAAGATCACCCCATGCCTTCTCCTCAACCTATTCCTCAAGAAAAAGAGAAAACTCCAGTGAAAAAGGCTTCCTGTACTCAAACAGAATCCGAAACTCCAGAAAAAGCTCCAGGTTTTTCGAGGGATTCATCTATGTCTACCCCTGTATATAATTGAACAGACCTAGATGGTTGTCTCAAAGGCTTGGATGAAAAGTCCTTTTTTAATCTTAGAAGTACTCTCTGGTGAAGTTTCATTATCCTCAGCACATTCTGAAGAAACTGTTCAAAATCCTTTGAGCGAAGAAGACTCTATTGAAACAGTGCTTCAAAACTTCAACAAATTAGTTTTCGAGAAACCCATGTTGAAGAATATCCCCAAGGATTCTCATTACAAAGAAGAGATTCAGTGTTACTTAACTCTTTTTTACAAGAGGTTTAAAGATTTTTTTGAATCTCAACAACAGTGGATTAAAGGTCTCTCAGAACTATTTCAGAATGTTCTCAACACTCTTGGCCAAATCGAACAGACTACTTCGAGGTTGAGCATTCAAAGAAGTGAGAAAGCTGAGTTGATGGATAAGCTTCAGGATAGCAAAGTCAAAGTTCAAAAATATGAACAATCCATCAAACATAATTGATCCAAGGTTGAGGATCTCGAAAAGGAGAATCTTCGAATTGAGGCAAGCAGTTCGAAAACTTCAGGAGGATGCCACAAAAGTGAAGTCACAAAAGAGTGATTTGGAAGCCACTATTTCGAGGCAGGGGTCTTCTCGAACTGAAATTCTCAACTCTGTTAAAGGAATTTCGAGAAGTGTTGTAGACTTTTCAAAAGATATTATTAATTTGGAAAAATATGACTACAGCCTGAAGATCTAATATGAAGACCTCATGCATGACTTCGCCAAAATGAAGACGATCCTCCTTTTTAATTTATGTTTCTTTTCGAATTTTTTAAGATGTAATTTTGAATTCCTTTTTGAGCATGGGCTCAAATTCAATTATCCTCTACACAATTTATTTTTCTTATGCATAATCTTTAGTTCTTGCAAATTTGGCTTATATTCCTTTAAATATTTCCCGTTTATTGACATTATGCGTAAATCACCAAGTAATTCTCGAATTGAATACGCATTGTTTGAAAAAACTTTCTCAATCTCGAAGGGTCCCTCCCAATTAGGTGACCATTTACCAAATCTCTTAGACTTTTTATCAATTGATAAAATCAATTTCCAAACATAATCACCTCTTTGAAAATCTTTTTTCTTTACCCTTCGATTGTAATAACGGGTAATTTGCTCTTTTCGTCTAATAATATTTTCAAGAGCAATCAATCTTTCTTCATCAAGTTGATTTAATTCATCAAACATCAAATTCCAATAATCTTGAGAAGATAAATCGAATTGCTTTTGAACTCTTATTGATTGTAAATTAATTTCAACTGGTAATATAGCATCATGACCATACACCAACTTATAAGGAGTTGTTCGAGTAGCTTCTCTTGGGGAATTTCTATAAGCCCAAATAACTTGATTTAACGTTTCATGCCAATTTCTTGGATGTTGTCCAATATGTCTTTTGATTAAAGCAATAATAGTTTATTAACTGCTTCAACTTGTCCATTGGCTTGTACATAATAAGGTGTAGAGGATAATAACTTTATTCCCGTTGATTCAGCAAATTTAACCATTTTTCGACCAGTAAACACTGTTCCTTGATCTGTAGTAATGGTTTCTGGTAAGCAAATCGAAATATGATATTTTCTTCGATAAAACGAATGATATCTTCTTGAGAAACTTCTTTTAAGGGAATTGCTTCTACCCATTTGGTAAAATAATCAACTCCAACCAAAATAAACTTATGGTTCTTCAAAGAAGCTGGATGTATCATTCAAATCAAATCCAAAGCCCATCCTCTAAAAGGCCAAGGTTTTATTATAGAATGTAATTCACTTGCTAGAACTTGTTGCACGTTTCCATGCTTTTGACATTCCTCACAATACTTAGCAAAATTATGACAATCTTTCGCCATTGAAGGCCAATAGAATAGTTTTTTTTTCAAAATCCATTCCATTTTCTTTCATGCTTGATGGGCTCCACAGGTTCCTTCATGTACTTCAACTAAAGCTAAATATGATTCAGTTTCTCCCAAACATCGAAGTAAATTCCCATCAATGGCTTTTTTATAAAGCTCCTCACCTAAAATACAATAGTTAAGAATTTTATATTTCAAGTGTTTGTTATCAGAAAGGGAAGGATTTTGGATAAGGTTCACAATTTCTCTTCTCCAATCATTTTGACCTAGAAGATTTATATTATGGATATCGAATTCTTTCATTGGAAGTCTTTTCTGAATATCACCGATCTTTCTCAGTGTTCCAATCGAAATTCTATATCCTGAAGCTATTTGAGCCAATTCATTAGCTTCAAAATTCTGTCGTCTTGGAATATGTTCAATTTTAACTTCATCAAACATTTCCAGAAGCTTATTGGCTTGAACCAAATACTTAGCCAATTTTGGATCTAAACATTTATATTCCTTAGGTACCTGTTTGATAACTAATTGGGAATCTCCTCTAATATGTACATTTCTCGAATTCATAGAAACTAATATTCGAGGCCAGCAATAAGAGCCTCATACTCTACTGCATTATTAGAACAATGATGTTTTATTTCAAACATCATTCGAGTAGGAAATCCCTTAGATGAAATTATTAAAATTCCAATTCCTGATCCATTCTTATGTTTGGATCCATCAAAATATAACTTCCAAGGCTCTAAGCCTACATATACTGATTCTTCGATTGGAATTGGGGGATGATCAACCAAGAAATCAGCAACTACTTGTCCTTTCATTGATTTCAAAGGAATAAATTTTAACAAAAACTCAGTTAATGCTAATGCCCATTTTCCAACTCGACTGTGCAATATAGGTTTTAACAATATGTGTTTTATTACATCGAAATGAGAAATCACAAACACATCGTGAGGTTTAACACAATACTTGAGTTTAGTACAAGAAAAGTACAAACACAAACATAATTTTTCTATTGCACAATATCTAGTTTCTGCATCATTGAGGACTCTACTTAGATAATAAATAGCTCTTTCTACCCCATTTTCGTCCTCTTGAGTCAACATACTTCCTATAGTGGCTTCTGAAGCAGAAATATACAACTTCAAAGGTTTTCCTGGCAAAGGAGGAGTCATAATCGGAGGAGTTGTCAGATATCTCTTGATTTCCTCAAAGACTTGTTGATGTTCATTTTCCCACTTGAAATTTTCTTCTTTCTTTAACTTCAGTAAAGGGGAAAATACTTTCGTCTTTCCTGATAAGTTTGAAATAAACCTTCAAAGAAAGTTTACTTTTCCCAGAAAAGACTGCAACTGTTTCTTTGTAGTAGGCGAAGATGCTTCCAGAATTTCCTTAGCATTATTCTTGTCAATCTCAAAGCCTTTTTTATGCACAAGGAATCCCAAAAAATTACCTACAGAAACCCCAAAAGCACATTTAATAGGATTCATTTTCAACCATGCTTTCTCATTCTTTCGAAAGCTTGTCTCAAATGATCTAAATGGAAGTCTTTTGATTCAGACTTTACCAAAACATCGTCTATATAGACTTGCATAATTTTTCCTATTAAATCATGAAAAATCGAATTCATGGCTCTTTGATACGATACACCAGCATTTTTAAGGCCAAAGGGCATCATTACCCATTCATAAGTTCCTATTGCACCAAGACATCGAAAAGATTTTTTCGAAATATCCTCTTCAGCAATAAAAATTTGATTATATCCAGAATATCCATCTAACATACTTAAAAGTTCATTTCCTATTAACATGTCAGCAACCGGTATTGGATATTCATCTTTTGGGGTTGCATTATTAAGATCTCGAAAATCAATGCATACTCTTAAAGTTCCATTTTTCTTAATAATAAGAACAATGTTAGAAATCCAATCTACATACCTGGTAGTTCGAATAAACTTAGCCTTTAGAAGATGCTCAATTTCTTCTTTTATCTTCGAAACTATTTCTAGAGCAAATCTTCTGGGAGCTTGTTTCACTGGTCGTCTTTCAGGAAAAATTGGAAGTTTATGCTCAACCAGTTCTCGACTCAAACCAGGCATTTCATGGTAATCCCATGCAAAGCAATCTTTGTATTCTTTCAATAAGTTAATTATTTTCATCAACGGTTCCTAAGTTTATTTCTTCTAAAGGATCTTGAGCTTCCATTTTCTTAACACCTTGAGACAAAGTTCCTTTGAAACCCAAAGGGGAATCATCATAAATGCAATCCAATTTCTCGAATTCAACCCCTTGCATTTCCTGAACATAAGTTTCCACTTTCTGAATCATTTTCTCAAGATACTGATTTCGAAATTCTCACATCCTTCAGAAATCTTTTCAGAACTTAATTTTCCAAGTCTGATAACATTTCTAATTTTGTTATTTCCCTCAATAATTATTCGTCCTTTTTGCCATTCGGCCTTAGTGCCTGTTATTTCATCATCATATTTGATCTGTTCAGATTCGGCTTCGGTAGCCACTTCTACCTTCTTTTCGGCCATGTAGGCCGAAATTCGAGCCCAAAATCTCGAATCTATTTTGGATCTGACCATTCGGAAATTTCTGTGGCCTCGAATGGGCCAACATCACATTGTAACATAAACCCACAATCAAGATTTAACCTTAGTGAGTATGGAACTTTAGTAGGTACCAACATGTACTTATCAATCAATTCATAAGGTCTTACCTTCATTACCTTTTTTTCAGTACTTCTAACATCAACAACATCTTCTTCAACATTGAAATAATTTTTATCCCCATCAACATAGATAGACACTCCTTCTTCATTCCACAAACATAGCTTTTGATGCATCGAAGATGGAACAACACCAACTCTGTGAATCCATTCTCTACCAAGCAGAAGATTATAATTTGCTTTCGAATCCACCACAACAAACATCGTGGGCCTCATAATGGTTCCCACAGTCAGTTCCAAACATAGAACTCCTTCAGATTTCGAAGTTTTCCCACTGAAATCAGTAATTATCATTTGATGTGGCATCAAGTCTGCTTTAGACATCATCAATTTCTTCATCATGAACTTGGGCATCAAATTTACTGCTGCTCTTGAATCAACAAGTACCTTTCCTACACTGACATTATTAATCAAAACCCTGATGAACAAAGGCTTCATGTGTAATTGCATATCCTCAGTAGGTCTTTCGAATACTGCAGAATCATTTTGGCAAATTTGCTTGCCAATGTATGAATAACATATAGGTTCATCACCTATGTTATCCTCTTCATAATCTTCATCCTCCAAATCCTTTTCAAGCTCTTCTACATATTCAGTAGGCAGAACAGAGACAACTGCACAGATATCATCCAAACTATCTACAAAACCTGTTTCGAAATTCTCTGTTAACAAATTATCTTCATTTTCATCGAAACCTCCAATTACTTGGAAAGATGGTTTCTTCTTCACCACTTGTCCATATGAAGGAGGATTCGAGTTTGCCTGAACTTGGATTACTTGTGCATTTTTTGCTTGAATTGGCTTGGGTTGTGTATTCTTCTCAGTCATCAGATTTTGTTTTTCCTGCTCTTCGAAAGCAACCTTTCTCATTCTCTGTGCCCTTCTCCATTGAGTCTTCGTCATTGGTGTCCTGTTACCATGATAAGGCCTTTGCTGGAATTCTTGGTAATTGTATTGAGGTTTGGGTTATCTAGGAAGAATCCATTTATTTGGAGGAACAGTGGAAAGTGGCACAAAAGTTCGAGGTTTCCCAGAAACTTGGAAATTTGAGTGCATAGGTTGCTTTCCCTTATTCATCACTTTCACTTTCTGAGGCATTTTCTCTTTTGAAATTGAACTGGATTTCGAGATCCAACCCCCATAAGCATGATTCACCTTTGTTTGTTTATTCTCATTCTTTTGATTTTTCACAGCCACTGCCTGATAATGCCTTTTCATTTCAGAATCTCGAAAGTCCTTAGCAGCTGATTTATCGAAAACTGCATGACATCTGGGACATAGTTCAATCGAAGCATCTTCAAACTTCTTTCTATTCAAAAACTAAATGAGTGATTCTCCCCCTTTTGGAAAAACATCTCGAAGTTCCTGAACTTCATCAACAACCATCTCAGTGGCTTCCTTGACAGAATTCGAATCCTCCACTTCGACCATGTTAATGCTTGCAGGTTCTACATAGTTAGCATTCACTTGAAGTGGGCCAGAATCGATCTTTATTGCCATTTGAGTTTTTTTCCTCAAATTTCAATCTCCCTTGCTTAATAGCTTCTTGAATAATATCCCTGAAACGAACACAGCTATTAGTCCAATGTCCATAAGTATGATGATACTTACAATACTTTCGGCCTCTTCTTTGTTCTTGAGAAGGAATTTTATGATCATCACTTCGAATTATTTGTTTGTCTTTAACTAATATATCAAAAATTTGATCAGCTTTCGAAATATCGAAACCATAAGTTTTCTTAGAAAATTTATCCTTTGTATCATTATTAGTATTTCCATATGGTTTCAAAGATTGACAAACATAAGGAGGCCCTGGCTTAAGTTCTGCTACATGAACATCATTATCTTCTAAGTCATATTCGAAGTCACTATCATCAGAAAATTCCAGATATGCTATTTTATCTTTTCTGAAAACCTTTTCAGGTTTCCTGAACCTTTCTTTTTCTTTCTTAAAATGTTCGATTTGCCTTACTTTATCAGCTAATTGGGCCATATCTCTAAGTTGTTGATTGATCATCTTCTTACGAATTAAATAATCCAAACCACCTGCAGCCATTTGGACTAACTCATATTTGGGAATTTGAGTAAAACATCTTGCTTTCATTTGTCTAAATCTATTCAAATAGTCATCTATGGACTCTTTCGATGATCTTTTAATATTAAACAAATCCATTAGAGTAATCTTAGTTTCCCCTCTAAAGAATTGTTCATGAAAACTTCTTTCTAATTGATTCCATGTGTGGATCGAATTAGGGGAAAGGGTTGTAATCCAAGTGAAAGCATTCTTAGTTAAGGAACTAGGAAAATACTTCATTTTCAATTCCTCATTATTTGCCAAATCACCTGCTTCGATTTGGTATCGAGCAATGTGTTCGACAGTGGATTCTCCTACTTCACCAGAAAACTTAGTGAATTTAGGAACTTTCCATCCCCTTGGTAACTCAATTTGTAAAACCATTTGAGTAAAAGGAGACACTACATAGGGATGATTTGCAAATCCTACATTAAACCCATGTCTGTTTAGGACTTGTTCGACAATTCCAACAACATTTTGTTGCCCCCAAAGTTATTTGCTCTTATTCTTTCTAGAATTTCATCAGCATTCTGATTTCTGTTTAGAATAACTCTAGGAGCATTTTCTTCCCTATTTTCAACGGGAGCAATAGGATTTGGTATTTGGTTATTTTGATCCCCTTGATTTACTTGATGATTACAATTAGCCACTTGTCTTACAATAGGGTATGCAGGTGCCCCAAACACATCTGCAATCCTTTCCATTTGCCTAGCCAACAAATTATATTTAGTATTTGTTGTTTGTACTAATGGATCAAATACTGTGGCCATTTGTTGTGTCAAATATATTTATCATTTCATGAATGCTTTCATCCATTTGTTGCCTTAAAGTTTTCAAAGTAGAATTAGTAATGGATGAAGATGAACTTCCTACAAATGGATTAAACATAGGTCAACGATTTGCAAAAGGAACCGTTGTTGGACCAACTGTTGACATTGTTGGTTGTGCCATCCCAGAACTTGGGACGAAACCAAAAGGTAATCCATACATTGGATTACCAATCTGAGATGCAGAAACATTATTAGAAACAGGGACAGTAGGTATAACTTGACTTGCACCTAGATTTTCTGGTAAAGTTGTAGAGGCCGTTTGGTCTCTATTAACACTACTATTTCCATTAACCCCATTATCATTATTATTCTCAGACTCATTTGCCTGGGATTGTGGACTTCCAGAATTGGTAGTTGTATCCCTATTACTGTTTCCACTTCCTGTTTGTCTTGCATTATTAGCCATTTGAACAAATATTGTTCTACAACTTCTCAAACACATGCAAGATCAATTTTCAGAAAATCATAACACGCACTACTTTTGGCAATTTTATCCCACCGGGCGTGCCAATTTGTTTGTGGTGATAAAATGCAAATTAAAAAATTAATTTTTATCACTTTGATTCTAAGAACAATATGAGGATTAGAATCAGATCCTCTTACGAGACTCTTTTTTTAAAAAGTAGGTTTATGGTGTTCTGACTTATGAAAGATTTTCAAAAGTTTAGTTTCTGGAAAATTTATACCAATTGATTCAGAATTTTATCAATTCAATCTTAAAATGCAGAATTCCAGAAATAACTGTATTCAAGTTATTTGATTCAGAATTTTATCAAAATAACTAATTTCTCAAAAGTTTTGAACAAATTGATACAAAATTTCATCAATCAAAGTTCTGAATTGAATTCTAGAAATCAAAGAAGAATCAGACTTTCAAAAAGTAGGAACAACAAGGTTTGAAAGAAAGAAAGAAAGATTATACTGAATTTAAATTGCAGAATGTAAATTGCGGAATGAAACAAAGAAAAAGAAATCAAATTGTAAGAACAATTGCATTAATGAAAATGGATGGGTTCATCACATACTGTTGCTCCTTGTAACCTTTTTGTCACTGCAAGATTGGACTTTTAAGGTGTTTCAGAGTTTTAAGTATAAGTGATTTGCCCACCTTTATTACATAGAAAGTTCACCTATTTATAGATTTCTAGCCCTAACGGCTAACTATTGTACAATTGACACATCATCTATCCCTATGTGTTGGCAGCATGTGTTGAGTCTCAAAAATATCATAAGGTTGTCTATGATGTTTTAAGACAACTAGATTCCCAAGTTTTAATGGTTGAAAAATTTGACTTAAAGTACTTATCATAGATACACATATGTTTTAATGTTTTATCTATGATTTCAGCAAGAGTCACTATGAGCCTACATAAAAAGACTAAGTGTTGAAGCTGTCTGAAGAAGCAGAACTCGTCTGAAGAGTTGAAGCTGTCTGAAGTAGTTCAACCCGTCTGAAGTATCAGTACTGTCTGAAGTCTTTTGATGACGTGTCACCTCTAGTCTGGAGTCTTGAAGTCGTCTGAAGTCTCATTTATGACGTGGCACTCTCTACTGAAGTTGGTGAAGACTTTTCTGAACCTCTGCTGCACGTACCTTTTCAAACACGTTTATAGCAAGGAACACAGAGACCTTTCCTGGTGTTTTTGAATTTCATACACCATTGAGGAAATCTTTGCAACGCAGCCTCTGCAGCAACATTTGTAGCAGCCTTATGGCAGGAGCAACCTTGTACCGTGTCAGAAATATCAGAGCTCTCAGAAGCATGTCTCACAACGGATTAAATAGCATTTAATGCTATCTCTAAACGGTGGTATTTCAACGGATTGAAGATTGGGTATAAATACCCCCTCCTTTGAAGACCATCAATAGAGAAGATTTTGATTTTGAAAAAGAACTAAAACTCTACAAGTTTTTTTCGCTGCAACAACTCTGAAAATATTTACACATATTGTATTATCCTGAGCATACCTCAGTTTTTCTGTACATTTGTAATTGTTTAAGCTTCAAGACTGATATAGTTTGTAAGCTTAAGCATTTTATCTTATCTGTATTTATTTGTTGAGCCTGGAGAGGCTTGTCTGAAAAAGAATACTTGTTGGTTTGAGCCTGGAGAGGCTTGTCTGTAAAAGAATACTTGGTTGTAGAGCCTGAAGAGGCTTGACTGTAAAAGAATACTTGTAATCTTGAAAGATTAAGAGAAAATCCAATTGCTAGTTGGCATTGGGACTGGACGTAGCTCACAGTGGTAGTGAGTGAACCAGGATAAATTCCTTGGCTAAGTTCTCTTACCCTTATCTCTTATGAATTCCTTTTATACTAATCAAGGGGACAAAATAATTAATCTGATATTTTATAAAGGCACAAAACATCTTTTAAAATCAGTTTTTTTCAAGCCGTCTGAAAACTTCAGACAGCCCCTTAAAAGTCTGTCTGAAATCGTGTTTTTAACACCTGTTTGCGAAAAGCTTTCTAAAATATTTAGAAACACTATTCAACCCCCCTTCTAGTGTTTCCCTGTGTTCCTACAGTTGGTACCAGAGCTATACTCAGGGTTGAAGCACCTAACAAGTGTTTGAGGACTGAAAGATCCAAATGGAAGCTTCTAACAGCAACAGGCAATACATCACAGAAGAAGCCTCTATCACAAGACCCCCAGCATTCAATGGAGTGGATTACCACTACTGGAGAGATCGTATGAAGTTGTTCATTGAGAGCAACAACATTGATGTTTGGGATGTGGTCACTGATGGAGACTACGTGCCTATGCAAAATGGTGTGCCTATACCTAAGATTGAATGGACCTTGGAGCAGAAGACTAGAGTCCAGATGAATGCTAAAGCCAAACTCTATCTGATATGTTCCTTGAATAAATCAGAATATGAGAAGGTCCATGGATGCACTTCTGCCAAGGAGATTTGGGATACTCTTGCAGCAGCCCATGAAGGGACTGAAACTGTAAAGCAATCCAAAATCAGCATGCTTATACATCAGTATGAGATGTTTAAGATGGAAGAAACTGAAACCATTGACCAAATGTTTGGGAGGTTTCAGACCATAATCAATGGACTCGGGTCCTTAGGAAGAACCTATGAATCTGGAGACAACAACAGGAAGATTCTAAGAAGTCTACCTAAGTCCTGGAGACCCAAAGTCACTGCCATTCAAGAGGCAAGAGATTTGATTTCTCTGAGAATGGAAGAACTGTTGGGATCTCTCAAAGTCCATGAACTTGAGCTTGGAGAAGATGATAACAAGAAGAAGTCTCTAGCTCTAAAATCCAAGGCCAAACAGTCTAGGCATGGCAGCATGAAGGCTATGCAAGCTGAGGAAACTTCAGAAGCAGATGAAGATTCTGAAGATAACTCAGAAGATGACAATGATCTTGCTCTTTTAAGCAGAAAGATCAAGAGAATGTTGCAGAACAGAGGAAAGTTCAGAAAGAACCAACCTTCATCATCCAAATCAGGTAAGACAGGTAAAAAGTCTAATACTGATAAAATTATTTGCTTTGAATGTAAGCAACCAGGGCATATGAAGGCTGATTGCCCATGACTGAAGAAAAACAACTTCAAGAAGAAGAAGTTTTTCAAAAAGAAGAAAGGTCTTATGGAAACATGGGAAGACCTTGATGAATCAACCTCAGAAGAAGAAAAGACACTTCAGAAGAGGCAAATTTGTGTCTCATGGCTAGTCAACCATCTTCAGACAGCTCTGAAGCTGAGGTATTTCCTCTTACTCTACAAGAAATGTATGATGATCTGGTGGAAAGTTCTCAAGAACTTTTCCAAGAGTATAAGAATCTATCCAAAGCCCACACAGAAATGTGTAACAAATATGAGGCACTTGAGATAGAACATATTATGCTCAAAGAAAAAATTCTTGAGACTAAAAACAACAGTTCACAAGCTGTGTCTGAAGAGAATGAGAAACTTCAGAAGCAGGTTGTGGAACTGACAAAAGATCTGGCCAAATTTGTCAAAGGAACTAAAAATCTAAATATAATGCTTGGAAATCAAAGGCATTCCCTTGACAAAATTGGACTAGGATTTTGTGATTAAAACATGTCTGAACCTCCTACTGTCTTAAATTTTTCTAAAGGCAAAAAGAAGGTTACTGGGTGTTCTTACTGTGGTAAGCCTGGACACAATGTGGCTCAGTGAAAACACAAGAGAAAAACAAGGCCCAAAGCTAACAAGAAAGGACCCAAAAGAATATGGGTACCTAAAAACTTAATTATTCCTGTTGTAGATGTGTTTAACCGGACAAAGGAGACCCCACAAATGGTACCTGGACAGTGAGTGCTCGCGACACATGACAGGAGAAAGGTCTTTGTTCCAAACCTTAGACCTAGAGCTGGTGGAGTGGTCACCTTTGGTGGAAATCAGCAAGGGAAGATCATTGGAATAGGGACTGTAGGTATATCTCCTTCATCCCTTATTAAAAATGTACTCCTAGTGGAGGGACTACAGCATAATTTACTGAGCATAAGTCAATTATGTGACAGTGGTTATGTGGTATCCTTTACAAAGGAAGGATGCATAGTCAAAGACTCCTCTAAGCAAGCCCTCTTTACTGCTAAGAGACACAACAATGTGTACAAAATTGATCTAGAGGATCTGGCAAGTCAAAATGTAAAATGTTTGATTTCTGTTGAAGATGAAAAACAGATTTGGCATCAAAGACTTGGGCATGCCAGCTTGAGATTAATCTCAAGATTAGCAAAACACAATCTTGTTAAAGGATTGCCCAAGCTTTCATACAAATCTGACATTTTATGTGAAAGCTGTCTGAAAGGGAAACAAACAAGACACACTTTTAAGAGTAAGGATGTTGTTTCAACTAGCAGACCACTAGAACTTTTACACATTGACTTGTTTGGTCCTATTAGAACAGAAAGTCTTAGTGGTAAGAAATATGGTTTGGTCATTGTTGATGACTATTCTAGATTTACTTGGGTGTTATTCCTAAGAAGCAAGGATGAGACTTTTAGGAATTTCACAATATTCTGCAAGAAGGTACAGAATGAGAAAGGATTCTGTATTTCTGTTATCAGAAGTGATCATGATGGAGAGTTTGAGAATGTAAACTTTCAAATGTTCTGTGATGAGAATGGGATCTCACACAATTTCTCCGTGGCTAGAATCCCTCAACAGAATGGGGTTGTTGAGAGAAAGAACAGAAGTTTGCAAGAGATGGCAAGGACCATGCTCAACTCATGCAGCTTACCAAGATCCTTCTGGGCAGAAGTTGTTAGCACAACATGTTACCTTCAAAACAAAATATTGGTAAGACCAATTCTTGAAAAGACTCCCTATGAATTGTGGAAAGGAAGAAAACCCAACATATCATATTTCCACACCTTTGGATGTGAATGTTTTATACTCAACACCAAGGATGATCTTGGAAAATTTGATGCAAAGTCTAATAAAGGATTTTTCATTGGATATTCTGAAACATCTAAAGCCTATAGAGTGTATAACTCTAGAAGTTTAACTGTTGAAGAAACTATTCATGTTAAATTCAATGATAACAAAGAGACTGATAGGGAACTATCAGATCTAGAGGATGATTTTGCAGGAATGGAGCTGAATGACCACGGCAACTTGAAGGATGAGCAGCTGTCTGAAGTACCTACTGTTACTAAACCTCTTCAGACAAATGTTGAGTCTCAGACAGAACAAACAGATGTGATAACTCCTCAAAAACCTGATTGGAAATACAAATCACATCATCCTAAAGAGCAAATCATTGGCAGCACTTCAGAAGGAGTTAAGACAAGATCAAAATTCAAGAATCTGAATTCTCTTGCTCTCCTGTCTGAAATAGAGCCAAGAAACATTGATGAAGCTCTGCATGATGAAGGGTGGATCCTAGCCATGCAAGAAGAGCTGAATCAGTTTGCTAGGAGTGATGTCTGGACCCTTGTTCCTAAACCCCATGGGAAAACTATTATTGGAACCAAATGGGTGTTCAGAAACAAGCTGTCTGAAGAAGGCAAGGTAGTCAGAAACAAGTCAAGATTAGTTGCTCAAGGATACAACCAGCAAGAAGATATTGATTTCACTGAAACCTTTGCCCCAGTGGCCAGGTTAGAAGCAATTAGAATTCTTTTATCTTATGTTGTAAATAATGGCATCAAGCTATATCAAATGGATGTTAAAAGTGCCTCCCTCAATGGTCTCATTGAAGAAGAAGTCTTTGTTAGACAACCCCCTTGTTTTGAAGACATTGCTTTTCCTGAACATGTTTTCAAACTCAAAAAGGCTCTCTATGGTCTGAAACAAGCCCCAAGAGCTTGGTATGACAGATTGAGCAGTTTTCTAATCTCAAATGGTTTTGAAAGAGGAAAAGTGGACACAACTCTTTTTAGAAAACAGTCTAACAAAGATCTTATACTTGTTCAGATATATGTTGATGACATTATCTTTGGTTCAACTGACTCTTCATTATGCAAGGAGTTTTCAGAGTTAATGCAATCAGAGTTTGAAATGAGTTTAATGGGTGAACTAAAGATTTTCTTAGGACTTCAGATTAAGCAAGATTCTGACTGTATATGGATCCATCAAGAAAAATATACAAAGGAAATGCTTAAGAAGTTTAACTTACATGATTTCAAACCCATGTCAACTCCAATGCATCCCTCTGCATCTTTAAATAAAGATGAGAAGGAAGAACCAGTGAATCAAACTTTGTATAGAGGAATGATTGGATCATTATTATATCTAACAGCAAGTAGACCTGACATAATGTTCAGTGTATGTCTGTGTGTTAGATTTCAATCTGATCCAAGGAGTACTCACTACAAAGCTGTAAAAAGAATTTTCATATATCTTAAAGGTACTACTAATCTTGGTCTGTGCTATAAGAAAAGTAAGGATTGCAGGTGAATAGGTTATTGTGATGCTGATTTTGCTGGAGACAGAATTGAAAGAAAAAGCACTAGTGGTGGATGTCATTTCTTTGGAGAAAATATGATTAGTTGGTCAAGCAAAAGGCAAAGCACAATTGCCTTATCAACAGCTGAAGCAGAATACATCTCAGCAGCCAGTTGTTGCTCACAACTGTTATGGGTGAAGTATCAGTTAGAAGATTTTAACATTACTGTATGTGCTATACCTGTTTTGTGTGATAATACAAGTGCTATTAATTTGTCTAAAAATCCCATTCAACATTCTAGGGCTAAACATATAGAAATAAAACATCATTTCATTAGAGATATGTTCAGAAAGGTGTTTTTGAT
Organism: Sesbania bispinosa; assembly: GCA_026901365.1. Lineage (NCBI taxonomy): Eukaryota > Viridiplantae > Streptophyta > Magnoliopsida > Fabales > Fabaceae > Sesbania > Sesbania bispinosa. The sequence continues at coordinate 550,674 of QLOH01000177.1, forward strand.
ATTCAGTTTATTGATACAGAGCATCAATAGGCTGATATATTCACAAAACCTCTGACTGAAGATAGATTTAAGATCATTATAGATAATCTGAAAATTCATGCATTTTAATTGTGTGTGAATTGATCTGTTGAAAATGATGTGTCTGAAATTTCAGCTTGTCTGAAACAAGTGACTTGTCTGAAATTTTGGGTTGTCTGAAATCTATATGGGTGTCTGAAATCTGTCACTTGTCTGAAGTAAACAAATGACGTGGCTTTCTGAGACGGTTTAATTCCATTTATTTTGTCTCTTCCACTTCGCACGTTTTCCTATGTTTACGCAGCCAGTACATGCCGTCATTACTTCATGGGTCTATAAATACAGAAGCTAGTGGGTCAGAGAACTTCATCGTTCACTATTTTGTATTCACCTCTTGAGATCCTTCTTCTACAAGCAATTTATTTCTCTCTCAAGTTCCTGAGAAAACTCTTCAATGGCTCCTAAGAAATCTGCTGGAAGCAACATCGTGAAGACTAAGGGTATAGTCCTGGAGGATCTTCAATCTCTGGGAATGGACTTATTTGCTGAGTTCGATGCAGCTGGGTGGACTCCGTTTTTCAACCACAACTTGACACAGTGGCATGAGCAGAGTGTGCTGGATTTCTAGGCTACTGCCAGAGGAATACCCAATCCTCAGGGTATCTACACTAGCATCAAGGCCACAGTACGTGGTGTCCCTGTCTTTGTTGATGAAGATATCCTTGCTCACATCTGTGAGGTCAGGACTGAAGGAGTTGTATTCACTCCTGGCTGGGAAGCAAGAAATGGTGGACAGAAGCAGTTCACAGAGTTTCTGTATGGCACCTTTGAACTAGTAAGCTTGGATGCAAAGCACATGTCAGACAAGGCTAGGGTTTTGCATGCCATCTTAGGGTGCTCTGTAATCCCTAAGAGTGGAAGCAGAAACCATGTTTATGAGTTGGAGTGATTTTGTCTAATTCACCTACTGCAGAAGAAGAAGGTGAACCTCCCCAACATCATAATGTACCACATGCAGAAGCGTCTCAGAGACTCTGCTGGGAGCTTCCCATACAATACCATCATCACCAAGATCTTGCTGCATTTCAAAGTCCCCATTGAGAGGCTTTTTGATCGCCTTTCACAACCTGTGTTTGGTGAATCAAACCTCAAGAGCATGGGAGTGAAGCTGACTCTAAGACCTCCCTCTCCGTCTATGAAGGAGAGCCTTCTTCTTGAGAAAGCTGCTAGAAGGAAGACAACAATGGAGGTTCTTGAGAATGAACTCAGAGGAGACATAAGGAGGCATGAGTTCAAGCCATCAAAACCCTCTCCTCAAGAAAAATTGAAGAAGCTACCTGTAAGGAGAGCTGCTAAGGTAGCATCTGCATCTGTGCAGAGTTAGGTGTCTGAACCTGTTTAGAAGGCATCACAAAGGCCATCTAAAATTGTGGGTCAGTTGTCTGAACCTGTACAGACTCCACAGCCTACTTCTGAAATGGAAGGACAGGCTCAAGAGGCAGATGAAACTGATGCAGTTGTAGCTGAGCCATTGGCCGCATGCCCATCTGATCCTGAACTTATTCAGGTGGCAGCATTGGCTACTGCTTTGGAGCAGGAGGAGCTGGAGAAGAAAGTAGAACAAGAGAAGACTGATAGAGCTCTTGCTATTGCTTCACAATTGGCCTATGCTGAAGATGATAGGCAAGCAACCATAGCTGAGGGAGCAAAGAAAAGGAAGAGGTCAAGTGCACCTCAGAGAAGGAAGACCAAAAGCAAGCTACTTCAGACTGCACCTGAACCTAGGGTGACTAGAAGTATTGCCTCTCAGCTGGAAGCAGAGGATATGGCTGGGAAATACCAAAATTATGTCAAGGCACATGAGTATTTTAAAAGAAAAAGGGAAGAAAAACAAGCACAAAGGGAGAAGGAAGAAGCAAAGGCAAAAGAATTTGAGGTAACCAAGCCTCTCTACAAGAGAATTAAGGTGAGATTTGATAATGTAACTCCTTCACCACCCTCCTCACCAGAAAAACAAACACCTCATCAACCCTCTCAACCATCCCCTCAACCAACATCACAACCTTCACCAAAACCCTATCACCTGAAAAACAACCATCTTCACCTCTATCACAACCATCACCACCTCCACAAACAGAAAACCTACCCTCTGAACCCTCTGAACCAACAGAAAACAAACCCTCTAAACCTACCTCACCACAACCTTCAGAGAATCAACTCTCTGAACCTACATTACCTTCCCCAAGAACCCATGACCTTGCTCTGATACCACTTTTACCTTCATCACCACCATCATCCCCTCCACCTTCTCTGGAAGAAGAGCTCTCTGCTGAAGAAGTGCAAGTCCTTGCTGAAGCTCTACGGTTGTCTTTCCTTCCTTCTGATCCCTGTTCATTGCCTAAGTTTGGCAACCTGTCTGAAGAGCTACAGTATTTCAGACCAGCACCTGCTGTATCCTTGCATCATGGATTAATCAGAAAAATTGTTGCTGAAGTTAGAAACCAATACAGTGTTCTTTCAGGAGGATTAGAAAAGATCAGGAAGGGTGTTGTCCCTCTTGCACATACTTGGGCTCCCATCAATCCATTCTCAAATGATTCCCTCAGGCTGAATAGTGATGAATGGAGTTTTGTGAGGCAGCTGAATACTGAGTCTGAGCTGTTTCAGAGGGATCTGCACAAGGGAGTTGGGATGAGAGGCTACAGGCCTCCTAGAACTTGTTCAATCAGGCCAACCACTAAAATCTTGGTGAAACCTGATAGAATAGTTCCTAGGTATCCCTTAAAGGAAGGTCAAGGTGTGAAATTCAAAGGAGCTAAAGTTTATTCTGTATCTTCACCTCTGTCTGAAATGATGAGTCCATCAGAGTGGGAATCTTTACCAGAGTTCATCAGAAACCAAAGAGGAGGCCTGGATCATCTTCTTCAAGATTGGATGTGGTCCTCTTACTGGAAGATCAGAGAGGATGCTGGATCTTCTTCGGGATCAACTGGTCCTGATGCTGATTCTGAAGTTGGACTTGGAAAGTCAACCAATGTCAAATATCACTATCTGAGAGATCACTTTCCCCCACCTGTTGACTCTTTTAATGAAGACTGGGTAGTACTGAACCCCCATGGCACCTTCTTTTGCCCTGTGTTCAAACATTCTGAATACAGTTTGGAGCCAAGATTTGGAGTGCTTAGATTTGTTTGCCCCTACATCCAGCTAATCTTCTATGAATCTGAGCAAGACTTGTCTGAGGAAAATCTGAAGCTGAAGACCAAAGTTAAGAAACTTGAAAAGAAGTATGTTGATCAAGAGAAGAAGACTAAGCATCTAATTTCTAAACAAGAGCAGATTCTTCAAGAACAGCAGCTTATCAGATCTGGTCAGCAAGAATTGAAAACCTCAGTGGAAGCAGCAATAGACAAGGCCAAGGAAGACTTGATTTCCTTTCTGACTGAGGCCTTGCTGAAGAAGAAGGATTAAACTGTTAATTTAGCCATTGTCTTTGCTTATTTTCATGTTTATAACAAGTGTCTGATTGTCTCTTTCTTTATCTGAACATTCATTAAATACAATCAGTGGCTTATCTCATATTTTTTTTATTGTTAGTGCTATGATATATATGTTTTATCTGAATTTATTGCTCTGTTACTGTTTTGCTCTGATATTCCCTTTTGATTGATGACAAAAGGGGGAGTATTAAACTAACCAAATCTGAATCTGAAGTGGTTACAGGACTCAGGGGGAGTACATATGTTTTTCTGAGAAATTTGAGCAAATGAGTAAAATATACCTTAAACAGAACCTGTTAAAGGATATTTCTATCTCAGGGGGAGCTTTCTTATTCTTAAAAACTGATTACAAATTTGTATATTTTAACCAAATTTGTCATCATTAAAAAGGGGGAGAATTTTGAGTCTCAAAAATATCATAAGGTTGTCTATGATGTTTTAAGACAACTAGATTCCCAAGTTTTAATGGTTGACAAATTTGACTTAAAGTACTTATCATAGATACACATATGCTTTAATGTTTTATCTATGATTTCAGCAAGAGTCACTATGAGCCTACATAAAAAGACTAAGAGTTGAAGCTGTCTGAAGAAGCAGAACTCGTCTGAAGAGTAAAAGCTGTCTGAAGTAGTTCAACCCGTCTGAAGTATCAGTACTGTCTGAAGTCTTTTGATGATGTGGCACCTCTAGTCTGAAGTATTGAAGTCGTCTGAAGTCTCATTTATGACGTGGCACTCTCTGTTGAAGTTGGTGAAGACTTTTCTGAACCTCTGCTGCACGTACCTTTTCAAACACGTTTATAGCAAGGAACACAGAGACCTTTCCTGGTGTTTTTGAATTTCATACACCGTTGAGGAAATCTCTGCAACGCAACCTCTGCAGCAACATTTGTAGCAGCCTTATGGCAGGAGCAACCTTGTACCGTGTCAGAAATATCAGAGCTCTCAGAAGCATGTCTCACAACGGATTAAATAGCATTTAATGCTATCTCTAAACGGTGGTATTTCAACGGATTGAAGATTGGGTATAATACCCCCTCCTTTGAAGACCATCAATAGAGAAGATTTTGATTTTGAAAAAGAACTAAAACTCTACAAGTTTTTTTCGCTGCAACAACTCTGAAAATATTTACACATATTGTATTATCCTGAGCATACCTCAGTTTTTCTGTACATTTGTAATCGTTTAAGCTTTAAGACTGATATAGTTTGTAAGCTTAAGCATTTTATCTTATCTGTATTTATTTGTTGAGCCTGGAGAGGCTTGTCTGAAAAAGAATACTTGTTGGTTTGAGCCTGGAGAGGCTTGTCTGTAAAAGAATACTTGGTTGTAGAGCCTGAAGAGGCTTGACTGTAAAAGAATACTTGTAATCTTGAAAAATTAAGAGAAAATCCAATTGCTAGTTGGCATCGGGACTGGATGTAGCTCACAGTGGTAGTGAGTGAACCAGGATAAATTCCTTGGCTAAGTTCTCTTACCCTTATCTCTTATCAATTCCTTTTATACTAATCAAGGGGACAAAATAATTAATCAGATATTTTATAAAGGCACAAAACATCTTTTAAAATCAGTTTTTTTCAAGCCGTCTGAAAACTTCAGACAGCCCCTTAAAAGTCTGTGTGAAATCGTGTTTTTAACACCTGTTTGCGAAAAGCTTTCTAAAATATATAGAAACACTATTCAACCCCCCTTCTAGTGTTTCCCTGTGTTCCTACAGTTGGTACCAGAGTTATACTCAGGGTTGAAGCACCTAAAAAGTGTTTGAGGACTGAAAGATCCAAATGGAAGCTTCTAACAGCAACAGGAAATACATCACAGAAGGAGCCTCTATCACAAGACCCCCAACATTCAATGGAGTGGATAACCACTACTGGAGAGATCGTATGAAGTTGTTCATTGAGAGCAACAACATTGATGTTTGGGCGTTCGAAAAGGTTCATTTCTGAACCTTCGTTCCTTTTGTTCCTATAAATAGGAACTTCATTAGAACATTTCCTTCAATCCTTCTCATTCTTCTTCTTCTTTTCTAAACCCCTCGAAGAATATGAAGAAGTTTATTCCTTTGGCTACTGTGTACAACCCAATCTAGAATGATTTCATCTTTGATTGGGTTGACGAAGTGGCCAAAGCTATAGGCTTTTTCAACCTTTCTTTTTGAAGGTTTTCTTTTGGGTTGAACATAGTAGCCAATTATTAATTCATTTAGAAATAAATGAATTTGTTTGTTAGTTCCCCAAGTACACCTTCATTTTTCCCCCAAGCACCAAGGTTGTTTGATCAAACAAACAATACATTCCTTTTGCCTTGGCTCAATCAAAGCCTGTGGGGGGAAGAAGAAGAGGAAGAGGTTTGGGAAACATGAGCCAAGGACTCATTTTATTTTAGGATAGTTTCCTTTCTAATGTATAGAGCACACAGGATAGTTTCCTTTCTAATATGTATTTCCAATGTATTCGAACTTGTGTAATTCGAATTTGGATTATGAATAAAAGAACTATCCTTTATTATTCTAAGTATTAGAAATACCATATTCTCGAATTCTCCTTTGTCTTCTTTTCGAATTTCTAAAGTTATCTTTGTATTAACCTTAACCAAGAACTTTCTAAGTTATCAAACTTATTAACAAAACTCGAAAAAGCAATCCTTAATGTTTTTTGAGAATTCGAAGAGTATAAAGAATCTACACACTTGTGGAATTCGAAATATCAGAAATTCGACTCCCAACAGTATGAGACAAAGAATATCATTGGCCTTTCACCTTTTCCGGTGAATGAGGTTCTGGTCATCTTCCCCAATAGACAAGATTCACATGTCTCAATTGATTCAAAATCAAATGAGTCCAAATAGCCATCTTGGTGGAGTTTGGATATGCGTTTCTCATTTATTGGCCTAAGCGACAATGCCAAAGATAATTTGGGTTCAAATAATTTGTTTTGAACCTCTTAGAACTTATGTTATAGATAGGCACTTCAAAGTCAAGAACATACAGTCCATTGTTTAATTTTGCAACAAAATAAAACATATAATTCAAATAAATTGAACAACTATTGTTCTTTATTATAAATGAAAAACCACTTTTGTCTAAACAAGAAAAAGAAATGATATTCCTACTAATGGCAGACACAAAATAACAATTGTTTAATTCAATAACTAGCCCAGTTGGCAAAGTTAAATAATAGGTTCCTACGGCTAAAGCAGCAACTCTTGATCCATTTCCCACACGTAGGTCGACTTCGCCTTTAGCCAATGGCCTACTCCTTTTTAGATCTTGCACATTCACACAAATTTCAGATCCACATCCTATATCCAATACCCAAGATGCAGAAGTAGATAAATTGGCTTCTATAACATAGATACCTAAAGCGGAAGTCTCACTTCCCTTCTTCTTGATCTCTTCCAGGTACTTTGTACAGTTTCTCTTCCAATGTCCTGATTGGCCACAGTGGAAACGTGTTCCTTCCTTAGCTATCCCGCCCACAGGCTTCAAAGCAGAGGTACTAGGCTTATCTTTGCCCTTGTCCTTTAGTTTGAAATAGGGCTTCTTGAATTTCTTCTTGCCCTTGCCTTTTCCAGGTTGGACCATCAAAATGGCCTTTCCTTTACCTTTATAAATGTTTTGTTCAGCTGTTCTTAACATGCTCAGCAATTCTGGCAGTGGTTTGTCAAATTCATTCATGTTGTAGTTCATGACGAATTGACTATAGTTGTCCGGCAATGATTGAAGGACGAGATCAGTTGCCAACTCTTGGCCTAATGGGAATCCAAGCCTTTCTTGGTTTTCAATGTACCCAATAATCTTGAGTACATGAGCACCTACAGGACTTCATTTTGCCAATCTACATTGATAAAGTGCCTTTAAGACTTCAAATCGTTCATGCCTAGCTTGGCCTTGATAAAGTCGCTTTAAATGTACGATCATATCGTACGCCTCCATGTTCTCATGCTATTTTTGGAGTTCAGCATTCATGGTAGCAAGCATAAGGCAGCCTACATCGAGAGCATCATCCAGATTCTTCTTAAAAGCATCCTTGTCAGCTTTCGAAGCATTTGCAGCGGGTGTTTCAGGAATGGGCTCTTCCAGGACATACATGAAGGGAATCAAGCATGTGGTCAGGGTGCAGCGGAAATAAATGGATTCCCTCCCTTGTTATAATCGTTTTGCGAAAACACGAATCAAGGCATAAAAGGTATTAAAACGAAAGGTCGTACCTTATTAGGATTACAAACGAGGCAAGAGTAGCCACGTCTCTATTGGTATCCACGCCAACAGCCGGACTAGGAAACCCTCGTCAGCTCTTCTAGTAGCCTTAGAAAGTAAGAAGCGATTGCTCATGTGTGTCTGGAGTAGTGCATCTTATGCTCTATTTATAGAGTGGTGGCTAGGGTTTTACCCTCTCACTCACTTAACCCTCACACTTATGGGCCTGGCCCATTATGTTATAATTCTAATTAAATTAAATTAGAATTATTATCATTTCCTAGTGGCTTGTTGTAGGCGTGTGACCCAATAGGCTTTTAATATTTGGTTATAATATTAAAAGAAAACCCTTTTATATTTAATATCATAAATAGTGAGCGGTATCTAGCAACACATCACTATCCAAATATTGAGATTATCAATAACTTTGATAAATCCTATTTTATGATAATAATTTATATGATATGTCCCTTTGTCCAAATATCTAATTGAACACAAGGGCCATGCATTTTGCAGTCTCACTTTATCAAGAGGTCTACAGATATAATTCCTGTTACATAGAAGGGACAAATCCTATCTAGGGCACTCACATTCCTCCACATAATTTATTATATGTCCAAATACCAACTTTATGATCACCCTGTTACAGGTAACGTTTGATGATATTCAAAACACATAATTCCTTATGTAGGAATCGTAGTGATTTCAGGTCAAAGGACTTTATATATAACATTTATCAATTTAAGAAACGTTCATGACACTTATGTAACAATCCATGCAACGTTCTTAAGGTGGGTCTGTCCAGTACACCATTACTCTTAATGTGTACCTATGTGAGCACATGATATCTCATATCCATGATATGTGAGATGTGATCATCAATGAACTCACATACTAGTCTAAATGCATCTTTGTCCTAAGATGATACTTGACTAGGGACTATTTAAGAATAGTTCTTCATAAGATCTCACGATCAAGTCATCTACTTGATTTCTTATGAAGTTTAAGCTTACCATTCTAAGGACAATAATTATATTCTAAAAGAATAAGTTTGCCTTTATAAAATAACATGATACAAGTGATGGATGTTCATAAATATATAAGTCTCCAGTGCATATTCCTAACAATCTCCCACTTGCACTAGAGACATTCACACATAACTCTTATGCCCAATGATCTAGTGTGCCCTTCATGCTTCTGCTGCACAAAGGGGTTTAATGGGTTTGTAACAGCGACTGTTTCTTGCTTTGAATTTTTCTAGCTCACAGCGCCACCATACTAACAAAACATATAACCTGATTGCGATCTTCAATTATCTTTGTCGGTTTGGAAGCTAGCATCAGTGTAACCCTTTACAAGCAGCTCTTCCTCTCCTCCATATTTCAAGAATGAATCCTTATTTCTTCTCAAGTACTTAAGGATGTTCTTGACTGTTGTCTAGTGACCTTCACCAAGATTAGACTGGTATCTGCTAGTCATGCTTAAAGCATATGATATTTTTGGTTGAGTACATAACATGGCAAACATGATAGATCCTATAGCGGATGCATAAGGAATCTTATTCATGCGACCTCTCTCTTCTTCACTGTAAGGAGAATGAGCCTTAGATAGGCTTATACCATGTGACATAGGCAAAGATCCCTTCTCAGAATCTTGCATGTTAAATTGTTTTAACACTTTGTCTTTGTATGTACTTTGACTTAGGCCAAGTAATCTTCGAGATCTATCTCTATAGATCCTGATTCCTAACACATAGGTCACTTTTCCCAAATCTTTCATAGGAAAAACAATCTCCTAAACAAGTCTTTACAAACTGAAGGGTAGGAATGTCATTTCCTATGAGGAGTATGTCATCTACATACAAAACCAAAAAAACAACTATATTGTAACTAACCATTTTGTAGACACGAGGTTCATCCTCATTTTTAATGAAACCAAACTGCTTTACAACTTCATCAAAATGAAGATTCCAGCTTCTAGAAGCTTGCTTTAATCCATAAATGGATCGTTGCAACTTGCATACCTTTCCAGTATTTTAGGTATAACAAAAACTTCAGGTTGTGTCATATACACATCTTCAAGAAGGCTCCTATTTAGGAAAGCTGTCTTGATATCCATTTGCCAGATTCCATAATCATGGTAAACTGAAACAGCAAGCAATATCCGAATAGATTTAAGCATGGAAACTGGGGAAAAAGGTTTGATCATGGTCTATACAATGAATTTGCGTGAAACCCTTTAGCCACCAACCGTGCTTTAAAGGTACTTACATTACCATCCATGTCAGTTTTCCTCTTTGAAAACCCACTTGCATCCTATGGGTTTTATCCCTTCGGGTGGCTCAATCAAGGTCCATACCTTGTTAGTGTACATGGAATCCATTTCAGATCTTATGGCATCAAGCCATTTATCATATTCTGGACTCAAAAGAGCTTCTTGGTAGATCACTGGTTCACCTTGATCCATTAGCAATACATCCCTTTCCTAAGACACAAGGAAACCATATCTCTCAGTTTGGTGACGTACGCTATCTGACCTACGCAAGTCTTGCGCTACTTGAGCAGGTGGCTCCACAACACTTTGTGGTATCTGCTCTTGTTCCATTACCAGCTCATTGCTACTCTATGTTACTTTAATTTCTTCAAGTTCTACTTTCCTCCCACTTATTTTCTTAGAGACAGATTCCTTCTCTAAGAATACAACAGTCCTAGCGACAACCACTCTGCCTTTGCTAGGATTATGGAAGTAGTAACCCTCAGTTTCTTTTGGGTATCCCACAAATAAGCACTTATCTGATTTGGGTCCTAGCTTATCTGAAACTTGGCGTTTCTCACAAGCTTCATAACCCCAAATCTTCATAAAAGACATACCAGGTCGTTTCCTAGTCCATATCTCATATGGTGTCTTTATGATAGCCTTAGATGCAATAAAGTTTAATGTGAAGGTTACTGTTAACAAAGCATAACCCCAAAAGGAGTCGGGGAGATCAATATGACTCATCATAGATCGAACCATATCTGATAGAGTTCGATTTCTCCTTTCTGAAATTCCATTCCATTGAGGTGTTCCAGGAGGAGTGAGTTGAGATGTTATCCCACACTCTCTTAGATAGTCATCAAATTGTTGGCCTGAGTATTCTCCATCTTGATCTCATTGAAGTGTTTTAATGGTCTTGCCAAGTTGGTTTTATACTTTATTCTTAAATTCCTTGAACTCTTCAAAGGATTCGGATTTGTGTTACACAAATCCATATGTACTAAAATCATCAGTAAGAGTGATGAAGTATTGAAAACCTCCTCTAGCCATTGTGCCCATGGGCCCATATACATCACTATGTATGAGGCAAAGAAGATCACCGACCCTTTCACCCTTTTCCGGTGAATGGGGTTTTGGTCATCTTCCTAAATAAATAAGATTCACATGTCTCAATTGATTCAAAATCAAATGAGTCCAAATAACCATCTTGGTGGAGTTTGGATATACATTTCTCATTTATGTGGTCTAAGCAACAATGCCAAAGATAAGTCGGGTTCAAACCATTTATTTTGACCCTTATGTTATAGATAGGCACTTCCATGTCAAGAACATATTGTTCAACTTTGCACAACCATATCATTCAAATAAATTGAATTGTTATTTATAAAAACACTCTTTTCTAAATAAGAAACGGAATTAAAATTCCCACTAATGGTAGGCACAAAATAACAATTATTTAGTTCAATAAATAGTCCAGTTGGCAAAGTTTAATAATAGGTTCCTACGGCTAAGGCAGCAACTCTTGCTCCTTTTCCCATACGTAGGTCAACTTCTCCTTTAGCCAATGACCTACTTCATTTAGATCCTTCACATTCACATTAATGTGAGATTCACATCCGGTATCCAATACCCAAGATACAGAAGTAGGTAAATTGGCTTCTATAACATATATCTCTGAAGTGGAAGTCTCACTTCCCTTTTTCTTGATCTCCTCCAGGTACTTTACATAGTCTCCAATGTCCTGATTAGCCACAGTGGAAAAATTTTTCCTTCCTTAGCTATCCCACCCATAGGCTTCAAAACAAAGGTACTAGGCTTATCCTTGCCTTTGTCATTTGATTTGAAATAGGGCTTCTTGAACTTCTTCTTGCCCTTTGCCTTTTCCAGGTTGGACCATCAATATGGCCTTCCCTTTACCTTTATTAATGTTTTGCTCAACTGTTCTTAACATGCTTAGAAATTCTGACAGTGGTTTGTCAAATTCATTCATGTTATAGTTCATGATGAATCGACTATAGTTGTCCAGCAACGATTGCAGGACAAGATCAGTGGCCAACTCTTGGCCTAATGGGAATCCAAGCCTTTCTAGGTTTTTCAATGTACCCAATTTTTTTGAGTACATGAGCACCAACAGGGGTTCCCTCTGCCAGTCTACATTGATAAAGTGCTTATGAGACTTCAAATCGTTCAAGCCTAGCTTGTCCTTGAAAAGGTCTCTTTAAGTGTACAATCATATTGTACGCCTCCATGTTCTCATGCTGTTTTTAGCATTCATGGTAGCAAGCACAAGGCAACCTACATCGAAAGCAACATCCATATGCTTTCTAAAAGCATCCTTGTCAACTTTCGAAGCATTTGTGACGGGTGTTTCAGGAATAGGCCCTTCCAGGACATGCAGCCTTTTCTCATGCCTAAGGACAATCCTTAGGTTTCTATACCCGTCTAGAAAGTTAGTTCCAGATAGTTTGTCCTTCCCAAGGACAGATCGCAGTAAAAGATTATTTGTTGTGTTCAAAATTATGCACATAAGTATCATAAAACAAACATATTTAATAAGGTCTTTAAATAAATATGTCTCCCACTATTTTGATTCAAAACAAGTACCCTCAATGTAAAGAATCAGAAAATCCCATCACTAGATTTTCTAGTGGGCCAAGATCCATATTTCACCTAATTTTAAGTTAGCTTTGGCTGATCGCTTAAAAAATGTTATTTAGGTAGGAACATGCTTTCCAATTGTATCTCATACAACTCTTGGATATATATAGTTAGGTGAATAACTCTTATTCTAATTCATCTTATGAATTAATGCCTAACTTAGTGCCTCTAGGCTTTTCAATCCTATTGAATGTACCTAGTTAAGTCAAAGCCCAATGTTTGACAGTTGGATATTACTTTCTTATCCCATCGCGCCTCACTAAAATAGATAAAGGTACCCTGCTTTAGCAGACCCACACTTTAATCGATTCTAGCCTTGACGAAAGCCATACATTGGAAGGCAAATCATGACTTAATATTTTCTTTGAGGGATTTGATCACTTTAATTTTATATAATCGTTGTTAAACCATTTAACATACAATCATGCATCTCATACAAATATATGATATGGTTATGGCCTCCTAAAACCAAATACAAAATAACATCAACTGTGTAATCTTGTACATAATCTTGAGCTCTCCAAATCTCCCACTGAATCCATGCTCCATGTCTTCCAGGTTACATTACATAACAAGAAGAAACCCCGTTTAACATACGAAGGGATAGGGATGAGAAGAGAATTACAAGAGGAATGTAAAGAGGTAAGGCACGACACGCAGGTCGTATTTAAATTAAAACAACTAAGGCCATCACCAACCATCATGCAAAAATTAGCATTCGTTGATTGTAAAACGAGTGATATAATAAGATGTATATATATTAAGTGAGGTTTGATTACGCGCATACAAAATAAAACATTACGCAGTGTCTCAAAACAAAAACTGGATTTGATAAACACTCAACCAATCATCAATAAGTGTCTCGCATCAAACGAATACTTCACGAACCGATAAACGAGTAAGTCCCTCGTATCATTTGAATACGCTTTTGTCATTAAATTGATAAGTGGCAATGTTTATCGCAGGCAATATTTGAGTCAAGACAAGGTTTCAACAATTGAACCCTTTGATGCCCAAGACATGAACTCTTTCATGTTCCTTGGGACCCTCCAACATTAGAACATATAAACATATATATACATTGCACATAAAAAAATCAATAAAGGGAACAAAATAAACTGATTCTGAAAGCTGCGCTTCACTTGCGCTTTACCTGCGCTACAGCGTAGGTGAAGAGCAAGTATCAGAATCAAAATACATAAACTGCGCTTCAATCTGCGCTGCATCCTAGCCTGCAGTGCAGATCTGCGCTTCAGTCTGCTCTGCGCTGCAGCGCAGGTTGCAGCCCAGATATCAGCGCGACGTTTTTCAGCAGAAAAACAACAAAAAAAATCATAATCTTCACAAGATTAAAAGTCTAAAACTTGTTTATCGTAAACCAAAGCTCTGATACCAATTGAAGGGAATCAAGCATGTGGTCAGGGTGCAGTGAAAATAAATGGATTCCCTCCCTTGTTATAATCGTTTTGAGAAAACACGAATCAAGTCATAAAAGGTATTAAAACGAAAGGTCGTACCTTATTAAGATTACAAACGGGGCAAGAGTAGCCACGTCTCTATTGGTATCCACACCAACAGCCGGACTAGGAAACCCTCGTCAGCTCTGCTAGTAGCCTTAGAAAGTAAGAAGCGATGGTTGAGTCTCAAAAATATCATAAGGGAAACTATGATGTTTTTAGATAGCTCACCTCTCAAGTTTTAATGTTTAACAAATTTGGGTTAAAATATTTTTCATAGATACATAAATATGTAATAACTTAGCTATGATTTCAGCAAGCCACTATGAACTTATAAAGACTATCTAAAGTGCTTTCAACCTGTCTAAAGTGGAAAAGCCTTCTGAAGTGTTCAACCTGTTTGAAGTGTTGAAGCCGTCTGAAGTGCTCAACCCGTCTGAAGTGTTGAAGCTGTCTGAAGTGCGCAACCCGTCTGAAGTGTTGAAGTCGTCTGAAGTCTCATTAATGATATGGCACTCTTTGCTGAAGTATGTGAAGACATCTCTGAAATTCTGCTAAGTCAAGCGTTCTCTGCTGCACATACCTTTTTCAAACATATTTATGGCAAGGAACACAGAGACCTTTCCTGGTATATTTGAATTTCATACACCACTGAGGAAATCCCTACAACGCAACCTTTGCAGCAACAACAGTGGCAGCTTCACGGCAGTAGTAGCAACCTGGTTCTTGTGTCATAAATTTTCAGAACTCTCAGAAGCATGTCTCACAACGGATTAAATAGCATTTAATGCTATCTCTAAACGGTGGTATTTCAACAGATTGAAGATTGGTTATAAATAGCCCTTCATGAAGACCATAAAAAAAAAGAGGAAGCACATACAAAGAAAGTCTAAGAGATATTACGCTGCAAGTTTTTCTCTGTAAAAACACTCTGTTTTCACACTCCTTGTATATCCTGAGTATACCTCAGTTTTCATTGTACATTGTCTCTGTTTAAGCTTCTAACTTGTGTAGTTTAAAAGCTTAGACATATCTATTTTTGTAAAAATTGTCTTTGAGCCGGGAGAGGCTTGTCTGTAAAGAATACTTGGTTGTAGAGCCTGAAGAGGCTTGACTGTAAAAGAATACTTGTAATCTTGGACAAGATTAAGAGAAAATCCAAGTGCTAGTTGGCATTGGTGTTGAGTCTCAAAAATATCATAAGGAAGATTATGATGATTTAAGACAGCTCAATCCCTAAGTTTTAATGTTTAACAAATTTGGTTAAAAGATTTATCATAGATACATATATGTTTTAATGATCTATCTATGATTTCAGCAAGCCACTATAAGCTTATATAAAGACTATGTGAAGTGCTTTCAACCTGTCTGAAGAGTTAAGCCTTCTGAAGGTTCAACCCGTCTGAAGTGTTGAAGCCGTCTGAAGTGCACAACCCGTCTGAAGTGTTGAAGTCGTCTGAAGTCTCATTTATGACGTGGCACCCTTTTGCTGAAGTTTGTGAAGACTTTTCTGAACCTCTGCTGCACGTACCTTTTCAAACACGTTTATAGCATGGAACAAAGAGACCTTTCCTGGTGTTTTTTTTTAATTTTATACACCACTGAGGAAATCTCTGCAACGCAGCCTTTGCAGCAACATTTGTAACAGCTTTATGGCAGGAGCAACCTTGTACCGTGTCATAAATATCAGAGCTCTCAGGAGCATGGCTCACAACGGATTAAAAAGCATTTAATGCTATCTCTAAACGGTGGTATTTCAACGGATTGAAGATTGGGTATAAATACCCCTCCATGAAGACCATCAAGTGTCAGAAAATCAATATACAAGAAAGCCAAGAGAAACATCACGCTGCAAGTTTTTACTCTGTAAAAACTCTCTGATAAAATTCGCTGTACACATTTGTATATCCTGAGCATACCTTAGATTTTATTGTACATTGTATTTGTTTGAGCTTCACACTGGTATAGTTTAAAAGCTTAAACTCTTTTCTCTGTAAACTTTGTTTAGAGCCTGGAGAGGCTTGGTTGACAAAAGAATACTTGGTTGTAGAGCCTGGAGAGGCTTGGTTGACAAAAGAATACTTGGTTTTAGAGCCTGGAGAGGGTTGGTTGACAAAAGAATACTTGGTTGTAAAGCCTGGAGAGGCTTGGTTAACAAAAGAATACTTGGTTTTAGAGCTTGGAGAGGCTTGGTTGACAAAAGAATACTTGGTTGTAGAGCCTGGAGAGGCTTGGTTGACAAAAGAATACTTGGTTGTAGAGCCTGAAGAGGCATGACTGTAAAAGAATACTTGGTTGTAGAGCCTGAAGAGGCATGACTGTAAAAGAATACTCGTAATCTTGGTGAAGATTAAGAGAAAATCCAAGTGCTAGTTGGCATTGGGACTGGACGTAGCTCACAGTGGTAGTGAGTGAACCAGGATAATTCCTTGGCTAAGTTTTCTTACCCTTATCTCTTGTCAATTTATTTATACTAATCAAAGGGTGTTGAAAAGCAATTCTGATATTTTAAAAGCAAGAAACCTTTTAAAATACATTTTCAAAAGCCGTCTTAAGGAACTTCAGACAGTCTCTCAAAAACCTGTCTGAAATCGTTTTAAACTTGTTGTTTACAAAAAGCTTTCATAAAATATTAAGAAACATTATTCAACCCCCCTTCTAGTGTTTCCCTGTGTTTCTACACAATATACTCAGCTTCTGTGGTAGAATCAGCAATTGTTTCTTGCTTTGAACTTTTCCAGCTCACAGCGCCACCATTCTAGCAATACACATAACCTGACTGCTATCTGAAACCGTTATAAACTTAACTGTTTGCGAAAAGCTTTCATAAATTGTTAAGAAACACTATTCAACCCCCCTTCTAGTGTTTCCCCGTGTTTCTACAGTTGGTATCAGAGCTCAACTCAGGGTTGAGCACCTTACAAGTGTTTGAGGATTAAAGATCCAGATGGAAACTACCAACAACAGACAGTACATCATTAAAGGAGCCTCTATCACAAGACCCCCAGCATTCAATGGAGTGGACTACCACTATTGGAGGGATCGTATGAAGTTGTTCATTGAGAGCAACAACATTGATGTCTGGGATGTGGTCACTGATGGAGACTATGTGCCTATACATAACGGAGTGCAAATACCTAAGGCTGAACGGACCTTGGAGCAGAAGGCTAAAGTTCAGTTAAACGCTAAAGCCAAACTTTATTTGATATGTTCCCTGAACAAATCAGAATATGAGAAGGTTCATGGATGTTCATCTGCCAAGGAGACTTGGGATACACTTGCAGCAGCCCATGAAGGGACTGAGACTGTCAAGCAATCCAAAATCAGCATGCTTATACATCATTATGAGATGTTCAAGATGGAAGAATCTGAAACCATAGATCAAATGTTTGGGAGGTTTCAGAATATAACTAATGGACTCAGGTCTTTGGGTAGAACTTTTGAATCTAGAGACAATAATAGAAAGATTATGAGAAGTTTGCCAAAGTCCTGGAGACCCAAAGTTACTGCCATTCAAGAGGACAGAGACTTAAACTCTCTTAGAATGGAAGAACTATTGGGATCTCTCAAAGTTCATGAGCTTGAACTTGGGGAAGAAGACATCAAGAAGAAATCTCTGGCATTAAACTCCAAATCCAAACATCATAGGAATGGCAGCATTAAAGCCATGCAAGCTGAGGAAACTTCAGAAGCAGATGAAGATTCTGGAGATAGCTCAGAAGATGATGATCTTGCTCTTCTTAGCAAGAAAATCAAGAAGATGCTGCAGAATAAAGGAAAGTTTAGAAAGAACCACCCCTCAACCTCTAAATCAAGTAAGTCAGGTAAGGATTCTCAAAATGACAAAATTATATGCTATGAATGTAAACAGCCAGGTCATATGAAGGCTGAATGTCCAAGACTGAAGAAGAACAACTTCAAAAACAATAAATTCGTTAAGAAGAAGAAGAGTCTGATGGCAACATGGGAGGATCTTCATGAGTCTACCTCAAAAGAAGAGTAAGACACTTCAGAAGAGGCCAACCTGTGTCTCATGGCCAGCCTGGCCTCGTCAGATAGCTCAGAATCTGAGGTATTTCCCTTAACTCTTCAAGAGATGTATGATGACCTGATGGAAAGTTCCAAGGAACTCTTCCAAGAGTATAAGAATCTGTCCAAGGCCCACACAGAAATGTGCAGTAAATATGAGGCTCTTGAGATAGAAAACATTATGCTCAAGGAGAGAATTCTTGTGACTGAAAGCAGTAGTTCACAAACTGTCTCTGAAGAAAACAAAAAACTTCATAAACAAGTTGAGGAACTGACAAAAGACTTAGCTAAATTTGTCAAAGGAACAGAAAACCTTAACAGATTGCTTGGCAATCAAAGGGATCCCCTTGACAAAAGTGGATTAGGCTTTTGTGATCATGATACCTCTGAACCCCATATTTTCAAAAATTTTACTAAAGGTAAGGAGAAAGCTATTGGGTGTTCTCACTGTAGCAAGCCTGGACACAATGTGGCTCAGTGTAAGCACAAGAGAAAAACAAAACCCAAACCTAACAAGAAAGGACCCGAAAGAATATGGGTACCTAAGAACTTGATCATTCCTGTTGCAGATGTGTTTAACAGGACAAAGGAGACCCCACAAATGGTACCTGGACAATGGGTGCTCGCGACACATGACAGGAGAAAGGTCTTTGTTCCAAAACCTTAGGCCCAGAGCATGAGGTTGTGGTCACCTTTGGTGGAAATCAGCAAGGGAAGATCACAGGAATAGGGACTGTAGGTATCTCTCCTCTATCCCTTATTAAGAATGTTCTTCTAGTAGAGGGACTTCAACACAATTTACTGAGCATAAGTCAATTGTGTGACAGTGGATATGTGGTTTCCTTTACTAAAGAAGGATGTATAGTCAAAGACTCTTGTGATCAAATTCTTTTTACTGCTAAGAGACACAACAATGTGTATAAAATTGATCTAGAGGACTTGGCAAGTCAAAATGTAAAATGTTTTCTCTCTGTTGAAGATGAAAAACAGATTTGGCACCAAAGACTTGGGCATGCCAGCTTAAGATTGATCTCAAAGTTAGCAAAACACAACCTTGTTAAAGGACTGCCCAAGCTTTCTTACAAATCTGACATTTTATGTGAAAGCTGTCTGAAAGGAAAACAAACAAGACACTCTTTTAAGAGTAAGGATGTTGTTTCCACTAACAGACCTTTAGAATGGTTACATATTGACTTGTTTGGTCCTATTAGAACAGAAAGCCTTAGTGGTAAGAAAAATGGCTTGGTCATTGTTGATGACTATTCTAGATTCACATGGGTGTTATTCCTAAGAAGCAAGGATGAGACCTTCAGGAATTTCACAATATTCTGCAAGAAGGTACAGAATGAAAAAGGATTCTATATATCTGCTATCAGAAGTGATCATGGTGGAGATTTTGAGAATGCAAACTTTCAACTGTTCTGTGATGAGAATGGGTTCTCACACAATTTCTCTGTGGCAAGAACACCTCAGCAAAATGGGGTTGTTGAGAGAAAGAACAGAAGTTTGCAAGAAATGGGAAGAACCATGCTCAACTCATGCAACCTACCAAGATCTTTCTGGGTAGAAGCTATTAACACAGCCTGCTACCTTCAAAACAGAATATTGGTAAGACCAATTCTGAAAAAGACTCCTTATAAATTGTGGAAGGGAAGAAAACCCAACATATCATATTTCCACACCTTTGGTTGTGAGTGTTTTATACTCAACACCAAGGATGATCTTGGAAAATTTGATGCAAAATCTGACAATCTAATTTTTATAGGATATTCTGAAACATCTAAAGCCTATAGAGTATATAACTCTAGAACTTTAACTGTAGAGGAATCAATCCATGTTAAATTTAATGACAAGAAAGAGACTGATAGGGAACTATCAGATCTAAAGATGACCTTGCAGGAATGGAGCTGAATAATCATAACAGCATCAAGGATGAACAGGTGTCTGAAGCACCATCTGTCACTGAACCTCTTCAGACCAATGTCGAGTCTCAGACTAATTTGATATCACCTCAGAAACCTGACTGGAGATACAAATCACATCATCCAAAAGAGCAAATCATTGGAAGCACTTCAGAAGGAGTTAAGACAAGATCAAAATTCAAGAATCTGAATTCTCTTGCTCTCATGTCTGAAATTGAGCCAAAGAACATTAATGAATCTCTGCATGATGAAGGATGGATTCTAACCATGCAAGAGGAGCTGAATCAATTTTCTAGGAGTGATGTCTGAACACTTTTTCCTAAACCCCATGGGAAAACAATTATTGGAACCAAATGGGTGTTCAGAAACAAGCTTTCTGAATAAGGAAAAGTGGTCAGAAACAAAGCAAGATTGGTGGCTCAAGGGTACAATCAACAAGAAGGTATTGACTTCACTGAAACCTTTACCCCTGTTGCTAGATTAGAAGCAATTAGGATTCTCCTCTCTTATGCTGTAAATAATGGCATCAAACTATATCAAATGGATGTCAAAAGTGCCTTCCTCAATGGTTTCATTGAAGAAGAAGTCTTTGTTAGACAACCCCCTGGTTTTGAAGACACTACTTTTCCTAATCATGTTTTCAAATTGAAAAAGGCTCTTTATGGTCTAAAACAAGCTCCAAGAGCATGGTATGACGGACTGAGCAGTTTTCTTATCAAAAATGGTTTTGAAAGAGGAAAAGTAGACACCACCCTTTTTAGAAAACAGTCTAACAAAGATCTTATACTTGTTCAGATATATGTTGATGACATTATATTTGGTTCAACTAATTCTTCTCTGTGCAAGGAGTTCTCTGAGTTGATGCAATCAGAATTTGAAATGAGTTTAATGGGAGAACTAAAATTTTTCTTGGGACTTCAAATTAAGCAAGATTCTTATTGTATATGGATCCATCAAGAAAAATATACAAAAGAAATGCTTAAGAAGTTCAACATTAGTGATTGCAAACCCATGTCAACTCCTATGCATCCCTCTGCATCTTTGAGCAAAGATGACAAAGAAGAACCAGTGAATCAAACGTTGTACAGAGGAATGATTGGCTCCTTGTTGTATCTAACAGCAAGTAGACCTGACATAATGTTTAGTGTTTGTCTCTGCGCTAGATTTCAATCAGATCCAAGAATTACTCATTACAAAGCTGTTAAAAGAATCTTTAGATATCTGAAAGATACTACTAATCTTGGTCTATGCTATAAGAGGAGCAAAGATTGCAGGTTAATAGGATACTATGATGCTGACTTTGATGGAGATAGAATGGAAAGAAAGAGCACCAGTGGAGGATGTCATTTCTTTGGAAATAACATGATCAACTAGTCAAGCAAAAGGCAAAACACCATTGCTTTATCAACAGCAGAAGCAGAGTATATATCAACAGCTAGTTATTGTTCACAACTGCAATGGGTTAAGTATCAGCTTGAAGATTTTAATATTCCTATCTTTGCTATACCTGTTCTTTGTGATAATACCAGTGCAATTAATTTATCCAAAAATCCCATTCAACATTCTAGGGCAAAGCATATAGAAATCAAACATCATTTCATTAGAGACTATGTTCAGAAAGGTGTTTTTGATATTAAGTTCATTGACACAGAGCATCAATGGGCAGATATATTCACAAAACCCCTGGCTGAAGATAGATTTAAGTTCATTCGCAACAACTTGAATATACATGCATTCTCTTAAAATAACTGTGTCTGATGTTGTTATGTTATCTGAAGTTTCAGTGTGTCTGAAATAGTGACTTGTCTGAAACTTTAGGTTATCTGAAATTTTATTTATATGTCTGAAAATTTTCTCCTATCTGAAGCAACTGGCTGACGTGGCTATCTGAGACGGTTGAATTCCTTCTTTTAAAATTTTGTCTCTTCCACTTCGCACGTTACCCGAAGTCTGTCAGCCGGTACAGGACATCATTGCATCATGGGTCTATAAATGTAGGAGTAAGTATGTCGAGGAAGCCTTACACTCTCTTTCCTCAATACTCAGTTTGATCTTCTTCACTGCTCAAGCAACCTTATTCTCTCAAAGTTTCTGTGCAACTCATCAATGGCACCCAAGAAGACCGCTAGTTCTGGTGGAAATGTAGTCAGATCTAAGGGAGTGGATCTTGACGAGCTTCGCAACATTGGTATGGATTTGGTTGAGGAATTTGATGCTGCTAGGTGGACCTCTTTCTTCAACCACATTAACTGTCAATGGCATGAACAAAGCGTGGTGGATTTCTGGTCCTCTGCTCGAGGAATACCTAACTCTAAGGGAGTGTATGAAAGCATCAAAGCCTCTGTTCTAGGGGTTTCAGTTTTTGTTGATCAAGGCATTCTCTCCACCATCACTGATGTTAGGGCTGAAGGTGCAACCTTCACTCCTGGGTGGGAGATGAAGAATGGTGGGCACAAGCTGTTTACGAAGATGTTGTATGGAACTGAAGAACCTGAAAGCATGGATTCCAAGTTCTTGTTAGAGAAGGTCAGAGTTCTTCATGCTATCTTAGGGTGTGCTATAATCCCTAAGAGTGGAAGCAGAAACCATGTATCTGAATTGGAAAGGTTCTGTTTGATTCACCTATTGCAGAAGAAGAAAGTCAATCTCCCAAGCATTATCATGTTCCACATGCAGAAGAAGATTCGAGACTCTGCTGGAAATCTTCCCCACAACACTCTCATCATGAAGGTACTTATGCATTTTAAGGTACCTGTTGAAAGATTATGTAACCATAAATCCCCTGTGTTCTTTGGGGAGTCAAACTTGAAGAGCATGGGAATCAAGCTCACTCCACGACCTCCATCTCCTAATCTGAAGGAGAGTGTTCTCTTGGAGAAGGCCTCAAGAAGAGGAACCACTCTTGAGATTCTTGAGAAAGAGCTTCAGGGGGATATCGGAAAAGATGAGTTCAAGCCTTCCAAGCCATCCCCTCATCTGAAAAGGAAGAAGCTCCCTGTTAGGAGTTCAGCAAAGGTGTCTCTCAAAGCTATGGACTTGCACACTCAGACATCTGAACCTGTTCAGAAGGCTTTGCAAAAGCCATCTGAAATTGTGGGTCAGGCTTCTGAAGGTGTAAGAACTTCTACTCCTAAGCCTACTTCTGATACAGAAGGAAAGGCTCATGAGGAAAAGGTAGTTGAGATTGCTGATCCTGAAGCTTTAGCAGCAGCACCCCTGGCTGCATGTCCTTCTGATCCTGAGCTTATTCAGGTAGCAGCCCTTGCTACAACATTGGAAAATGAAGAAATGGAGAAGAAGGCTGAGCAAGAAAAGACTGATTATGCTCTTGCAGTAGCCTCTCAGCTAGCTCTTGCTGAAGATGAAAGGCTAGCTTCCATTGCTCAAGAGCCCAAGAAAAGAAAAAGATCCAGTGCACAGCAGAGAAGGAGAACAAAAACTAAGTTATTTCAGCAAGCTCCTGAAACCATCTGTTAAGATCACAAGGAGCATTGCAAGCCAGCTGGAGGGAAATGGATGAGGCTGGCAAGTACCAAAATTTTGTCAAAGAAACTTGTTTTTCAAAAGAAGAAAAGCAAGCTGAAGAAGAAAAGGAGAGGGAACCTGAAAAAGCCAAACCTCCTCAGAAAAGGCTCAGAGTAAGGTTTGACAATGTGACCCCATCACCACCTTCATCACCTGAGAAGAAAACATAAGAAGAAAAAGAAGAAGAAGCACTTCCTCCACCTCCCTCATCACCATCTTCACCACCTTCATCACCCTCATCATCTTCAAAATCCACTCACACTGAAGATCCCACAGATCCAAATCAGCATGGTGACAACTCTGCAGTATGGAAAGGAAGCATGCTGCCTACTCAACTAAGGCTAGGACCCAAAAGTATGGACTTCTTCACAGAGCCTACATTTGATCCTTGTGCCTTTCCTTTCACTCAGCACCAACTTGATGCAGCTGCTGAAGTACCCCACAAAAAGTATGAGGAACCTTTCAGTGAGAGGGTCAGAGTCCCCAGGTTCCCCAACTTATTTGAAGATCTGCAGTTTTTCAGAAATACTCCCCCATCTCTCTTCACCATGGCCTTATTAAGCACACTGCTGATGAAGAAAGGGCAAAATATCAAGGAAGTTCAGATTAGTACTACTCAGGCCAGATAGAAAAGATCAGAAAGGGTGCAGTTTCACCTGCTCATAAGTGGGCTCCACTTAATCCCTTCTCTGGTGACTCTCTCAAGTTGTCTAATGATGAATGGTGTTTTGTTAGGCAACTGTCTACTGAAGCTGAACTCTTTGAGAGGGACTACTTGAGGTCAGTAGGCATGAGAGGCTATAAGCCACCTAGAACAATCTCCATCAGGCCAACCACAGAGATTCTGGTGCAACCTGACAGGATAGTTCCTAGGTACCCCTTGGAAGAAGGCCCTGCTGACAAGTTCAAGGAACCTAAAGCTTATCCAGTTCCTCAGAAACCTTTTACCTCAACAGAATGGAAGGAGCTACATGCTCGGATCAACAGACAAGGTGGAGGTTTAGATCACTGCTATAGGGATAGGGTTTGGTTGTCCCACTGGAAGATCAGAGAGGATGCTGGATCCTCTTATGGATCTGCAGGACTGGATGATGACTCCATCATAGGCTGTGGTGTCTCCACCAATGTGCAGTATCAGTATATCAGAGGCAGATTCCCCATGTCTGAACCTTTTAATGAGGACTGGAAGCTAATCTGTCCTATCAGAACTTTCTTCTTTCCTGTGAGTCATCCAGAAGACTATGGGTTGCATCCGGGATTCAATCAGCTCAGATTCGTCTGCAAGGCACATTCAGATTATTTTATATGAAGTAGAACTGAATCTTGAGGAAGAAAACAAGAAGCTGAGGCATCAAGTGAAGAGCTTGGAGAAAATAAATGCTACTCTTGTGGCTAAGCAAGATCAAATCCTTCAAGAGCAACAACACATCAGAAATAGGCAAGAGGAATTGAAGACTGCTGTCATTTCTCAGATTGACAAGGCCAAGGAGGAACTGCTCTCTATTCTGAAAGAAGTCTTTCTAAAGAAAGATGGATAGTCTATGATGTTTAGCCATGCTTAGTGTTACTTTCTTTTTGAGTATTTATTTTCTGTTATGTGAACTTCGTGTTTGTTGTTTAATTTGAACTATTTTTAAATTGATAATTTATTCTGATTGTTCTCATGAATGCTGGCATCTCATTGTTGTGATTATATTACTATGATTGTTGTGTTGTTGTGCTCTGCAGTTCCCTTTTGATTGATGACAAAAGGGGGGAGTATTAAAACTAACAAAATCTGATCTAAAGTAATTACAGGTCTCAGGAGGAATATTTGATAAGAGTTATATCCTGAGAGATCTTTATCTGAGGGGAGTTATTTTTATTTTTTTAAGTTTCAGATTTCTTTATTTTAAACAAATCTGTCATCATTAAAAAGGGGGAGAGTGTTGAGTCTCAAAAATATCATAAGGGAAATTATGATGGTTTTAGATAGCTCACCTCTCAAGTTTTAATGTTTAACAAATTTGGGTTAAATATTTTTCATAGATACATAAATATGTAATAACTTATCTATGATTTCAGCAAGCCACTATGAACTTATAAAGACTATCTAAGTGCTTTCAACGTGTCTAAAGTGGAAAAGCATTCTGAAGTGTTCAACCTGTTTGAATGTGTTGAAGTCGTCTGAAGTGCTCAACCCGTCTGAAGTATTGAAGCTTTCTGAAGTGCGCAACCCGTCTGAAGTGTTGAAGTCGTCTGAAGTCTCATTAATGACGTGGCACTCTTTGCTGAAGTATGTGAAGACATCTTTGAATTCTGCTAAGTCAAGCGTTCTCTGCTGCACATACCTTTTTCAAACATATTTATGGCAAGGAACACAGAGACCTTTCCTGGTATATTTGAATTTCATACACCACTGAGGAAATCCCTGCAACGCAACCTTTGCAGCAACAACAGTGGCAGTTTTACGGCAGCAGCAACCTGGTTCTTGTGTCAGAAATTTTCAGAACTCTCAGAAGCATGTCTCAAACCGAATTAAATAGCATTTAATGCTATCTCTAAACGGTGGTATTTCAACGGATTGAAGATTTGTTATAAATAGCCCTTCATGAAGACCATAAAAAAAAAGAGGAAGCACATACAAAGAAAGTCTAAGAGATATTACGCTGCAAGTTTTTCTCTGTAAAAACACTCTGTTTTCAAACTCCTTGTACATCATTTGTATATCCTGAGTATACCTCAGTTTTCATTGTACATTGTCTCTATTTAAGCTTCTAACTTGTGTAGTTTAAAAGCTTAGACTTATCTATTTTTGTAAAAATTGTCTTTGATCCTGGAGAGGCTTGTCTGTAAAAGAATACTTGGTTGTAGAGCCTGAAGAGGCTTGACTGTAAAAGAATACTTGTAATCTTGGACAAGATTAAGAGAAAATCCAAGTGCTAGTTGGCATTGGGACTAGACGTAGCTCACAGTGGTAGTGAGTGAACCAGGATAAATTCTTTGGCTAAGTTTTTTATCCCTTATCTCTTGTCAATTTATTTAAACTAACCAAAGGATGTTGAAAACTGTTCTGATAATTTTTAAAAGCAAGAAACCTTTTTTAAAGACTTTTTCAGAAGCCTTCTTAAGAAACTTCAGACAGCATCTTAAACCTGTCTGAAACCGTTATAAACTTAACTGTTTGCGAAAAGCTTTCATAAATTGTTAAGAACACTATTCAACCCCCCTTCTAGTGTTTCTCTGTGTTTCTACAGCGATTGCTCATGTGTGTCTGGAGTAGTGCATCTTATGCTCTATTTATAGAGTGGTGGCTAGGGTTTTACCCCCTCACTCACTTAACCCTCAAAGTTATGGGCCTGGCCCATTATGTTATAATTCTAATTAAATTAAATTAGTATTATTATCATTTCCTAGTGGCTTGTTGTATGCGTGTGATCCAATAGGCTTTTAATATTTGGTTATAATATTAAAATAAAACCCTTTTATATTTAATATCATAAATAGTGAGCGGTATCTAGCAACACATCACTATCCAAATATTGAGATTATCAATAACTTTGATAAATCCTATTTTATGATAATAATAT
The DNA here is from genome assembly GCA_026901365.1 of Sesbania bispinosa. Classification (NCBI taxonomy): domain Eukaryota; kingdom Viridiplantae; phylum Streptophyta; class Magnoliopsida; order Fabales; family Fabaceae; genus Sesbania; species Sesbania bispinosa. The sequence goes on from QLOH01000177.1 coordinate 577,806, forward strand.
ATATGATCTGTCCCTTTGTCCAAATATCTAATTGAACACAAGGGCATGGATTGTGTCAACCTTGTATAGTTCAATTTATATTTTCTTGATCCCTAAGTAGACTGTACAGAAAATAAATATCTCATATTTATCCTCCTGAGTATGGCCATGCATTTTGAATCTCACTTTATCAAGAGGCCTACAGATATAACTCCTGTTACATAGGAGGGACAAATCCCATCTAGGGCACTCACATTCCTCCACATAATTTATTATATGTCCAAATACTAACTTTATGATCACCCTGTTATAGGTAACGTTTGATGATATTCAAAACACATAGTTCCTTATGTAGGAATCGTAGTGATTCAGGTCAAGGGACTTTATATATAACATTTATCAATTTAAGAAACGTTCATGACACTTATGTAACAATCCATGCAACGTTCTTAAGGTGGGTCTGTCCAGTACACCATTACTCTTAATGTGTACCTATGTGAGCACATGATATCTCATATCCATGATCTGTGAGATGTGATCATCAATGAACTCACATACTAGTCTAAATGCATCTTTGTCCTAAGATGATACTTGACTAGGGACTATTTAAGAATAGTTCTTCATAAGATCTCATGATCAAGTCATCTACTTGATTTCTTATGAGTTTAAGCTTACTATTCTAAGGAAAATAATTATATTCTAAAAGAATAAGTTTGCCTTTATAAAATAACATGATACAAGTGATGGATGTTCATAAATATATAAGTCTCTAATGCATATTCCTAACAATACAGCCTTTTCTCATGCCTAAGGACAATCCTTAGGTTTCTATACCAGTCTAGAAAGTTAGTTCCAGACAGTTTGTCCTTCTCAAGGACAGATCGCAATGAAAGGTTACTTGTTGTGTTCGTTGCCATGGTAATCTATTAACAGAAAATTATGCACATAAGTATCATATAACAAACATATTTAATAAGGTCTTTAATTAAATATGCCTCCCACTATTTTGATTCAAAATAAGTACCCTCATATAAAATCAGAAAATCCCATCACTAGATTTTCTAGTAGGCCAAGATCCATATTTCACCTAATTTTAAGTCAGCTTTGGTTGGTCGCTTAAGAAAAGGTTATTCAGGTAGGAACACGATTTCCAATTGCATCCCATACAACTCTTGGATAGTTAGGTGAATAACTCTTATTCTAATTCATCTTATGAATTAATGCCTAACTTAGTGCCTCTAGTTTTTCAATCCTATTGAATATACCTAGTTAAGTCAAACCCAATTGTTGACAATCATATATTACTTTTATCCTATCGCGCCTCACTAGAATAGATAAAGTTACTCTGCTTTGGCAGACCCACACTAATCGATTCTAGCCTTGACGAGTGTCATTCATTGGAAGGCAAAATTATGACTTAATATTCTTTTTGAGGGATTTGATTGTTTTAATTTTATTCCTTTGTTAAACTATTTACCAAAAACATACAAGTATGCATCGCAAACAAAATGTTCTGGTTATGGCTTGCTAAAATTCCATTACAAAATTACATCATGTATATATAATCTTGAAGTCTCCATTCACATGTCTCCACATATCCCATTGACTCTATGTCCTCCCGGTTAAATTACATAACAAGAAGAAACCTCGTTTAACATACGAGGGGATAGAGATGAGAAAAGAATTACAAATGGAATTAAAGAGATAAGGCATGACACGCAGGTTGTATTTAAATAAAACAACTAAGGCCATAACTAATCATCATGCAAAACCAACATCCATTTTGAATGTAAAACGAGTGATATATTTAGATGTATATATTGAGCGAGGTTTGATTACACGCATACGAAATAACACACTACACAATGTTAGCTTGGGGGTCCCGCAGACCGGGGTCAAGGGGAGGGCCGCCTCTTGCGCGGTGTGGGGCAGTGCCCCGACCCAACAAATTGGATTTGATAAACCCTTAACCAATCATCAATAAGTGTCTCGCATCAAACGAATACTTCACGAACCTGTAAACAAGTAAGTCACTCGTATCATTCAAATACACTCTTGTCAGCAATTTGATAAATGGCATGTTTATCGCAGACAACATTTGAGTCGAGGCAAGGTTTCAACAATTGAACCCTTTGACGCCCAAGACATGAACTCTTCACGTCCCACAGGACCCTCTAACACCAGAACATATATATATATATATACATCGCGCACAAAAACAATCAAAATTGGTATCAATACAAACTGAAGCCCACACCTGCGCTCAGCGTGAGTGAAGTGCAGGTGTCAGTATCAAAATCATGTGTGTTGCGCTTCACCTACGCCCAACGCAAGAGAAGCGCAGATAACAGCGATCAACATACATTCTGCGCTTTAAACAGGAAAACAGAATATCATAATATTCAAAACGATTAAAAGCCTAAAACGTGTTTATCGCAAACCAACGCTCTGATGCCAATTGAAGGAAATCAAGCATATGGTCAGGGTGCAGCGGAATAAATGGATTCCCCCTTGTTATGATCGTTAATGCGAAAAACACGATTAAGGCATAAAAGGCATGAAACATAATGACATACCTTTTGCGGATTGCGAACGAGGCAATAACAGCCATGTCTCTAGAGGTGTCCACGCCAACAGCCGAACTAGGAAACCCTTCTCAACTCTGCTAGTAGCGTTTAGAGAGTAAGAGCGACTGCTCATGTGTCTAGGGTAATGCATCTTATGCTATATTTATAGAATGGTGGCTAGGGGTTTACCATCACTCAATTAACCCTAACACATATGGGCCTGACCTATAATGTTATAAATCTAATCAGATTAGAATTATTTATTTTCCAAGCGGCTTGTTGTGTGCGTGTGACCCAATAGGCTCTTCTAATATCTGGTTATGATATTTAAAATAAAACCCTTTTATTTTTAATATCATAAATAGCGAGCAGTATCTAGTAATGGATCACTACTACCCAAGTATTGAGATTGTCAACAATTTTGACGAATCCTATTTCATGATAATAATTTATATGATATGTTCCTTTGTCCAAATATCTAATTGAACACAAGGGCATGGAACGTGTCATCCTTGTTGTTGAGAATCTGGCAAGCGTACCAAAATCCCAGCAGTATAATAGTAAGTAAGAGTATCGTATCCACAGGGAACGGTTCAATTTATAAAGATCAGTGGTCACAACTATCAAGTAGATAGTATGGTTGTTGATTGTTGATTATTGCAAAAGTAAATAAAAGCAACAAACAGATTGAGATAGGTAGCGACAGTTACTTGGACTAGGATTGAACTTCGTCTATCGCACCCCTTTCGTATGTGAACCCCAATGATATTTATGAAACCTTAGCCAAACTAAGTTATTCCACGTAGGTTCCCCGGATCGCGAAAAACTTAGAAATAATTCATGAGTGTTCTCCCAGACGACAAATTACCTCGGCTTTAAAGATTTGTCTTTCCGTTTGTTAAAACTATTAATTTGCCTTGTATTCCTACAACGACTACTATGAGTATTTTTACCAATCAGAGTTCAAGTTTCCTATTCCTAGGCTCCCCAAAACTCGCTATTGATTTTACAAAACCATTTTCCAATGCGCCCCATAAAACCAACCTATAACTCCGGCACACAGGCGGAAGCTAAGCATTAAGCACAGTATAAAAATACTGATATCATAAAAACAGGGATTCATAGATATTAAAGAGAATTCACATACAATTGGGGATTGAATCGACTACATTCAATCCTATCGGAGAGTTTAGCTACGCATGGTAGCCATTACAAACCAACGGAGAAACTGTCACACTTTTCTCCAGTCCTAGCTCTGCTCTTCCGTCTATCTCTCCAAAAGCTCTCTTTGATCTATGCAAAAGGTTCTTTAAATAGAAGTTGGAAAGCCATCTGAAATCTGGAAGGAATCTGATTTGAAATCCTTTGAAAAACTGATCTCGTATTCCTGCGCTTCAACCTACGCTCAGCGCAGATGAAGCGCAGGAAACAGAGAGCTAATTAAATGTTGCGCTCCACTTGCACTCAGCGCAGGTGGAGCGTATTTCTCGTTCCAGCTTTCCTGATTTCCTCCTTTTTCAGCTTGATCTCTTCCTGATCTTATCCTTGTTTGCTTTGCTTTCCTTATTCCCTCTTTTTAACTTGATCTTGTGCTAATTTGATCTTTAAATTCAAATTGAGAATTTTATCTTCAGAATCCTGTGGTTTAATCTTGATCTACTGCCATTTAGAATCTCATCTGCAGATTTTCTCTTCAAATAGATGTTATCTTGTTTCTTCCATTTAAAACTTTCCTTTTTATCTGCAAAATCAACAGATTTTCTATTAAAATAGCATCAAATTCAAATTCAAATCAAATAATCACAAAATATGCAATTATTACTAAAAAGAGGTAATTTGGGGAATAAATTTACTATTTTTCCCTTGATAAGTGTAGTAATTATACAAGAATTTGTCATATATTTTGCACTTATCAAATTCCCCCCAACTTAGCTTCTTGCTTGTCCTCAAGCAAGAAAACCTTTTGCCATCAAATGGATTTAATCCCCTGTCATGATTCTTAAAAATAAGGAAATAATTTCATCACCTCTTGCTAGGCAGCTGTCACTTTCCAAATATCAGATTGAAAATTAGAATCAAGTGATATTTCCAACACTCAATTAGAACAGGATAAAAACACATTCAAACTTTTTCAGAAATAGCAACCAAAACAATAAGTGAAGAAAAAATCAAGGAATTCTCTTATTCTCACGGGTAAGTGTTTCCTTCAATTTTTCACACAGCAGTTGAACAACTAAAATTGATAGTCGTTTCTGGATATTAGACATGCACATGGTCAATATGGCTCAAAAGGTCTTTCTTGGTTGTAATGAGGCTGGGCTATCAAGAAATCATCGTTTTCTGGATATGCAAAGAGAACACTGGAATAGAGAGCATCTTTGAATTTTTCTTGAACTTGAAATTTCTCTCCATTCTCCACTTCATTCTTGATTTGTATTATTCAGCTGGCCTCTTTCTTTGTTTGATGATTCACTCCCCCTTTTTATTCATTTTTATTCACCTTTCTTTTTTATTTTGAGGGACTGATCTTCTTTTGCTTTCTTGTGTCTGCTCTTTGTATTTCTTTCAGCTTTAAGTAACCAACCAATTTCTCTCATTTTATCAAATTGCACCTTTTCTCTCTATCCCAAGTGGGTAAGGGACAGAATATAGACATTAATTTTGACTGGGGTGCATAAGAAGAAACATTGAAGCTGAAATGGGTTACCAAAAAATTGGAAAAATTTTTCAAAGGTTGGCTTTTTGGCACTGAGCAAACAATTAATAATCAAAAAGTTGCCTTTATCACTTCCATATTTTTCATGTGCAGAATAAAATCCAAAAACTCAAGCAATATCAGTTGACAAGCAGCGGTGAAAACTCTCAATTCAGTGTTTGGTCTCAAAACTCATCGGCTTTTGGCTAATTTCCTTGATGAAATCACTTATTGAAATTGATTAACTACCCTGATATATTTTTCTGCACAATATCCTAATCCTAACTGATTATGGATTTAATCACAGAATTCCTATTTCCATCTTAATTTGGTTAGTTAGACTGCCTAGCTTTGAGGTTTTAAAATCAATTCCTTAAATCCCTAATTCCTAAAATCCTAAAAAAATGAAAAAAAAAATCAATTATCCTAAACAAAAGAAAGAAAAATGAAAAAAAAAAATTGACCCTGAAAATGCACTGCATAAAATAATGTGTCAGTAGAGTTATGTGTACAGTACAGATCCAACAGGTAATAAAAGAAAAAAGAGAAGAAAATAAAAGGAAAGGAAAGGAAAAACACCAAATAAAATCCTCAGTCCTCGTCCTTCATATCATCATCAGCTCCACCTGCAGCTGCTCCTCCCCTTCCGGTGGAATAGGCCTGTCCCCAGGCTACTATAAGAAATCTCTGAACTGCTCAGGGTGCATGCCAGGGCAAGGGTTAGGCCTAGTCTGGTAATGATCCTCCTGGAGGTGAACTGCTGCTCGGTGGAGGGTGGACATCTAGGCCATCTTGTGCTGAGCCCAGAATGGGATGGAAGTATCTGCTGGTAGTGGTTGTTGCTGCTATGGTGGTGGTGGTTCCTGTGGTGCCTGCGGTGCTGGTGGTTACTCATCCTCCTCCTCATCCTCATCAGGGATACAATTAGCCTCTATGTATCTCCTAGTCATAGGGGTCTTGATGCGCTTAGTGGCGAACACCTCAATTCCCCTAGACTGGCAAAGGGCAGTGATGAGGACGGGGAAGCCCAAACTAATCCTGGACTGGGCGCTCTGTCGCTCCACAGAGGATGCAAATGAAAATATCTTTTGGGATATCACTCTAGCAATATCTATGTCAAGCCCGGTCAGAATGCTATAGATGAGATGGGCTACTGGCATGATAACATCTGGAGTAAACCTCCACTTTCGTCCTTGAAAGTGTGGTCAACTGTCAATTTAGTCCCTGAATTGAAAAAACTGTCAATTTAGTCCCTGAAAGTGTTAAACATCGGTCAGATTAGTCCTTTTGTTACCATGCGTTAGTTAACAAAATGTGAAGCAAAAGGACTAATCTGACCGACGTTTAACACTTTTAGGGACTAAATTAATAGTTTTTTCAATTCAGGGACTAAATTGACAGTTGACCACATTTTCAGGGACTAAAATGGTGGTTTACTCTAACATCTGAGACATGGTTGGTAGGCTGGATGTTAGCCAACACCAACACTGTCCACATCCTCGTAATGTCCCTCTTCATCTTCTTGACCTTCATCATCCTCTTCATCTTCATTGTTATCCCACTGATGGGTTTCTGGCAAGCGAACCAAAAATCCAGTAGTATAATAGTAAGAAGAGTTATCGTATCCAAAGGGAATGGTCAACTCGCGTATATTCGTGGTCTATTTATCAAGAGACAAATAACAGATTTGTGAGGATATTATGCGTGGAAATTATAAATTTCAAATTAATAAGTAATAAAAATAGAAAGGAAAAGTTAGAGACACTTTACTTGGATTAGGATTGAACTTCATCTCATCACACACCCCTCATGTATGTCGAGACTACCTATTATTTATAGGCTTTGAACTATAACACTGTAGACAAACTATATTGCTACGACCCTGAGTTACCAGGCACGACTCACACTCAAAGGTAATCCATGCGGGTTCTCCCAAGCGACAGACTTACCCTCGACTTACTTTGCTTTCTTTATTCCATTTGTAAAAGAACTAATTGATAAACGAGGCCTACTCCTCTGGACGCACCTTCGCTAGAGTACTGTCACTACCCATCACTCATTAGAATACATCCACGTTTCGCTTCCTGGATTGACAATCAACTAATCCTTTGCCATCGATCCATTAGATCATGTCTATCCTTTAGATGCCCTTCATTAGGATACTCACACTACCCATCAATCATTAGCAACACCCATGTTTCAGTCACTGGTTAACAGAGTATTCTCATTCACTCAGAGGTTGAGTTTACTATGTCTAGGCTCCCCCAAACTCAATCCTAGTCGTAACGTTAATTACAAACTAGCCTATAACTCCGGCGCAAGCGCGAAAGTTAGGAATTAAGCACAGAACGAGATTACCAATATTATAGCTAGGGAACTGCATAAATAATAGATAGAGTTCAACATACACTTGGGAATGGAATCGATTACATTCAATCCTAATGGAGAGTTAACTACACAAGGTAGCCATACAAACCACCGAAGATGCTGTCACCATCTTTAATCCTTGTGAAGCGCTCCTCCTCTCCTACTCTAAAATTAGAACTGTGCATTATCACTGGAATATAAATGAATTACAATAACTGTGCACACCTGATCTGATGCAAGAGGTTCCTATTATAGGCTAAGGAAAGACAAAGAAAATTGAGGAGAAATCTATCTAAAAACAGCAACAGGGCAAGAATCAGCGTGATCTGCGCTTCACCCTGCGCTACAAGCGCAGGTTGCAACGCAGAAACCATACGGTTGCGCTTCACCCTACGCTACACGCAGGTTGATGCGCGCAACGCTCCTGCAGCTTCAATCTTTCTCTTTTAAACTTGATCTCTCCTCGAGACTGGTTTTGGTTGATTTGTCTTTCCTTGTTTCCCTTTATTTGATGAAATCTTGTATTTATTGAGGCATCTTTGATTTATTTGGGAAGGTTGTCTGCAGAATCCTTGTTGATTGGCAGAGATATCTTCATTAATGCTCTCAAATAATCTTCAAATCTTCATTAAATGTCTTCAATTAAACTTCAAATCTTGAAGATATCTCCCCTATTTAATGCTATCTTCCTTTCATATCAAATCTTTGCAATATTCTGCAAAAATCAGCACAATTTATATCAAAATAGCATCAAATTCAAATCCAAGATTAATAAATACAATTTATCTAATATTAAATAAAAAGGAATTAATTTGGGGCAAAAATACCATTTTATCCTTGATAAGTGAACTAAAAAGTGCTCTAATTTATCATATGATTTTCACTTATCACCCACTCATTTTCATCCTCATTTGATGGGATGTCTTCATTCTCAGATTCATCATCTTCATCCATAGTCTCAGGCCAAATAACTGGTTCATATCGATTCTCAGCTAAGCCTGACAACTGTTCAATGTCTACAACTGGTAAAACAGTTGAAGTGTCATCAGCCTGATAAGGAACTTCTTCCTCAACCCCATCAACCTCAACATGACCCCTTGGTTTTGTTGTGATTGCCACAATCCAACCTCGTAAGTCCTTACATAATTCTGGATAAGGGGTATAATAGACATGTCTTACTTTTTGTGCAAGAAATGAATGGATCATACTGATTATACCTTCTACTCTTCCTTATTTCTACGATATTGTATTGTGGTTGAACTCGCATGCCACTGTTTGTGGTTGGATCAACAATTCATAATATAAAATAGGAATCAAGTTAGGAAAACCAAGATACTCTAATACATAGATATGGTGGATGATACCGTAAAGTCATCTTCACCGCCATCAGTAAGTCCTTTTACATGCACTCCATAATTTGTGGTCTTTTTACCCTCACACCAATCCTTTGTCTGAAATCTATAGACATTTATAAGGTATGTGTTCCATGACTCTGCTTTAGAGTTCGATCCCCAAGCCAATGATTTAACTTCATTATTGGTCACTCCATTTTGCTCATCACGAACCTAATGATAAGAACCATTTAATATTAATTGAATTCAGTTTACTTAGTAACAAATAGAAAAACAGGGGATGATCAAGCTTACATAGTTCCTAACCATGTTGGAAAGTCTGAATATATTCGAGCAGAAGAATCCCGATCATCGATCGAGTGAAATTTAAGAATAAGCTGAAATGGAACAAAAATTTATTAACTTATTCATTTCTAAACCATAAAACCTAAAGATAATAAAAACATGGTAACTTACTCAAGGTATGGTTTAACTTAATTGCAATTTATCAGTATATGTACATGAGTTAATTTCCATTCATCGTCATTTAACCAGTGCTCACTGGACATTCCTACAGGGCGTCCTGACTTGTTCAACATTAACAATGTTGAATTGCCGCATTGAAGTCCAGTTTGAGGCATATTCCTCAATGTAGTGTTTGAAAACAAACATGAGTTCTGAAAATAATGCGAACAAAAATACGTGGTTTCCCAGTGTAAGTGGAATGAGCATATTGAGCCTTCCGCCCTAGCCAAATTACCCACAGATCGTTTCACATCTCCCATCATTCTAAAAAAACATACATTGTTATTTGAATTTGATTAAAAATAAATTAAAATAAACAATTTAGTCTTATTAACTATCCTTTCAAATGGATACATCCACCGATATTGAACTGGACCCCCAAGTCTGGCTTCCGTAGGAAGATGAATAGGTAGGTGCTCCACTGAATCGAAGAATCCCGGTGGAAATATCCTTTCCAATTTGCAAAGAATGATTGGTATATTTTGTTCCAATTTAGCCACATCATCCATCCTCAAAGTATTACAACATATATCTTTGAAGAATCGATTTAATTCAGCAAGTGGTTTCCACACACAATCTGACAAGGATCGAATTGCAATTGGGAGCAAACACTCCATGAATACATGACAATCATGACTTTTCATCCCATGCATTGTACCCCTATTGATATCTACACATTTTGCAAGATTGGAGGCATAATCATCCGAAAATTTCAATTCAGAAATTCATTTACAAACCAGTTTTGCATCCTTAGGTTCTAAAGTGTAGTTTGCCTTTGGTTTTCCCATCCTTCCATTATCCAGGTGTTTGAGTGATAAAAGTAAATCTCCAAAGACAAGATTACCCTTAACCTTTTGATTTTATGATCAATCTGGGACTTAGAATCCAGTCATCAAAGGGACTCTTTTAAGAAGTAGGTTTACAGTGTTAAACTTTTGAAAATTAAAGTGAGCTAATTCTGAGATTTCAAACATAATTCACTTAATACTTGAACAAGTGGTAAATCGAAATTGAAGGTGTAGAAGGGAGAAAAGAAAAGAATTGCGTAAATGAAAGAACACAAATTATGAAGAACAATGAACAATTAACAAGAAAGCAAAAATAAATACGTGAAGTAAAGATCAAACCAAAGAAAAATCATAAAATTTGCAGAAAAGTAATTGCATTAATTGAAAGTGTGGATGGAATCACATACTTGATCTTCTCTTGTAACCAATTAGTCACTTACAGGATGGGTGTGTGGTGTTTAGGAGAGTTTTCAGTATCAATGAATCCAACCCTAATTACATAGAATTTGCCTATTTATAGCCTTCTAATTCTAACGGCTAACTAATATACATAAGACATATCAGCAGTCTTCATGTGTTGGCACAATGCATGGTTGACACGTCTCTAACAGCTAGAAACTTCTTTATCCTCTTTTTGATCTTTTGTGATGCTCCATTAGAATTCTTATATTTGTCTTGGATAATGAACTTCCCATAACTGCTACTAACTGTTTCTTCAAATCTTGACTTCCCTCGAATGTATTCTTCCTGTTCAGAAATATTTTCTAAGTTCTTTTAACCACTCCGACCTTCGATTTTGAAGGACTTATGAAAATTGAACAACTCTTTTCGATTTTTCTCTTCTGCATAACTTAGAATTATTCTGATGCTTGAAATTCCTTGAAACTCACGTTCTTAACCATTTGGTTTCCATGGCTTTGCCACGTGTCAATCTTCTTTTGCCAATTTCATGGTGACCCTTGACTACCGTCCATTGTCCACCGTCCACTCAGCCTTATTTACGAAGGCTTCATTGATTGGTTCATTCTGGGGATGTATTTATTATTCTCCTTTTCTCCTCTCCTGTGAATAGGAGTTCATTCTGAACATATTCCTCATTCCTTTTCATTCTTCACTATTCTTCTCTTAGTTCAAAAGGGAAAAGCTTCATCCTTTGGCTACTACGTTCTACCTAATCTTTAATGATTTCATTTTTTATAAGGTCGACAAGGTAGCCAAAGCTATAAGCTTTTTCAATCCTTTTTAAGGATCCATTTTTGGGTTGAACGTCGTAGCCAAATATTAGCTTATTTTGTCTTTACTCCATCTTTCACTTTTCTTTGTTGATCCACAGGGATTTTTATTTTTTCTTGCATAAAGCTCTTCCCCTGGTGGTTCAGTCAAAGCTTGTGGAAATGGATGAAGAAGAGGTGGCTGAATGAAGAACAGGAAGGCAGGAGTCAAGTTCCTTCTAAAAACATAGCATAGTTCTTTGCTAGATATTCGAATACATAGGATAGTCTTTTCTTACATGTACTTTTATATTTTTCCATGTATTGCATTTGAACTCCATGTCATTCGAATTATCTTTATATGAATAAAAGAACTTATCCTTTCTTTCTGTGTCACAGAACTGTTTTACTTTCGAGTTTATATATTTTAGTATATCACAGTTTCTTTTCGAAACTTAAATAAACTCTTTCTAAAATCTCACTAAGTTATCTTAGTCATAACCAACAAGTTGTTCGAATTTCCCTTTTTCTTCTTCATATTCGAAGACATTGACTCTCTGATAACTTAGCAATATTTCTGTTTTTAATTCATCAATATCTTAGCTTATTAGAAGACATTCAATAAGCTTTTCGAATCATATAAAAGACTTTTGCCTTCTGAAATTCGAAGGTATTTAAAATTTGATACCAACAGATGCCCCCCAAAAATATCTTATTTCGAGAAAGTCTCTCAACTCAGTTTTGAAGAAAAAGATATTTTTAGAACAAACTTTTGGCATTCCAAATAACAATAATTTAAAAAAGAAGAGGGAAAATCTATTTACCTGAAAAATAGCATAAACCTTTCAACTTCTTATTTAATTTTTTAATTTCACATTCAGTTGCAAAAATTTAAAAAGTAACTATCAATCCAAGATTATGGGTTACTTTCCCACGTTCTAAGAACGTGTAATCATGATTACTTTTTTGGTCTTTGAGCTTACTTATCATAAGCGTTTCAGCTTATCCTAGAAATACCCAAAATCATTTCACTTTTCACTTTTACCTTTAACACTTCATCTTCAACCTCCAAGCTCCCTCTCTATGTTCGCTCCGTTTCTCATCATTCCTTCTCAAACAAGGTTTGATCTTTCTCACCTTTATTATTGGTCTTTTTATTTTAACCATCATTGTACCGTTTGATTTGAGAAAAGAAACCTGATTTTAACTTTCTTCATGATTCTAGGTAATTCTTGCTCGTTTATTGCCACCTTATTCCAAGCTTTTCCTTGAAAACTTCATTAATGGCGTCTGAGAGCTCAGAGACTGTTGTTTCTCTTGCTGTGGTAAAGGGGACCTTCTAGCTAGGGATGATACAATTTACGTTCTTGAGCCTGATAATGTAAAGGAAAAAATAGCTATCTAGAAATCCCAGGTACTAATCCCATTCTCTATAAAAAAATAGCAATATGTGTACATGGGTCCATATAGAACCTTAGCAATTCTTGATAAGTATCATGATTTCTTTCCAAGTTACAAAGAAGAAAGAATCCTGGCTTTCAAAAATCCCATTCGAGTAGATTATTTAGATGATATTAGCAATATCTTTCGATCTACTCCTCCTACCAGAAAAGATTTGTATGTCATGTGGTTGAATAGAATCGAAACTACTATGGGTCCACTTTGGAAACAACTTGGTATTTCGATCTTATTCAACTCAGTAAATTCGATCTGAGTATTGATCCCACTTTTATTCTTTCCTCCTTCTTATTTTGGGAAAGAACCACAAACACTTTCCATTTTCCTTATGGCATGCTTACTCTTACTTTTTTCGATGTGGCTGCCATCACTGGCCTTCGACCTGAAGGCCAATTGATTCTTCCAAATCTGAATGTCCCAAGCCTCATGTTGAATCTTCCTGGGACAAGCTTACTTACACCCAATTTATCCAAACTAATGCCCAATCTGGGAAAGTCACTGAAAAAGAACACGTGGCTTTTCTTTTGGTTTGGCTTTCTGTATTTGTCTTCTGTTCTAGGTCTTTTCAAGTCCCTAAATCCTATCTTCCTTTGGCTCAACTTTTGGCTAAAGGAATTCATTTGGATCTCAACAGGTTTCTTCTAGCTAATGTCTATGACATACTTTCAGAAAGCATCTTTTGTCTCAAAATTAGAGAACCTATGAAAAATCTATGTGGTCCCTTTTGGGTCTTACAGTTATGGCTGAATGCCATTTTTGAAGGAAAAATTCAAAGTTCTCAACCTAAAAACTCGAAGTTATCTGACTCCATCGAGGGTTTTAGGTTGAGATTCCTCACATCGTCCCAAAAAAGACACATTTGATTCTTTCAAGTCTTATCTTTCTTCTTTTTCTAAGCATCGAGAAACATTCTCCCAATCTTGTTCCTTTCTTTACCAGATCTCGAGGACCTGAGTGGTTCACTCAAAAATTTCCTTGTGACACTCCTAGTGCACAAGTTGAAAGTCTTGAAATATGGAAGCAATTTCTGTCTTATGATCTTCTGTATTGTGGCCTCCATATGAAAGATCTTCGAGTTTATGCTTATCAATCACAATTGGTCTCTCATCAATTTGGACTTAGTCAGCTTCGACCAACATCTTTTTTCAAGAATAAAAATAAAGTCTTAATTGAAGACTTAGTGGATGGTGAAGATGGGTTTCAGGAGCTTCAAGAAGCAAAGGCTAAAAGGCCTTTCTCTATTTCTTCAGTTTCTTTCGATCCTTCTTATTACTGCACATTGGCCTTCGAGGAGTGGTGGGCTAAATACTACAAGTCTATGCAAGTTAGTAAAGATAAATGCTTCTCCAGACTAACAAAGGATATTGATTATGTGCAGAAATCGAAGAAGAAACCCAAAGGTACGCATGTTAAAGAAATTGAAGCTTTCGAGAAATATTTTCACGTGTTCTACAATCCTGATAAGATTTCTAGAACTATTTCTGAAGCTGGACTTTCCTTAAAAGAAAGGTTTCTCAAAATAGACAAAGTTGTAAAATTATTAATCCCCAAGGTACAACAAATTTTGAAAAATATTATCCTCGATTTCCACCTTTGCCTACTGCAAGATTTGGTTTATCTAAAGGTTTACAAGATTTGTTCAAATTTCCCTTTTTCTTCTTCATATTCGAAGACATTGACTCTCTGAGAACTTAGCATATTTCTGTTTTTAATTCATCAATATCTTAGCTTATTAGAAGACATCAATAAGCTTTTTAAATCATATAAAAGACTTTTGTCTTCTGAAATTCGAAGGTATTTAAAATTTGATACCAGTACCAGGTCAACCAACTCTAAGTCACCCCACACACAGAACACAGAGACATCCATCTTTGCCTTTACATTGTCCTTGGTTTTACCCGCAATATTCATCACAATGTTAAAGACATTATCAAAGAAATTTTCTCTATATGTATGACATTAAGATTATGACTTAACAAGCTTTCCTTCCAATATGGAAGATCCAAAATATACTACGTTTAACCCAATTATGAAGTTGTCCATACCCTGGCAGTATGGAACAATTACCATCTATCACCTTTGAAAATCTTGCACAAATGACCAAATATCATACCCTGTCAACACTTCAGGTGGTCCATCATGCTCAACCTTGTTTCTCCTAAACCCTCTTTTACTCCTTCTGAAGGGGTGATCACTTTGCAAGAATCTACGATGACAATCAAACCATGAGTTTTTTCCACCATGCTACAACGCGAAAGCTTTTGTGTCTTCCATACAGTATGGACATGCTAATTTACCCTTTGTTTGCCAACTAGATAACATTCCATATGCCGGAAAATCATTGATAGTCCACATCAAACATGCACGCATGACAAAGTTTTGTTTGGTGGAAATGTCACAAGTCAAAACACCATACCTCCACAACCATTGCAGATCATCTATTAAAGGCTGCAGAAACATGTCTATGTTTTGCCTTAGGATTAGTTGGACCGAGTATTAGACAATTCAAAAACATATATGGCTTAGTCATGCACAATTCAGGAGGGAGATTATAAGGTGTTAGAATAACAAGCCAACAGGAATATGGTGAAGTCGAAGCTTGAATGTAAGGTGTAAACCCATCAACACATAGCCCCAACCTTACATTCCTGGACTCATTTGTAAAATCAAGATACACATTATCAAAGTGTTTCCATGCTTCCCCGTCCGATGGATGACGCAATAAACCAGAATCATTCTTATTTTCATGATGCCATCGCATTTGTGCAGCAGACTCTAATGAAGCATATAATCGCTGCAACCTTGGAATAATTGGCAAATAAAACATCCTCTTCACCGGAACATCTTTATATCTCCCCCTCCCAACCTTATGAGGAACAAACCTCGGAGAAATACAAAACTTGCATTCGGTTAACATAGAATCATCCTTGTAATACAACATGCAACCATTCCTACAACAATCAATTTTTTCCGCCTTCATCCCTAACTTAAACACCAATTTGGTCGTCTGATAATAGTTTTTTGGAATGTTGTTGGGTGCTGGAGCTACATCAACTAGAATTTGGATGAAATAATCCAAACACTTTTCATTAACATGCCAATTATTCCTAGCTGCTAATAACTTCACAGCTATTGATAACCTAGAATCATTTGCTCCATCATAGACTGGCTGGTTTGCAGATATTAACACATCATAAAATCGTTGGGCATCTGAGTTAGGTGGCTCATGGTCATTATTATCTGTTTCATCAGGTATAGGCCTAAATGCATCATACACCATTTGAGTCATTGAGGCAAACTGAGGTTCATAACTCATATATTCAACACTATTATCATCATCTCCCAACTCAACATTATTAGACCTTTCTTCTACATGGTCAGTCCATACCCAGTAGTTTGGTTTAAATCCAAACTTCAACAAATGAGCTCTAACTAAAGAATATTTCAGAATCCTCTCACAATTACATTTACACATGGACACCTAATCCCTCCATCAGACATAATGAAGGTTGTTCCGTAGTCTTGTTAACAATCTCGAAACCCCTTCAATAAACCTATTATTCAATCCCCTAGAAGAATCAATCCTATCATACATCCATCTATGATTCATTTGTCTACAATTCAACGATTATATAATTTCAGCATAACAGTTTCACATATCACAACACAAACACATGAATAATTCTATATTATTAGCACACTTCATAGGGTCTCACCTATTGAACTCAGCTCTCCACTAACAAATAATTCATACAATACAAACACATGCACAATTCTATATTACCAACACACAACCAGCACCCTTCATAGGTTCTCACCTATTGAGCTCACCTCTCGACTAACAAATAATTCATACAATATAGAGACAAATTACAATAGTTACATCACACATAGGAGTGAACACAGTACCCGTTCAATGCCCATAATGGAGATTCACTGTCGGCAACGTCTACCCACGCTGGTTGGCCGCCGTCCACCGCCTCTTTACCAAAATTAGTGTTTGTTTCACAAAAATAATCGATAAGATTGAAGGGTTTAGTGAGAGGGAGAGGTTGAAGGAGAAAGAGAGGGCTTGGGGGACAATGAGGGAGAGGTTTAGGGACGTTTTCCGGTGAGGTCGCGGCGGAGGAGGAGAAGAGAAGAAGGGAAGAAGAAAAAAAGAAAGAAGAAAGAAGGGACGTTCTCGTATATGTTTAAGACGTAGCGACGACTTAGCGTCGCTACCGTTAAATTCTAAATTACAACCCGCGTAAAAATTTTAAATATGTGACGGGCTTAGCGACGGACCTAGCCGTCATTAGTCTTAATTTTCAATTAGCAACGTCAGAGCCATCACAAATTTGAACGTCGGCCGTCGCTAATGGAAATTTTTAGTTAGTGTTGGAAATCCGACAAGCGTACCAAAATTCCAGCAGTATAATAGTAAGTAAGAGTATCGTATCCACAGGGAACGGTACAATTTATAAAGATCAGTGGTCACAACTATCAAGTAAGAGAATGAGATTGTTAATTGTTGAGAGCTGCAATAATAAATAAAACAGAAAATAAATTGAGATAGGTAGAGACAGTTACTTGGACTAGGATTGAACTTCGTCTATCGCACCCCTTTCATATGTGAACCCCAATAATATTTATGAATATGTAATTATGATACCTTAGCCAAACTAAGTTATTCCACGTAGGTTCATTGGATCGCAAACTACTCAGAAATAATTCATGCGGGTTCTCCCAGGCGACAAATTACCCCGGGTTTAAAGATTTGTTTTCAGTTTGTTAACATTATCAATTCGCCTTGATTCCTCAGCAACTACTATGAGTATTTTACCAATCAGAGTTCAAGTTTCCTATTCCTAGGCTCCCCCAAACTCGCTATTGATTTTACAAAACCATTTTCCAATTCGCCCCATAAAATCAAGTTATAACTCCAGCACACATGCGGAAGCTAAGCATTAAGCACAGAATAAAAATATCGATATCATAAAAACAGGGATTCATAAATAGTAAAGAGAATTCACATACAATCGGAGATTGAATCGACTACATTCAATCCTATCGGAGAGTTTAGCTACGCATGGTAGCCATTACAAACCAACGAAGAAATTGTCACACTTTTCTCCAGCCCTAGCTTCTGCTCTGCCGTCTCTGCCTATGATCTGTGCAAAAGGTTCCTTAAATAGAAGTTGGAAAGCTATCTGAAATCTGGAAGGAATCTTGTTTGCAATCCCTTTAAAAACTGTTTCTGTATTCCTGCGCTTCAACCTGCGCTCAGCGCAGATGAAGCGCAGGAAACAGAGAGCTAATTAATTGTTGCGCTCCACTTGCGCTCAGCGCAGGTGGAGCGTGGTTCTCGTTCCAACTTTCCTGATTTTCTCCTTTTTCAGCTTGTTCTTTTCCTGATCTTATCCTTGTTTGTTTTGCTTTCCTTATTTCCCTCTTTTTAGCTTGATTTTGTGCTGATTTGATCTACAAATTCAAATTGAGAATTTTATCTTCAGAATCATTGTTTAAATGAATGCGGATTTATCTAGATCTGCTGCCATTTAGAATCTCATCTTGAGATTTTCTCTTCAAATAGATGCTATCTTGTTTCTCCATTTAAAACTTTCCTTTTATCTGCAAAATCAACAGATTTTCTATTAAAATAGTATCAAATTCAAATTTAAATTAAATAATCACAAAATATGCATTTATTATTAAAAAAAGGTAATTTGGGGAATAAATTTACCAATTTACCCTTGATAAGTGCAGTAATTATACAATAATTTATCATATATTTTGCACTTATCAGTTAGCAACGACAAAACCGTCACTATATTTTTACAGTTAGCGACGGCTTGGTCGTCATTAAAGTTTTTTGCGTAATAAAAATTTATTGTTAAATTAAAAAGCACATTTGCGACAGCTGAGCGACGACTTGACCGTCTCTAATAGCAACGACTTGTGGCCGTCCCTAAAAAACAAATTTCTGTAGCGTGAGAAAATGGCATTTCAGCGGCGGCGCCACCACTATTACCAATATCAACGCTTCCGTATTATGATTCCAGTAATTTCCGCCGTCGCCGGGACTCTTCTTTTTTTCTTCGCTCTCCTTTCCTTGTGAGCTCCTTCTCCCATCAATAACAATCATGTGCACTAGATACGGCAATACACCTTGGTACTCTCTCTCTTCCTCACCAATCGCTGTATCTGATAATTGATCGTAGATTCCTAACCATTTTTTTCTTTATGTCTGAAATTATTGTTTAGTTTAACGTTCATGCGGAAGATGCGATTGGAAATCTTGTGTTTCGCATTCCGGTTAGGGATTTGTTTAGATTCTCTTTGTGTTTGGTGTTGGTTAGGCGTTTCTATTCTTGGATCTTGATTCCATACTTGTGTTCTTTTGTTTTAATTTAATAATGGCCAAACGGACGAAGGAAAGTTGGGTCGCGATGTGTGGAGTTCTAGAAATTCAGAGCACTTCTACGGGTGCAGCAATGCCAGCAATAAGTTTTCAAGTGCGTATCTCGTTGGTTCAGTAATCAAGTGATTTGATGTAAAACTTTCGGTTTGAAACTTAGATTCGATTCTTTGTATATTAATATATGATAATGACAGATAACTATGCTTTTCTTGTGGCAGAAGCTCCAGAGATTACCCAACCGAATCGATATTTGATGATTGCAACGAGTGGAGGCTTGAATCAGTAAAGAACTAGGGTACTTTTCTGGATTCTTGTCATTATTATATTCAAGCAGAAATATATCCCTTATGTTCTCTAGTTCATATTACGTGTTTTGTTGGTATTTGTAATTGGCTATTATTTCTGCTATTCAGAATGCCAATAAATGTTGGTCATTAAGCATAGAATTGCATGATTTCTTTTTCTCTTTTTTTTGTTTACATCAGGATGAATAAATATCTTAGTTTGGTTTCTGAGTCGTGATTTTTCTTTTCTGCAGTGTTGCAATGATGACTAGGGCTTTCCCTTTTACTATACAATGGGGAACGAAAGGAGCTTGTTATTCTTCAGTACATAGCCTGCTATATGCTTCTTATTTGTGGCCTAGTTTACATTATCTAGGTAAGATTATTAATTGAAGAGAGCAAACTATTTTAGTCATGATCTATTGTAACATGAGTTTGCTTATCTAGCCTTGCATGTCATATAGACTGCTTCTAAGTAATTCCTATAAAAGGTATGCTCCTATTTTTGCCATGGTAGCTGCTGGTTCTAATAGAATTCCTGCCTCATAGTCACTGATACATTACCATGGTAGGTGTTGGTTCTAATCTATAATAGAATTCTTGCCCGGGTTATAATGCCAAATTGGCCAAGTCCCCCAAGAACGCTGTGAAAGAGTTCCTCATTCTGCTCCTCTGAATAGTTTACCAACTCCCTTGTTCCTCCGGTGACCATCTTACTCACCAAAGAGAAATCATGCATTTTGATTTCTTTGCAACCACTAAAGATACTTTTCTATGTTATCAACAAGGAATCTTGGGTAGTTAATATTTCATGTTCAAAATGAATTATTAGTTCAGAAAAAGACGATGTTGTAATCATACAATTTTTTCATTTCCTTTTCTTTTGACAGTGTTATCATCTGTAGCATAGTATATATTCATAGCTAGCACAAGATGGTTTTACAAACCTGTAACAATCTCCAGAGCGCTTCATTTTTAATTTATATGGGTTCTTTGAACTCTTCTTTGTTCTTGTTATTTTAAATTACTTTTTGGTCTTGCAGCAATAGCAAGTATATTGTTTTTGTTGGAGATAAGCTCACTAGGAAAAGTATGGGATTATTTACATTGAATATTTGCCAAAACTATTTTCATGTTGATATAACCAATAACTTGCTTTTTGTAAGATTTAGATGCTATAAAAAATGTACAGGATGTTTCAATTTATAAAAATTTCCAAAAACCAAGCCAATTTAAAAAAATATATATATACGAAATTTAGGCACGATTATTTATATTGATTTCTGAGAGATGGAAAATTGGCCTGTCTCTACCTAGAGACGGAAAATTTAACGGTAGAGACAGAACTGAATTTACTTATTGGAGACGGGCATTAAATTTCGTCTCTGCTTAGAAACGAGCAATAAATAACTCAAAGACGGAAAATATTTGTTAGAGATGGAATCATTTTCAATTCAGATTGATGTTAGAGACAGATTTATGAAATGTTAGCAACAGAAAAATTTCCATTTCCAAATAGAGACAAACTGAAAAATCCGTCTCTAAAAAATCTGCGACGCGCAAATCAGTGACCACCCAGATTCCGTCTCTAATTCTGTCTATAACCTGCTCAGAAACGGAAAATGTGTTTTTCAGAGACGGAAAAATTTTGTCTATATTTCTGATTTTTCTAGTAGTGATAGTTGAAAGTATTAATTAGTCTCTACATGCAGTTCATCAATGGAGATGAAAGATTCGGGTGTGTTAATTTTTTAAAAGAAGTATTTTAATTAATTTATTCAAACTTTTTGTTTTTTGTCCTAATGAACCTACTGCGGTTTCTGCCCCTACATGCATCAAATGTTTTAACTTCAATATTTATATAAACTAGAGATAATACTTAGGGGTGTAAGCGGGTTCGGGTTGACCCGCCAACCCGAACCAAAAAAAAGGGTTGGGTTGGGTCACAGGTTGGTTCGGGTAATTTTTAAGCAAAACTGAACCTCAATGGTTCGTGTATTGGGTTTCTATTTTGTGAACCCGAGCTACTCGAACCCGAACCAGGATAGTTGTGCCTGTGCGCATACATAGAGCCAGGGGTTCAGGGATACTTTAATTTCATTTTTTCAAAGACATTTTCTTTCATTTTTCTCCTCTCGCGTATGCCCTAGCTTTTATTTCCCCCGCCCACTCACTTCACCGCTGTGCGTCGCCGCCGCTCTCCCTCCCGTCGTCGTCCCTGCTTTCTACCGCCACCGTCGCCGGCCTTGTGCTCCTCCGTAAGGCCGATCGTTTCTCGCTTTCTGCACTCCCTCATCGTCTTCTCCGATCATGTCTGGATCTGCAGAGCTCGGGCCGCCACATGCACGATCTCCTTCTTCGCGCGCTCAGATCTTGCTTTATGCGAGGGACATTTACTTTGTTACACATTCACTCACTCATTTCAGAAAATTTTCCCCTTTGCTGTGTGCCCTAACTGATCTCCTCCCCTCAAATAGACAAAAATTCTCTTCTCAACTCTCTTTCCTCTTCCCCACTCTATTTGCTCTTTATTTATTACCCTCTATTTTTTTGTTGAAATTTACCCTTTATTAAACGTAGGCTAAAAGCATGATAATGAGCAGAGTCTTTGTGATGCATAATCAGTTTGGACTCGTGACCCATCATTAATTGTGTGTTTGGTTTGGCGTTGAAACTGGTCAAACTCAAGTTTGGATTCCCCAACAGAACTATTTCTAGCGTTTGAAACGTGAGTTTACCATGTTTCAACGTTAAATCAAACATGCTCTAAAATTTCTTGGCGCTTTCTGCGTACACATGCATGTGGAAAGATGGGGCATCATATTCATATATTAAATTATCAATCCACATCTTTCTCAAAAAATATATCATTAATTGTGATTTTTTTTTACAACTTCTAATTGCGACTCACGTAAAGACTAATCTTTATTTGATTTGAGTAATAACATGTTCAATTTTTTTTAAAAAAAAATCCCTTAAGTGGTTCACTTAACTTTAAATCATTTGAACTCAAAATAATTAATTTTCCAATATCAATGAGTTCATACTACAAAACCCATCATGAAGAAAATTAGAAGTGGATTAATAAAATTTTTAAAGTTTTTAATAGTGCTATAAAGTAATAGAAAAAATATTTTTTTAAAAGAATAATTAAAAAAGATATTTTTCGGTTAACTTTGGTATTCATCCCTGACTTTTAAAATCTTTATTTTATATCCCTATACTTTTAAAATACATTAATCATAAATCCCTATGTGAATTAGTTTAATTAAATTGCTACTAAATTCAATTGTTTAATAAATGAACTCAACATTCACATGGATTAAATAACACCCAACACTAAAAGTTAATGAGAAAACGGTTTTTCTAACCTATATATGCAATGTTGCGCATGATGATGAATCAAAAGTGAAAAAATTTTATTGGAAGTTATAACTGTCACAACATTCAATGCATTGGAAACATTTAATGTTACATTTTTTAATAAAAATATTTCACTTTCGATTTATTATCCCATGCAATGTTGCACATTTTAGAAAAACCGATGAGAATATCTATTGATGAGGTCAACAACTTAAATTGAACTAATTAATTTGCCTTATGGACTATGATTAATGTGTTTTAAAAGTATAAGGATAAAAAACAAAAGTTTTAAAAGTCAAGAACGAAGACTAGGGATAACAAAATATATAAGGATGAAAAACATATTTTACTCTAAAAATTTTTATTAGTGACATATTATATATATTCCACTTGCGTTATTACCTGATATCCCTTAATTGCTTTTGCTAACGTGGTTCCGTATATACAAATTAACAACTCAGAACAAAGATGATAAAGTATCAGTTTGTTCAGTCAGAATTAGTTATGTGGAATTAATTAATTTTAAATATACTTTCTATATAACATGCTTCATGAATAATGTATTATTCAGTTCATATCATTGATGCTATAAATTTATCAAAATCAATTCTATCACATAAACATAACGGACCCTTAGTTAATTGATATGCACTACTCTCACCAAAAAACAAAACAAGAATTATTTACCCTATAGTAGGATTAACATATGTATATTGGGAAGCGTACGTGAAAGAAAAATTTCTTAGGCGATCTTTCCAACAGAATATGTTGTGGATAATCCTTGAAGGTCATAACCAACAAGAGGTTTCTCACGGCATCCAAAAGGAGTAGGATTTGGCTGCATAAACAGAAAATTGCCCCCGAAGAGATCATTCATGTGACACTGCCCATTCTTCAACTTTTTCAAAGCCTTGCGCCACGAGACTCTGAATCTAGAGAGAAACTTTGTTCGTTTTTTGAGGAATCTCCTCAACCCAGCAATTCGAAGCCTTGGCCTTCTCCTACCTGCAAGAGCCCTGAACTTAAGCCACGCCTTAGCTCTTTTCACTTCTCTTTCTAGTATTTTTCCGTCCAATTCTTCTTCATTTCTCAGTCTTCGGTAAGAAAGCTTGCCTACAGAAACCATTATAGCAGAAGTAAAGGCGAAAGAAATAATTTGTGAGCTGTGATGGATGGTTTTGCCTTTATTAATTGTTATTCACGGATAGGTATTGTATATTATGATGCTTGGCCACGTAAAGATCGAATTGCATGTGCAAATTAGTTCGGTGCAATTAATTGGACTAATGGTGCTGGAACTTCTTGGTAAAGCCCCCCCTCATTGAATATCAGATACAGCCCAACACGGTCCCATTAATAAAGCCTAAAAAAAAAGGATTTTAATATATGCTCCTTATATTGAACATCGGTCTTTTCCAAAATATTTAAAATTAATTATAAAAAGGTATATATAAAAAAGAAATAATTTACCTTTTTGGGTAGTTTTGGCTACACTAAGGGTGTGTTTGTGAGTTTTGAGAAGAGGGAAAGGAAAGGAAAGGATTGGAGGGAGAAAGGAGGGGGAGAAGAGGAGAGAAAGGATTTGTAAAATATTCAAACTCACAAACACAAAGGGGGCAAGGGCTTCCAATTAACCTTTCCCTTCCCTCCCTTCCCCTCCAAAATTCAACTCACAAACATACCCTACAAGTATTCAAGAACGGGTTGGTTCAGTTCGGTTCGGTTCAACCGGATCATAAATTTTATCAAGTCAATGCAATCAAAATTATTTTTCAATTTATTTTAGCAAATAATAGAAAAATTCATTTAAAAAAACCTATGATAACACCTCATGTTAATGTTTAATCTCTCCTCTATGATAAAAATTCATGTTAATATTTAATCTCTCCTCTCTTCCAATCTTTTTAGTATACTTTTTTCTTTAGGAGTAGTTCGGTTTGGGTAACGGATCCAATGTCTTTAATCTGTTACCCGAGTCAATCATTTACGGGTTTGATCGTTTCGATTCAGATTCGACCAAATTGACCTAAAAAATTCAATTCAATCAAATTGGTTCGGTTTGGTTCATTTAGTTCATCGGATTGAACCAAATCAATGTACATCCCTAATTAACTAAAAGAGCCGATGGATCACACACCATGTGGGAGGCATAAAAAAAGATTAAAGTAAGGAATTAAGTGTCTGTTTAGTTTAAAATTGAGTAGAATTGATTCTAAGATCAATGATTAAAAATGATGATGACACTTTACAAAACACGTTGGATGGAAGTGATTTAAAATCAATTATGTGGAATTGATTCCACGCTATATCTAACTACAAACTAAAGAAGCACTAAGTAGGTTAACTCTTTAGGAAAAACACAAATTCACATAATAACTTTTATTTTCACTTAGGCCACACTCATAGCAATAATTAAAAAAATCGTCGATGAAATATGAAATAGAGAACAATTTTACTCTCATAGACAATAATATATTTTTTACCAATTGAAAAATTATGGTAAACACCATTGGCCTATCTATATTAGGCAATGGTTTTAAAGCCATTAATTTCTTTGATATAGACCATGGTTTTTAATAATTAGAAAATCGTTGCCTCTAAAATTTAATATAGGTTACACTCCAACTGAGGCTGTGTTGACTGGATTAATTAATTATTTGAACCTGCCCAATCATTTTTTAGAATTTCATTAAAAATAAAATTTTGGAGAAAAAACATAAGTCCTTACTCTATAACTTTTACCCTCTGTTTATTATAATAGAGAGAGTTAAGAGAGAGTGAAATGGAACAAATATTAATCACCCACCGTGTTTGTTATTGAGGAGAGAGAGGGGGGATAGAAGTGAGTTTAGGTGTGGGTCCCGCATATTTTTTTTTCTCTAATGAACAACGGAGAGAATGGGAAGAGTTGGGATTAATGTGCGAATTGACTATACTGCCCATATTCCATCTGTCAAATTGTTATTTGCAAGGATAATTTAATCTTTTTTATTTTTTTACAAATATATCTCTCTCATTAATTTCTCTACAACCAAACAACTATAAAAAATAATTTCTCTACTATCTCTCTCATATTTCTCTAATACCAAACAACCTCTAATTTTACTTAATTTCTCTACTATTTCTCTCTTCTCTATTTTTATATATAAACCAAACATAGTGTTAGTCCTGAAAGCCCTTTTCCCTCCCAAAATTTTCACCATACTGTTTATCCCCAAATATCTCAATATGTGCGTGTTCATCCCCAAATCCTGAAATCACCCCAAACTTGTTCATCAACCAAATCTCACATAAAAGGTACAGTCACTTTAACATTTTAGGCTTTAGGAAACGCTTTTTTAGACAACATTTGTAAAACCATAGAATAGGCAACATTTTTGAAATTTTACGGATTTTTTAGTCAACGATTGTAAAACCATTGTCAAAACATAAAATAAGCAACGTTTTTTCAATTGTGGAGATTTTTTAGTCAATGATTATAAAATTGTTGCCAAAACATGTAATAGGCAACAATTTTTCAACAGGCAACAAGAAAAAATCGTTGTTTAAACTATTAAACAATATTGATTTAATGTTTAAGTTTTCAAATTTTTGTTTTACTAAATTTTTATCTATCAAATCAATGACCTTAACATAAAAAAAAAATCATATCTTTGATTTTAAACTAAGAGATTTTATAAGTTTATTTTAAAATTTGTGGTTCATATGATATATATATATATATATATATTAAAATTGGCAATGTATATAACAAATATATGTGTTAACTTAGCGGATAGAACTTAGTGTTTAAAGATAAGGAGTTGTGTTTGAATCCTATACCTTGGCCATTTTAAGAATTTTTTTTTCATTTTGAAATCCATGGCTTATTCCTTTATTAAGGTAACGGTTAAAAATCGTAGCCTAAGCTAATAGACCGTATAGACTGTTGCCTAAGGTCTCTAGGGAGTAGGCTTGAAAACCGTACTCCAAACATGATTTAAGCAACGTTTACACTTTCCGTGGCTGAAAACTCCAAAAAATCGTTGCCTAAGGCAATAGGCAACGGCGGATAATTCCACGCCTGCAAAATCGTTCCCTAAACTTTCAGCAATGGTTTTTTTGCTTTCAGAAATGATTTTTTGTTGTTACCGCAGATAAAAAATGTTGTAGTGCGTTAACTGTATCCATACCTATCTTTCTCAGTAGTAGTGTGTTATTACACAAGGCAAAAATGCGAGTTCTTGGAGAGTATAGGTTCATTTGGCATTGTGTATGAAGAAATTGGTAGTAAGTGCTTTCATCCTTTTTTACTTGTCTTTTCTCGTTAACCCTCATTTACTTCTCTACCTTTCACCCAAATCATTCCATGTTTATAATACAAGCATGTTTTTTCTGAATTATTATAATATTATGATGTTTATCCATTAATTTGGTCAAACAAATATATCTTTTGAGTAATCTGAGGACGATGAGTCCTCTTAATAGGTTCTTTTAAGCGTTGTATTATAAGGTAACTCAATGTGGAAACGTCAAAGAATAAGAAAAAGAAGAATAAGAAGAAAAAGATAATGAAATTGGTGTCTTTCGAATTTAAAGAGAACAAGTAAAAGTACATTGCAAAAGTAAGTGATGAAACGTAAATTCCTGAAGTCATAAAAGTACAAGAATTGAAAATAGTGGTCTGCACTTGCTTGTTGCAACTGGTTGCCTTGGTCTCTAGATGGACGATGTGGCTTCTGCGTACTTAAGTATTCAGCTTGCCGACCTTTAATTTTAGCCTTCGTCCTTATCCTATTTATAGGCTCCTTTCAAAACTGTTGGTATAATTGCCTTCAACTACTGGTGGGCTCTTTTTCTTTGTTGAGTCACCCAGACGCTCCCACACCTCAACGTCTCTTAATCTGAAGGGAACTACGAATAACCGTTTTGGCTGACGTGGACAATCAAGGCTCTAACCACCTCCTCGAACATTGGCTTCGAATTGCTTCCTTCGAGTCTGGGAACTT
Organism: Sesbania bispinosa; assembly: GCA_026901365.1. NCBI lineage: Eukaryota > Viridiplantae > Streptophyta > Magnoliopsida > Fabales > Fabaceae > Sesbania > Sesbania bispinosa. Next base: position 605,765 of record QLOH01000177.1, read on the forward strand.
CGACCTATGATGTTCTCCTTGTACCTTGAAATTAGGTGCTCTGAGATAATCCAAAATGCATAAACTCGAGGCTATTGGTCTCGAACCTGAGATTGATCCAGAATAATAAAAGACCATTTTAGGCTTCAACTCAATTGAAAATGCCTTTCTTTAAAACTAGTTAAATTAATTACTTCACCCCAACAATTGTCAAAATTGATTTATTTAAATTTAATATGAAATTTTTATAAATAATATATATATAGTCAAATTTTATTTTCCCGCCTCTCACACTCTCGGTTGACATATCCCCAAATATATATATGTTTGTCAATAACATCGATTGAAAGTTTCATACATGGTAAAATTTTGAAAAATATATATTCAAAGCATTTTTTTAGCAATGCTATTATATAATTTCTAAACAAGAAAACAAATATACATTCAAAGCAAATAATACGTGGTTACCTTTAAGGAACATAAGTTGTGCCCACACTGTTAAGCAACTGAATCTCGGAGTTTCCGGCGGCGACCACCGATGAAAGATTGACATGAGTAGTTAAGAGGAGAAGGTTTTGGGAAGCGGATCCTCTCCCGTTAGGAGAAACGGGAGAGTGTCATGTTCAAAAAATCCCAACCTTACATTAACTTTAGAATTTCATCAATGATTCACAGTAGCACACGACATCATCCTTTGAAACTCACCATTTTATGACTTATGTTTTTTATTATTCTACGAACGAAATCTGCTTCCCGCCGCACTCTGAACCAACCATGAAAATGGAAATCTATTCAAATGCAAATCTACTGGCTTACAGATTATCGATCAAATGAACACTTAACCCATCAAATGTTCAAAAGCTCGGATCTAATCACCTAGCGCTCACCATGAGTTAGGCTAATAATGAGTCGAGCCGAATTGTCTCACTTTTTTATAAGTTGAAAAAAAAAACAACCCGAACACAGCTCGACCAACCGCAGGTTGGTGGGTTAAGTGAATTGACTCACCAAATTTAAAAAATTATAAAAATAATAAAAAATAATTTAAAAAACAAAAAAATAGAAAAAAACTTGGATAAAATAATAAATAGGTTAAAAATATAAAAAATTTAAAAATAAATTAAAAGATAAAAAGTGAGCTAACCCACCTCAACCCAGGTCAAACGCACTTAGGGCCGCGAGTGAAGTGGGTTGGCCCACTTTGACCCGTGAAAATGTGAGCCTAATTTTTACCAATCCACCGTTGAGTCGAGTTGGCTCACCCAACTGAACCTATATTGACACCTCTAGGATGTCGTGCTTGTAAAAAAAAATACAAGAGATTTGGAATTCCTCCCTTACCCTATGACTTGCGATGTTGTCCCGCCTTATGAAATAGACAACATTAGAGAATGGACTTGTTTCTAGACATGAAAAAGGATGGTAAGTTGGTTCCAACTAGATTACAGCTACTAAAATAGGAAAGTGATGGTGGTGAGTAGAGCAAAAGACTTCCTTGTCATCACCTTCACTCTAATATCCCCTCGCTACTAGGTAAAAAAATAGAGGAGTTTGCTTGGTCCTTTGAATAGCATAATGTTTGATTGCTTCTTAATGAAGATAGAATATTTTAGTTAAGTTACTAATTTAGGCCCTCCCTTATAAATTTGTAAATTATATGGATTCATAAGTAAAGAATTATTTTCTAGATATCAAGTCAATTCACTTGTTGTAATTAGAGTTGTCAATTCAAGCTATACCCAACCCCAACTTGATGTGGATAATGACTTTTGCGGGTCAGACTAAAAAGCTCAAAGTTATCTTGGTTTCTAAAATAAAGGACAGAGCTTTATATTTATAGGATCATGATCCTCTCCTGTTACATAACAGATCCAGTAGGAGAGAGAAAGAGATATGGTATGTTTAGACCCCACATGCACAGGTGGGTCCTACACATATCATCTCTCTTTATCTCTACTACAGGACTTGTCGTGTAACAAGAGAGGATCCAAATTCATATTTATATGTAGTGTATCAGTTAAGCAACTACATGTTTCATCATTTGTCATATTTGTTTTGGGTTCTTAATTAGTAGATATGGAACCACAATAGCAAAAGAAACTAAATTAAAGCATATATCAGGTGATAACGCAAGTGGAATATGTTATGTAACTATTAAAACTTTTCATTTTTAATTTAAATTATTTTTTAAAAAAGTATATTTTGTATAATTATTTTTATAACACCATTAAAAACTTTTAATTTAAAAGTTTTTTAAATTTTTTATTAGTCCACTTCTAATTTTCTTCATGATGGGTTTGATTATTTTGATTTCAAATATTTTAAAGTTAAGTTAACACTTGAGGGATTTTTTTTAAAAAAAATTGAACATGAGACATAATTTAAAAGAAGTGACATCTTTATTACTTAAATAAAGTAAAGATTAGTCTTTACATTAGTTGCAATTAGAAGTTGTAAAAATCATCACAATTAATGATATATTTTTTGGTAAAATATGTTTTTGGTCCCTAAAAAATACCCCATTTTTGCATTTCGTCCCTATAAAAAAATTTTGTGTTAAAGCCTCCTCCCAATTTTTTTTGCAAATGGGCCCTCCCCCATTTGGCGTGTGTTCGCTGATGTGGCGTTCCCTCTCTCCTAATCACTTATATTACGTGTCTTTTTTCAAATCACTTGTGGAATTTACGTTTTCTTAAATCCTCCCCCTCCCTCGAACAGCTTCATCCCCCTCACATCAGGTGCCCCCATTTGTGCCCTAGCTTCCTAAACTAGTTGATTTTGGTTCCACTGAGTGGTTCGGCGACGGGAGGAGCATGAGCGGGGTGGTTGGAATGTCGTATTACGTGGCGCTAGAGGTTCTGATGGGAAGGATAATAACGAGAAGGTTGATGTTTGGAGTTGTGGTGTGATATTGTACATAATGTTGGATGGGATTCCACCGTTTGATAGGGATGAAATACAAAAATGGGGTATTTTGTTGGTACCAGGGTGCTAGCTCCAGTAACCCTCACGAGCTGGACCCTCACGGTAGGATTATTATCCGAACTTATGGTAGAGGGTGAGTTTCTACATATATTTTTACTTCTTTTGAATTGTTAATATTGAAACTTTATAAGTTTTTAGAGTTAATATTGAATTTTTTTTATTTTGCAGTTGGGTTCCTAACAACCCCCGATCACAGCCATTGGTCATGCGATCCAATCGCAATTCTGGGGTCCTCACTACTTGTGGGAGGTCACCCCGCATGATGTGAAGGACAAGTGGTGGGAGGAGTTTACCGTAAAATGCCTTCATTTTACATACTTTTATTAACGTTATGACATTTTCAACTTATTACCATTATACCTTTTTTCTGCAGAGCAAAGTTACTTGGGCCCCTAAGGATGAGGCCCAAATTAAAAAGGTGTACGAGCAAAGGATTGTTAGACGCCTTCGAGATATGCTCAACAAGGCCCGGACGAGTGGGACTAGGTCTACTTTGTGTGGTGAGGAGGCTTGGGAGGGTCTTTTGGCCTACTGGGCCTCTTATGAGTTCAAGAGGAAGTCCGCTCGTAACAAGACCAACTGGGCTTCTCGTCGAGGCGGAGCAGTCCACACCACGGGCTGCAAGGCTCACATTAAGGTGGCACTGGATATGGTATGTATAAACCTACTTTTCTACATTATCTTTGTAATTGTAATTAAATAATTTATTAGTGTAATTTTTCTGTGTAAGCTCAAGAGTTTGGGCGGGCTGTAGATCCAGATGAGTTTTTTATGGCCACCCACACAAAAAAGGATTATGGTTGGGTAGATGATCGAGCACGGTCCACATTTGTAAGAAAAAATTATACTAAGCAATGTTTTTTTATATAATTTTTATGTATTTGCAATAGAATAACTAACTAATTACAAGGACCACCTGAGGGAGGTGGAGTCACATATAGGGGACAAATCCAACACTGATGGGTCTACTAAGTTATAGATCTGGAAGGATGTTGTTGGTGGCAAGACTTGAGGCCGTTGTTATGACACCGGGGACTTGTCAAGCAATATTCGTCCTAGTGTGACCAGCCTCACTCATCGAAGCAAAGCTACAGGCTAGCCGAGCTGAAGAGAGTGTTGATCACTGCCAGGCGCAATATGCACGGTTGGAGGAGGACTTTGCACGACTCAGACAACAGTTGCAGACAGTGTTGGATGCCTGCAATGCAGGTGCTTCTACCAGCTTCAGTCAGGCGCACCCGCACTACGGCGAAGACCTGGATGACCAGCCCCTGTATGAGGATCGTGGCCCACCGCCACAGCAGCGCCGTCGCCATCCATGATTATTGTTTGTGTATAGTTTTTATATGTACTTTATATATATTCTTATTTTTTATATGAGTGTTTTTATATAGTATTTATTGTTTTCTTCATATTTTAGATCATTAAAAAATATGATATAAAAATTATAAAATAAATAAAAATTTGAACTTCTATAATAAATAAACCGTAAATCCGTAAATTAAAATAAAATTAATATAAAACCGTAAATTCAATTAAAACATTTTAAAAAATTAATGTAATTATTAGCGACGACCATGGCTGTCACTAATTAAAAAATTTAAAAGTAATTAATTTATTAGCGACAGCCTTGGTTATCGCTATGTTGTGACGGTTGTCAGCTTAGCGCAACCCTATGATCATCTCACGTTGCGACATACTTCAGCATAGTGACGACTTTAGCGTCAGGCAAGCGGACGCTACCTAGCAACGACTGATTTTGCTTATCGCTACTATATTAACAACGAACATTTTAACGATGTCCTTGTGGTAGTCGCTAAGCCGTCACGAATTGCATGGTACCGATAGTTGTCGTCGATATTTTACGAATTTCTTGTAGTGTACTACACTAATTGGTTGTTTGTTATTGTTCAAATTCACAAGTCCTTGGTGTTGATTAGATGCTTCCAGTATTAATTTGCATTCACAAGACCGTGTACCATGAGTTATGTTACGGGTTGGAGTACCCCCTGTACTCCCTTTAATATTACTTTTTCTCTTATAAAAAAACTATTAAATTTAACTATTGAAAAGACGTTAACTTGTTTTTTGGAAAATTTGTTAACTTTAGAGTTATAATATTTATACAACATATTTTTTCTCTCCACCTCTCTCTATCATATCACTCATCACATCACCTAGCACATCTCACACTATTTTAGTCTTTTTATGCCTCTCTCTTTGTTGTATATACAACATGTTGTAGAAATAAGCTTTCTCTTAACTCTAATGTATATATACTAAAGTGTATATAAAGCATATTAGTTAAGATAATAGGAAGTGAAAAAGAATTAATTTTAGTTATTCAATCTTATTTATATGTATTTTTTATAAGTGAAAAATATATGATAATTTCTTGTATAATTACTGCACTTATCAAGGGTAAAATAGTAAATTTATGCCCCAAATTACCTCTTTTTAGTAATAAATGCATAAATTGTGAATATTTGATTTGAATTTGAATATGATTCTATTTTGATAGAAATTCTGTTGATTTTACAGATAAAATGGAAGGATTTAAATGAAGAAAGAAAATAACATTTATTTGAAAAGAGAATCTGCAAGATAAGGATTTAAATGGCAGCTGATTAGGATAAGATCAACAATTAATTGGATAAGGATTCTGCAGATTTAATTCTAAATTCAAATTGAAGATCAAATCAGCACAAGATCAAGCTAGAAAAAGGGAAATAAGGAAAGCAGATCAAACAAGGATAAGATCAGGAAGAGATCAAGCTGAAAAAGAGGAAATCAAGGAAAGCTGGAACGTAACTCACGCTCCACCTGCGCTTAGCGTAGGTGGAGCGCAACATTAAAAGTTGCTCTCTGGATCCTGCGCTTCAAATGCGCTGAGCGCAGGATGAAGCACAGGAATACGGATCAGTTTTTCAAAGGATTTCAAATCAGATTCCTTCCAGATTTCAGATAGCTTTCCAACCTCTATAAATAGAACCTTTTGCAAAGATCAAAACAACTTTTGGAGAGACGGCAAAGCAGAGCTAAGGCTGGAGAAAAGTTTGACAGTTTCTCCGTTGGGTTGTAATGGCTACCATGTGTAGCTAAATTCTCCGATAGGATTGAACGTAGTTGATTCAATCTTTGCTTGTATGTGAACTCTCTTTACTATTTATGAATCCCTATTTTTATGATATCGGTATTTTTATTCTTTGCTTAATGCGCAGCTTCCACCTGTGTGTCGGAGTTATAGGTTGATTTTATAAGATGCATTGGTAAATGGTTTTGTGAAATCAATAGCGAGTTTGGGGGAGCCTAGACATGGGAAACTTGAACTCTGATTGGTAAAAGTACTCAAAGTAGTCACTATGGGATCGAGCTATAGGATGAACTGAGAGTTTTAACAAATGGAAAAGCAGATCTTTAAAGTCGGGGTAATTTGTCTCCTGGGAAAACCCGCATGGATTATTTCTGAGTATTTTATCGCTAGGACACTAGGGTAAAATAATATATTTTGGCTAAGGTATCATAATAATAAATTCATAAATATTATTGGGATTCACATACGAAAGGGGTGCGATGATACGAAGTTCAATACTAGTCCAAGTAACTATCTCTATCTTTCTCACTTCAAGTTCAATTTTATTTACTTACGCAATTCTCAACAAACAAACATACGCTCGTACTTGATAGTTGTGACCACTAATCTTTATAAGTTGAACTGTTCCCTGTGGATATGATACTCTTACTTACTATTATACTGCTGAGGATTTGGTACGCTTGCCAGATTCTCAACAATTTTCAAAATTGATTTATTTAAATTTAATTTGAAATATTTATAAATATATGTATAGTCAAATTTATTTTTCTCACCTCTCACACTCTCGGTTGATATATCCCTAATTATATATTTGTTTGTCAATAACTTCAATGGAAGTTTCATACATGGTAAAATTTTAAAAAATATACCTTCAAAGAAATTGTTTTAGCAAAGTTATTCTAATTTCAAAACAACAAAGCAAATATACATTGAAAGCAAATAATATGAGGGTACCTTTAAGGAAAAAGAATTACGGCCACATAGTTGCATAGTCGAATCTCGGAGTTGTCGGCAACGACCACCGATGAAAGGTTGGTCTAAGTAGATGCTTTCATTCTCTTAGACTTGCTCACCATTTTCTAGAAACACCTTATTCTTTGAGACCTTCCATGACTATATGGTTTACAGGAGTAATGGGTATGCTCAAAAGCTTGGATCTAATCAAATTAGCATGATAAGACTTAGGATGTTGTCCTTGAAAAAAATGTAAGAGATTTGGAGTTCCTCCCTTATCCTAGGACTTAAGATGTTGTCCTCATGAAATATAAGGCAATAGATAATGCTAAACATAGAAAAAGATGGTAAATTGGTGCAAACTAGATTACAATTGCTAAAATAGGAAAATGATGGTGATGAGTAGAGCAAAAGACTTCACTGCCATCACCTTCACTTGAATATCACCTTGATACTAGGTTTAAAAAAATAGAGGAGTTTGCTTGGTCCTTTGAATAACATAATGTTTGGTTGCTTCTTAGTGAAGGTAGAATGTTTTAGTTAAGTTACTAGTTTGGGCCCTTCCTTATAAATTTTAAATTGTATGGATTCATGTGTAAAAAATTATTTTTTAGTTATCAAGTCAACTGAGTTGTTGTAGTTAGAGCTGCCAATTCGGCTTACCCGACCCAGCTTGATGCGAGTAGCGACTTATGCGGGTCTGGCTAAAAAGATCAGGAGTTATTCCGGTTTCTAAAATAAAGGCCCCAATCTTATATTTTTACATGTTTTTTCGCGCAGCCTAAGTTTTTTTGTGGGTTTTACTGACTTTTGTGAGTTTTATGGGAAACAAACTTTATTGAGCAAGGATAATAAGCCCGAGAGTTATCTGGACTTCTAAAATAAAGGCCTAAACGGTTCATTTTATGGGTTTTGCAGGTTGGCACAGCTAGGGGCCACGATCGGTTTTAATTAGACACAGGACTAAAAAGCCCAATTTGACCAAAATCAACTACACTATTATAGGTCCCAATCTTGACCAAATAGATTAGTCGGTTTTGGGTTATATAAGTGCGAGTTTAACCGGGTGGGTAGATTCAGGTTTCAGTTAGAGACAATTGTATTACCTCTTTCATATACAAACTGTAAAAAACATATTATTATGAAAATAAAATGCAGAATAATGAAATAGTATTTCATTGATTCAAACTGATACAATGGGATGAATAAATAGAAAGAAAAGAATCAATGTGTACACTAATTCTAGGCCTGAAAATTTGGAGAGATAACCTTCATATAATGACTGTAACTTGAAAAGGAAAGACAATATAATACATCTTAAGTGTAGATATACAAATCAAAATTGCATAATTCTAATTGATTCTAACTACCCAACACAATCATCAACACTCCCCTTCAATCTGGGTGATAGATATCTATCATACACAGATTGGATCTAATACTCTCATAGGTGTTCCTTGGAAGAGCTTTAGTTAGGATGTATGTTGTTTGGCTAGGTGATGGTATACGATCAATATTTATGATGCCACGATCAATCTTTTCCTTTATGAAATGTCATTCAATTTCCACATGCTTCATTCTATCATGACGGACTGGATTTTTTGCAATGCTAATGACAACTTTATTGTCACGTAAAAGTCTCATTGTATAATCAGTATCTTGAGTTCTTCTAATATCCTATTTAGCCTAATTCCTTAACAAATTCCATGTGCCATGGTTCTAAATTCAGATTCCGCACTACTTCTTGCCACCACAGGTTGCATCTTACTCCTCCAGGTGACCATGTTTCCCCATACAAAGGAACAATATCTAATAGTTGATTTTCGATCAGAAGTACAACCTGCCCAATCTGAGTCTGTGTAGACTTCAATGCCTCTATTTGTATTTTTTTTAAGTAGAGTCTTCTTATTTGGGTGCCTTTAAGATACCGCAGAATCCTATTCATAGCTTTCATGTGAATGTCAAATGGATTTGTCATGTACCGACTTGCCATGCTCACAGCAAACCTAATGTCAGGTCTAGTGTGAGTTAGATAAATTATTTTTCTAACTAGGCTTTGGTACCTATCCTTATTAGTTGGAGGGCTTGCATATTCGAAATTGCACCTCTTTACCAGTTCTATAGGAGTGTAAGTTGCCCTGCACCCAAACATGTCAATTTCTTGAAGTACATCCAAGGTGTAGTTTCTTTGAGAGACATAGATCAATCTTTGTTAGAGCTACTTCCATCCCTAGGAAGTACTTGAGTTGTCCCAAGTCTTTAACCTCAAACTCTTTGGCCCATAATCCCTTTAGATGCCTAATTTGATCATGATCATCCCTTGTAATAACTATATCATCAACATAAACAATACATAAGGATATTTTCCCTCCAGAGGAATGTTAAAAAAAACATGGTAAGGTCTGATTGGCATTAAGAGAATCCATCTTCCTTAACAACTCGAGTCGGCCTACCAAACCAAACTCTCAAGGATTGTTTGAGATCGTACAAGGATTTTCGGAGCCTGTATACTTTGTTTGAGGTGTGTTGAGATCTTGGCAAGCGTACCAATATCGCAGCAATATAATAGTTTAAGAGTAAGGGTTGTCGTACCCACGAGGAACGGTACAACTCAAATTCTTAGTGCTCACACTTATTGAGTAAGAAAGATTGTGAAAGGGTTATTTGTTTGTGATGATTATAATAGTAAAACAAAATATGAGACAACGAGAAACAAGGATGAAATTGATCAAATAAAGAGAAACTAGGATTGAACTTCGTCTATCGCACCCCTCTTGTATTTTGGAAATCAATGATATCTAGGAATTTATAATTATAAATATTGAAGCACAAATAAATTTCAATCATATTGGTTCCCACAACTATGAAATTCTTAGAACAATTCATTTTGGTTCCCACAATTATAAATTTCCCTAGCTTTAAGATCAGTTGTTAAAGCTATCAATAAATATAACCCTATCCCTAGGTATTCAACCTATTGAGTGTTTTTAGCCAAATCAGACTTAGAAAACTGCCTCCCAGCTAATTTAATAAATCAAATCATAACTCCGGTACAAAGACGGAAGCTAAGCATTAAGAACAGAATAAAAACACCAATATTATAAAAATAGAGATTCCTAAATAACAAAGAAAATCCAAAATACAATTGGGGATTGAATCAACTAAATTCAATCCTAAAGAGAGATTTAGCTACTCATGGTAGCCATTACACTCCAGAGATTGTCACGCTTTTCTCCTAACTCCATATCTGCTCAAAGACTCTGTCAACTCCTTGGATGAATTCTCCATCCCTAAAAGTCTCTTTAAATATTGTTCTGACGGGCTTTTTAAACTATTCTTGTGGCCCATTAAAAATTAGGTTACATTTCCTGCGCTCTGACTGCGCTCAGCGAAGGTGAAGCGCAGGAAACGGTAACTGAACAAGCATTCATGCGCTCTGCCTGTGCTCAGCGCAGGTGGAGCGCAGGAAACAACAACTTGCTCCTCTGAATTGTCATCCTTTGAAGCTTGTTCTTCACTGTTCCTATTCTTGCTCGCTATTTTCTTGATGCTTCACTTGTACCTTGGCTTTTTATCTGTAAAAATCAACAAATTCTTGATCAAAATAGCATCAAGTCCAAATTTAATTTCGATAAATACAAAAGCCACAATTTAAGCTAAGAAGGGTGAAATTGGGTTATAAATTCAACAATTCATCATCAATAAATGTTGTAATTTACCTGGAAATTTACGTAATTCTAACACTTACCAAGGTGCTGGATGACTTAAGACCTGGTGGAATTTGCATGAACATTTCTTCTTCTAGCTTACCATTTAAAAAGCCATTCTTGATGTCCAATTGGTGTAGTGGCCAATCCAAATTTGCAGCCAAAGGTAAAATTACTATAACTGAATTAAGTTTAGCCACCAGTGCAAATGTTTCTTCATAGTCCACACCATATGATTGGGTGAACCCTTTTGCCACCAATCGAGCTTTGTACCAACTTATACTCCCATCAGCATTGTATTTAATGGAGAATATCCACTTTCAACCAAAAATCTTCTTCCATTTTGGTAGTGTATTGATCTCCCAAGTACCATTTTTTACCAATGCTTGAGTTTCCTCTGTGACAACTGCAGCCCATTCGGGTTGTTGGAGAGATTCATGAATATTTTTGAGAATTTAGGTGCTGTCAACTGAGGCTACAAATGTCTTGTATCCTTGTGACAACTTTCCATATGACACATAATTCTCAATGGGGTGTTGAGTGCAGGTTTTCACCCCTTTTTCTGAACGAAATAGGCAAATCAAGGCCAACAGTGCTATGAGGGGTAAATTTAGAATTATGAAAAGAATTACCTGAGTGTGCCTCATTTTTTGGAGCCACGTTGATTTCATGGTTGTGCTTCGGAGTTTTGTTTGATTCTACCTTTTTTTGGGTTTTCTTCCTAAAGTAAAGTCACATGTTGTTCTCTTGTGAAAGTGGACCTTGGTTTGGTTCATGAGAGTTTGTTTCTCTTGGTTCTACCATTTGCATAGTTTTTGGTGATTCCAAAGTTGTTAGAATAGTTTCTGCAGGTCCTTCAAGTGTTTCCAAAGTTGTCGGAACATTTTCTGCAGGCCCTTCAAGAGTTTTAGATGAGGTAGGTAGGTTCAAATGTATCTATCTCTTCTTCCCCAAAAAGTTGGAATTATGCCACCTCAGGTTTGGTTGTCTTCTCCCCCTGAATTTCAACTTTTGGGGTAATAAGGCTGGTTTTCAAAGAAGGTTACATCCATGGTATGGTAAAATTTTCTGGTAGAGGGAGAGTAACACTTATAGCCCTTTTGGTGAGGTGAGTATCCAAGAAAGATGCATTTAATGGATTTTGGGTCAAGTTTGCTATGATTAGGGTTAATCTCATGAACAAAGGATGAGCAACCAAAAACTCTTAAGGGAACTGTGAAGAGTGTGTGACTAGTTGGGAAAAAGGTCTGAATGGTAGCATATGGGGTGTTGAAGTTGAGAATTCGGGAAGACATTCTATTTATGAGATAGGTGGCAAATAGTACAGCTTCTCCCCAATACTGTTTTGGAGCATTTGCAACTAGCATAAGTGACCTCGTTACTTCTAAGAGGTGCTGATTATTCCTCTCTTTTATCCCATTTTGTTGCGGGGGGTCTGCATAAGAGCTTTGATGAATGATTCCATGTTTTTGAAAATAGGAATTTAACATGGAATTCTAATATTCACGACCATTTTTAGTCCTAAGAATCATGATATCTGTCTAAAATTGTGTTTGAACCACACTATGAGAGGTCTCAAATATTTTTCCAACTTTTGATTTCTACTTCATGAGGAACTCCCATGTGACCCTTGTGTGGTCATCAATGAAGGTGATGAACCATCTAGACCCAGTGATATTGCTAAACCTCGATGGTCCCCACACATCACTATGAATCAAGGAAAACGATTGTGAAGGTTTATATAGCTGAGTTGGATAAATGTTACGGGTGTGGTTTAAAATTTGGTAAATCTCACTTTCAAATTTCCTTTGATTTTTATTGAATAATGAATGGAACATTTTTTCCAAGTGCATGAAGTTTGGGTGGCCTAATCTATAATGCCACAAGAGTTGTCCTTGGGTTCACTCTTGGAATCTTTAACTTGAAGGAAGTAGAGTCCAACACAGTCTTCAGCACTGCCAATCATCTTCCCCGACCCCAAAATCTGAAATTCACAAAGGTTAAGGAAAACTTTAGTGACATAATTCAAATCTTTGGTCAACTTGCTAATGGACAATAGATTACAATCAAGCTTGGGAACATAATTCAAATCTTTCGTCAACTTGCTAGCATTCAAGAAATTACCTTTTTGGGCTATGGTAGTTGTACTGACATTTTTTCTTGCATCTAGCATGGTTTATTGGAGGAGATTTTGTAGGAGATCCATCTACTCCCTGTTGAAGGGTGTTGCATCTGAATATGCAAGATGCATTTTGTGAATCTCCGTAGGTTGCACTTCCTTTAGTCTCTCTACTTCGTGAGAACTTCACATCAATTTGTTTGCCATGAATGATCCAGCAATTATCCTTAGTGTTTCATGCCCTCTTGCAATGATCACACCAAGGGCGGTTCTTCCTTTACCGTGATCGATACCGGTTGCCTCTTGCTGCCAACCTGAGCTTTCGTTGGTTGAGGCTGAAAGGGTATTCCCCAACCAGGGTTGGCCAAATGCCATGCGCCTTCTCTTAGCTTTTACATTGGTCGGTTTGGTCAGTTTTCATTAGTGTTTTTCCCTCACCCTCACCAACCTACCAAAACCATTTTTATATATTTTTCTTCACCTGTTAACCCGAAGACTCGTCCACCCGACCCAAGAAGCCTTCCTTCAATTAGAGTACAACAGATTGTGATCAAACAACAAATCTATGAGCACCCCTATTGCCAGCTCTAGCTGAAAAGGGTAATTTGTCTTATATACACCAGTCTCTAATATACACATGAGATTTGTTTTTAGTTCCTATAATTAAAAAAAAGCATTTGGTCTCTCAAAAAATGAAAATATCCCTTTTTAGTACTTATTGATAAAAATTCATAGCTAATCCGTAGCAAAAATCATTGCAAAATTGGGCAATAAGGACTAAATTGGTGTGTTTTTAATTTTTGAAGCATCAAACCCACTTATTTTAAATTATATGGACTAAAACCAAATCTTAACTATATTTCAGGGACTAAAAACATATTTAACCATTTTTTATTGCTATCATATTTTCAAGGAACTTGAAAACATTGTAAATTTGTTTGGTTTGCATTAAATATTCCCTAAAATTAAATGTTAAATAAAATTTCCTGAAAATTCTTTTATCCCACATTTGTTTCATATGCAAAACATTTAATTAAAGGAATGTTGATGCTTTTTACTAAAATATCCCTTTGCTTAAAATACTTCTACAGTCTCTAATAATAATTAATAAATTCTATTTATATTTATTTGAAACTGTGATTAAAGTTTAGTTTTTGAGTTCACTATGTAACTTGTAATTTTTAGTTACTAAGTTTGGTTCAAATCCTAACACCCACGTTCACCACACCATATTATGAACAATTATCCCAAAAGCTTAAAATGTTGGGTAGAGGACACATGAATAAAGATATCTCTAATACCCCTCTCACGCAAGAGTCATTTGCGCTTGAAATATAAATAATGCACAGGTCTGTATCTACCTTAAGTTGAAATTAAACTTTTTTTATTGGAATAATAAGACAGGAAAGATTAAACTCTTGAACATTTGACATAGAGGCTTAATACTATGTCATGAACCAACTATCCCAAAAGTTGAAGTTGTTGGGTCAATAACACATAAACATATTTTTAATAGTCATTTGATTTTCTTCAATTTGGATTGACGACAAATATAAATATAAAAACTACATTTTCTTAGAGATTTAATTTGGTTGTTAATATAAACCATTTGTTTGATATAAAGAGTTTGTCCTATGTCTGATGTGAAATAGAAAATTCATAAAATAAAGAGACGAGAAAAAAATAGAATTTGAAGTGAGTTAAGGGCAAAGTTGTATTTTTATATCATAAATTTAACTATTACCCCTCCCCTTTGGCTGAAAACATGATTAAAAAACACTATTCCTAGGAATGTTAGATTCCCACAATTTTTTTTAGAAAAAAAATATTCATACCAAAGTGATATTTTAACATTTTCAAGATAAGATTCATGAAAATTTGGAAAGATATTTATCTACCAAACACCCATGTATGTTTTGTATAGTAGAAGTCAACTAATTTTAATTTCTTATTATTGTTATGTCTTAATAGTGTGTTTGGTAAAATTAGTTAAAAAGTTAACTGAAAGCTTAAAGCTAGCTAAAAGCTGAAAAGTTATTAAATGTGTTTGGTAAAACTAGTTGAAAATGTTAAAATGACATATAAGGACATCATTAATTATTAAATAATGATAAGTGGGGTGGTTGAGGGCTAAACTTGTAATTAATTTTCAGCTAGTAGCCGAAAATTGGAGCTTTTTTAAAAAAGCTACCTCAAGTACATTTTCAAGAAAAGTTAGTCATTACCTAAAAAAATTACCTTACCAAACACAACTGAAATGATTTCAACTACTAATTTCAACTTTGAGCTAGCTGAAATAGCTTACCAAACACACTCAGATTTATCTCAATCCCAACATCTCACATTTTTATTATATTCACATATTTTGAGTGACTCTCATGTCAAATTTGGTTTTGGGAATGATTGTTGGATGTTCGAATCCATCGCAAAGGAACCCTTGAAGAGACCCTAACCTTTGGTCCTTAAAGTGTTAAATATAACAATGACCATGAAATGAGCATAGCAATGAGAAAGCGGGTGAGTTATCCGACGGATTTAATGATATGATGATACAATGATGTTACATTATTGAGTTTTGTAATTATATATCTTCACTCCTACCAAATGCTTCTACAAGCCCAATTCTTACTAAAATCAAAGCTTGCAATCAGGAATCATGCATCCGCAAAGAAGTGATACTTTCGAATGTTCTCGATTATCAACCGAACAGCTGAAATCGTGGTTGCTATTGTAAGAAGAGAAGAAAAAACAATGTTGAACCAGTGCCACGCCATCTTCTCTGTTCTAGCTGTCTTTCCCTTAACCTAAAATTGAACCAAATAAGTTAGATACATCACCTAATCTAACTAATTCTACTTGAAATATTTGTTAGTTGTTAAAGCATCGTTTTGTGTAGTTAGTGTAATTAACAAAATAAGTAACCTTGATGAAGACCATGCTAGGGAAAGTGAAGGTCAGAGGAACGAGTGAAAATGAGCCTAACAAGTTCACAAAGTCACCCATAAAAGGAAACGCTGCAGTGACCAATGTGTTGCCAGAAAAGAAGAGCGCACGTAGGAGAAATAAGCGCTTCAAGTTCTCCCCTGAATGCATAGCCTTACCAAGTTCTAGGAATTTAGTGTCCAACGCCTCATGAATTGGTGCTACAAACATCTGCATTTTTTAGAAAAGGACAAAAACACACATTTCAATTTGTTAGATATATATATTTTTTCCTTGTCATACTCAAATTCAATTGAACCGTCTAAAAAGATGCATATTTTTTTTACTGAATTAAATTTAAAATTCATGGCACAAAAAGCACCATGTGGAGGCCAAAGCTAAAATCTTACATGTTGGGAGACTATTGACTGCAGAAAGACAATGGCATTAATTAGGACATTGATCCATTTGGGACCACTTAAATTTTCTGGTAGGTATGAAGATACCATGGTCCCATATGCCCAATATCCCACTATGGTAACACCATAATAGAACAGGACTCCCAAAGTATATTGTGAGTACAGAGCCTTTCTCATGTTCTCCACTGCTGGCTTACGTAGAGTGGACTGCATTCATTTAGCAATACACAACTTCGCTCAAAATCAAAATCAAAATTGAACCATATATTATATAGAGGCATACAAATACAAAAACTGAGAAACAAATAAAGTTAATAAATAATCAGATTTATACATTTTTTTTTTGGTCGGAAAAAAAGGACTAGAAATATGACCTGTATCTCGAGGAGCAAGCCACCGGTGTTGCTAACAATGATTGCAGAAATGGCACCAAAAGCATTGAACACCTTACTCACTTCGCTTCCACTAATGTCAAAATCCTTATTCGAATTTGATTTCCCTTTCAACAAAAAATTAATAAGGGGTGGAGCAGGGTATATATTTAATGCTAAGGATTTGAAAGCTAAATTAAACAGAATGCTTAGTTATACCATCTTTGACTAAGACAATCAGAAGCAATACTATGTATGTGATGGTGACAACAGCAGAAGCTCCCAACCAATTTTTCATGGCGGATATAGTTGGGATGAAGAATGAAAACATGAAGTAGGCTGCTCCTGTGATCACTATGTAGTATTGTAGCCTCAACGGAGAATCACTAAATTCTGAGTTGATTCCCTGCAATTAACAATTAAACAACCACTTGCTCTCAAAATCAACTCATTCAATCACTCCATAGACTTTGTGAATTGTCATATATACTTTAATTACCTTAAGTGCCTTGCCTCCTAGGAGGATGAAACCCATATTTCCAAGAAGAAGGGTCAAAAACTGGAAAATCCATGTGATGTGATACATATTCTTGCCTGTGAAGGGAAAATTCAATTAATAATTTCCTTCATTTAAGATTTAAATTAAAGTTAGGATAAGAAACTCTAGAAGGACCTACTTATATCATGTGCACAATGAAAAATTAACTAACCGTAAACATATCCCATAAGATCTCTGTATCTGATGAATCTACGGCCATCAATGAAATGAAATGCTGCCAATAGCCAATTCCCATAAGCAGTGTAGAGTCCCACAACAAAAAGGCATATAACACCCCAAGTCCAACCCAGTGGCACCATAACTAGATTCGAAAAACTTAATATCCACCCACAATTGAAGCTTGTGACCAGCATCAACCCCACTTGTTGCCATGAGTCTGCAAATTGTAATCAATGAACTTAAAACAAAAGAACACTTAATTAAACAGAATCTAGCTAGCAGATAATAGATGCAGGGATACATACCTCTATCAATAGTATGAGCAGAAGCTAGGCCATAATCATCATTTTGAGTAGCCTTGTGTTCGAGGTTCAAAGTGAGAGAGTTGCCATTGGTTACTTTTCCTTCAACATCCATGATGAATCTTAGCCAGATCTTTTGGAAATTGGAAAGAGATCAGCAAGCTTTTGCTCCTCATATATCTCAACGTGGCAGTGGACGTCATACTCAAATAATTTGGACTCATTGACCACTTCCTTCAAGAGAGACGAAATGATTGAAACAAAGTCTTCCACAATATTTTTTATTATTAATTAAAAAAGGTTCAATAACAAAAAGTGACTTAAAGTTATTGGATAAAATTGATCGGATTTTTTTTATTATAAAAAATAATTCGGTCCATGGTACTTTCTTTAGAAAAAGAAATATCATAGTTAACTTATAAATTTTATTTCAATTATGATAAATAAAAAATCAAAATTATAGACTAGAATTATAATACGTTTTTATCCAACAGTCAAGAATGATTGGTCAAAGATACTTATAATACCACACAGCTATTTTACAAGAAGTGCCGGTCAAAATTGAAAGAAAATATAATATTAATTCACTGAATTAAGAAATACCTTAATGATACTATTAATTTGTTAAGGTTTTATATCGTAAAATTTTAAAAGAAGACTTTGTTTTTAAGTTTTTAATATACGAAATTATATATTTTTATCAAATGTTTATGGTTTTTTAAAATCTTAAATATTATTAAAAAAATTCTTAACTTGACGCTGTTTTTATTTGGCAATAATATATAATTTTTAATATCCAATTTATAGTATATATTGTTCAATTTATAATTTTTAAGAAAATAATACAATTTGGTTGCACCCGTTCAATAATTTGGTGATATAAATTCACCTCCGGTCAATTTATGATGAAATGATCATCAAGTCAGTCAGACTGCCAATGAAATGAGTACAGTATTAGGGATGATAATTGACCTAAGTCTCATGGGTACTGCAAAAATTACTCGTAGTAGGCAGGATAAAAATCCGCAAAGCAGATATGGTACGAGTACGGGTAATAACCCGTATATTTTCATGGGGACGGGCACGGGTACAGGCACTATGATGTCCAGCCCATCCCATACCCACAATCATGTATATAATTATTTAATAAATAATACAATATATAATTAAATAGGGATATATTAATTTTTTTAATATATTTATACATATTTTTAAAATTGATATATATAATATAATACAAATTAAAAATATATTTTATAATTATATATTTGTGTTTTTTTTACTTTATAATATATAACTAATCAGTGTTAATAATAGTTTTTTTACATATCTTGGAGAATTTTAACATGATATCCAAGTTTATAAAATAGTGTCACGTGAAAGTATATTGTAATATTTAATAAAATTTTTGAACTTTAGATCATTTGTTGTTGTTACATGTTAAAAATAAAATATAAAGAGCCAAAAAGGGATACTCATTTTATTAAGACATTCTAATAGGAATTACAATGGGATCAAACTAAAGCCTAAAGGTTCGCTATTCGAACCTAATTTTATTTCCTTTTACATGTTCACAGGCATGTTGATCTTCGAACCAGTGCTTCGAATGGAGAAAGTAGACTCTTCGATCTGGGTGTCAGTGTTATGTCTTCGGAGGAGGAACAACACCTTGCTTCGAGCTTTAGAAAGGAGTTGGTTCTCAGCCTTGGACCTTCCAAATAATCCCAGGGCTAAGGGCCTCACCCCCATCTTCTCCATCTGCCTTCCTCCTCCTTCTCCTCCTCTTCTTCATCTTCCTCTTCCCCCCAAGAATCAGAAGATTAGGCACTGAACTTTGAGATAACCCATTACCCTGAACCTCTTCCTAACACCAAGGAGGTGGGAGTAATACCAGGCCATACATGGGGCTAAGGCCTTGGATGTTGGCTGCGCTGTTCGACCTGAGGTCAAGGTCCACTTTGAAGTGACCACTAATGTTGGACACCCTGTCAACCTGAAGTTCAAATATAATGTCAGGATCAGGTCGTACAGAGCAGCCAATATCAGGGATCTCTCCATGGCCACAGGGAAGAATGATGGAACCCAAATGAAGTCTTTTTCCTTGTATAGGGGTGGAAAGCCATGAAAGAATTAAGAGTGCTACTCCAACGAGCCAGTCAGAAGAAGTCTTATTCACATTGACCAAAGTGGACGATGGTCAAAACAATTAAGTTGGACGGCAGGTAAATGGCTTCGAAAAGCAAGAAGAGGACCTGGGTTTCGAAGAAGCAAAGAGAAGATCAAGAGAGGGTCTAGGCAGATTCGAAAGGAACCATGGTTCGAAGGGGAAGAGTTGTTAGATGGTTCGAACCATTTCCTTTACCTTGGTTCGAAGGAACCTCCCTCCATCAATTCGAACAGAGGTCGTCCCCTTTGATTCAATTGAGTTTTCCATGTCATCAACGACAATTATCAAGCACGAGCCCACCAGAGTGCATGCAGAGAACGTGGGTTCATGAGGAGTTACGCAAAGATCTTGGGAGGTTATAACAACCCAAAAACGGCTACCAGGGAGAGCTATAAATAGGAGAAATCATGAAGGAGCAAAGGTCTTCAACCTGAACACTCAATAGCACCCTGAAAGTCGTAGCATCCACCACAGCGATCAAAGGCACCCAACACGCTGAGAGAAAGTAGGGACAGTGCAGACCACCCTTTAATTTCTTTTATGTTCATCTTTTCTTCATTTGCTTTGCTTAGTTTACTTGCTCACTGTCTTTATAGAATAGGGATCAGTGGCGTTGTAATTTTTACTTTTAAGTTACTCATCTTGTGTGTTGTACGTTATACCTTTAATGCAGTTTAAGGCCTGTTCAGGGGCCAGTTCATAGACGTTTTGTGTCTTGCTAAACCCTCCTATGGATTTCACACTAGGTAGAACCCACTCAAATTAAGAGGACTCGTGTCTCGTCCTAGATTGCTCTGAGATACATTTGTTTGTGTTAAATTTTAGGACAAACAGCTGTGTTTTAGAATATTAACATATTGTGTTTCAATGTAATTAAATTGTTGTGTCACTTATATTTAAAAAATATATTTGGACGATCTTCGAGTAATTTTTCAATTAAGATATAATTTTCTTAAATTAATATTTTTTTAATAAGTTGTTAATTTTTTACTTAATAAAGTGTGGGTAACGGGCGTGGGTACGAGCATACAGGTGCTTAGCGGGTATGGGGACAGACACTAAAGTTACTGCCCATACGGGTACGGGCTTTTTTTAAATAGCGGATACGAGAACGGACACTGTAGTACCCTGCCTAGAAGGTACCTATTTATATCCGGTCTCATCACGTGCAAAAGAAAAGTCGCATGTTGACATCAGGTTTTATATAGTATATTATAGGGTCTTTTTTACCAGCAAGTGATTATGTTAATGGGTTGTTAAATTCGTCGTAGTTTGGGTCACGATTAAGTAGTTATTTTAAATATTTGGAGGAAGAATTTTATTTATAAAAGTCTTATTCAGCTTAAATAAAATGATCCCTCATTGAGAATACCGGTAGTATAAAAAAAAATATTATAGGGTCATTTTTAAATTTAAACAAAGAAGAAAAAAAAGGTAGGAAAAATTAGTTTGCCATGACTTTTTCAACCATTAGCTTATGGATGGAAATATGTAAGATTTCGGTAGGATTTTAGAACGGTTACCGTAATTATGTTGAAAAAAAATATATTCATATTTAGATTCAATCTTATTAAGAGAATTGAGTCAACGGCTGGCTGATTGATTGGAGTTAGTGGTTGAATAAGTTTTTATATATGATTATATTTTTAAAATCCACCATTAGATTGAAAGTTAATATCATATAGATCATATCCATAAAATTTTACACTGATCCTAAACTATTTAATACATCATCAAGGTATGTCAAGATTAACGTCATATATATTTTTGAAATATATGAAAATATGAACAATTTGATTATGAAATTATCAGTGTTAAAATTTTACGAAATTTGACACAAATAATCTCGATGATGAGTAGTTATAATTCAACGATTGAATCAATAAAATTCACATTTAATTTATAGTTATCAATAGTGTAACACTTGATGTAACTTACACCGATGTAACCGTGTAAGTTGAACCATCCTCTAAAGGATATATATTTTTAACATAAAATTAAATGTTAATATTAATTAGTAATTGTATTGTAGTGATTTAGTTTAACTTTGTTTGGATATCAATTGGATTATCCATTGTATCTATGTTTTTCACTTTGATCATGGACTCAGTTCTTAAGAAATCATACCTCACAATTGATTCTCTCATGATAAATTTGATCCTTTGCCAAACAAAAAACACTTGAGTTATCATAGAAGATCACTACATGCTCATGTGGAAAACCCAAATCTCCAATTATGTCTTTCAACCATATGCCTTCTTGTGCAACTTCTATCAAAGCCATGTACTCTGCCTCTATAGCGATAAGGAAACAGTAGGTTATGGAGTTGCCTTCCATCTCACAATTGAACTTCCTAGTGTAAAAACATAGCCTATAACAAATCTTCTATCATCTATGTCTACATCAAAATTAGAATCTAAATAACCACTTACCACCCAAGTATTGTTACCTCCATAGATCAATCCAACATCATTGGTACCCTTCAAATACCTGAATATCCTTTTTCACTGCTTGTTAATGCTCCTTCCTAGGTTGACTCATGTATCTGCTCACCACACCTACTACATGTGTAATATCCGGTCTTATACACACATAGCATACATGAGGCTCCCAACAACACTTGCATATGGTACCCTAGACATGTACTTTAACTCTTATTGAGTTTGTGCTGGAAGAGTAACAAAAAAATTAGTGTTGGCAGCATGAAGAGTGCATGACTTAGTAGTAGCCATTCCAAATCAGGATAACACTTTTTGAATATAACTTTCTTTATATAAGAAAAAACTTCTTCTTTATACGATCCATGTATATTTCCATACCCAAAATCCTTCTAGTTGTTGAGTCTCTAGACTTTAAAATCTTAAGACCCTCTATAACCAATTTTGACGATAACAAACAAAGTGCAGGTATTATAAATATAACAACTTCTGCACTTTAAATATTTTAGATGATGGTATCAGAATTATTCAAACGATAGGAGTCGTTTGAAGATGTTCACCCATATGAAGTATATTGTTACTGTCTGAAGAGCACAAACACTACAAGAAATCAGAAATTAGCGACGGTCCAAAGTCGTTGCTAGAAGAGGAAAACCGTCGCTACCATGACGACTTAGCGACGACCACACGGACCTCGCTAAAATGCTCGTCGTTAATACAGTAGGGATGAGCAAAATCAGTCGTCGCTACGTAGCGTCTGCCCGCATGACGCTAAAGTCGTCGCTATGCTGAAGTCCTTCGCAACGTGAAATGATCACAGGCCATCGCTAAACCGTCACAACGGTCGTTGCTAATAAATTAATTTTTTTTAATTTATGATTTTATATTTAATTATATTTTAATTTACCGATTTACAGTTAAATTATTACTATAGAAATTCAATTTTTTTTATTTTATACTTTTTTTCATATTTGTTTTTTTAATTGAATTATTTTATAAATTCAATTTTTTATTTATTATATTAATTTTTTTAATTGAATTTACGGTTTTATATTAAATTATATTTTAACTTACGGATTTACAGTTAAATTATTAAAGAAATTCTATTTTTTATTTATTTTATAAATTTTATATCATATCTGTTAACGATCTAAAATATAAAGAAAAACAATTAATACTATATAAAAACACCAATATAGAAAATAAAAATATATATAAACAGTACTTATAAAAATTGTATTCGAACATAACTCAATAAAAAAGAAAAAAAATCATGGCTGATGGCGACGGCGCTGCTGTGGTAGTGGGCCACAATCCTCATACAGGGGCTGGTCATCTAGGTTGTCGTCGTAGTGCCAGTGCGCCTGAGCCTGACTGAAGCTGGTAAAAGCACCTACACTGGGGGCATTCAACACTATCTGCAACTGTTGTCGGAGTCGCACGAAGTCCTCCTCAAATTGTGCATACTGCGCCTGACAGTGATCAACCCTTTCTTCAGCTCGGTTGGCCTGAGCTTTGCTTCGATAACCTCCTGCCTCAGCGCCTCGTCAGGCGAATGCCGAGACATGTCGCTCCCGCTGCTATGGGCCCGAGACTCCTGAGTGAGGCTGATCACACCAGGACGAATGTTGCTTGACAAGTCCCCGGCCGGTGCCATAACAGGGACCCTCGAGTCTTGCCACCAGCAACATCCTTCCAGATCTACAACTTTTGGTGGACCCATCAGTGATGGAGTTATCCCCCATTTGTGACTCCACCTCCCTTAGGCGGTCCTGGTAATTTGTCTGTTGAGTAGAGATGAACTTATAATTAGTTAATTATTCTATTGCAAATATACCAAATTATATAAAAAAATACTGCGAAGCATAATTTTTCCTTACATATGTGGACCACGCTAGATCGTCTACCCAATTACCATCCTTTTTTGTGTGGGTGGCCACAAAAAACTCATCTGGATCTACAGCCCGCCCAAGCTCTCGAGCCTACACAGAAAAATTACACCCATTAATTATTTTAATTACAAATACAAAAATAATATAGAAAAAGTAGGTTTATACATACCATATCCAGAGCCACCTCAGTGTGAGCCTTGCGGCTCGTGGTGTGGACTGCTCCACCTCAACGAGAAGCCCGATTGGTCTTGTTACAAGCGAACTTTTCCTTGAACTCATTGAGGCCCAGTAGGCCAAAAGACCCTCTCAGGCCTCCTCACCACACCAAATAGGCCTAGTCCCACTCGTCCGGGCCTTGTTGAGCATATCTCGAAGGCGTATGGTAATCCTCTGCTCGTACACCTTCTTAATTTGGGCCTTATCTTCAAAGGCCCAAGTAACTTTGCTCTGTAAAAAAAACTTTTACGGTAATTCATTTGATAATGTAATAACTTATGAAAAAATAATGTAAAATGAAGACATTTTACCGTAAACTCCTCCCACCACTTGTCCCTCACATCCTTCGAGGTGACCTCCCATAAATAGTGAGGACTCTGGAATTGTGATCGAATCATATGACCAATGGCCGCGATGGGGGGTTGTTAGGCACCAACTTCAAAATAAAGAAATTCAATGTTAACACTAAACACTTATAAAAATTCAAAATACAAAAGAAATAAAAAAAAAATGTAGAAACCCATCCTCTTCCATAAAGGCCAGATGATAACCTTACCGTGAGGGTCTCGCTCATGGGTGGCACTAGAGTTGGCACCCCAGTGCCGAGGATGTTGTACATCAGGCTCGGGGTCAGCCTCGGCATCAATGTCAGCCTGAGGGTTGTAACATCCTAGCCTTGACCTGCGGCCCAACTGCTGGGGCCCAGGAATTCACTAGGCATGTTAAATACTTAGCTTCTCCACCCTCCTTCAGGTGGATATCCCCCACTAAAGGGGACCTCCGTGGGTTCGAACCCATGACCAAGGGGACTTATAGTCATAGATTTCTTACACCCACTACCAATTGAGCTAAATGTAACATCCTAATTTCTAAATTCAGAAATAATGCCTGTTGGAAGCACTATCTCCAAACTCGTGATTCGTTAATTTTGTGTATCGGCATACAACACAATCGCTTGAGTAACCCAATAATTACTAAAGCTCCAAACAATACATACATAACTCAAAGAAAATACCAATAGAAGGTCGTCATCAAGGCTCCAATAGAAAGTATTAAACTAACATAATGATTCTTAAGGTCGTCCTAACAAATAACACTAGTGGTCCTAAGCAACATTAAATACATCAAGGTAAGTAAAACTAAACTACTATCCTCCACATGTCATCTATGCTCGTCAAAATCCTGATGAGTATCCTGCACCACTGAAAAATTGTTCCCATGGAATGGGGTGAGACCAACGTCCCAGTGAGCGTAACAAGTGTGTGCGGTGTGGGGGAAAACAACCAAGAACCACCATAGCATACATATTATTTCAAGAGGCATAAATTAAGACAATTAAACATAATCGAACATATTAAAAATCAATAGTTATGATGCAATGCAGGACTGTGAGGTGTTGTTACCCGACACCCGGGGTCTTATCTCTGTAACGTGACTGTGATGAGCGCTCGGCCGTGTAACCAAGGACCGTCGTCCAGGGCTACCTATGATTAAGTCTTAATTTAACATTTGTATTTCCCTCTGTGCTTGGGGACCCCATCTCCCTCTTGGCCATGAGTTTGATGTGGTTACCCCATCTTTCTTAATTAAATTGCCCGAAAGCCTGTGACAGTCAATGACCCTGTGATAGCTCAAAGGCTCTGTGATTTCTTAAATTCATAATTCCATGGCTGTGTTGGCCCAAAGCCCATGATTTCAGAATAATATAATCAAAGTTCATCATACATAATCATCCAAGTCATCTACCCTATGGTTTTGGGCAATTCAATACAAACAATTATCAATGCCTTCATATTTCCTATATTCATACCATACATATATCATCATTCTATGAAAGAAGAGGGAAAAAGAATAGGGAACATGCTGTGACAACAATCAAGACAAACAAGTGAGAGTCACGCCCACTACCAATTGAGCTAGCCCTCACCCTCTGTGTCAGAAAGATGTGGCAGGTCATCCTGCACCTCGGGGGCAACCTCCTGATATCCCGGAGTAGGGATGAATGTTATAGGGTCGATGAAGGCTCCAGCTGATGTAACATGTTTAGCAACCTCTGCAGGGATGGGCACCACGTACGGTGGAAGGGCCGAAGAAGAAGGTTGCTCTGGCAGCTGATGAGGGAGAGTATTGTCGGTCCTCTCCCGACGTGCGTGAACTTCCTGTGCAACAAGCTCTCCTGGAGGGATGTCCCTCCTCTAATGGGTGGGACCTTCTGTCCACCTCGACCACGCATACGAGGCATAATTACCTAATTTTAATAAGTTTAAATTAAATATTAAAAAACATACATATAACAATAAAAAAAACATACCCATACAACATAAACAAAACAAAATAACAATAATCATCTTACAAACATTTCTAAATCATATTTTAATTTAATAACTAAATCTAATAAAATAAATTATTTAAATAAATTAATTAACTATATAACTAAATAAATTATATAACTATATCATTAACTATATAACTAAAATTAAATAAATGAAATAAATTATTAAATAACAATATAACTATATAATTATAGCTATATAACTATAATTAAATAATAATATAATTATAATTAAATAACCATATAACTAAACTATGTAATTAAATAACAATATACTATAATTAAATAACTAACTATATAATTAAATAACTATATAACTATAACTAAAAACTTAAATTAATAAAATAATTACCTGGACGGTGGCCCGTGGATAGTAGTGGACGGTGGAGGAGGAAGAGGGACGGAGGGGCGACTAATGGAGCTTTTGATTGGTTCAAAATGAAGCTTTATACGAGGGAGAGTGCTTAATCGATGAGGAATGGAAGTTGAGAAAGAGGGGAAAGAGTACTGTTGGTGTCCGGAGGAGGAAAATGAGGGAGGAGGGAGCTGCTAGGGAGAGGGAGGGAGGAGGAGGAGGAGGAGGAAGAAGAAGAAGGGAGGGGAGAAGGTTTTTGTGGGCGTAAGTTTTAAACTTAGCAACAGCCAAGACTGTCGCTACAGGCATTGTACAGTTTTAAAAATCAACGTAGCGACAACCTGGCCGTCGCTTCTATGACGCAAAGGGGCCAATTTTAAGTTTTTAATTAAAACGCAGCGACGACTTTAATTAGCGCTATTTTTTGAATTTTCCGGAAAAAAAATTGACATTTTAACTATAGTGACGGTCAGACCATTGCTAATATATAAAACTTAGCGATGACCTAGTCATCACAACATATTAATGGCATAATTACGCATTGAATTTCGCATTTAATGATGTAGCGACGACGTAGCGACGACTAAGTCGTCGCTAGTAGCGAAAGTATATGGTCATCGCTACGTATTCACGTCTAAAAACGCACATTCTTGTAGTGAAATGTCTGAAGCAAGACTTTCTGAGGAGATAAATATCCAAACTCTGCCAAAGTCAAATCTACTCTATCTCACGCAAAGTAATTTTGCTGAAGATGGGAAGACATAAGACAATTTTCTGGGGAATGTTCAAAAGTGAAGCACAAAAGAAGAAGTTTGCTCTGCAACTCTGCAAAGGTTCAGAACAATATTGCTCCCTCGTACCCGGTTGTCAGAATGTCCCACAACGGCTTCAGCGCATTTAATGCTATCTCTAAACGGACATTTATGGAGAGAGAAGATCCCTAAATCCTATAAATACATGAGCTCGCTCAAGATGAACATAATGAACTTATGCATATTTTCAAAGAGCCCAAACGCTTCTGAAAACTCTATGTGCATAAACTCTGATTTCTTTTCTATATCAAATTTTCAAATTATGTATTAAGTTACAATTATTTTTGTACACATTCAAGAACTAGAACTTTTCTAAAGTTCAAAGTTCAAATTTCTTCCAAACACTCGGAGAAGTTGTTGAGCCTAGAGAGACTAGGTGAAAAACAATACTTGTATTTGGTTGTTAAGCCTGAAGAGGCTTGGAGAAAAAAATACTTGTAATCTTGCAAGATTAGTGGAAAATCCAGTAGCGGGTTTGCTTTGGGACTGGACGTGGCTCACAGTAGAAGTGAGTGAGCTAGGATAAATTTCAGAGTTAGGTTCTTTGAACCCTTCCTGCGTAACTTCGTATTTTTTTGTAACCAAAAGAGGACTAAATCATGGTTATAAGACTTACGTTTTGGTTTGAGAATAAGCCTTTTAAAAACACAATTCAGACAACCCTTTAAAAACCTCTCTGAAACTTTCTGAAAATTGTTTTGTGAAAATATTCCATCTTATGAAAAGTTTTCTTAAACACAATTCAATTCGCTTCTTGTGTTTACCTATGTTTCTACACTAGTTGCCCCCAAATTTTTTATGTCAAACTTTGTACCCAACAAAGACTTCAAATTTTGAATTTCTGACTCGTCTCATGCTGCTATAAGCATATCATCCACGTACAACAACAAGGAAACGAAAGACCCATCTCCATCTTACTGTGGTAAACACAACTATCATATGGGCTCCTACAAAACCCATGACCCACCATGAGGTTATCAAATCTCTTATACCATTGCCTATGAGATTGTTTCAGACTATACAAGGATTTTCTCAAATAACAAACATAGTTTTCTTTTCCAGTGACCTTAAACCCCCGGTTGGTCCATAAAGATTTCTTCCTTAAGATCTCCATGCAAAAAAATTTGTTTTCACGTATAATTGCTTAAGCTCTAAATCCTTATGATTTACCAAGGCTAGTAACATACAAATGGAAGTGTGTCTCACTACTGGTGAGAAGACATCATTATAATCAACTCATTCCCTCTAACTATACCCTTTTCCAACAAGGCGAGCTTTATATCTAACACTTTATGAAAATCCATCTGCACCCTACTATACTCCTTCCTAGAGTCTAAAGCAATTTTGGGAGACATGTTACCAAATAATAGACAGTGTTGATTGACTCTGCCCAAAAGCTTTTACTCAGGCCAGTATTTAAGAGCATGCACCTTGCTCTTTCAAGTAGTGTTTTGGTCATCCTTCCAGCTATACCATGTTCCATTGGGGTATGACTCACTGTTTTGTGTCTCGCAATGCCTTCCTTTTTGAAGAAATTATTGAAATCCCTAGAACTAAACTCTAAATCATTGTCAGTTCAATTATACCATTATGCTCGGAGTCATCTTGCATGGCCATTGTTCAAACTCTAATTTCCCCTCAGGGACGAATCCAGGATTCACTTAAAGGGGGGCCGGAAT
Organism: Sesbania bispinosa; assembly: GCA_026901365.1. NCBI lineage: Eukaryota > Viridiplantae > Streptophyta > Magnoliopsida > Fabales > Fabaceae > Sesbania > Sesbania bispinosa. Next base: position 635,226 of record QLOH01000177.1, read on the forward strand.
ATAAAATTATATATTAAAAGTTCTACTAACGAGTGCGCTAAGAGTATTAGTTAAGAAATCAATATATAGAACGTTTTTATTTGACATTGTAGTATTTAATTCATTATTATAACATTAAATGCTTCATATCCTAATAAAAGTTTTCTTTATATAAATGCTTAATCAATACCCTAAAGACATTCGTTAGAATTTTCCTAAATGTTAAATAAAAATTAAATGCATCATATATTTTAGGGTAACCTATGTTTTTCATCCCTGTATTTTTGGTCAACTTTAGTCTTCGTCCCTGACTTTTAAAACTTTTGTTTTATATCCATATACTTTTAAAATACCTTAACCATAGGCCCTAACGTTATTTAGTTTTGTTAAATTATTAACCTGTTTAATAGATTTTCAATTACCCTTTAGTGTTAGTCTCAATTAATCAATATGGATGTTGAGTTCATTCATCAAATATTTTTTTAAGAAAATAACGTAAAGTGGCTAAAAATATATTTTAATAATAAATATTAAATAAAAGTTAAATCATAAAAAATAAATGAATCCTATTCCTTTTATCTTAATTATTAATTTTTTATTACATGCATATATTTAATAGTGTGTGTGTAATATGTTGAAAGAGTAGGGGGCGAGGCCCATGGCTGCCTCCTTGTATCTATCTCTATTTCCCCTTCTTGATAGAAACTAAAAACACTTCCTAAACCGTTCAATATTCTACTTTTTGTTCTTTATCATACCCACTAAAAGTAGAGCTGGGTAACGGGCCGGCCCGCTTAAACCCGCGGACAAACGGGCTTAACCGTTTAAGCCCGCATGTTAAATGGTCCTGTTTTTTGTGGTTCGCGTAAATCCGCGGGTTAGCGGACCAACCCGCTTAAGTACTTAAACATTATTTTATTTCAAAAAAATTGGTTTTAACTCAAAAAAATGGTTTTAATAAAAAAAAATTCTAGAAAAAAGGCATAAATTTTAGTTTCTTGTTATAAATTACAAATCAATGTTTACAAATTTGGAAATGAAAGAAAAGGCACAAAGAGAACTTAGGTTACGTAACTTAAACATTTTTTTAGTTTTTAAAAAAGTTGCACTTTACAAAAAAAAAAAAAAAAAGTCCGCGGGTCAGCCTGCGGGTTTGCGGGTTAACCCATTTAAGCTCGCGGGTTAAACAGTTAAACCCATTTAGCTCGCAACTTAAATGGACCTAATATTTTGTGGTCCAAGCCCGCTTGCGGGCCAATTTTTACGAACCAGCCCGCGGGGCCAAGCCCATATACCCGGCTCTAACTAAAAGCCCCAAAATCTTGATTTCTCTTGATACAAGTTGTTAATGGTAGAAGTCATAAAACAAAGAAAAAATAGAGTAATATGTAGAGAGAAAATAGAGCAAAAGTAAATACCACAAGCAAAACAATGTATCAAGATAAATGAAGGAAGAACAAGAGACGACCATTTACGTGGTTCATCCAACGTGGCCTACATATCCAGGGACAGGGACAAAATATATATTATGATTGAATGAGAATTATAACGATTGAAGATCCACCAACAATTACAAAATTCTCTCTTATGGTGGAAGAAGAAAGCCCTCGAAACTGAGAAGAAAGAATCACATAAAGTTCACTCATATTTCTTGAATGATCACCCTCAATTGATCTCTGTCTCCCAGATCTCTCCTTTGTCATATCTTTCTTGATCTCTGTTTATGAAATATTGGATCCTTATATAATGATCCAAGGTACAAATAAAATATCCACGCAAAATAACGGAAACATAAGCTCACTTAAGACAAGGTGTGCCCACACCTCATAACTTGAACTCAATGGAGAAACAAGAACGTTCTTTGAGATAAGACATGTCCGCGCCTTATAACTTGATAGACGCCAATAGAGAACAAAAGAATTCTAAATATAAGGTATACTTATGCCTTAGCCCTTGATGAACTCAAAAAGGATTTAGGTGATATCCTCACAAATTCAATTCTACTAATATAGAATTTATTTTTAAAAATTTTAAAAAGAGTTAAATATGTTTTTAGTCCCTCAAGTTTGACTCGAATTTGATTTTAGTCCCTAAACTTTAAAATCGTTGGTTTGGGTCACTCATGTTCTAAAATCAAGTAACTTTAGTCCCTCATGTTCTGAAAGCATGTAACTTTAGTCCCTCCCCTTTACACCGATAATTTTTACGGGAAAAATATTTATGTCCGCTTGTCTAGTCAAATTCAATGACCATGATGTGACAATTGAATTACACTTTAGCTCATCCAGTCAGTTTTGTTGGCCTAATTCCCTGTTCATGAAAATTGTGAAGTTAATTTAATAAAACCCTAAATAAAATTTGACTGTATGAGCTGAGGTGTAATTCAATTGCCACATCATGGTCATTGAAACTGACTGGACAAACTGACACAAAAAATCATTTGTCACGTTAGCATTAAACTTAACGCTGTTAAGAGGAGGGACTAAAATTACGTGATTTTAGAATATGAGGGACCCAAACCAACAGTTTTAAGTTTAGGGAGTAAAATCAAATTCGGGTCAAACTTGAGGAACTAAAAACATATTTAACCCTTTAAAAAATTACCTAAACAAAATTTGATGTGAACAAAGTCCATTTTTAACACCCAAACGACTAAATTCAATTATTTTTGGTACCAATGTTGGACCTTTTTTAGTAGGAAGTGCTCCGAAAATATATTTAAATGAAAGTAACAAATATTTTCGGTACAGTTGATTCTAGATTGGCTGAAACCTTAATTGTTCTCATTCCTAAAAAATGCTTACACAGGGAAAAACAACCAACGATGTACCAAGCATAAATCGATGATTGACAGACTTCTACTCCAAAAACACCCGACTAAACAACAAGGGATCTCATTCCTTAAGTGTCAATCAGATAAGTAGACCTAGGACCGAAAGGAATTGACCATGATTGCAACCTACTAAGTACCTCTATCCATCCAAGTTTCCAATGTCACTCGCTCTCTTTACATACTTGGGTTTACTCCCTAGCTTAACCAAAACGGATCAAGAGGTCCTAACTGAGGAATAGTGCCCAACCATAATTCAAACATGAATAACAAGGTTGTAAGTAAAAAGGGTCGAAAGAATAAGGAAGCTCTAAGGTAGAACAAGATGGGTATTAGATCGTGATCCTTAAACTTAAATCTCCCTTATTGGTTCATTGTATCTCGACTCTTACCATGTTCCTAATAACATTAAAAACCATAACCTAAGTTCCTCTAATGTAGCCTTCACCCTCTAATCCTTAAGCAAGCCCCTATGTCTCCTGAGTCATTCACCACTAATCTTAGAACTCCGAGCATAGGTGTTCCTCAATTCCAAACTCAAGCCTCTAACCGATAACAGTGTCTCCACACCACAGGACATTAGTTCCACTATCCTCTCTTGAGTTCTACCTGCCCTCCACAATCCAACCAAGCATGCAACCTCAAATCTGTGAAATTCTAAACTCTAAGATCGTTCAACCCATACCCTAGAAGTTTACCCTTAACTCTCTACTTACTAGACCTTCCAAGCAACACAACTAGACATACCTGTCATGCAATCATTTAAACAAACAAACAATATCATAACCAATCAATCATACCACAACCAAGTACACAGGACATACAATTATTCAAGCAAGCAAGCATCATATTCAGTCAGACAAATCAAACACTATCTATCTCAAGGAAATCACATCACCAAGGTGCAACTACCCACAACCAACACTCTCCTCCCCGACTAGGGGGCCTACTCCTTATGTTCCCTCTAAACCTCTCTCTTGTTTTCACCTTCCAAAACCAATTACGCACTCTCTCTCCAAAAACTTCTACTTTACCTTTCCTTTTAAGGGTGCCTCATGTCCACTAAGAACTAAATGTGACATTCTATAAGATTTCTAAGGTGAAAGTCCTACTCTTGGAAATGGGCCTATGTCACTCTCCCTCTATCTACCAAGTGGGTGGCTTTAACCTTGTTAGAGAAGTGTCCCAATTCCCTAACCAAGGCATCCTACTCATGTCACTAACCATAATCCCGTGTACAATGCACCAAGTAGAGGGGTGATCAGTCCCTATACTGAGTACGGGGTACGGTGGGATTATAGCGAGTTACGGGTAACTAACTTAACCACAGTCCAATTGGATTGAACTGCTCTGATATACCATAATGTAACGTCCTAATTTCTTAATTCAAGAATAATGCCCGTTGGAGACACTATTCTCAAATTTCTGAAATTAATTCGTGCCATTGCCGATATCTTTACATATAAATCACATAATTGCTTAGGTAATCCAACGTTTGTTTAAGCTACCACAAAATTCATATATCATTGCTTTCAATACAAAACCTTAATTAAAACCTAGGGGACGAACCTTCCCCTAGGGGTGTTACGGTTCATAAAACTCCTACCGGAAATCCGGCAGAGTTTCCCCTAAAAACTGGATATTTCCCAATTTCTATCTTAGCCTGAAATCCAGAAAAACCACCAATACAGTCTACAATAAACACAATACAACTTTAACTACAAGTGAGCCTCCATGGCCAATCTAAAGTCTCTATATCAATACATCATAAAACTATTAATTACATTTAATTAACAACTAAGAATTTCTCTTGACCACTTGGAATGGGTGAATCCACTCCAAGAGCTTCACTTCCCTCCCGAACATATAGATGGAACGTCCTGCATACTAAAATATATCTCGTAACGTGGGGTGAGACTATGGTCCCAGTGAGCAAAGCATGCAGCAGGCAGTGTAGGGAATACAAGCAGATGCAATGCACAAATAATCACATAGACCATAAATCATGAACTTTGATTACGTGGAAATTCTTAATCACATACTTGCTTTGAAATACATAATAACTCTGAAATACATAATGGCTCTGAATACTTAGTGACTCTGATAATATGCATGAACTGCATTTCCCGGCAGTACGGGGTCTTATCACTAATTTTGGGCTAGACCTGAGCTCAGACTACAAGGAATGTCTTCCTCGGGGACGTATCCCGCCATTATTTTGGGACCGAAGTCCAAGTTTTAATGCATGAGTAACTGGGCCAAAGCCAAAACTCTGGGCCGAAGCCAAATCTCTGGGCCTGATGGGTTTCTGGCAAGCGAACCAAAAATCCGGTAGTATAATAGTAAGAAAGATATCGTATCCACAGGGAACGGTCAATTCACGTATACGCGTGATCTAATTATCAAGGGAAATAACGGTTTTGAGAGTATTGTTGCGGAAATTGTCAATAGCAAATTAATAATCAATTGAATTAGAAAGGAAGAGTTAGAGACACTTTACTTGGATTAGGATTGAACTTCATATCATCACACCCTTTGTGCATGTAAAAACTATCTATTATTTTAGGTTTACTCTATAATACTGTAGACAAACTATATTGCTAAGACCCCGAGTTACCAGCGGCCTCACACACTCAAAGATAATCCATGCGGGCTCTCCCAAGCGACAGACTTACCCTCGGCTTATTTTATTTTCTTTATTCCGTTTGTAAAAGAACTAATTGATAAACGAGGCCTAATCCTGTAGACGTACCTTCATTAGAGTACTCACACTACCCATCACTCATCAGGATACATCCATGTGTCGGTTCTGTATTGACAATCAACTAATTCTTTGCTATCGATACTAAGGCCTAATCCTGTAAACGCCCTTCGCTAGAGTACTGTCACTACCCATCGCTCATTAGTAACGCTCATGCGTCGGTCACAGAGTACCGAGTCCTCTTATTCAATCAGAGTTTGGGTTTCTTCAGATTCCGCTCCCCCATCCTCAATCCTAGTCGAAACTAGCCTATAACTCCGGCGCAAGCGTGGAAGTTAGGAATTAAGCACAGAATAAGATTACCAATATTATAGACAGAGAGCTCAAAAATAATAAAATAGAGTTTACATACACTTGGGGATAGAATCAATTACATTCAATCCTAATGGAGAGTTAACTACACAGGGCAGCCATACAAACCACCGAAGATGCTGTCACAATCTTCAATCCTTGTGAAGCGCTCCTCCTCTCCTACTCTAAAATTAGCTTTGGTGCATTATCACTAAAATAAGACTGAATTACAATGATCGTGCACACCTTGATCTGGTGCAATGAGGTCCTATTTATAGGCTAAGGAAAGACAAAGGAAATTGGGGAGAAATCTATCTAAAAATGGCAACAGGGCAAGAATCAGCGTGACTTGCGCTTCAAGCTGCGCTACAGCGCAAGCTCCAGAGAGTTGTGCTTCACCCTGTGCTACAGCGCAGGTTGAAGCGCAGAATGTGTCCTGCAGCTTCAATCTTTCTCTTTTTAACTTGATCTCTCCCCGAGACTGGTTTTGGTTGATTTGTCTTTCCTTGTTTCCCTTTTCTTGATGAAATCTTTGCATTTATTGAGCATCTTTGATTTATTTGGGAATGTTGTCTTCAGAATCCTTGTTTGATTGGCAGTGATCTCCTCATTGATTGCCTCAAATCTTCTTCAAATCTTTCTTAAATGTCTTCAATTAAACTCAAATCTTGCAGATATCTCCCTCATTTAATGCTATCTTTCCTTCAAATCAAATCTTTGCAATATCCTGCAAAAATCAGCAATATTTCTATCAAAATAGCATCAAATTCAAATCCAAGATTAATAAATACAATTTATCTAATATTTAATAAAAAGGAATTAAACTGGGGCAAAAATACCATTTTATCCTTGATATGAACTAAAAAGTGTTCTAATTTATCATATAATTTTCACTTATCATAACTCTACAGTCAAGCTTGGCTTAATACTTAGTTTTTCCCTTCTCGGTTCCCTCAAAACTCATAACTCTTAATTTGTTCCCTAACTCTCATCTTACTTCTACCTTCCTCTATATTCTTCTTAGGTCCAATTTTCGGGATGTTACAGAAAGCTTTTTTGGAGCTAAGGTTATCTAATGTTATTTTCTACTCTGACTCTTTGACCACGGTGAAGCTTGTCCAGCAAGGTGTTTCTCAATTATATAAGCTAATTTAGTGACTGAGATTCGTCACCTTCTTCTTCTAAAGTGGAGCCCTTCTGTGCATCATGTTTTTCGAGAGGGAAATAAATGTGCAGATTTTTTTGGCTAAGTTGGGTGTTCAAACTAGTGATGATTGTATGAAGATTTGGCATGAACCTCCTCTGGGGCTTGCTACCTTTCTAAATGACACTAGTGCAAAAATAGGATGGAAATATGCCAAATGACGACGGTTCAAATGCACCCGTTGCCGTATGTGACGAGGTGAAATTTTTGCAAATCTGACAAACTTTACAATGACGGGTGATTTTTAAACGTCGTAAAATTAACAAACCACGACACTTATGAAACTATCGTTAAAAGTCTGACAAACGACGACAGGTGGAGGAAGACCTTCGTGAAAAGTTTTCTGCCTCCAAAAGACCACGGGTCCCACTTGACCGTCGTGAAACGTGCCTCGAAAAGACGATGGGTCTCACTTGACCATCGTTAAAAGTGGTCTTTAGGAGGCTGGGGATGCGCGAAACAACAACGGGTCTTTTTGTGACCGTCGTTAAAAGCTGATGAAGCAAAAGACGACGGTTCCCCTACTGAACTGTTGTCGTTTAGTTAATAAAACCTGAATCCTGATACGCAGAACCAGCAGTTATAACCCGCGGTACCTATCTTCTCCCTCATCCTCTTTCTATCTCTTCTCCCTCGTCAAACCTCCGTTCCTTGCAGATTCGTTCACGAAGCTCCGTTCGCCGGTGTGAATAACCTCCGCCCCCTACACACCGTTCGCGGCCGCTGGCTATTTGTGCACCTCACTAGAGGAGAAGTTCGAAGTTGCAGAAGCTTGCCAAAGAAAAAAAAAATTTGTTGGTACGATCATCTCTGTTCCCTTTCTTCCTTTTTTTATTTTATCTATTTTTATTTTGTTTGTTTTTAAATAACAAATAGTTATTTGTGTTGATTTGAATAGTTAGTCGGGCCAATTTAGATTAAAGATAATGTGCACTAACAGTATGTGAGCTTCATATTTAGTCCCAAATGATGATAATAATATAAGTGTGTTTATTTCTTGGTTTAGTGTGATTAATTATCTTGAGTGATATTGAATGTTCTTGTTTAATTTGTGATGTTTATTTTAATAGCTATGATTACGGATTATTGTGATTAGGATTATTTTAATAGCTATGATTTAGAATTGTGACTAGTTAATTGTATTTCTTGTAAATATTCAATTTAATTATATGTTTTGCCTTTATTTATTTTATTATATGTTTTGTATTTGTTGTTGGTTTTTAATACTCAAGTTTGATGCATTGAGTGAACCTTAGTTTCCCGTTTGAGATTTAATATAGAGATTAAAGTACTACCTCCAATTTGAAATGTTCTTGTGATATGTTTTTTACAATAACAAAAGAAAGGAGTACTGATAGTCAATGTATTGAATCTTGAATTGTCCGGTTGGACAGTTCGAGAAGATTAATCACTTTATTATAGTTCATTAATACGTATATTTTAATCATCACTTCATACATTTCATGAAATTTCGGTTGATTGCATTTGTGTTGTTCTTCGGGTGCATATTTTATTGTGGTTCATCATTTTCATTTCGTGCCACCTGAAGACCAATGCGAAATCCTGCCAAAATTTTGTAAAATCTAAGAAATGATAATTTAATTTACACAATAATGAACTATGGAAAAGTGAATCTTCCTGGATGGGATATCGCCACACCTTTGGATAAAAAAGTGAGATATACATGCATAATGTTGAAAAACTGAAGTGTCCATCACGAACGTACAGAAAGTATATGGATCAAAGTTGGATTAGTGCACGACGCATTACTGATGAGTATGAGAGAGGAGTGGAAGAATTTCTACAATTTACGCGACATAATGTTGCTAGTAGTGCTGATGGAGGAAGGTTTAGGTGTCCATGCATAAATTATTTGAATGGAAGAAGACTGAAAGAGGTTTAGGTGTCCATGATTATGTTTGTGTTACTACACTGAGAGTGTAGTTTGTTTATTTTTCTTTCCTTTTTGTTCGGTCTTTTAATTTTTCTTCTAGCTTGTTCAACTAAAAAAAAAGTAACAACTATTTTCATTAATTAGAAATACATTTGGTACATCCAAACTATATATACAAGAAATGACCACTGAGCACGTAAATTAGTTGGTAAGGGGTTATTCTAATTTAACAAGTGGTTTCGAGTTCGAGTCATGTGTATGCATTGTGTTAAATACTCTGATGGATAGTTTTAGCCTATGTTTGGTAGTAGTGTAGAAATAGTGAAGAGAGAAATAGAGAAGAGAGAAATAGGGAAGAGAGAAATATGGTTGAGATAGAGATGATATATAGGTTGTTTGGTATGAGAGAAATAAGTTAAAAAATAGAAGAGAAATATAAATTTGAATTGTTTGGTTTGATTAAAGAGATGAAAAAGAAATGATATATATTATTAATTTAATTAGTAAGATATACAAAGATGTGAGCAACAGTATTTCTCAGCTACTTCTTTGCAAGTTTGTGAAGAAATCTAAACATATGAGACCCACTTTTTTTTTTATATTCTCCCCATTTCTTTGTTGTTCCAAACGGGAGAGGTTGCTCCACTTCTCCGCTATCTCCCTGCTCCCTCCCTATTCATTGGTACTTCACCCCAACCAAACCAGCGTTACTGCCCATAAAAATCCCAACTCAAACAGATTGTCTCTCATATAGAATACATGTGTTATTACATGGAAAAAAAAAAAAACTATAGAAGAAACGAGCAGGTCAAGCAAACAGCAATTATTGAATATTGACTATTACCAAATCAAGATTCAGAATCGGGATAGCTATGAAAAGATTCGAAATGATTCCTTGTTTCTAATTTCTAAACGGTAGTCATTGCCGACTTACGTCAACAGGTTCATAGGTTTTATCAACCAGGAAAATTCCAAGGAACCCAGTTGTACTGGTAGATAGTATCATAATATATTAATATAACGCAAGTGGATCGATTTATATTCAATTTTATTATAAACATATTTTTAAGATAAGTTTTTTAAATATAAATAAAATCAGTCTAAAGTCATTTTTAAATAAAATTAATTCTATATATTTTTATTTTTAAATTCAAATTTTAAAAATACTCATCCAAAGACAAATGTGCGTGTGTGTATATATATATAAAGTCAAAATATTTTATTATAGATGTGAGACATAAGACCATGACACCTTGTTTGGTAAATTAGAAAATAAAGGGGAGGAAGAAAAATATGGTTGAGAACTTGAGAGAAGAATATTTGTCAATTTAGTATGATAGAAATTAAAGAAAAGATGAATTTAAAGGTGTGGATTCAAAAGAAAAATTCTTCTATTTCTCTTTTATATCAAACAAGATGAGAGAGTCAAATAATATAATTTATTTATTATTTCTCGTCTATTTCTTTCTACTCTATTTTTCATCATCCCATTTCTTTCTACTCCACCAAACACATCCTAATTGTTTATCACTTTACCCTCTCATCTCACGTGTTATAAGTTTCTTTAGTTTATAATTTTAATAAATATGACTTCCAAAAAAGTAAAAACAAATCTGTTTAAACTTAAGAAATACATATATATATATATTTTATTTGATTTTTAAAATATATACCATTATATTTATTAATTAAAATTTTAAAGTAAATATGTTTTTTATTCACTTTAAAATAATTTCACTTTTTGTATAGTAAAATTATGTGTATATAAGTTTGTGTAATTTATTTATTTTGTTTTATAATCATAAACCACATTTATTCATCTAAGGGTGTTTATGGGTCGAGTTGGGTTGAATTTATGAGTATTTTAGACACGACCCGATTAAAGAAGTTAAAATTGGATTGGGTCGATTTTCTTTTGTTTCTGAATTAAAACTTGACTCGAATCAACCCAATTTTGTTCGAGTTGGGTTTATTAGTCGAGTTCACATACAAATTAAAAGAGATGAAAATAAATAGAAAAAGTAGAAAGAAACACAAAAAATAAATGTAGTTGGATTTGATTGGGTCGGGTCCAATTGAAATTTTTTTAGATGTTTTAGTATTTATATCATTTTTATTAATTTTTATGGTCGATTTGGGTTGGATTAGGTTGTTTGGGTTGGAAATGCAAAAATCTAGTACCTATCTGAATTAATCGGGTTCCACTTCAAATTGAACCCTATTTTAATTTGATAACCCAACCCAACCTGCTATTTTTACCTTTGGTTGGGTTAGATTTTTCAGATTAATCGGATCTACCTCTCTTTATATATGTGTGTGTATGTCTATGCCTATTAAGATAAAAAAACACATATTAAAAAATTATAATTAATATTCTTATTCTTATGAAAATTATTGTTAACATTCTGATTATCTATATATATTTATCCATTTTACATTATCTCTCTTCAATAGTGGAGCCAACATTTATTATTATTTAAAAATTAATATATAAAGATATAATTGATAAAGGTATAATTTAGTTTTCTTTAATTTTAAAGTGGACAGATATATAAATGGAAACATAAATTTTCTCAACATATTATTTAGTAAAAGCACAACCCCCGTTCAAAGTTTCTAGTAGTTGCATTAATTATGTTTGGTTGGGGATTATAGCCAAGGAAGGGTATGGAATGGATTTTAAAATGGCTTTTATGTTTGGTTCAGTTTCTTAAGAGTCAAAATCTCTCGTGGTAGTATTTTTGTTTCTCTCCAATAATTGAGAATTTAAAATTTTAGAGGGGAGGAGAGTTAAAATAAATTATTCAAAATTACCTAAATATTTCTCCATCAATATTGATAAAATTGAGTGTTATAAATTAAAAAAATATAAAAAATGATTGTATTTTTTCTCCTTATGAATTAAATAAGTGGTTGATAATTAATTTTCCTTTTCTTCCACTCTTTAAATCAAACAATAATATATACAAGATAAAATACCATATTCTCTCCACTTCTCCTCTGTCACTTTGAACTAAATAGAACCTTAGTTGATCTCATAGAGTATATGCGTGTCAATTTTGTTAATGGAGTGGATTTTGTTTAGTGCATGGACTCGGGTTTATTTTGCACGTTTAGTAAAGTTTAAGTGTTTTCACATATATTTTGTTAAGTTCAAGGAATATTTTGATCCTTATAAAAATTCAAAGGGTAATTAAATTGAACATCATCAATTGAAGTTCAGGAGAATTTTTACTTTTTATCCTAAAAATTACTAAGCATATATATAATATGAATTTAACAATATGATAGTGCTAATAACAACCCTTTTCACTATTATTAAATTATAGATCGATTATCGAATTATTAGAACATTTAACCTGTGATAATTAACTTATATTAATGATGGATCAAGGCTTGTTTGGCAAAATAACTTAATTAAGTGCTTATAACATAAACTCTTATTTGATAATTAAGCACCTAAAGAATAAGCTTTTAAGAAAATGAATGAAAATTGAAGAGGACAAAGTGTACTTAAATTCTTCATAAGCTATTCTCAGGAGCTTATTGAAATAAGCTGAAAACAGCTTATGAGCATGTCATAAGCTCTTTTTATAAGCTTACCCAAATAGTTACATAAGTGTTTATGTCATAAGATAAGTTAAAATAAGCTCTTCCAAATATCACCCAATTTAAAAGTCTTTTTCTAGGGTAAAAATCTAAAGTCTAAACTCATGCAATAATTTACATATTATAAATATTTTGATGATTGATTTTTTTTAAATTACTTGTAATTAGGGGTGTAAGCGGGTCCGACCCAACCCGCGAACCCGATATCCAACCCAACCCGAAAATATTTAACGGTTTGGTTCGGGTATTCGGTTCAGTTCGGACATTTTCTTTCAAGTCCGATCCGGTTCGGTTTGGGTCTCGGGTTTGCTTATATTGAACCCGATAGACCCAATTCGAACCAAACCAGAAAAAAAATGTCCTAATCTCATTTCATTTTCAAGCAAGGAGAGAACAAAAATAGGTGCAACGACATCTGCTCCTCTCAAATTATTTTTCTCTATTTCTTTTTTTTATTTTATTTTTTAATTTAATTTCAAATCATCTTCCACATTTTTTAAAAAAAAGGAAAAAAATGTTCATGACCCGATGACCCAACCCAACCCGAACATATTCGGGTTGGTTCAGATCGGGTTATTCACCCAAAAAATACAAAATCCGAACAAACCCAACCCAACCCACCACCATTTTATCGGTTCGGACTTGATGTCACCCCAAACCCGATCCAACCCAACCCCATTACACCCCTCTTGTAATGACGTAATTACCTTTTTAATTATCCGCATAATAAAAAAAGTTTGGTGGACTTAGGCGTAGGTAACTATATATGAAAAAGTGAATATATATAAAATTGTGTCATGTGATGATATTTACATTTTAGTCATGTTTCATTGTCTTGCATGTATGACCACACTTATTTTCAAGTGCCATGTTGTCAATATCCTAGTGTCACATCAGAGTGATAACATGTTTTGGTAATGGACCTAACATCAAGGACGGCCTTTGCGTGGGAGCAAAGAGTACCTTCTCTTAAGCTGTCTCTCCGTAATGAACCATCTTAACTAGAGTCGGTCTAAAATGGTTGTCTTGTAAATATCTAGGACTTAAATTTTTATTTTAAATATTTGAATAATTTTTGGATTTTTTTAACTTAGTCTAATAAAGTCATCCACTGTTAAAAAATCTTACAGAAATTTATAAAAGCCTGCAAAAATCATAACAATATAGAACTCGAAGATTTTTATTTTAAAAATTTGAATAACCTCAATTTTTTAAGCTCGATTCACAAAAATTATCATCCATATCAGGTTGGACGAGATCGAGTGGCTCAAACTAACAAATCTAACGTCAATAATGTTTTCTCGGTATATATAAATTTAAGAAATCAAGTTCACGTACCACACAAACACACATAGAGAGAGAGACATGGAACATTTTATGTGAGAACATTTATTAATTTGAGCAATAAGAACAATTAATATTAACCATTAGAATTAATAAAGAGCCCATATTAAATTTTGAAAAATACATTTCTAATCTCTACAAAATTAATAAATTTTATTTTTAATCCCTATAATATTTTTTAATAAAGCGTCCTCCTTATAAAATTGGGCTTTTTGACCATTTTGGGGGAAAAAAAATAAAAATTTATTAAAATAATGTCTTTCCTAAACTATTTACCCGGATGGTGTGTGTTAGGCCACGTGTACACAAAGAAGCGCAAAGGCGGTATGCGGTTCAGGAGGCACAAAGTCACTTTGCGACTTGCCCATGGAAAGCGCAAAGGGAGATTGCGCATCTCACTTAAAATGCGCAAGCCCAGCACGCGCATACTGTTCTAAAAATAATAATTTTTAGTCCTCGTTGAGTCCTCCAAACCCCAATAAAATGAAGCTGTGTAAGATTAGGGAAACAAGTATTAATCCTGCTCAGGCCCTCATCATCCAATCTTACAAACTCAAGGGTCAAATTGGTGAGCGTTGGCATCGAACACAAACCATCTACAGATAACCAAGCGTTCTTAATCACCAATTGCACCATACTATGGCCTGAGCAGGTTGCACCAAGCGTTCTTAACCAAGCGTTCTTCATGAAATCGAACACAAGCAATTAAAAGATAAAAATACAATAAAATAAGAGTAAACTAACAAATCAGTCCCTGACTCTGTGGGGATTATGCAGTTTCGTCCCTGACTTTTCTAAAATAGCACTTTAGTCCCTAACTTTGTTAAAACATGCATAAAGTGCATGTTTTTCAATAAAGTGAAGGACTAAAGTGCATGTTTTTTAATAAAATAAGGACTAAAGTGCATGTTTTTTAATAAAATGTGGACTAAAGTACTATTTTAGAAAAGTTAGGGACGAAACTGCATGATCCACACAGAGTCAGGGACTGATTTGTTAGTTTAATCATAAAATAATAAGTTCCATGTTAAAATTATTTTAATATTAATTTTTGATTGGTTGTGGTTAATAAATACGAATTATTGGGGAAATTAGATGATAAATAAAGGGAAAAGGGGAATTGAGAAGCTAACAAGTTGTAGAGATCAAGGACAAGGCTTCGGATCGTCGTCAACAAGATTGAACCGAGAAATCAGAGACAGACAAGGATTTGAGAGCGTGGGAAATGGAGGGAAGCCATTCTTTCATGAAACACACCAGGCTCCGGTGAGCGAGACTTGAGATAATGATACATGGAACACACCAGGCTCATCGAACACACATCGTAGGAAGCCGCATACTGGGTTTGCGCATATTAAGTGAGATGCGCAATCTCCCTTTGCGCTTTCCATGGGCAAGTCGCAAAGCGACTTTGCGCCTCCTAAACCACATACTACTTTTGCGCTTCTTTGTGTACACGTGACCTAACACACACCATCCGGGATAAATAATTTGGGAAAGACATTATTTTAATAAATTTTTTATTTTTTTTTTTGCCCAAAATGGTCAAAAAGCCAATAAAATTGTTAGGTACCTTCATCTTCAATCCTTTGTGAGGCCCTCTTTATCCCTCATATGCGTGCTGTGTTCTCATATCCACTTACTACCTTACCTCAATTTCTCCCTCATTTTTATTTGCCTCGCACCCATTTTAAATCCAATGGTTCACCACGTGTCCACGTCAATAGCCACAACTTTCTTTCTCTCTCTATTTATTTTGTTTGGGTTTTGGCCCCTATCAACCATGGCACCCTTGTCTTTCTGTGCATGATATTGGTTCAGGGCTTCTAGCAATTTTAGGGAAAACAAAGATTGTAGTTGAATCTCAAATATGTTTTAGTTTGGTTTGCATTTTTTTAACATTTTTTGGCTGTGAAACTAGTAAATACCCATTAATTATTTAATTTGAATTTTTATTTGACTCGTGTACTAGCTATTGTTAATTATGAAGTCGTAAGGCAACATTCATCATATTTTATTGGTAACTTATAATTTGTCAATATCAAATGTTGCGAGTTACATTTGACATCAAAAGCCCATTATCTAATCAATATTTATACTGTGATTTATCCATCGTGATAATTTGCCATTCACACGGCACCTCCACTCGCAACCAATGCCACATTTTTTTGTTCACCATCGTGGCAATTTTTTATTGAGTCAATATTATATTGACAATATTATATGTAAAAATGCATGAGGTCGGGATATTGTTAAGTGTGAATTAGTACGAATAAACTAGCAAATTGGTCTCTGACTTTTTTAAGATCATGCAGTTTAGTTTTTAAGAAATAGAAAAATCCAATATAGTCCCTGACTTCTTATTTTTTCTTTCACTATAGTCCAATTGTGTGTTCACGTTAACTTTTTTACCAAAAAAAAAAGTAGCAAATTGGTCTCTGACTTTTTTAAGATCATACAGTTTAGTTCCTAAGAAATAGAAAATTCCAATATAGTCTCTGACTTCTTGTTTTCTCTTTCACTATAGTCCAATTGTGTGTTTACGTTAACTTTTTTACCAAAAAAAACTAGCAAATTGGTCTCTGACTTTTTTAAGATCATGCAGTTTAGTTCCTAAGAAATAGAAAAATCCAATATAGTCCCTGACTTCTTGTTTTTTTTTCACTATAGTCCAATTGTGTGTTCACGTTAACTTTTTTATAACATGTCATGTTTAGTGACACTCTGTCTCACTGTTTGTCACAATAGTGTCCACTATGACACAAAAATGATGTGGTTTTGTCAAATTTATAGCTTAAAAAGGCTTCAACTCCAACCGTTGTGTGCTTTCCTATTTTCTCTTTTTCTCTCTTCTCCCCCTTTTTCATTGAAGGTCTCAACTCCAATGACGTTATTTTTGTGCCCCATGGCAAATAGTGTGACACAATGTCACGAAACGTTATACATCATAAAAAAATTAACGGGTCGGGAACACATAGTTGGACTATAGTGAAAGAAAAAACAAGAAGTCATAGACTATATTGAGATTTTTTATTTCTTAAGGACTAAACTACAGTTTATCACCCTAAAAAAAATCAAGGACCAATTTATCAGTTCATTCGAATTAATATTTATGTACTTGTATTCATTCATTCATTCAACACTCCTTGTAACTCTCGATCCCTACGGATCCTATATCTCAAGTTCTCAACGGTACATATATTTCCCCACTGATTGACAAATTCCTTCAGCAACGCAATAATGACGTCATTGGTCTATTTGCATCTCTCCTCTATAGTCTATAGCCGGAACAAATTAGTCTTGAAATCCATAAGCTATGCCACCAAATTCCACCAGCAATAATTCCTCCGTGGTCATGAGCAGATCACTCAGGTGGAGTCCCCTGGCCTCCAATT
This sequence comes from Sesbania bispinosa, assembly GCA_026901365.1. Classification (NCBI taxonomy): domain Eukaryota; kingdom Viridiplantae; phylum Streptophyta; class Magnoliopsida; order Fabales; family Fabaceae; genus Sesbania; species Sesbania bispinosa. Next base: position 652,533 of record QLOH01000177.1, read on the forward strand.
CCTCAAGTGGCTCTGCATATTGCGCAGATTCCACCTCCTTTAATGCAAATCTTATTTTTTACGTAAAGAAAAAAGAATTAATTTGAAAATATATAGATTATGATTAACGAAGATATTAGCACCATATATTGTTGGTTAAAAAAATGGCTACCTCTTAATTAAGTGTAAATATATTATAATTTTGAAAATATTAATCTTAGGCGCGCGCCTTAGCACCCTAAAACTATAGAAAATAAAATTTTTATTAAAATTTATTTTGGAGATGAAATTATAGAGAAAAAAAAAATATGTGATTTTCTTTATTTGACAATGGGCAGCCCCTACTTCTATATATCCCCTAGTAAATAGAGAATTCAAAGTCATCTAATTCTTTTAGAAACAAGTGAGTTTGGTTATTTTAATTAAGAATAATGTGAAACTTGATTAAAAAATTTAGAATTATTGATATTAGTGGGACATTATCTCACAAATAAATCACTCACGCAGCAGAGAAAAATTAAAATGAGAAAAGAGAAGAGGATTTTTAACTTGCAATTCTAATTTGAATTGAATTATACATACGGTGCATCAAACCAAGCCTTTTATAGGCAAATGAAATACAATAAAGTATTAGATGCCTAACAAAAAAAAACTAGCAAGACATGTTCTTATCCAAGAGAAAAATTACAAAGTTAAACTATTCAAATAACATGCAAGCTATACTATTCATAACATGCTTTCAACTACCAAATCAATTCAAGATTTGCAACAAAACTTTTCGCATTGTGGCTAATTTGTTCACATTGCATGCCTTGACTTGATTTAATAATTATGCTGATATTGCCTTCCTTAGATCAAATATGTATCATTCCGAGCATTTTCTTCAACTTGTAAAATAACTCAGCTTTTAGTGGCTTTGTAAAAATATTTGCAACTTATTCTTCACTTGGACAATACTTGATCACCACTTCTTTCTCAGCTACCAACTCTCGGATCTTGTGAAATCGAATATCTATATGCTTGGACCGTCCATGAGAAATTGGATTTTTGCATAGTGCAAATTAATGGCAGACTTATTATCACAAAATATCTTTGTGGGAGTATCCTGTTTCTGATGCATCACTTCTAGAATTTGTCTCAGCTATACTGCCTGTATAGCACAACTGGCTGCAGCTATATATTCTGCTTTGACTGTTGAGAGTGCAACAACTGATTGTTTCTTTGATGACCAAGATATTGCGCCAGTGCCCAAATGATATGCGTACCCTGACGTATTTTTTCTAGTTTCTATATCTCCTGCCCAATCACTATCTGTATATCCAACAAGTTTCACAATAGAATTATTGGCATAAAAAATTCCATCGGTCAAAGTACCTTTGATGTATCTCAAAATTCTTTTGGCTCCTTGCAAATGACAAACACATGGCTCTTCCATAAATCTGTTGAGCAACCCAACTCCAAAAACAATGTCTGGCCTAGTTGCAATCAAATATCTCAGACTTCCTATCAAGTTCTTGTAATAAGTTGGATCTATCTTCTTGCCATCAGCTTCTCTTGTTAACTTCAACTTTTCTTCAACAAGAGTGGAAATCGGCTTTGAATTCTCCATCCTGAATTTCTTCAAAATATCACCGGCATATTTCTTCTCAGATATGAAAATTCCATCATTCTACTGATAGACCTCAATGCCGAGAAAATACATTAGGCCTAAATCTGTCATTTCAAAACATTTAATCATAGCCTCCCTCAATTCTGCAATCATCTTCAGATTATTGCCAGTAAAGATGAGATCATCAACATAAAGGAACACAATAAGAATATCATATGGATCAACAACTTTAATATATAAAGTGTGCTCAAATGGGCATCTCTGAAATTCAAGTTGCACAAAATAAGAATCGATCTTTTTGTACCACACTCTGGGTGCTTGCTCAAGTCATACAATGCTTTCTTCAATTTGTAGACCTTATCTTCTTTCCCTTCAATCATATATCCTGGGGTTGTTCAACATACACCTCTTCTTCCAAGGTACCATTTAGAAAGGCAGGTTTAACATCCATTTGATATATTTTCCAATTATTTTGAGCTGAGATAGATATAATCATACGAATCGTATCTAATCTCGCAACAGGAGCAAATACCTCAAAATAATCAATTGTATCCTTTTGCCACTAACCTTGCTTTAAAACGATCAATTTCTCCATTGGATTTGTACTTTATTTTGTACACCCATTTCACTCCAATTGGCTTCTTATCTACTGACAAATTTGTCAACTCCCATGTTTCATTCTTCTCAATTGCATGGATCTCAGCATCCGACGCTTTTCTCCAATTCTGATTATTTGCAGCTTCTTCAAAAGTTACTGGATCAGAATCTGCAAATAAAGCAAAGTTGATAATTTCTTCATAAGATGGGTCATTATTAGTACCCACAACATAATCCTCCAATCCGGTTGGTAGTCTTCGTTGCCTCTGTGGTCTACTTGATGTTTCTGGCTCATCGAGTGCTGGATCTTGATGTTCATTATCTTCTTCACAACCATCTGGAATTACCACCGGCTGCTTTTGGACTTTTGGACACCAGTCCCACGTTCCTCCTTCGTCAACCATCACATCTCGACTAATAATCACCTTCTTTGTCTCTGGATTGTAGAGTCTGTATGTCTTTGAATTTGTGCAGTAGCCAATGAACACACATTTTTCTCTTTCATCATCGAGCTTCTTCCTTAGCTAATCTGGTACATGGGCATATGTTATACACCTAAAAACTTTGAGGTGCCGAATAGAGGGCCTCCTTCTGCTCCATGCTTCTTTTGGTGTTTTGTCACGAATGCTCTTTGTTGAACACCTGTTCAAGATATACACAACAGTAGCAACAACTTTTGCCCAGAATTATCTAGGCACTTGTTTTGCCTTCAACATGCACCTCACCATATCCATGATTGTCCCGTTCTTCCTTTCAGCAACTCCATTCTGTTGGGGAGTGTATCTGGTTGTCAGTTGATGGTGAATTTCATGTTGCTCAAAAAAATATGCACAAACGAGGTATTCTTGGCCTCTGTCTGATCTCAATGCTTTAATCTTACAGCCATTTTGTTTCTCCATGCATGCCTTAAATGACTTAAAGGCATCACAAGCTTCTAATTTTTTCTTAAAAAAACACCCAAGTCTTTCTGCTGAAATCATCAATAAAGGTAATACAATACTTACTACCACCATGTGTTGGGATTTAAACTGTGCATAAGTCTGAGTGAACAATCTCTAGTGGCTTCCTTGCTCTCCATGACTTTCCTGTAGGAAATGATTCTCTGTGCTTCTTTCCCAATTGACAAGTTTCACATACACTATTGGGGATATTTACAACAGGAAAACCAGAAACATATTCTTTCTTTGACAGATAATTTAATCCAGAGATATGAAAATGACCGAAGCGCATATGCCACAACTAATCACTATTTGGTATTATAGAAACCAAATTAACAAGGAAATCTTTCATATTGAAACTTCAAAGGGAATAGGCGATTAGAAGTCATTTTTACCTTGGCAATAAATCTCTCATTCTTGTCAATCAATGTGCAGTACCCATGTTGTATCTGCATGTTGTAGCCTTTCTCTGATAGTTGTCTCATACTCAATAGATTATGATGAAGTTCATGAGCATAGAAAACATCAGAGATGAAGTTTTGGGATCCATCCTTCAATTTGATAGCGACTTGGCCTTTTCCCAGAATTGAAATATTAGTGTTGTTGCCAAATTTTACAGTAGAACTCACTGTTTCATCTAGAGAAGAAAATAACTCCTTTTTCCTGCACATTTGGTTACTACACCCAGTATCTAAATACCAGATGTTTTCACCTTCTGAAAAATTACTGCTTACCAAAAATAAACTTTGTGGGTTAGAATTCTCACCAACATCCTGATATTGGTTTTCTGTTATGTTTGCATGTTGTCTGTATCTGCAATCTGCAACTTTGTGTCCAAACTTCCCACAATGATAACAATTATAATTTGCTCTTTCTTGGTAATTGTTACCTCTTCCTCTTCCATGGTTGGCGTATCCAAAGTTGTTTCCTCCTCTTCCTTGGTTGAAGTTGCCACGTCCTCTTCCTTTAAAATTTTCGCGACCTTTGCCTTTGTAATTTCCTCTTCCTCCATTATTGAAATTGTCACGACTTCTACCATTTATGGTCTGACTGGATTCAGCAACGTTGTTGAGATTCACTTGACTTTTCAAAGCTTCTTCATTTACTTTTTATGTCTTCTCCAGGATTCTGCTCACCTGGCTTTCAATGCTTCCTTACAACTCTGCTACCATCATGATATCTGTGTCGTGGGACTCTATTATTGTAGTCACCACATGGCCAAACTTCATTGGCATGGTACATAAAATTTTCTCCACCACTTTACTGTCAAAGATATCTTCTCCATACACCCTCATCTTATTTACGAGATCAGTAACACGTGAAAAATAATGTTCAATTGTTTCTGAACTGGACATTTCATACCTCTCATATTCTCTACGCATGGATTGTAAGTTGGATTTTTGGTCTTTATCCGCTCCTTTATATGACAGCTTCAAGATGTACCACGCTTCTTTAGCAGTTTTGACATTTGTAATTTAACCAAAAACTGAGTAATCTACTCCTTGATGGATTTGGGTTAGAGCCAGTTGGTCCTTCCATTGAGTAACATCATCGGCTCCTTCTTGCACACCCAGTTCAACATAACTCCAAATATTATGAGCTTTCAAATGGGTAGCAATTAATAGTGCCCAATAATTATAATATAGTTTCCCATCCAATTTGGGACTTGACCAAACAATATTGTAGTTTGTCATTTCTCTCACACACACTGACTCAAAAAAAATATGAAAGTGAGAACATTCTTGTTCCCCACACACTCTTAATTTTTTTTAATACTCACGCTACCAAGCTCTCAACCTCTAATACCAATTTGATATCAGTGGGACATTATTTCACAAATAAATCACTCACACAACAGAGAAAAAATGAGAAAAGAGAAGAGGATTTTTAACTTACAATTCTAATTTGAATTGAACTATACATACGGTGCAACAAACCAAGCCTTTTATAGGCAAATGAAATACAATAAAGTATTAGATTCCTAACAAAACAAAAAACTAGCAAGACATGTTCTAATCCAAGAGAAAAAATTACAAAGCTAAACTATTCAAATAACATGCAAGCTATACTATTCATTAACATGCTTTCAACTGCCAAATCAATTCAAGATTTGCAACAAAACTTTTGGCATTGTGGCTGATTTGTTCACATTGCATGCCTTGGCTTGATTTATTAATTATGTTGACAATTACTATGTAGTCACAACTTAGGTATCCTTAAAAATGAAGAGATATTCAATATCCTTGCCATCTTGTATATCAATATACCAACAAGCTTCTTGTCAGCTAATCAACTTTAGATAAATCTGAGATGTCTTTTAGTGGAAACGTGCAAGAAGAGCAGAAATCTCTCATCCAAAAGTGGATGTAAATTAAGACGGTATCATGAAAATTACTTAGGACTCCTTACTTTTGTGAGTAGGTCGAAAACCAAGTTTTCCACAATATATTTAAGACATGGTGTGGAAAAATAACAAAGGGTAAAGAAAATTTATTATCTAGTGTTTGGAAGAGAGATCCTTATCAAAGCAGTAGCCCAGGCCATTCCATGCTATATTATATGGGATGCTTCTTAATTCCTAAGGATGATTAATAGATTAATACCTTGGAGCCAAAGCTACATTACTCAAGTTCCTACGTTGTGCTATAGTGTTTGGCATTCTAGGAATAGAAAAGTTTTTTAGGATAAAGACATACATATGGATTATTTGTTTTGTGGTGCAATTAATTCTGTTTCGAAATCACGCTTTGCAAAATCATCATGTGGTGGATCCAATTTTGGAGAATCAACAAAAATTTCACTACAAGAAATTCGCACACTAGCGGCGGCTGAAATTCATCGCTAAGAGAGAAAATTGTCGCTACCAGCTAATTAATTAGTGACGGCTTAGCGATGGCCACACGGACGTCGCTAATATGCCCGTCGTTAATACAGTAGCGACGACGATAATAGTCGTCGCTACATAGCGTTTGCTGACCCGACGCTAAAGTCGTCGCTATGCTGAAGTCCGTCACAAAGTCAAATGATCAAAGGGTCGTCACTAAGCCGTCACTACATGGCAACGACCTTGACAGTCGCTAATAATTGAATTTTTTTTCATTTTCTTAAACTAGTGATGGCCATGGTCGTCGTTATTTATTTAAATATCTTTTTTATTTTTAAATTAAATTTACATTTTATATTTAATTTTATTTTAATTTACGGTTTAATTATTATAGAAATTTAAATCTTTTATTCATTTTAAAAAATTTATATCATATCTTTTAACGATCTAAAATATAAGATAAATAATAAATAATAAATAAAAACAACCATATAGAAAATAAAAATTATATAAACAGTACATATAAAATTTGTACACACCGTAAAGTCAATAAAAAGAAAAAAAATCATGGCTGATGGCAATGACACTGCTTTGAGGGGTTGGTCATCCAGGTTGTCTTCGTAGTGCGAGTACGCGCGCGCCTGACTAACACTGGTAGAAGCCCCTGCGCTGCGGCCATCCAACATTGTCTACAGCTTTTGTCGAAATCGTACGAAGTCCTCCTCCAAGCGTGCATACATTGATTGACATTGATCCGCCCTCTCGTTAGCTTAGCTAGCCTGCAGCTTTGCTTCGATGACCTCCTGCCTTAGTGCCTTATCAGACGAATGTCGAGACCCATCACTACCGCTAGTATGGGCCCGAGACTCCTGAGTGAAGCTGGTCACACCAGGTCAAATGTTGCTTGACAAGTCTCCAGTGCCATAACAGCAGCCTCGAGTCTTGCCACCAACAACATCCTTCCATATCTGTAACTTGGTGGACCCATCAATGATGGAGTTGTCCCCCATCTATGACTCCATGTCGGCTTAGCGACGGTTGATGGTCGACACTACCATTTCGCATCTAATTTCATGTTTTCTTGTAGTAGTTTCTAACACTCCTCAATGTTTGGTTAGCATTTATCCATGAAGAAAGGTGGGTAGCAAGTGTGATAATTATTAGAAATGAAAGGGGGAAGTGTGTGCAGCAAAGAGTATGCAGATTGAAGGGCCAAATGATTCAATCATATATGGTTGAGTCTATAGGAGTTAGAGAAGCTATCAAATTTGCACAAACTCAAGGTAGTAGAAAAATTGTGGTTGAGTCAGACAGTCTTGAACTGGGGAATTTACTCAACAACAATGTGCCACTCCTATTATCTTTAGGTCTCGTTCTTTTAGATATTTTACAACTTGGTGGAAATTTTTCTGGTTTTTAAATTTCCTTTGTGCGTAGATCTGGGAATTTTGTAGCTCATAATTTGGCAAAATTGGCTTTAAATTACCCACTCAATATTTAGGTCTAGGAGGTTTCTTGTAACATCCTAAAATTTGTAGGACAAATAAAATAAAATAAGAAGAAATAAATATTAGTAATATTAACATTTTTACGAATAATGTTATGTTAATAAAAGAGGAATGAATGGGTTGAGGGTAGGCCCAGCTCAATTAGATGTTTATACAAGGGAAGTGTTACATATTTCACCCCATTAGTTTTTAAAACATCAGATAACCAAACCCTAGAGGAGGAGAGAAACAACTCCACAAGGAGAAGGTGCTGCAGAGTATATCAGTAAGAGGGAGCCACCATTCGCTTTTGGGATTGTCATCTCTAAGGTACGGGTGGGAAAGGGTACTGCTTATGCGTGTATGTTGGGGTGCTTGGGTAGTGAGGGCAACCATAAGACCCTCTAAGACTTTTAAATTTGAATTTGTTATGTGCATTATGTGTTGTATGATGAAAATCTGTTTACCTTGATGTTTAACCGTGTTAATCTTGATGAATCTTGATGAATTGAATGATGATAGCGAGAATAGCGAAAAGGGATAAGTAAGGGTTTAGTGATGAGGAATCATAATGGATTAGATGTGTTAATTTGTAGTAAAGATTGATGTTTTCATTGAATTTGCTCGGTAAAAACGTATTGGATTGAAGTATTAACAATGAGGATTGATTAGGGGTTGAAGAAAAAGGTCTAAAAGGGGTAAAAATCGCAAGAACTGTCGTCTCGCGTCGCTGGTAATCGATTACAGCAGACTGTAATCGATTACAGGGTTTTCAGGGTTTTTTGGGAAGCATTGAGTGAGTTTGGCTTGCTGGTAATCGATTACAGGGGGCTAGTAATCGAATACCAGAGAGTTGACATGCTGGTAATTGATTACAACTGTGTGGCAATCGATTACCAGAGAGGTGATTGGCTGATAATCGATTACAGGAGGCTTGTAATCGATTACCAGAGTGTATTTTGTGTACCAGGGTTGCTGGTAATCGATTACAGTTATGTGGTAATCGATTACCAGGTCAAAATGTGTGTGAGAGTGTTGTTGATGTGATGATTGTGATCCTTTAATCTGTTGGTGTTATTTATATAAAGTGTTTGTGGAATTGAGAGATTGAATTGAATGTTTAGAGTGTGAATTGTGGTATGAGTACTGTGATGTGGATATTTTATGTGAAATCATATATATATAATAATTTTTATGTTAATTGATGATTATGCATTGTGCATAGAGGTTGTGTGAGAGATATGATGTATGATGATTGCATTGAGCATAACATTGAGATATGGGATGTGTGTGATGCATAAGCCAGACGTGGCTAGCTATGCCCTAGAGCGGGGGGTGACGACCATGATGAGACATTCTATGCACGGGCCCATAGAGGGGGTGCAGAATATTTTTGCACGGGCCCATAGAGGGGGTGCAACCTATCGGCCAGAGAGGGCGTTAACGGCGGTAGGGCCATCATTGGTAACAATTAAGAGGATTGACGAGGTGCACCCATTGTGCGGAGTTCTGAATCATGATCCTTAGGATGAGTTTTGGTGTGCATGATCAGAGAGTGAGCATACATGGCATTGTATGATGGTGTTGAGATATGAATTATATATGAGTATTATGTGTAGAGTGTAAAGGGTGTGTTTTGATGGATTGTGAAGTGTGACTTATATAATTGTAATGCGTTAATATGTTGAATAATAAGAGTGTGAGATGATATGATTGATGATGATTATGTGATGAAATTAATGACTATGACTATGCGTTGGGTGAGAATAGGGTAGCCTTCTGTGTGCATGTATGAGTATGTGTTCTTTTCCTCACCGTACTCTCTGTGGTTATTTTATAGGTGACGAAGATGGCAATCAAGGTGCCGAGTATTGAATTGAAGGGGTTCCGCTCTGATATGTATGACATCAGTACATTAGTAATAGGGTTTACTTTATTATGTTATTGAGTAGAGATAGATGAAAACTATTTTAAATGCCTTGCATGGCCATGATGAATATTTTGAAGTTGACATTCAATATTTGATGTTTTAGTTGTTTTGAAACCATTGACCCTATCTTTTATTATATGAAGTTGACTTTGAGTTAAATGGCGTTTTAAAAGAGAGAAATATGAACCTTTTTACCCGATGTGGGTTACAACTTTTCCTTTTTTTTTTATTTATTGGTGTTAGAGATTGGGGTAGAAGGGTGTCACATTTAGTAGCTCAATTGGTAGTGGGTTTGAGGAATCTAAGACTATATCCCTGAGGTCTTGGGTTCGAAACCCACAGAGGTTCCCCGAGAGGGGGAATAAGGCACTTCAGGGGGTGCCAAAGCTAAAGTGTGGTAACATGCTCAATAAAGTCTTGGGCCCTGAGAGAGGGTGCCAGAGGGCGGGGGTGTTACATTTCTCCTCAAATTCATGAGTTTGTAATGTTAGACTTTTGTCCTTGTTAATGGCTATGGACTATGGAGCATATTTCTCTCGTTAAAAAAAACTTAGGGTGGTTTGTTTCAAGGTATAAGGACATATTCCCAGGAATGATATTTTCGAGAATCCTATTATTAGGAATGTTATTCTAGGTAAATTTTATATGGACCGGGATCCTCTCCAGTACTGGAGAATGTCCAGTGGGCATCCAACGGCCACAAATTTTTGAATCACGTTGTTTATTTTTTGTTTAATCTGAACAGTGAAAATTTGGATGGCCAAAATCTCATCCATTTTTTAAAAATTAGAGAGGATCTGAGTCCAATTTATATATATGTTTGGTATGTATAATATTCCCGAGAATAATTTTAAAAATGATTTACTTTAAAAATTAAAAAAAATTAAAAATAGAAAAAATATTATAAAATGAAGTGGAAGTGAGATCTATTCCCATGGGAATATAAGATTCCCACCCATCACCATAGGAATGAAAATGGGTAAAACATGGGTAAAATACATTCCATGAATCAATAATACCCAAAAAATCTTTTTCTAAAACTTTAATTAAACATGGGAAAATCATATTCTCAAGCTTACTTTGCTGGAAATATTTTTAGATGCCCTGAAACAAAAACACTCTTAGTTATCCTATAACATATATAGAATAAACAAGGCATCATGCATGAACTAATCCTTTTTATTTAAAATAAAATAATTGTGAATATTTTTATTTTTAAATTCATAAAAAAATTAAAAAAATAAATTAGGATTATTCGGTTATCACAGCTTATAGATATCCTAAAATATGGAATTAACAAGGCATCACATCTAATTTAATATTTTTTATTTCAGCCAAAATAATTTTTAATATTTTTTTTAGTTTTTGGATTGATGTGAAGCTTTAAAAATAATAACGGGTATATCAAGTTGTCACAACTTTGAAAATACAAAGATAAAAAGAAAATATAAGAGAGTGGCTTGAATTGTTTATTTTTAGAAAGAATTGCATAAAAATGATTTTCTTTTAAAGAAGGTGTTTGAGTTTTCTTAAAGAGTTTAATTTCTATAAACATTATGTTATCACATTATTTAATGAACATGACACCTCATGTATTATTAAACTCATTAAATAATATGGTAACATATCATTAGATGTCAATGTAAAAAAAAAATTTACTCGGTCAATGTGTAATTATTAAATTCTTTCTTAAATAAGTTTTGAACGTTGAGTGTCTTTATAAATTATTAACAAAGTTTCAAGCTATTCTTTAAAGGGTTGTTTGATTTTAAAGAATATTTTTTGTTTTTATTTCTATTTTTTAGTTTTAATTATAAAATTATCACATTATTTTCATTTTATTACTATCTTTAAAATTTTGCATGAAAATCATGAAAATAACTTTGTATTGGTTTCTATATTTGATATATTCTTCAGACAAAACTTTAAAAATATGAAATAAAATAAAAACAACTTAATATTTCTTATAATTAAAACTAAAAACATAGGATTCTAAAACCAAACCAACTAAACTGCTCTAGGTTTTTCACAAAAAGTATTAAACCAAATTTAGAGATCACACTAAATCCTAATTCAAAAATAAAATAGAAATCCTAGTATTAAGTAATACCTTTCATTTAAAATAAAATATGTGTGAATATTTTTATTTTTGAATTCCTAAAAAAACTTTAAAAAAAATATTTCTGGATTGAAAGTTATCACAACTTTGTACCCTAAAATATGAAATTAACAAGGCATCATACCTAAATTTATCTTTTTTTGTTTAATCCAAAATGATTTTTTAATATTTTTTATTTTTTGAATTGGTGTGAAACTTTAAAAATAATAAGGTATATCGAGTTGTCACAACTTTGAAGGTAAAAGGAAAGTATAAGAGAACGACCTGAATTGTGTTTTAAAAAATAAAATCATAAAATTGATTTTTTTTTTTTTTTTTTGCTACTGAACGGGGTCAAAGGCCCAAATTACAAAACCAAACTAAAAGACAGAGACCATTTTGGGAAATGAAACCCCCCTACAATCTTCCAAAAGAAGAGCTCCAAGAGAAGTAGGACATTGCTGATAAATGGAAACCCCAAGCTGCACTTGATGACCCAAAGAAGGCAAATGATCGACACATCTATTTGACTCTCTATAGTTATGGCTCAGAAGAAAATCTGGATGTGAGTGAAGAAGCTCTCTAATATCCCTTATTAGCTCAAAACAGTGATGAATCAGTGTTAATTACGAACAGCTGAAGAGACTTCACAAATTTTCACTATTCCACGCTAAAGGGGGGAATCTTTGGAGGTAATACGCAACTTAGGCACTGCATTTTGATCCACTCTTTATTTTTATTTTAACACTCGAACCCAGAAAGCTTGTGGTTTAGCAATAATCCCCCAAGCTAATTTCATCATGTAGGCTTTATTGAGAACATCTAAGCACCGAAAGCTTAATCCACCCAGGTTTTTATGACGACGAATATGAACCTATGACACCAAGTGACATTTTCAGAGAGGATCCCCATATAAAATTCCTGCAAATCCTTTCCACCTCCTCACAAGTAGACCGAGGGATGACAATGGCGTTTGAGTTTTCTTAAATAAGTTTCTAACAGTGTCTAAGTATTTATAAATTATCAACTATAAAGTTTCATGCGATTCTTCCAAGAGCCATTTTTTTTTTCCATTTCCATTTTCTATTTTTTAATTTTAAGCAAAAAAATACTTTCACTTTTTATTAGAAAAATATCACATTATTTTATTTTATTTCATATCTTCAAAGTTTTATACAATAAACGGTGAAATGATTTTATATTGATTTTTATATTTTCAACACAGCTTTAAAAATATAAAATAAAATAAAACAAGTTAATATTTTTTGTAATTAAAATAAAAAATAAAAATGGAAACATAAAGTATTTTTTGAAACCAAACAATGGGAAATATTATTGCACCAAGAGAAAATTGAAGGGTTACATAGCTGTAGAACAACACATCAGAATGCAACCAAGTTTATTTCCGATTATCCCAAGCACAAAAAGTTTAGAAGCAAAGAGATAGATGCCATAGAACAAAACAAGTCATGTTAGAGTAATTATTTTGTAGCCCTGTTTTTACTCCATCTTACTGCCTTCTTTGCATTTTTACCACTAGAGCTCAATTTTACTGCTTTACTCAGATTGACTGTGGTTGATGTTGTGGATTTTAGGACTGCTAAATTGTTTAGATTAACCGAGTATGAGTGCTTGATTTGTTGTTTAGATCTGTAGTGCACTGCTGTAATACTCTCTATTTAACATCCTTAAGCTTTGTAAGTGCCGTTGGACATTTTTTAAACAAAAAAACAAGTCATCTCATTTAAATTTTATAAGTAATGTGTGAAATACAACTTAGTTATGATTAATTAAGAATGACCTGAGAGCAATGGATGGATGGATGAGAAGCAGCGTCAGGAAGAACAAGCATGAGAGAAACCATAAAAGCTTCATTTCGGTTTGTCTGTAAAGGATAAGAAAATGTATTGAGGCAATTCAAGGAAGAATTGGGATATATATATATATATATATATATATATATATATATATATATATATATATATAATGATATGAATTGCATGTTAGTGGATAGAATTGCCTGCACGCGAGCTGGGGTTGATTCAAATTAATAGTGATTTTGAGTTGAAATATGTATTGAAGTATACACATAATCAATGACAAATTAAGTGACAGGAAAATTATGAAGTCATATTATTGGATTGGATGGATGGTCTTGGCTGCTCCATCAAAAAAGAAAAACCGCGTTAAGTCACGACTTCAATTTTTGTTTCCAAATGACGAGTGAAAGTCCTGTGATTCTGAATATGAATTTTAAAAACAATTTTAAACAAGGTCGTTCTCGTGTTGTGGATGAAAAAATTTCTCGTTGGAAGAGCTCATTCTACTATGATGTGGATGTCATGATGTAGAATTACATCTCGTGGAGAATACATGTAGTTTAAACAAAAAGTCCTCTAATTCATCAATCCGTAAAAAAAAAGGTCATGTAATTCATCAATTGAATATTAATATTCAAACTAAGAGGGTGTTTGGTACGCCATTTCAGCTAGCTGAAAGCTTAAATTAGTAGTTGAAATCATTTTAGTTGTGTTTCGTAAGGTAATTTTTTGGGATAGCTACTAGTTTTTCTTAAAAAGCTTCTTGAGGTAATTTTTTTTTAAAAAAAACTCTCATTTTCAGCTATTAATTAAAAATTTATTACAAGTTTACCCATATCACTCTCACTCATCATTATTTAATAATTAATGATATCATTGTACGTCATTTTAACATTTTCAGTTAGTTTTACCTAATATCTTCGTTCAAATCGGCTAACTTTTTAGCTTTAAGTTAGTTTTTCAATTTTCATTTAACTTTTCAATTCATTTTACCAAACACACCCTTAAAGTCAAAGTGCAAATGACAATATTCTTATACATATTAATTATAAAGTATGAGTATTTTATATTTTAAAATTAAAAATTATTATTTAAATTCATGTATTATTATTAATTAGAAGTAACAGATTTCTTTTGCATCAAACTAAATATTATTAGACATATAATCACATGATCAATTAACTAAAATATTATTCTAAAATTTGAAACTCATTATTATATATTCATTGAATCCTTTACAAATTGAATCAAATTTTATGATAAGATAGTTTTATATAAGAATGAAATTATTTATGGTAAAAATATTTTATCTTAGTATTAGTAAAATGAATAATTAGATATACATTTTTACATTTAATTTAATAAATTAACTGCATTTAATAAATATATCTAGTTTTCTTTAAAAGAGTAAGATCATTAAATTAATGGTGCATAAATAAATATACATTATTCGGTTGTTTAATAAATATATTAATTATAAGATAATAATTGCATTAATATGTATATTTGTGTTAAGATCAAGATAAATAATAAGTAATTAATTAAAAAACAAGAGTAAGTTTTTTTTACGGTCAAAAAAAAGTTTATTATAAAAGAATGAGTTCGGTGTTGAATTTGAATTGCAACATTTAAGGCAAATTATATCTTCATTATTTAATTTGATATATTGATATTGATTGAAATGCTGAAAATGGAATGCTAGAATTAAATTTGACAAAAAATTTAATTGAAAAATAAAATGGTTTTAGACTGAAAATTTAATGATTCTATTCTAGTATTTATTATGCAATGATACTTACCGGGCCGTTCGGGGTGAGTTTTCAGTTTTTGATTTTTGGTTTTTTTAAATTTTAAATTAAATTTTTACAACTCAAAATCAAAAACTGAAAATCACTTTTTGTGATTTTCAAAATGTCTGTTTTGAAAACCATTGAAAATCACAAAAATAAGTTTTCAATTTTTGATTTTGAGTTATAAAAACTTGATTGAAAATTTTTAAAAACCAAAAACTGAAAACTCGCAACTACTCCTCTTACTTTGCAATATAGAGTTTCGAATTTAAAATTAAAAACAATTATCAGAATTGTAGAAACAAAAAAAATTGTTAATTGGATTAGGTGAGAAGAAAAAAAATGACTGAATAGAAAATTTCAATAAAATATCTTAAATTATTTTTTTATCCTGCATATATATATATATAATATTTTTAAATATAGATATCTTAAAATATATATCCACAGATCCACTTTAAATAATAAATCACTATATTATAATTTAAAATTAATATGTAAATATTATAGTATAATTAGTCTGAATTATGTATATAATTTATAATCAATATATAAATATTAAAAGATAATTAATTTTAATTATAGATTTAATTTGAATGGATATTTTCTTGTTAAATGAGGTAAAACACAAAAAGAAAGAAAAACAAAATCCACTGTCTTAAAAGCTGAATACCCATAGGATCAACTAGAAGTAAATTAACTATCCCATTTGGTAGGATTAACAACTCTTAAGATGTACATTAGAGGACCCCTGCCTTTGCCAAGAAGTCAGCACAGTTATTCCCTTGGTGAAGAGTGTATTGCACTTCGAGTGACCAATCTGTGGCCATGAATGAGGCCACGCACAAAAGCTATTAATGTAGCATATTTATGGTGAGGTGATACAGAATTGTGGACCAGAACAACAACCAACATATGGTCAAAATAGCAAATGACTTTTCTCTATATATCCTTTGTTTCAACATATGGTTAAACCTTTAGTACTACGTACGTGAAGGACACTCCAAAGCCTACAATTTCCTGTTGGACGCTTCCATCCACGTTAGTCAAGGGAATATCCACCCAATCCAACGTTCACGGGACGTTAAAATTGTGTGACCAGGCAGCCGAGAGTAACTAATTACTAAAACCTGAGAGGTAATAACTTGGTTAGCCTTTGCTACACTTGACGAGAAACATCACACTCTAGAAGGCAATGTTCTTCAGTCTCATCATGAGGGCAAAGGGGGAATAAAGCCTCCACGTTTATGGAGGTAAGGAGGTAATTTGCTTTGGTTAGGGGATGCTAATGGAGAGTTTGGATAGTGTACTATAGAATATGTCTCATATATCCACATTTTAAAAAATATCTCCAATGCGGACCCGGTACCCATGTGGGTAGAGATTTTAATAATAGAATCATCATACTTAAGTGTACTCATACCCATTTCCCACACTTTCATTAACTATAAATATATAATAAATCAATTAAAAATAAAAATTAATTAAAATAAATAATTTTAGCGCAAATGAAAAATAATCCATAAACCATCCAAATTTAATCATAAAAAAACTCTCATATGTGGAAGTGAATTAGAGACAAGAAAAATATGAGGGAAAATGAAAATTAGTTCAAGTTTTATTATTTTTGTGTTTAGGGTTATAAAACCATTGACATTTTCAAAATTATAACATTTAAATTAATAAAATCAGTAATACATATTATTTTTTACTATAATATATATTAATATTAATTTTGAAAAATACTAATTAGTTAATATATTAATTAATAATATAAAACATATATATATATATATTAAACTAATTATATATTTTATATAAGTGCGGACATGTGTAAGGTTAAATACCATATTATTACCCAATAAAAATTACGGGTAATTATCTAGACCCATTTAATGGATAATTACCTTACCAATTACAGGTAATTAATTTTAACTAATAACCATTGGGTTTGGGTTCAATTACCATACTTTAGTGGGAAGGGCTTCAACTAATTAACCAAATGAAGAACTGAATGTTTGCTGGAACCATAGCTTGCCAAATCCAGCGCCAAGAGTCCTCTCCACTCAAATCTCTTCCTTTATTAAGTAACCATGAATAACCACTCCTTATTGTGTATAAATCTGAAAGATGCCCATTCCAAACGTACGTGTACATCCTGAACAGTACTCTCCTCCAAGCAGGGATGGACTTTCCTTAACTCATCAATACCATTCCCTAGTTTCCACTCAAAGCCATCTTTCAAATTATCCTTAGCTTTCTTAATGGAGCTCCACGTGACCGAACCTTGTGACTCCCCATCTTCATAAAGAGACTTTAACAAAGTAACCCAAAGTCTATGAGCATCCCTCAACTTATCCCAAACTAATTTTCCGAGCAGAGATGCATTTAATTTGAATGTATATATTACATCATAACTGTTTTTATTTTGGTAATGTATTAAGGAAAACACCCAAAAAAAAAAAGACAAAATAACTACAAGATAGGAAACTTACACTTATTTTTATTTTTTTATAACCTTATAGGAGTTTCTTTTTTTAGAAGAGTTCTTGTGTAGTGTTCAGGTTAATTATTTCTCTATTATACGGAAAAAAAAACACTTTTATATACATAATATATATATATATATATATATATATATATATATATATATATATACACCAAAGGAATCACGAAAACATGCTGGGCAATCAAATTGCAGTATTTGTGAGAATTAGTTATAGGATGCCACATCGATTTGTCTCTAATTTGTGCAGCATAGAGACATATAGTATTTTTCTATATCTTTTACAATACATTTAATAATTAAAAATATTTAGTATATATTCCACTTTGATGCCAATTAAAGCATTTATTTATTATAATATGAGTTTAATTAGTATACATTGATAGTAAATAATCCAATAATAATAAAATACATAATGTGTTATTAAACTCATTAAATGATTTAATAACACATTATTAAATAATAGTATAAAATATTTTTATACTCTCAATATATATCTATTAAATTCTTATAATATATTAAAGCTTAGACACAATATAATGCGAACATAAATTTACCCACATAAGCTTATTTGTTGATTTGTCAATTACTATTATTAGGTACATACAATTTTGAAGAACCCATCACATATGAACCATGGAAGAGAAAACCGGCCGGGGAATTATCCGACGGATTTAATCATATATATATTGATACAATATTTTACATTATATTGTTCAGTTGTAATTATTCACTCTTACTACCTCCTAATAATGTATCTTACTGAAACCAAGGCACCATTTGTTGAGATAAGGAATCATGCATCTGCAAAGAAGTGGTACTTTCGGATGTTCTCAATTATCAACCGAACAGCTGAAATTGTGGTTGCTATTGTAAGCAGAGATGACAAAACGATGTTGAACCAGTGCCATGCCTTCTTCTCTGCTCTAGCTGTCTTTCCCTTAACCTAAAATAAATGAAGCAAAGGCAGAACAAAATGAGTCAGATATAATTAATGATATACATGACCAAATCTAACTAATTCTACTTGAATTTGTCAGTGCTCGTTTAGTTACAGGTTGGATATTCTACATAATTGATTTTAAATTCTACTCATCTGTAAACCAAACGCCCACTCAAATGTACATGATGTGCCAAATAAGAGAGACTTTTCAGTATGTTTGAATTTTATGCACCAGAAAGGAAAACTCTGCTACGTAGTATTTGCAGCGTGTCAGCGCAGTACTGCAACCTTGTACTGTGTTAGAAACTATCAGGAGATGTCTCACAACTGGATTAACAACATTTAATGCTATCTTTAAACGGTTGTGTTCAACGGACTTCTCAACTGCGGCTATAAATAGTTCATGGACTCATGCAGAAACAAAGAGAACTATCAAGAACGAAGGAGCTCATACGCTACCAAAGTTATTCGCTGTAAAACACTCTGATAAAATTTTCTTTGTACACATAACTTTCATATCCTGAGTTCTACTCAGTTTGTTTGTACATTTATCTTAGTTTAAGTTATGAACTGAACTGTAGTTCATTAACTTAAGCTTTTTTTTTGTAAACACTTTGAGTGTCTGAGAGCCTGAAGAGGCTTGGTGGAAGAAATAATACTTGTTGTTTGAGCCTGGAGAGACTTGTTGTGTAAACAATACTTGGTTGTAGAGCATGAAGAGGCTTGACAGAAAAGAATACTTGTAATATGTTTCAGATTAGTGGAAATCCAGTAGAGTGTTTGCTCTAGGACTCGACATAGCTCACGGTGGGTGTGAGTAGGGGTGGGAACAGGTCATACCAAGCTTTGGCAGTCCAGGCTTTGGCAAGCCTGAGTCTGGCCTGACTCCTAATTCTTAAGCCTGAGTCTGGGCCTGTTACCTGTTACAGATCTTTTTGTAAGGTCTAGCCTAGCCTGCGAAAAAGCCTGGTCTGGCCTGTAAGCCTGTTTAAAAGTATGTTTTATAACAAGGCCTACAAACAGGCCAACAGGCCTATAGGCCAGCAAACTTTTTTATATAATTAATTTAATATATTCTAAATTTTACTATATTATAAATTTTTTAATTATATTTATAGTTATTTATATAATTAATTTAATATATTATATGTTATTATATTAAACAGGCCGGCCTGTCAAGCCTAATAAGCTTTTTCATAGGCCTGAAGCCTGATCTATTTAACTAAATAGGCCTTTTAACAAGCCTTAGTCTGGTCTTTTTAATAAATGAGTCAGGCCATAAACAGGCCAGGCCGCAAGCCCCTGACAGGTCGGCTGGCCTATTCTCACACCTAGGTGTGAGTGAACCAAGATAAATCTTGCGGCTGAATATCTCTTTCCCTTATCTCTTTCAATTTAGTTTTCATACTAACCTTAAAGAGACTGAACTTGTTTATATAAAAACTGAACATAAAAACTTTGTTTAAGAAAATTAGTTTTTACACTATTTGAAAAATAACACTAAACCCGAAGTATTAATTCATCGCAAGTTACTTAGTTACATCCAATTCTTGAGATATTGCCAAGATTTTTCACCATCACAAACTCTTACAACAAATATTAACTCCACTTACTTGTGGGGTGTTTCAGATGATTGTGAGCTTTTAAATTTTGGTTTTTAAAAAATTATAACTAAATTTTTACAACTAAAAATTAAAAATAACTTTAAAGTTCGTTTTAAAAATCACTGATTTTTAGTTTTTAAATTTAAATTGTAAAAATTTGGTTGAAATTTTTTTAAAATCAAACAATGAAAACCCACAATCATCTTTGGTCTTAGACTATCATCGTAGTAGGTACGTATATGACTTTATCTTCTCAAACTAACACATACTTACCATAATTGAAGAAGATAATGAAGGAAAGTTGGTCTTTTAGAAACTCTAATAAGAGGGTGTTATATGTCTCACATTAAGTTGAATAAGACACTCATTGTGGTACTTGAGCCATGAGTCTCTCCCACCTAGACTTTGGGTTGGACTCTTCTTATGGGCTTAAGTCATAACAATTTGTTATGAGTTCCATATTGAGTGGAATAAGATACATGATACTTGAAGAAATAGGTTTGAAGAGAAATATGTTAACAGAATGGAATAGCGCTGTTAGGGTTTGAATAGCGTCGCAGCAGAGAATCGTTCGCAGCAGCAAGCTTCCCCCTCCCCCACAAGGGATGGGGGATCCTTCTCCACAATGATCTTTTTTTCTCCCATTTTAGGTGGGTTTTCTCTCTTCTATTGTAAGAGTTTTTTTTTTCTTTCTCCTTCCATCTTAACCAGCACCTCCCCTTCCCTTCCCTTCCTCTTCTCCTTCTTCCACCTTCAAGCATCCATTTTTCATCTCCTCCTCCTTTGTTTATACCTCATTTTCTACCGCCACTCTTCTTTTGATTTTCTTTTCCACCCCTTTATTTTAGTTGTGTTCAGCCATGATTTGAAGGTTTTGTTTGCTTGTGAGACATCAATGGGTTTTTCTGCTAACTATGGCAGAGCCGTTTGAGCTAAGCAGAAGAACAAAAAAACAAAAGAAAGAAGGGAAGGGAATTATTCCCCTAGCAAGCAACTCCTTTGACATGGATGTTTTTTAGTTGTTTTGGTATTTTGGTTGAACTTATTTGAGTGAGCATGCTTTGTATTGTAATGTTTATTTGTTGAGCATTGTAATATCACGCTGTTGTTGATCTACTATTGTAGATGTCGTATGACTGCCCTTGAGACTTAATGAATTTTTATCTTCGACAAAAAAAAAAAGACACATGATATTTTTCGACCAAAAAAAAGACACGTGGTACTTTAAGTCATGAGGCTCTCCTCATGAACTTCAGTCATAGTAATTGGTGTTTTCGTTGATAGTTGGGCTACAGAAAGGCCTACCTATAGACCTAGATTTATAAGGTGTAAAAAAATCGCATACTAATAGGTGCGTGAAAGCCAAAAAAAAAAAATGAAAGGACTACCATTGAGTAAGTACCAACAAAGTGAAAGTCGGCTCTTAAAGGGGCGGCGATGTTATGAGTTGCACATTGAATGGAATTAGACACTCAGTATACTACTTAAGCTATGAAACTCTCTCATCTAATAAACTGGTGTTTTGGATTTAGGTCATATCATGACTTAAACTCATATCAAAGGGTGATGAATGATGATAATGTCAAGTTTTTTCCCTTACAATATTAACAGGAGATATTATTGCACCAAGAAAAAATTGAAGGATTACATAGCTGAAGAACAACACATCGGAATGCAACCAAGTTTATTTCTGATGACCCCAAGCAGAAAAAGTATAGAAGCAAAAAGATAGATGCCATAGAAGAAGGAAACTGTCTAAGCTCCTCCGTCCTCACGCAGTGTTAGGCAATCTTTATGGATGCGAAATTGGGCCTCCACTTGGCGACGGCTGGGCCTGTACTGGTTGATCTGAGATACGGCCTACAGACATCAGACTACTAGGAAGTGCCGGTCCTCTGTCACAAAACTAGTAATCTCATTTAAATTTTATAATTAATGTGTGAAATACAACATTGTTATGATTAATTAAGAATAAGAATGACCTCGGAGCAATGGATGGATGGATGAGAAGCAGCATCAGGAGGAACAAGCATTGAAGAAACCATAAAAGCTTCATTTCGGTTTGTCTGTAAAGGATAAGAAAATGTATATATTGAGGCAATTAAGAATAGGGATATATATATATATATATATATATATGATACGTTTGGTTTACATTTGAGTATAATTGATTTTAAAAATTAATGGTTTTGAGATGAGTAATATACATTTTACGAAACATGTTGGACGAAAGTGATTTAAATCAATTTTACAAAACTATGATTTCATGGTTTTTGAAATGTGATACGGTAAAACAAACTCATATAACCTATAATTATATGAATTTTGCATGTTAGTGGATAGAATTGCCTGCACGCAAGCTGGGGTTGATTCAAATTAATAGTGATTTTGAGTTGAAATATGTATTCGTTGAAAGTATACCGATAATCAATGACAAAGAAGCAAAGAAAAATTAGGAAGTGATATTCTTGTATTGAATGGATGGTCCGTGGTCGTGAGCAGGGTCGCAAATGAGCCAAGCCGAGAGTACATGAAGTTTAGGCTTGGTTTGTGAAAAAAATTAGTGGCTCAAGTTTGACTCATTTATTTAAACGAGTCAAATCTAAAGCTTGGGTTTGGCTTGTTAAAGAAAAATAAAGCTTGAGCTTGACTTGTTTAGCTCATTTATAACTTCATTGTTTTTGCTCTTATAAAAATTTTCTTTAAATCATTTTTAAAGTTTATGAATTTAGTATTTAATAAATATTATATTATTAAATGATAATATAAAAATCAAAATATATTCTTAATATCCTATATATATAGTTAAAAAATTCTAAAATATTATATTTTTCAAAATTCAATACATAACTTCATGACTGATATAAGAAATATTTAATACTTATTATCATATATATATATAGTAATTATTTTAAGTTATTATTTTATTATTTATTTTAAAAATAAACTTATAACTGTATGATTTTTTTTAATTTTTATTAATTTTACTTTACTTAAATTATTTATATTAATTAATTATTATATATATAATAAGTGAACTATTTACGAGCTCTTAATGTCAAACTTATAAGGTTTGGGCTTGGCTCATTTAAATAACCGAGCCCAACTTTAAGCTTGAGCTTGTTTGTTTAATTAAACAAATGAGCTTGGTCGATTATTTAACATGCCAAATTTCAAATAGTTCATAAATAACTCAGTTCATTTACAGCGCTAGTCGTGAGTGCTCCATTAAAAAAACGCGTTAAGTCACGACTTCAGTTTTTGTTTCGAATTGACGAGTCAAAGTCCTGTAATTCAACAATTGAATATGAATTTTAAAAACAGAAAACTTTTAGAAACCTAAAACAGTTTTGAAAAGTAAGACTATTTTTTAATTTTTAAAATTTAAAATTTTGAAACCAGTTTTAAATGTTTTGAAAAACTGTTTTTTAATTTTTTTACTTTTTATTAAAAATGCTATAAATAAATCATTTTATTTTTAAAAAGAATTTTTAAAAACAATTTTGTAATTTTTAAAAATTAAAAAATGAAACTGGATCAAACATTCCTAAGTCAAAGTACAAATTACGAGATTTTTATACATATTAATTAATAAGTATGAATAATAGTAATTAAATCCATTTTAAATTTTAAAATTCTTAGTTAAATTCATATTACTATTATTAGAAGTAATAGATTTATTTACATTAAACTAAATTATTATTAGATATAATCATTGTTAGTTAAATTCATATTACTATTATTAGGTACATACAATTTTGGTTTAGGGAATAATTGTTGGATGTTTGAAGAACCCATCACACATGAACCCTTGAAGAGAAAACCGGTTGGGGAATTATCCGAGAGATTTAGAGTGTGTTTGGCAAGGCCAATAAGCTAGCTACTAGCTTATTTGACTAGATTATAAGCTAGTTTGACCAACACAAAGTGTTTGGTAAGATACTTCAAAGTGGCTTATTTTAGGAGCTTCTAGTTTATAAGCTACAAGCTACTTCACCTATCTTCTAGCTTATAGCTTGTAGCTTATTTAATATTCTCCCATCATTATCCCTTATATTTTAATACATTTCATTTATCATCTTTAATTTCTTTTTACCCATTTTTAATTTTAATGATAAAAACCTTTCAATTTTTTTACCTATTATTACATATATTATAAGTAATTTAAAAAATTATGAATTAATTAAATTACTATTTTCTTTTCATAAATTTATGAAACTGTTTTTACATTATACTATTTATTTTATCAATTTCACTATTTATTTTAATTTTTAATAAAATGTTTTATTATTAAAAGGTTTAATAAGAATTTAATTATTTTTTAAAAAATCTAAATATAATTACGTAATAATATATTTTTGTCTAGAAAACACAAATAGAATTTATATAATAAAACTTATGTAGTTATGTCCTTTTATGTCATTTTACATTTACCAACTAGCTTATCAGCTAGTTTTACCAAACACTTCTACTTCAATAAGCTAGCCTATCAGTTCAGAGCTTATAAGCTAGGAGCTTATCAGCTACCAGCTAGCTTATCAGCTAGTTTTGCCAAACA
This sequence comes from Sesbania bispinosa, assembly GCA_026901365.1. NCBI lineage: Eukaryota > Viridiplantae > Streptophyta > Magnoliopsida > Fabales > Fabaceae > Sesbania > Sesbania bispinosa. Next base: position 677,216 of record QLOH01000177.1, read on the forward strand.
CACCCTTAATTATATATATATATATATATATATATATAGGCGACATATCAAATGAGAACACTTGTTTATTATGAGAAATGAGAACATTTAATAATAGCCATCGGATTATATTTAATGATTCTGATTACTCACTAAAATAAATTAAAAATCTTTTCACTTTATCTCTTTCTAAATATATCTTTTTCCCTATTTCCTCAATCCTTAGTGACTTTTTTCCGCTTTCCGCCTAAATCGCTGCACCTTTTTTTAAAGCATTCTGCAGCCTCTAAATTAATTAACGCATTGCTCCCAAACTTACAACTTTCGATGTTACTTTTCTATCACATTTTGAACCTTTATATTAATCCTTCAAATTAATTCGATTTTTTTTATGCATCTTTGCTCTAATTTTTTATTTCTGCTATTTCTTCTCGGTATTTTTTCTGCTATAACCTTTATATTCTTTAATTTTTTCCAAGCATCTATTGTCCAACTATATTCATGTTATTCATGATCAATCATTGCAAAATTAAAGAAGTAAAAAAAATAATTATACTAATAATTAAATAATAAAATTATATATTTTCCTTAGAGCAAAGATGCATAAAAAAAATAAATTTACGAACATAATATAAAGGTTTAAAATGAGATAGAAAAGTAACATCGAAAACTGTAAATTTGGGAGCAATGCGTTAATTAATTTAGAGACTGCAAAATGCTTTAAGAAAAGGTGCAACGATTTAGGTGGAAAGAAATCACTAAGGATTGAGGAAATAGGGAAAAAGATATATTTGGAAAGAGATAAAGTAGAAAGATTTTTAACTTATTTCATTGAGTAATCAGGACCATTAAATATAATTCAATGACTATTATTAAATGTTCTCATTTCTCACAATAAACAAGTGTTCTCACTTGATATGTCCCCTATATATATATATATATATAGAGTGAGAGAGAGAGGGGGGACGTATCATGACTTTGTTATAATGAGAAATAAGAACAACCGATAATAATCGTTTGATTAAAAATAATGGCTCAAATTATAATTCTTAATTATAAGGTCACATGATGCTAATTAACGTAGCTTTGTTCCACCTAGGGGTGGAAACAGGCCAGGCCAGGCCAGGCTTTGGCAGGCCTGAACCTGGCCTGACTCATAATTCTTAAGCCTGAGCCTGGCCTGTTACCTGTTACAGGCCTTTTTGTAAGGCCTGGCCTGGCCTGCGAAAAAGCCTGGCCTGGTCTGTAAGCCTGTTTTATAACAAAGCCTACCAACAGGCCAACAGGCCTATAAGCCTATGCAGGTCAGCAGGCCTTTTAAGCTGACTTTTTTATATAATTAATTTAATATATTCTAATTTTTTACTATATTATAAATTTTTTAATTATATTTATAGTTATTTATATAATTAATTTAATATATTATATATTATTATATTAAACAGACCGGCCTGTTAAGCCTAATAGGCTTTTTCATAAGCCTGAAGCCTGACCTATTTAACTAAACAGACCTTTTAAGAAGCCTTGGCCTGGCCTTTTTAATAAACGAGTCAGGCCAGGTCAGGCCATAAACAGGCCAGGCCGCAGGCCCCTGACAGGCTGGCCTATTCCCACCCCTAGTTCCACCGTTCTCCTATGATCATATTTCGTTTTTCCCAAGCAACCATACATTTGTTCTAATGTTCTCATATCATCGTCTTTCATTTTTCCCAAGCAATTGTCTATTGCACTGCACCTTATTCTACAAGGCTAGCTAGATCCCCTGCGTAAGGAGAGGCTAGATTAACGTTGTAGGCAAAAGACGAAATAATTTTGATGGCAATCTAATCATGACACTTATTTCCATTTGCAACGCCCTTGCTATATTTGGATTCTGATTTTTATAGACTACCGTTTCCTTCCCATGGCATCAGATTTTAGGTGAGTGAATGAACTTACTTATCTTCATATATATTTTTTTCAATAAACTTAGAGAAGTTACCAATGAAATATTTAGATAAATTAGCATTCGATTAAGAATTTTCAGCACTACAGTGAGATGTCAAATTTATTGAATTTCGATAATTTATTTAATTTATGTAAATTCTGATATTTATTTTATTTTTTCTTTAATTTTCTAATTAAAGTTTGGACTATAATCAAAATGATGAACTTGGACTTAGTATCACATAAGACGTTTCTATGCCACAATCATTTTCTTGCTCTCATATGACATTAGATTTTGTGTAAGTGAATGCACTCACTTCACTTGTTATAGATACATTTGTTCGCAATTGTATATTATTAGTCTGGTAGTTGTTCAAATTATTGAATTAGACGATGTGGTTAGCAGTTCTTTATTTGCGTTAGTTTATATTAGTTCTCAATGTTTAGTTTTGATATATAAATGTTGATGTTTGTATTACTTTTCTTTCCTAATTAAAGTGTAGACAATAATCAAACTGGTGAAATTGGACTTGGTACCACAAAGGACATCGCTCTGCCACAATCATCTGAGGTAATTTTTTAAAGGTTACATTTAATTATCAAATTTATGTATTATTTTATTTGTTATAGGTAATCACAAAATTTAACTATATATTTTCTTTTCTTATAGATAAGTGGATGGGTTTCCGGAGTGTGATGATAAATTTATGCCTAAGATAGGAAAGATATTTGATACATTAAAAGATGGTGAAGAATTTTATAAAAGATATGCGCACAGTGTTGGATTTAGCGTGTGTTGCTCATCAAAAGTAAAAACAAAGACGGAGTAAAGCGCTGGAAGTATTTTGTTTGCTCAAAAGAAGGTTACAATCCAAATAAAGCAGAAAATGTGGAGCAAAGCCAGCCAACAGTTAAGGCTAGAAGGAGTTACAAGAGAAGGATGTAATGCAAAGATTGCATTCAAATTATTAGAGGGAGGTAAATATGAGCCTGTTTGATTTCATGAAATTCATACACATGCACTTGCGACACCTAGGAAAAGACAATTTCTTAGATCAGTAAGAAAAGTGAATCCTGTTCATAAGAGTTTACTTTATGCATATAATAGAGCAAATGTCGGGCCTTCAAAAACATACCATTTATTGAAAGAACAAGTTGGGGGTTATCGAAATGTTGGGTGCACACAAATGTTGGGTGCATATGTATTTGTTGAAATCTTTAAGAGGAAGCAAGAAGTGAATCCATCATTTTATTATGCATATGAGGTAGATGTAGAAGACCGACTAAAATATGTGTTTTGGGCTGATGATATTTGTAGAAAAATTACTCTTTATTTGGGGATGTGGTTTCATTTGACACTACTTATTCAACAAATAAGTATTCAATGATTTTTGCCCCATTTACTGGAGTAAACCATCATAGACAGAGTGTTACTTTTGGAGCAGCCTTCTTATTTGATGAGAAAATTGAGTCATTTGTTTGGTTGTTTAAAAACTTTTTGGAAGCCATGAGAGGGCATAAACCAAATCTTATAATAACATATCAAGATCTTGTCATGAAAACTACAATAGAAAAGGTTTTTTTATTCTTCTTCTCATAGATTTTGCATGTGGCATATTATGAAAAAAGTTTATGAAAAGGTGGGTGTTTCTTTGAATTCCAATGTTGAGTTCAATAATAAGTTCAAGTCATGTGTATGGAGTTCAGAGACTCCAGATGAATTTGAATCAACATGGAAATCCATCATGGTTAAGTTTGAGTTGCAAAAGAATGATTGGCTCTCACATATGTATGACATTCGAAGTATGTGGATCCCGACTTACTTTAAAAACATATTTTTGGGTGGTATATTAAGAACTACCTCAAGGTTTGAAAGTGAAAATTCCTTTTATGGTAGCTTTTTGAATCCAACTGTTAGCTTGGTTGAATTTGGATGAGGTTTGATTCTGCAATAGAAGCACAAGGCATAAGGAGTTGCTTGCTGATAATGATTCACTCCATTCTCTACCAATACTGAAGTTGAATTGTGGTTTAGAGAAGTATGGAAGAGATATTTATACTCGCGAGAATTTTTACATATTTCAAAAAGAGTTATGGATTGCATGTGTTGATTGTGGAGTTGAAAGTAAGATAGAAAAAGATGGAATGGAAATAATACATATAGTTGATAATAGTGAATCCAATGGAAAGGTACGAGAAGTAGTTTATCATGCTTCTGATCATAGTGCTGATTGTTCATGCAAGATGTTTCAATCTCAAGGCATACCATGTAGACACATACTTTGTGTTTTGAAGGGGAAAGGTTTGAATGAAATACCAAGTAATTACGCTGTGCATAGGTAAACCAAGTTGGCAACTAGCAAGCCTATCTTTGATGTTGATGGGAAAGTCGTGGAAGGGAGTTCAGAACTAAAAAGTGAGAGTCAGCTCATAGCATATGCATGGAATCACTTATTTACATGTATGCATAAGGCTGGACAATGTAAGGAAAAATTGCTTCTTGTAATAAATGGAGTTGTTAACATTGAAAAGCAATTGACTGAATTTAAAGAAGATTCTATACAAATAAGAAATTGACACAAAAAGTCTCCAATGAACACCATAAATCAGACTAACATCTAAATCGAAAATGACTTTGGTGAAGTTAGATATTACCATAGATAAGCCCAATCTTGACACTTTCCCTTCAATTAGTGTTAGTAGAAACAGGTAGAAATTATATGGTTCCCAGGACTGAGCTTGAAGCATGCGTGATACAAACAACTTTGAAGAGCTCCGGAGAGCAGACCTGGAAGAGCTCCGACGACGCGTAAGAAGGAAGGTGACAGAGGAAGGGCGAGCAATGACAGCGAGGTATTCGAGAATGGAAGTTATCGACTGTGATGACTGCAATTAGTGGAAGAAGAGATTGGGGGAATAAGATTCTGGATTTGAGAAGCTGGTGAGGGAGAAGACGTTGGGAATTCCATTTCCGGGACTCTGAAGAATATCTCCCAAAAGAGGCTTGGCGTACGAATTGATGGGAGAACCTTTTGCTGCTAGGAACGAAAGAAGAGAATTAGGAGAAGCAAGGTGAAACAGTGAACCCTCACATGATGTTTTTTTTCTTAATTTTGATCTGGTCTGTCTATTGTAATCGAACGGTTATTATGCAATGTTCTCATTTCTCATTATAACAAAGTGTTCTCATGTGATATATCTCATATATATATATATATATAGGTTGCTAATGTACTCCCACTTGATTTTTAAAAGGTGTATGTTAACATTTTACACCTTTTTCTTTGGAAAAAGTATCCATTTTGTTCTTTTTTTAAAACAATTAAGCACAGGTATTTCAATAATTTATTTCACTTGTTTTTCAATTAAACCAAAACTTCTATAAAACTGACTTCGAAATGCACGCATAACCCCCATCATCCAATTTATAATTTAACGTGAGACTTCATCTAATTTTCTTTAGTATTTTAAGAATTCTACAATTTTCGTCTCTTTGTTGATAGAAACAAAACTGATCCTTTTCAAGATTTTAAGATTTCAACAATGAATCCCTTTAACCTAGGATGTATATAAAAGATTAAAATTTATTTTCATCTGACTTCTCCTTTCCGTGGCCCACTGTGGTAGATAGAATAACCATGATACATGAAAGGAACCTGAATATCATGATTAATTTTGTTTCAATAAAAATCTGTTTGTAGTTGTATGTTGTATTAGAGAAAGGTAACAATGGGGAAAGAAATAGTTGGAAGAGGAAATGAAACGACAGTAACACACCAAAGAAAAAAGTGGAAATGAGACGACGTTAATAAAATAGGGAAAATTGAGAAAAGTCTTTTTTAAAATACAATGAATTGTTAAATGACATAAATGTAAGTTTTAAGAGTGAAATAAATTTTTTGTCCCAATAAAAAGGTGTATGCTGCTAACATGCTCCTTTTAAAAATCAAGTGGGAGTAACTTAGCGAATATATATATATATATATATATTAAAAAAACAACTTAAGCAACATTTATTTTCATCTTTCATGCAAACCCAACTATCTAACTCGACAAGTGTCAGATTGGGTTTTAATATAAAGATGAAAAAATTAGTTCGATTCAACTCTCAAACTACTTTGATTGATTCGATTAAAAAACCCTCAATATGACCTGTGTGCACTCCTACACATTACTGAGTTTCAACAATCCTTTAAGTGTTAAAATCCAAGATTACTGCTGTATAGGATGATCTACTAGGATTTAGGTGAGAGAATGACACATGCAGTTTTAGGGGAATACTGCGGTGGAAGAGATAAATATTTTGCATTGTGAGAAAGGATATTTTTCTAGTTACAACAAGTTTGATAATTGAAATTTGTTTAGCAAAATTTGCAAATAAACCCAATGATAAGCAGAGCATATCAATTGCAAAAAATGATATCCGAACCCAAATATCAATTGTCCATTGGTAATTTATTTGGTGATTATAAATAGAAGGTGTTAGGATAGAAGCAAAGAGTGCTAAACCCTAAATCTTAAGGATGTGTTTGTGAGTTTAAAGAGGAGGGAAAGGGAAGGATTGGAGGGAGAAGGGAGGGGGAGAAGAGGAGGGAAAAACTTTGTAAAATACTCAAACTCAAAAGCACAAGGGAAAGGGTTTCCACTAAACCCTTCCCTTCCCTCCCTTCTCCTCCAAAATTTAACTCACAAACATACCCTAAGGGTGTAGGGTAGAAGCAGACGGTGGTAGCCAATAATGATAAAAGTGGAGGGAGTTGGGCGGCAACGATGGCAAAGGATTTCAAGTTGAGGCAAAGGTGATAATGTACTGGGGGTGATGATAATGGTGGAGAGTGTTAAGTGGCGAGACTTGTAGAGGGTGCAAGGCGATAACAACAATGTGGAAGGCATTAAACAATGATGGTAGAGGGTGCCGAGCAACAACAATGATGGAGCATGATGAATGGTGATAATAGTTAAGCTGGAAGATGTTAAGTAGCAGCTATGATGATAGATGGCAAGGTTATCAAATCGAGATTCGAATCGTGAATTAGAATACTTATTTTCTGAATCGTGAATTGAATCTATTATGAATTGTAAAAATACATGACTAATAATAAAAACAATATAAAAATACATACATTAGCATTCTAAGTAAAAAAAAAAGTGAATAATTCATTGCATAAACTATTTTATAAGCTAATATATTATATATATATATATATATATAATTGAAAATGATTATGTGGATGGGGACCGGGAAGTATAAGGGAGAAAAGACTAATTGTTGTGGGTGAGGATGAGGACCAAAAGTTGAGAGGAGAAGAAAATAAAAAATAAGGGTTTGAAAGCGCGCGGATTGGGGACTAGAGAAGAAGGCATATAGAGAGACTTAGGGGGACCGACATCTATTATAATTTGATATAAATCAAAACAAAGCAGCATTTCGACCCATTCCCCCCTTTTTCCTAAAAAAATCGCAAAATAAAAAATTTCTGCATGTTTTCAGAACTGAGTCGCTCAACAAGTTATACCCATCTACTTCGCAAGATTCAGCAACGATTCATGGCAAAAAGATTCAACGTGCGATCTGTTATGCTGAGTTCTGATTTCGTTACGTTTCGCGAGTCATCTTGCACATATCATACGCTACTAACTACAATGATAGATGGTGCCAGCAGCAACAGTATGTGGCGGTGGCGGGGAATTTGTTTAGGTAGCAGGGTCAATGAGGGAGGGTGTGGGGTGGCAATGAAGCATGTCATGACAAAAGCGATAAAGAGTGTAAGATAGTAATGATGGTGATGCTTTTACATTTGTTTAAGAGCAAACCTTAAGGTAAATCCTTGAAAGATACACATGTAAAGTATGAAAGTATCACCAAATAGATAATTATATCACCAATTAGGTCTCTGGAAAATTATTGTCATTAAATGAGTCATTGAAAGTATAAAAGCGTCACCATGTTAATCCTCATCCATGAACTTATTTGGTGACATTCACATATTTCTATAGGCTTATTTGGTGACGATAATTTTTTTGACGACCTTAATTAGTGACACAAGGTAACACTTTCATACTTTCAAACTTATTTAGTGATTATAATATTTCATGGACCTAATTGACAACACTTGTATATTTGAAAGACTAAGTTGAGGATTTACTTTCTCTTTTTTTAAAAAAAAAAAACTGGAATTTAGAAACTATAAATTAAAAGAGATAATATGTATAAAACTAAGAATGAAAAGATGCATTATTAAAGTAAAATGGTTTTTTTAAAAGAAAAAATAAGTTAAAAATGTCTTGTTTCATCAATTGAAAGAGAGTAGAATGAAAATTTCTCATGTATAAGTTACTGGGTGGATTTGAAGATTTTGCAGCAGGTTAGTTATTGAACTAACCCATATTATTCACAGGTCCTTTGTCGAAGGAGATACTAGAGTAAAATCATAGGTAAAGTGATAAAGTATTAAAGTTGAACCTTTAAATCACTTGATAAGTGATATCGCCCCATAGCAGAGAAGGCCAAACTCAGTGAACACTTTAAAAGTATTATTGACCAACTCCAATGCTAGGTGGCGTTCAAAATAGTAGCTTATTCATTTGAACTTACTGTATAAGTAGCCAGATAATTTACCTTAAGATTCATGCTAAAGACAATTTCTATATTTTCGTTCATCAATAGCCAAAAAAAGTGGAAACAAATCAAAGAGTTTCTTCAAAATCCCTAGAAATGGAATTATAACTTGGTCATTTCATCTGGACATCAAATTAATAACATTAAATATGCAAAATCTAATCTGAAACAAGTTGCCAATTAAGGAAAAATTAAAGATAACAAAAAATAGGACACTATATCCTCCGCCATAGAAAAGAAACTCAAGCAGTGGACATGGAAGGACTACTTGAGTTACCACTCAAAAGCTACGCCTGGGCCTTTCCTCAGCAACATTCACTCTGATAGACCTCCCGTCCAAGTTCTGCAATATAAAAATTTTCTTCCCAAGAATTAATCACATGAGTAAACCTTGTAATTAATTCAAGCTTTTTAAAAATTGTTGCATAAAAAAAGAGGCAATTTCATATGCTTCCTGTTTAAAACATTGCCTATAAGCAATCTTGTTGCCTTCAGCATTCAACACATTTAATTACCTAATGATGTTACCAATGATCAAGTAAGAAAGTACTTCTGTGATACCTGACCATCAAGAGCAGCAATGGCATTATTTATATCAGCCTCACTGGACATTGTGACAAAAGCAAAACCACGTGATCGACCAGTCTCTCTGTCATAGACTACCCGGACATTGTCAACATTACCATGTTCACTGAAAATTTGCTCCAGGCGAGCATTGTCAACATCCCATGGCAAGTTACCAACATAGATTTTTAACCACCATAGAGGCACGTGGTGGGCGTCAGGTTGTGTTCCTCTTGGAGCAGCCTTATTAACAGTCAACGGCCTTCCATCCAATTCCTGTCATGGAAAAGATGGATAAGATCCATAACAACTCAACAGACACAATAAAAGCAACAAGAGAAGAAATATTATAATAATGCATGTGTTTTTTCCAGTAAAGGACATGTCAAATGTAGGACACATTTGAACTGGGAAAAAGAGAGAAGTCAAAACACATTTGTGAATGCAGAAAAGTTTCCATGCTCCAACAAAGTGATGAGATCAAAATTCTAAAGATTCAATTTTGTTTCATTCTATAAAATTAAAAGTCTATAATTACAAACAATAATATTCCAAATATAATTGCACGGAGGCCCCAATTTTTAGATGTAAGTAGATGCTGAAGTGAGCAGGTATTCGAATGTCATGAGGCAAAAACTACCAATTACAAGTTTTGGTCTAAACAATTTTACCAACTCCTTGCCACCATTAAATCGCAAAGAATTGCACTATGATGAGAGCAAAGCATCATTAGAACAATGAACAAGGGATAGCATTTACACCAGCCAGCAAGTTTAGTAAGCATCATAGGCCAACCTCATAATCTCTAATATTACCTTTCCTTCTCACCTATACAGTATAACATCGATCTAGAGGCAGTTAAGTTGTGCAATGCTCCAATATAATTTATAAGACTATAAGTGGAATTTATTCTTAAAATGATGAAATGAGATATAGAAAAAGAAGTTTCACAGGTTCAAAGGAACTGATAAGATTCACTTAAAAGGGATATTACCCAAGCTGGTTAACTAATGTAGTCTATACTCTATATGCAAGAAAAATGTCAAACCAATTGGTATGTTAAACTAGCATGCAACTTAACTACTTAAGGTCAATAATTTGACAATCATGTACATATGTGTTTACATCTCCTTTTTCCCCCATTTTGTAAGAGACTTCAACATTGAATCATAATTACAACCCTTCTCACTTAGTCACACAATATAAAATATAAACATCCAACTTACGTAGCCACTGAACTTCTCCACAGCCTTCTCAACTTCTTCAACTGTACTCATGGTTACAATCCAAACCCACGACTTCTGTCAGTGGCCCTGTTATAAATAACCTGAAATCACAATACAAAAGACACAATTAAACATCCACAGATGTTGAAAATACAAAATCTCTAACATAATTAACACCATTATACTTATACACATGACCTCAACTATGAAATCCAAAGGATAATGAAAGACTTACCTCAGCAACCTCCACAGTCCCAGCCTGCTCAAAAAGCATGGCCAATCTCTCACTGTCAACATTCCATGGCAAGTTCCCAACAAAGATCTTCAAATCTTCAGATGGCTCAGCATAACCCCCGTCACCAAAAATCTCACCTTCACCATCCTCGTTTCCTTCGGTTTCATCAGCATCTTCATTTCCCCATGTGGGTTCCCCTTGGTTCTCCCATAGGGTTCCATCTTCTTCTTTTTCTCCTTCTTGTTGAGCCCAATCCGAAGTCTGTGCTACAAATGTGAGGAGAGAGGAAGTCCTCTTGGTGAGGGAGAGAGAGGGTGATGGCAATTGGTGGTGCAGCTTGAGGGGCTTAAAGGAAATTGAGGTAAATGGGTATTTAGTTTTGGTGTGAAAGAGTGAGGGTTGAGAGAGAAGGCACGATTCCGCCACTGTGAGGGACTTGAAGGAAGGCATGGTTGTGATAGACATGGACAGAGGTAGCTGAGAAGAAGGGGAGGGTTTAGAACAGCACAGCACAGCAAACACAGTGGTTGTGGATAAGGGGTGAAATGGAATTGAATTGAACAAGTGAAAGGGTTTTTAGAATTGGTGGCACATGAAATGAAAATATTGCAGATATTATAGATATTATATTATACATATACTTTACTTTATTATTTTTTTGGGTCATTATTATGCTTTATTCAATTTTTCAATGGGCTCTCTATAATACTTTTCAACAATTCAGGATTTCTCGCCCACAAATATAAATGAAAGGGCCTGTGAGTTGTGACCCCAAAAAAGGTATCCGTGAAAGAAAGGGCGGGGAAGGGGGAAAAAAAAAAGAGTAACTAAACTACATATATGGTGAGTGCTTATTATATGATCATTTTTTTATTAGAAAATTAAATTTACATTCATTTCTTTACTTTATAGAAATTTTGTATAAGATATGTACATGAAATAAATGAGGCATATATAATTTTTTACACTATGTTTGGTAGGATAGACATAATAGAGTAGAGAGAAATATGTGAGAAATAGATAACAAATCGGGTGTTTGTTAGGAAAAAAATAGAGATGAAATAGGATGAAGAGGAATGATATTATAATTTATAAAGACCAAATTGACCCTAAATATTCTTAAATATAATTTATAAAAAAAATTAAAGGCAAATTCTTACATTGTGTCCACACACGCGAAGGCAAAAACCAAGTTTTCGAATTCGGCTTCAAATGCATATTCCAAAGACTCCCACTCGCTTTCCTTTGAGTTGTTCTGTTGGTGCCAGCGAGTCTCCACCCAAGGCCTGGGTCTACGAAGTCGTTCTGAGTGTTGACGGTGACAGGTGCAAAGGAGGAACCGACGTCGTTGGAGGAAGAGGAGGCAACTGTGGCGAGGCTGAAGAGATCTGCAAATGGGGGTGTGACTACAAAAAGGAAAGGGAAACCATGGTCCAACAAAAAAATTCTAAACATTTCTTCGCTCACTTCACAAGTTCTTCGCTAATTTGTGGAGAAAATTTTACTCGTGGAGCCCACCATTGACTATTTCTTTCTTCTCATATTTCTACTATACCAAACATCTATACACATTCTCTTCGCTCTATTTCTATTCCCTCCCCCTAATTTCTTCTTCACCAAACATAAGCTTAATACAAATGAGGGACTTGGGGTTTGAAAACAACATGTAAAATAAAAGTAAAAAAAAAAAATCTAATTAACAAGAAGGACCGATGTCAATGTAATGAAGGTGTAAGAATACTGCTTAGAATAAGGAAAGTGTGATTTCCAAATAAGAAGAAATAAGTGTGATAGGCACTAAAAAGGAAATATCAATCTAATTACACCTAAATAAAATGAATATTTTTTTTTTTGTCTTTGATCGAGAACCTCCCACCGATATAATTGTGGATTTAACTCTCAGGTCGGGGTGATAGTTAGATAAAACCCTCCCAAAAGGCGATTCCAGTATTCGAAACCCTGACTTTGTAAATAAAATCCGTATGAGGTCACAATTCACTTCTACATAGTTTAAAATACGTTTATTGTGTTTGGAATATTTAATAAGAAATAAGGTATACTGATTATATTATAAATACAGTTAGAATTCATTTGTAAATTAATCATTATGTTTGAAATACTTTTAAATGGTTGGAACTAATTTTATTTAATAATTTTGTGTCATGATTTATTTAAAATAAGTAATATAGACAAACAAATAAAAGGAAAATAATAATCCAAATATTTACAACTCAAATTTAATCAAGTCAAATTAGATTTAAGTGCATTTTATATGTTCTATTTAAATTAAATATTTAAATCAAATAAATTTGAAATTAATTTATTATAATATTTATACACTAAATGAATGGAATTAAATTTACTTTTTTATTTTTATTAAAATAGTTAAATGGATGGTACTGTGCAATGACAACAGTGGTGGCAGAGGAAGGTATCCAGTAATTGCAAAGGAGATTGTCAAGTAGAGATGGTGTAAGGTGTCGAGTGACAACGATGGGTGATGACATAGGGCGACAAGCAAAGGTGGAGAGTGTTAGGTGATGAAGATGATGAAAGGTGTCGAGTAACAATAGTAATGGTGGATGCTTAGCAAAAAAATAATAATAATAACGGTGGATGGTGGATGGCGGTGGTGATGGTGGTGGTAGGGTAGCGCATTGGTAAAGAGGTTGGGCGACAATAGTAGTAGTAAGGGATAGGAGATGCATGAGATTTTTTAAACTAAAAATCATAATCATATTTTTTCTTTTAAAAGATTAGGATAAAATCAATTTTGAGACTGGACTGAAAGTCATTTTAACCTCAATTTAATAAACATACTTTACTTTGAAATTTATATTTTAAAACAAAAAATTAAAACTCACAACCGCAGCAAATAGAGACCAAACCAAATAAAATAGTGCTTCCTCCATTCCCTTTTGATTGATGTTTTGGCAATAAAATTTTTTGTTTCATTTTGATTGTTATTTTACAATACCAATGAACAATTAAATATTTCTTTTCAATTGCATTTAACAACTAATTATGGAGATAAAATTTAAAAAAGGAATAATAATATTACATCATTTGTGCCTATTTATCTATCTATTTAGATAAAAAATAAATTAAGAAATTTAATTAATATTTTGATTTTCATAATTATTTTAAAGTTTCTACTATATTATTTATTTAATTTATATTATCTCTCTTATTAGTAGATAATTTATTATTAATTGAGAAAAATGTATTTAATATTACCTAGAACTTATAAGTGGATAGATAAACAAGAACAACGACAGTAATGGATATGGGATATAATAGAAATTTGTTTAAAAATTTATAAAAATTAGAACATTAATTATATTTTTTAATTTTGTGTCACAAACCTTGAGTGTCAATCAAAAAGAGAATGGAACCAACGGGGTTGGTTCGAGTGGTACATGTTTGATTCCCCTTAAACAAGATCTCGGGTTCGAGTCTTGTGGATGGAAAAATCCCCCCTGAGAGAGTTAGCCCCCACCATGATGTGAATGTTCCCGGCTCGAACAGGATTGCCTCCGTGGAGGATACCTGTGGTTAAACAAAAAAAATCAAAAGAGAATGGAGGCAGCATGTCACTAATATAAATAGAGTTTAAGGGATATGCACTGCGAGTATAAAACAATTTTATACAAGCATCTAATGATGTGCTATCACATTGTTTATTAAATATGACATCTCATATATTATTAAATTCAATAAATGAGTTGATAATAAATTATTGGATATATGTGTAAAATCTATTTACACATGAGAGTATATAGCCATCAAATCCATATAAATAAATAGTTAATCACGTCAATAAATATCTTTTTTGGTCCTAGTAAATAATAGGTTTCGATTTTGGTCATTATAACCATTTTATTTGCATCCTCCCAAAATATAAAATTTGAAAAGAATCCTTATTAATGAAGTGACAAGCTAAAAAATTATCATGTAGACATAAGTTTTTAATATTTGATAATTTCTTAGCTTACCATATCACTAATATGAACATTTTTCAAAATTTAGATTTTGAGAATATACACAATAAAAAATTTATAAGACTAAAATAAATATTTTATAAGAACAAAAAGTATATCTTACTGTTAAATATTGTTAGTAATTTGAGGAAAGACTGATAATGAAGTTTAATTATTGTAAAATATATAAAGATAAAAGTATTAGGTTTGTAATGGGTTTGGTGTGTGATTTTATCAATTGTAAATTTGTAATGGGTTTGGTGTTCTATGTTTTTCTAATTAATTGTATAATTACATTTCAGTTTCTGGTTTTTATTGGTTCTATTCAATGCAATTTTACTTATAAAAAAAATTGTAGTAAAAAATTAATAGGGTAATTTAATTCTTTTAACAATTATCATGTGCTCTTTGTGGACCACATTTGGGAACGAACAGAAAAGGCCACACTATTTATCTTTCCTACGGACAATAAGACACCTGCATTAAGTATGGACATATACACAAGACAATGAAACATGACATATATGCAAACTTCATATCACAAATTAAATATATTTATAATTTTTTTTAGTAGCTATGTTCTATTACAAAATTAATTTGTCAATTGTACCAGTTTGAAAGGTAATACGCATAGAAGTAATTTACATAAAAATCATTGTCAAAATATTAAATTTTTACATCAGATTAGATTTGATCCATATTAATAGAATTTCTTATCAGATGATGTGTACATCACTAAAATTACAAGGCTTAAATAGTAATTATTATAATTAATGATTTCAATAATTAGATAATATATAAATGAATAGTGAAAAAAAGTTTATATTAGCACTAGGCCAAATTGAGATTTTTTTTTGTTAATTTATAGGTTTATATATATTTTCATCTCTCTAAGATTGTTAACAGACATACACACGTGTCATCTTCATAATTAACTAAGTTTTTACCTTTTTGGGCTTAAATATGTTTTTCATCCCTCTAATATTAGTGAGTTTTGTTTTTCACCCTCCAATTTTTTTTCCAAAACATCCCTGCGAATTAAGAAATGATTGTAAGACATGCCCGCTGTTCTTAAGCTTGTTAACGGGCATAACACGTGTTAGCTTCCTAATTAACTAAGTTTTTACCTTTTTTATAATTAGAAATTAGAATTCCCCTTCCTATCCCTATTATCCTCAATCCCTTGCAATCCCTAATGCTGTAAAACTGGGTTGTGTTCTCTGAATTTCAGAATCTCCATAGCTTTGTTGGTTTCGTGTGTGGTCATAAGCAAGCATGTTGAAAGGAGAGATTTGGGCAAGAGAAGAACCACTACTATGAAATCTTCATCGTCATCTTCTTCTCACCTACGGCGCATGGTATGCAAGTGTGGTGACGAGGTGTTGCTTCTGAAGTCAAGCACTTTGACAAACCCAAGGAAAACGTTTTGGAGGTGCCCAAATTGGAAGGTAAGTGATTATTGTTGTCTGCAACATTCTCCTTCATTTTACTATTTTCTGTTAATCATCACCTTCACCGTGGTGTTTTTTTACAGCCATAGTTGCAATTTCTTTCGTTGGTTTGATGAAGAAGACCTGTAGCAACCTGGAAATGATGAGGCTCAGAGACGGTATGAGCGAGAGGTTGCATATTTGGAATTCAAAGTATCAAAATTGAGGAGAAAGTTGACTGAGTAGAGAGTTGTTAGAAGATCAATGACAATCGTTATAATAGCATCTTGGGCACTGACTATATAGGCCTCTGTATTTTTTCCTTAATTAATTGTGTAGGGTCTTAGTTTAGGTTTTTGTATGAATTTTTTTGTATGAGGTTGCCTTAATTATATCTGTGTTATCCAATTTTTTTTAGCAGTTAAATCTGTTACAGCTTCATGGAAATAACAATGTTCACAACAAAATGTAATTGCATAACAAAAAAGATAAGTGTTCACAGAAAAAGGGTAAATGCATTATCCAAATTAAGTTAATTAAGCATCACCTAACAGTGTTTGCATAAACCAAAATAAAGTACTTAATTGTGCATCTGGAGGCACTTTACAGCTTTGCAAAATTAATACCAAAAAGCACAAAGGCACTAAAATATTCAGGAAGCATCTGGAGGTACAAAGGCACTAAAATATTCACGAAACCAACGAAGCTATGGAGATTCTGAAATTCAGAGAACACAGCCAAGCTTTACAACATTAGGGATTGGGGATAATAGGGATAGGAAGGGGGAATTCTAATTTCTAAATCTAAAAAAAGGTAAAAATTTAGTTAATTAGGAAACTGACACGTGTTATGTTTGTTAACAAGCTTAAGAACGGCAGAGATGTCTTACAGCCATTTCTTAATTTGTAGTCCGTTTTGGAAAAAAATTTGCAGGGGTGAAAAACAAAACTTGCTAATATTAGAGGGATGAAAAACATATTTAAGCCAAAAAAAAGTAAAAACTTAGTTAATTATGAAGCTGACACATGTTATATCCGTTAACAAGCTTAACGGAAGTGAACGACAGGGATGTCTTACAACCGTTTCTTAATTCGTAGGGATGTTTTGGAAAAAAAATTTGGAGGAGTAAAAAACAAGACTCCCTAATATTAGAGGGATGAAAACATATTTAAGCCTAATTTATATGATAAAATTTTTAAAAAAAAATCCCTCGAACTTCAATTGATGTTAATTTACCTTTTGAATATTAAAACGGATCAAATATCCCTTTTTTTTGTCGAGGATCAAATATCCCTTGAATTAACAAATATGCAAAACCCCTTGAATTTTACTACACGTGAACCCTGAGTCCACTAATCCACACTATTTTTTTTTTCTTAAAAAACCCCAGATATACTTTATGAGATAAACTGAAAATACCAAAAGCATTTGAACACAATCTCTATTCATGAAAATATATAATTTCATATATGAAAAATAGACTTAAATAAAATTTTACGTTATAAAACCTTACCAAATATCTCTAAGGTAAATTATTAACATTTGTTACTATTCAGTAATTACTTTCAATTTATTTCCTTGATCGCGACTTTTCTACATACCTAGGTGTAACAACTACAATTACCAACAAAGTTTGAAAAAGGTTAGTAGATAGTAGATAGTTGGATGCCTTAAACATCTTGACGGACCTTAATAGTGTGTATGGATAGATTTTGTTAGGAGAAAAAACCCAATTAATACGTCTTAGTAAAATAAGATGGAAGATGGAGGAGCAAATGGGGAGTAACAGTAGGATAGTAGTAGTAGAAGAAGAGTACCATGGGTTCCCCATGGATCATCCCAAAAGTTCCCAAGCAAGAGAATTTAGAAAACTCATATATTGATTTGATTAAAAGATGCTCAAATGAATACAAGAAGCAACTATTATAGCTAAACTATTAGCCACTAAAACACACTAAAACAACCCAAACAAACCAAAACAGAAATACACAACAGAAAGGATATTGCCATAATAGAGAGATATTTCTAATAATATTCCTAATAATCGATTTGAAAGAGATTGGTCTCTAGTTATCGGCTAGGAGGCCATCGGTTCACACAAAAAAAAATGTACAATTTAAAAAATAAGATATTTAAAAATTTCATATTCATTTTATTAAACAACTTTCATAATTCATGTTTTTTTTTGGTAATTAATGTTTATTATCAGAATCGATTTTACTTAATAAAAGAAAAAATAATAATATTGTCCAGGATTCATTTTATTACAATCATTAATTCCCTTTGTCTTGAAGGAATACTGGTCATGTATATAAATTATTTGAGTTTGATTTCCACACAGTTTGCTACCAGCTTGAAATATTGGAGGATCGGAGAGCTTGTTGTTTTCGAGAGATCTAGCTAAGATTCACCATGGATGTAGAAGGAAATGCAAGCAATATGACAACGATCTCACTTGAACCTTGAACAAGGTCAAGAAAAGCCAAAGGGTACCCAAATGATTTCATGGCCTCGCTTCTGCACATACTATTGACCGCGGTATACTATACTACATCTTTTTTCTTCTCTGCTAATTCTGTTTTAGTGTTTTTTGGTACATTATTCTGGCTAAGTTTACTACAGTTGAGTAGTCTCTTATATATATATGATTCATCCACTACACTTGTCACGAGTTGCTACTTATCTGGTTTCAACTTGATAAATCCATATCTAGATACTAAGTGTGTGTTTGGTTTGATCTATAACCACGTTTCAAACGTGGATCAAGTCAACACTACAAAGAATAGTGTTTGCCCGGATTCACGTTAATTGAAACGTGGTTTCTGGTAAATCAAAACACTATAAGTGTATGTTTGGTTTGGCGTTGAAACCAACTAAACTCTAAGTTAAATTTTTTAATACAATTATTTTTAGCGTTAGAAACTTGAGTTTGTTTCTAATGCTAGACCAAATATGCTCTAATACTTGAGGATTGAGTTCTTCTCCATTTTATGAGACGGAATTGAATACAATTTGCAGATTCGTGGCAACAAGTGGGGTTGATGCTAGTGACAAGCTTCAATTGCGGGTGGATATTAAGTTATTCTAATCTGGTTATGGTGCCACTGGGTTGGGACTTGGGGTGTCATGTGCCTTGTTATTGTGGGACTCTACACCGCCTATGCCAATTGGCTCTTGGCAACATTTCATTTCATCGACGGTTGGAGATTCATCAGATACAGAGATCTTATGAGATTTGTCTATGGTGAGTTAATTTTTCATTGTGCGCTCTGCATCATATAATTATATACACATTCATCCTTAAAATTGCCTTTAAAGTAATATATATACTTCTAGAATTTCTTATCCAAACTTTAATTATATATGTCTTAATACTGAAGGAGATTATTAATTGAATTATATTATTATTAGTTACTCCCTCCGGACTTGAATATAAGCAAAAAAAACTCACATTTTGTGGACTAAAATATAAGCAAATCTTAACTAATTTGACCCTATTTAATGATATAAACCCAAAATACCCTTTGATATACTTTCCAACTACTCTATTTAATTAATCATGTTGCCAATAGAAAGAGAGTATGTCCACTTGAAACAATTTTCAATAAAATTGAATGTAGGGTAATTTAGGTAATGCAGTACTTTTTACATGTTATCAAAAAAATTAATGAGTTTAAACCAACTTTCTTAATAAGTGTGAATTTAGTTATTTTTGCTTATATTCAAGTTCAGAGTAGTAATAGGCAAGAATATGTATCACATCACATGGATTTTCCAGTTTTTGACCCTCTCTCCTTGGAAATATGGGTTTCAATCCTCCTAGGAGGCAAGGCACTTAAGGTAATAAATTTCATATGACAATTCACAAAGTCTATGGAGTGATTGAATGAGTTGATTTTGAGAGAAAGTGGTTGTTTAATTGTTAATTGGCAGGGAATCAACTCAGAATTTAGTGATTCTCCATTGAGGCTACAATACTACATAGTGGATCACAGGAGCAGCTTACTTCATGTTTTCATTCTTCATCCCAACAATATCTGCCATGAAAAATGGTTGGGAGCTTCTGCTGTTGTCACCATCACATACATAGTATTGCTTCTTATCGTTTTAGTCAAAGATGGTATAACTAAGCATTATTCTGTTTTCAGCTTTCAAATTATATTCTCCTTAGCATTAAATTAAATATACCCTGCTCCACCCCTTATTAATTTGTTGTCGAAAGGGAAATCAAAGTCGAATAAGGATTTGACATTAGTGGAAACGAAGCGAGCAAGGTGTTCAACGCTTTTGGTGCCATTTCTGCAATCATTGTTAGCAACACCAGTGGCTTGCTCCTAGAGATACGGGTCATATTTCTATTTAATTTTTACTAGACAAATTATTTAAAACTTTTTCCTCCCCTTTTGTAATTTGTATGTATATATAATATAATATAATATAATAAATTGGTTTGATTTTGAGAGAAGTTGTGTATGAAAGTAGTCCACTCTACGTACACCAGCAGTAAAAAACATAAGGAAGGCCCTGTGCTTACAATATACAGTGGGAGTCCTTTTCTACTATGGTATTACCATAGTGGGCTATTGGGCATATGGGTCAATGGTATCCTCATACTTACCTGAAAACTTAAGTGGTCCCAAATGGATCAACGTCCTCATTAGTGCCGTTGTCTTTCTGCAGTCTAATAGTTTCCCAACATGTATGTAAGTGTTTACCATATGCCCACTACTTTAGAGATATATGGGTGTTTTTTGTGCCATGAATTTTAAACTTAATTCAGTAAAAAAAAATTATGATGCTTTTTTTACTTCTTAGACGGATGAATTGTATTTGAGAATAAAAACTCTAAGAAATTGAAAGGTGTGTTTTTGTCCTTTTTTAAAAAAAAAATGCAGATGTTTGTAGCACCAATTCATGAGGCGTTAGACACTAATTCCTAGAACTTGGTAAGGCCATGCATTCAGGGGAGAACTTGAAACGCTTATTTCTCCTACGTGCACTCTTCTTTTCTGGCAATACATTGGTCACTGCAGCGTTTTCCTTTTATGGGTGACTTTATAAACTTGCTGGGTTCATTTTCACTCGTTCCCCTGACCTTTACGTTCCCAAGCATGGTCTTCATCAAGGTTTTTTCTTATAGTTAAACTGATGAGTAAATTTTTTTTATAATTAATGATCAAAAATAAGTGACACGTTTTAAAAAAAAATATTTAAAATTAATTATGTGAAATTGATTTTATACTATATCCAACCGGTAACTAAATTGGGGCACCGACAAATTCAAGTAGAATTAGTTAGAATTGGTCATGTATATCATTAATTATATCTGACTTATTTTGTTCTGCCTTTGCTTCAATTATTTTAGGTTAAAGGGAAAGACAGCTAGAGCAGAGAATAAGGCATGGCACTGGTTCAGCATCGTTTTTTCATCTCTGCTTACAATAGCAACCACAATTCAGCCGTTCGGTTGATAATTGAGAACATCCCGAAAGTACCACTTCTTTGCAGATGCATGATTCCTTATCTCAACAATTGTTGCCTTGGTTTCAGTAAGATACATTAGGAGGTAGGTAAGAGTGAATAATTACAACTGAACAATGTAAAATATTGTATCCACATATATATATATATCCACATATATATATATATATATAGGGGACATATCAAGTGAGAACACTTGTTTATTGTGAGAAATGAGAACATTAATAATAGTCATTGGATTATATTTAATCGTCCTGATTAGTCAATGAAATAAGTTAAAAATCTTTCTACTTTATCTCTTTCCAATATATCTTTTTTCATATTTCCTCAATCCTTAGTGATTTCTTTCCACCTAAATCGTTGCACCTTTTTCTTAAAGCATTTTGCAGTCTCTAAATTAATTAACGCATTGCTCCCAAACTTACAGTTTTCGATGTTACTTTTCTATCGCATTTAAACCTTTATATTATGTTCGTAAATTTATTTTTTTATGCATCTTTCTATCTCATTATAACAAAGTCACGATACGTCCTTCCCCCCCTCTATATATATATATATATATATTCCGGTCAAAAATGCCAAAACTAATTTGAGTTAATCGGATTTAACTTCAAGAAAACCAAATTTACTTGAAAACTCTACCCCTTAGATCGGGTTGCTTGTGTCTACCTAGCCCTTGTGCGCCCCTAGTAATGTGAAACATTCTTGAACCATGTTTAATAACATGCTATGAAGTGCCTTATAGTAGATTAAAACATGCATAAAATAATTAAATTATTGGGATTTTAATATCAATTCGAACGCAGGCACCATGACCCATGAACACGAAAAAAAATTTAAGTTTACTTTCATTTTTAAGAGTAATAAAAAAAATTAAACAACCTTCAATATAATAATTTTAAAAAATAACATCAAAATTTATAAATAAGTTATCCATAAAAAATTTAAATCAATCATCCTAACTTTCAATAACATATTTCATTTAATAATCCTAAACTATCTTTTATTATTGCCTAAATCATCGTCCAAATAAAAATTTCAAATTATTTATCCCCAAAAAAATATATTAACACAAGACAATTGTTGAGATTTTGGACTCCAACTGTCACAAAGAAAATAGTTTTATGTAATCTTAGATAAATTGAAAAAATAGATTCAGACAACCGACGCGAATATTTATGGAATAATTATTACCATTACATGAATCTATTCTATTATCTTTCTTTTTTCGTGGTAAGAAAAGAACACAACTAACTATACAAATTATTACAGCATGTACCATTTGGTACAGACAACCACAGATATGTGGAAGTTCCAGAATTCAGGATTTTGCGTCCACTTCACTAACCTCGCAGCTGAGCTTCTTTGCTAGTGAGAGGCACATACCGAACAGAAGTCTCAGTCCGGATATTGACAGAACCATCAGAGCTCTTATCCACAACCTGTAAATCTTGAAATATGTTTCCAACAGGAATAACCATTCTACCACCCGGCTTCAACTGGTCAATAAGGGCTGGGGGAATTTCTGGTGCTGCTGCTCCAACGTGAATGGCATCATAAGGAGCAAACTCAGGCCAACCCTCCCTTCCATCTGTCAACACAACAATTACACAGATATTTGAAACTATTGAATCTACCAGCTTAAAATAACTGCTCAAGAAACATAAATATCACCATGCAGCCATCACCATAGACCAGAGGGAAGAGTTTAACCCCAAAGGGTTGGTCAAGTGGAGAAAGACAAGGTCTCGCATCTGATAGGTGGCAGATTCGAACCCCCACTTGTCCCTTTGGGGTGAGGTAAATGTAAGTACCTCTGTAAGTGCTCTTTGAGTCCATAGACCTTCCCTGCCTTGGACTGGGGCACAATTCCCTCACCTTAAATTTTACTACCAAAAAAAGACTAGAGGGAAGAGTTTGCAATAGTGAAAATGTAAACACACAATGACACAAATATCTTGGATGACCATACATAACATGAAGAATGCTCATGGATCAACTCTACTTTCAGCTTAGTTGACTCAATCACTTCAGACAAATCCCTAATCCAACCATTAGGTTATGTTTTTTGTGTGTCTCAAGGACTCTTTAAAATTAAAATATCTAATCCTTCACCTTGCATTAAGCCTTCATCCCCAATAACCAACAAATGAACTAGATTAAATGTCATGGTCAATTAGATCAAACAGAACTGTTCTTTTGTTGTGCAGAAATTAAAAAGATTCAATATCCACAGAAATTATAGAAACCATACCACCAACATGTACAGAAAGGGAACCATCTTTCAATTGTGGAGCGGCGGCACTTTTTTCAATATTCTCAATTGAAAAAGAAACCAATTCAGGAATATGTTCCACACCAATAGCACGGCCCTGGGGTCCAACCATTAAGGCAAAACATGCAGTCAGGTACCCTGTTCCTGCAGAGAGGCCCAAAGTATGGAGATTGTGAGCATCAAGTTCAGAGAATACAGAGAAAAAATGCAGTGAAATTCCTGTCAAATAGAACAAATTTAATTTTGTATAGCATATCCTGGAATCTTGCAAAATTTCCACGTTAAATTGGATTTATGCAAATGAGCAAATCTATAGGAGAAACATAATTCTCTTGTCAGCATACACAGTCAACATCTCACATCATATCATCCTTGATCCTTCTATAACTCCATCAAGGAAAGAAAACAAACAGCCATTCTTTCTGCACACCCTTCTTATTGCAGCTGCTATCAACTAGTATAAATACTACCATCAATTTTAGTAGTTAATCTTCTCAAACACGGAGTACTAATTTCAACATTTTATCTAGCATTTACATCATTTATCAACAATAAATCCAATACACACTATTAGTGGAGAATAAAATGTATTCCCCAACTAATAAGCATTTTCCATTTCTCTTCAATACATTGGATTAAATTTTAAAAAAAAAAATAATGATTATAGATAGTTGATGAGTATATATACCAGAGCCAACATCCAAAGCACGCATCCCAGGTTGCAAATTCTCCTCCAGCAACTGAAGGCAGGTGGCATGCATATGTGGTGCAGATATAGTGGCATTGTAGCCTATGGGCATGGGGCTGTCTACATAAGGTTGGGCTCCATTGGGTACAAATAAACCTCTATCAACGGTTTCCATTATTTCACCTACCTTTCTAGATGTTATTATTCCATAATGCTGCAAATTCTCCACCATCCCTTTGTTTTTATTGATGGCACTCCCAGACCAGAATTGCTGTAATTGTTTTTGCAAGATTAATATTCAATTGAAAACAAATTAATAGCAATCTAGTTGAATGATTGAAAAAACAAATTCATGATTTGTCTACTTAGTTAAGCAATCAACGTCCAGAACAATATAAGGATTCACTGAGAGATCATTAAAAAAGAAATTTGAATTACGATAAATGAAAGAGAGAAAGAGGAAGGGGGTTACCTCCATCCTAGAGAAGATAGCGTTTCCCGTGAGGAAATTAGGGTTTTGGGGAGAGAACGGTGACGATTGGGGTGTGAGATTGTGAGCTGTGACACTGAGCAGCGTGGCCAAAACTTGCACAGAAATGACAAAATGATGTTGTAAGTAATAGAATAGAAGCTGTTGTTCTTTTCTTGTTTCTGCCTTTCTGGTACTTTCCTTCACGCTCAATCATTCAGGTACGAACCCACTCTCCAACCCATGGCCCGCCACATTATTGAGTCGGGGCCTGTGGGCTTATTGCTTGGAGCGAGGGAGATAGAGAGAATGGGCTTTGATGGATTTGGGCTTTTATCATCCGACCAGACCTTCCTTTTGCTCGACGATAGTAAGTAAAAAATATTTTTAACTTTTTACCAAAAAAATATATATTTTTAACTTATTTAATTGACCAAATATATATATATATATTTAAAATGTTACGAATAATAAAAACATTTTTAAAAAAATAAAGATGTTTTAATATCTCATATTATAATTTTTAATTTTAATCTTTTGATGGATTTTTAATTTATATTTTAATTTAAAAGCTCTATATAATATAATAAACAGTGAAAGGTGACCATTAGTTATTTTCCTTTATCCTCATTGTGTAGAAAATATATTATAGAAAAACTCTAAAAATGTACTTTATAAGCTATAACATATTTTTTATTATTTAATTTAATTTATATGGATTCCACTAACTAAGAAATTATATCTATTAAATAGAGAATGAGATTTATATGATTTGATGAGAAATACATAAGTTTCACTTAATAATAATAAATGTGTTAAAAATGAACTGATGTGTGTTGTTTAGCATTTTTCTATAGTAATATTAATCATCTTTTTATTTATGATAACTCAAAATAAAATAGTAATTCAAAAGTGAAAAATTAAATTCATAGGTTATTATAGCAATATTTGCATGTGGCAAAAAAGTTCATGCACATAAGGTGGGTTGATTAAAGTTCTGATCAGAATTGGATCTTTTCATTCGGATGCTTTAGAAGGATAGGAATGCAGGAAACTTATTCTTTCACATTATTAGTTATGTTCGTAGAATCATTGTCTCAGTTGCTTCTCCCTCTCCGAGTCCTAATGCTCATAGAATTTATAACCAGAGGGATTAGTTGGTTAGTCACAGCCTCCTATATGAACTTTTACAAATTAAATGTTGTTGACTCTGTTATTGGCTCTATGCGGTAGGTGAGTTGTGGTGGTCTCATTTGGGATCATGATGGAAATCTTTTGGGTGGGATTTCATGCAACATTGCATGGTCTTAACTGATATTGTACGCTTCATTTGAAAAATCTCATCATTAAGATGGATTCTAAGGTACACTTCAACTTATTAAAAGACCTTCAAGCCTTCACATTATTGCTTTGATCTTATTCGGAATATCAAACAGTTGCTTTCCAACAATCATTCTTTCTTTATGAATCATGTTTTTCAGTAACCTAATCATTGTGCTGATCATTTTTGCTAGTTTGAGTCATCACATTCTTTTAGGCATTAATTCTTATCGGTCCCTTCCTACTTCTTTGTGTACTTTTCTTTTGGAAGATGTTAGGAGTGTTTGTTTTCCCCATTTGATTCATGTTAGTTAGGTTGTTCTTTTCTTTGGGCCTTCGGCCTCATCAATTATAAAAAAACTACTCATATA
Source organism: Sesbania bispinosa (assembly GCA_026901365.1). Classification (NCBI taxonomy): domain Eukaryota; kingdom Viridiplantae; phylum Streptophyta; class Magnoliopsida; order Fabales; family Fabaceae; genus Sesbania; species Sesbania bispinosa. Next base: position 703,779 of record QLOH01000177.1, read on the forward strand.
TAATATTTTAAATAAATACATATTTTTTTTTAAATTAATATCAATTAAACACACTCCATATCTTTATCCGACACACAAGCACTCCATATCTTTATTAATTATTATGATAAATTTCATCCACACATATTAAAAATTAGTAAATGTAGAGTGAAATGACATTCAACACTAATTTTCTTAAGAGATAATAAATTCATATAACTAAAATATACAATAACTCATACAACACACTTTTTCTCTTTATTTCTTTAATATTTAATTAATTAAATTTGTAATATATATGAATGGGTTAATGGGTTATAAAATTATAACATTTATGTAATCAAATTGATGTTAAGGGGATTTTGGGGAAACGTTACATGTAATTTGTAGTATTGAGCTCCAAGATTCTCTCCAAGAATCTTGCTTCTGATCTTGATATTTCCTCCCCCCTCTGGTGATGGATCAAGTAAAAACAACATAAGAGGAGGATTTGATACAACGTAGCACTAAAAAGGTGAAGATGGTGCATGAGTCTATTGTTAACAACACTGGGTCTGGTGCTGGTTCTGCCTCCCAATCGTCGTATAAAGAATCTCTACTCCATCAGATTGGTATGCTTAACAAGCCACTCTTTGATGTGGATGATGTAGAGGTCCCACATGAAGAATCAATTGATGAAGAACGTTTTGTTTTGGGAGATGAAGTTCTAGGTTACAATCAGAGTAATGATCTTCGTCCTGTTGTCCCCATTGCTGAAGAAGAATACAACCAATGGTGCTCACCTTGGCGTAATGCTCTTGTTGTTAAACTCATGGGTAAGAGAATCAACAAACAGGTGTTGGAAACCCGTCTCCATCGTGATTGGGCTTGCAAGAATCCCCTGAAATTTATAGACATGGATCAAGATTACTATTTAGTTTATTTTACAGAAAAAGAAGACTACATGCATGTCTTATTTGATGGTCCATGGATGGTGGCTGATCACTATTTAATCGTTCAAATATGGAGACCATTGTTCTTGGAAGAGGCTAAGAAAATTAAAAGAATTGTTGTGTGGGTGAGAATTCCTAATCTGCCTATTGAGCTCTACAATTTTAGCTTCCTTTCAAGAGTTGGTAATATTCTAGGCTCTATGTTGAAGGTGGATAGATTGACTTCGATTCATTCTAGGGGTAGATTCGCAAGAATTCGCGTTGAGATAGACCTCTCCAAAAGATTAATCCCAGAATTAGAAGTCTTAGGCATTGTCTTAAAGGTTGAGTATGAGGGATTACATCAAGTTTGCTTCCAATGTGGTACATATGGTCATAGAAGGGAGAATTACACAAAACCGAATCCATACCAACCTGTGGTTCTTGATAACAAATGTCAAAATGAAGAGGCAAATATTTTGCAGGCTCCTCATACTGTCAGAGATAAGGAACCTATTATGGTTCAGAATTCGAAGGTGATTAAAACCAATTCTTTGGATTCAGTTCAGGATGAAGCCAATCCATATGGTCCGTGGATGCTTGTTAAAAGACAACAAAGAAAGAAACCAATGTATCAAATTAAACAAGATACTGGACCTCCTCTAGATCAGGAAGGAGAGATCCCCAATAAGGGGTCCAGATTTTCACTATTACAGCAGAATTCAAGTGAAGAAGACAGTAGGGATGATGCTGCTAGTCTACAAAATCGTTCAAACTAGCAAGTTGTCAGAATCAGAAATCCTAATGCTGGGAAGAACTCTCAGAAGAAAATTTAAAAAAAAAACAGCTAATAAACCACAGAACTCCAAGACTACTGAATTACATAGCCAGAATAAGCATATGAGTAAGGGTGCAGATTTACAAAACCATAACAACAGATAAATTCCAAATCAGTCAAAAAGTCTACTGGACCAGCACAAACAAATAGACCAATTCTCAGTACAGGGAAGGGTACTCCAGATCAACCTAGCACTTCTACAATCCAACCTCAGATTGTAGACAAAGAGGAGCAATTCAAAAGGGAGCAAGATCATCTACTTACTATGAAACTCATGCAGAAGAAGATTTCTGATGAGCAGGTGATTCTCAATTACCATAAAGCTTTCCTAGCTGCTAATGATGGTATGCCTATTGACCCTAAACCACAAGATTTAAATAGTTATAAGGTTGAGGGTAGCAAAGGCAATGGTGCTGATAGTATAATGAGTGATTGCAATGATCTGCAAGATAACTGTGAGATGGACTCTCAATTAAAGCAAATTAATTCATCATAAATTTTCTATCTTGGAACTGTAGAGGTATCTATGCAAAAAGTTTCTCTAGCTTGATTAAGGACTTGAGATTTGAATATAATGCGCATCTTGTTGTTCTTATGGAAATCCATGCTTCTAGTTAAAAGCCAAAAAGACTGTCAACAAGTCAGGGTTTGATTCATATCAGATTTTTTATTCTCATGGATAAGCTGGGGGTTTCATTGTGTTATAGGACAATGCTCATTGGAAAGTTAATATTCTTTCTAATTCCAATCAGTTTGTGCACATGGAATTTATAACAGATTCCTCTTCACCTTAGTACCTAAATGTTGTGTATGCTAGTCCTCATATCATTAACAGATCTAGCCTATGGGATTCCTTAAGAGAGATAGCTAATTCACAGATTGGTGAGTGGTGTCTAATTGGGGATTTCAACTCTATTTGTGACTTATCTGAAAGAAAAGGTGGTGCTAAGAATATTCCCATTCATGGTATGTACTAATTCAATGATATGATCCTTGATTGCAATTTGATAGATGCAGGTTTTGTTGGCTCCCCCTTTACTTGGAAGAGAGGTAATTTAGCTGAAAGGTTAGATAGTAGCTTATTAAATATGGATTGGAGAATTCGGTTTCCCAATGCTTCTATTGTGCATTTACCTTGTTTTAAATCTGACTATTGTCTTCTTCTAATGAAATTTGATTCTAGTAGACCTAGAAACCAACACATAAGACCTTTTAGGTTCCTCGCTGTCTGGCTATCCCACCCTGATTTTTCTGATTTTGTTCTTGCTAACTGGAATGGGAATGATGATTGGACTTCTTTGGCCAACAATTTTAAAGACCAAGTTTAGATTTGGAATAAAGAGGGGTTTGGTAATATTGGAAGGAAAAAAAGGAATCTTATTCATAGGTTGGAAGGTATTTCCAGGAGACTTGATTCTGGCCATTGAAAATCTTCAACAAAGACTTTGGAAGGAATATGAGGAAGTTTTGTATCAGGAAGAATTACTCTGGTTCCAAAAAGCTAGATGCAAATAGATTGCCTCTAAGGACAGGAATACTAAATATTTTCATGGTTCTACGGTTGCTCGAAGGAAAAAAATAAAATAGAGTGCCTAGAGTCTGATGGGAATATAATTACTGACATCCAGGAGATGGAAGCCTTGGCTACTGATTTTTATAAGGATTATTTACTAACCCAGGGGATTATTCCCCTTTCTGTTTAAGGAATTACTTTCCTCCTTTACGGAAAGAACAGGTTGAAATGCTCAATAAACAGGTGTCTGATGATGAAATCAAATATGTCCTATTTGCTATGGGGGGATTAAAGTCTCTTGGCCTTGATGGTATCCGTGCTCTATTTTATCAATCTCAATGGAGCACGGTTGGTAAAGATATTTGTTCTTTAGTTCATTCTATCTTTGATAATCCTAATAAAGTGGAATTTATTAATGATACACTAATTACCTTAATTCCTAAAATTGAGGGGTCTAATAGTCTTAGAAATTTTTGTCCTATTAGTTTATGCAACGTCTCCTATAAAATCATTACTAAGATTATATCCCATAGACTTAGGCATGTTATGCCTCATCTTGTTGGGCCAAATCAAAGTAGTTTTATTCCAGGGAGGCAAAGTAGGGACAATATTATAATCACCCAAGAATTCACTCTATGAGATATAAAAAAGGTAAGAAGGGCTGGATGGCCATTAAAATTGATTTGGAAAAAGCCTATGACAGGCTAAATTGGGATTTTATTCCTGACACTCTTAAGGAAGTGGCCTTCCTAAGCAAATGAGAGAGGTTATTAAATATTGCATTTCCACCCCTAAAATGAGAATTCTATTTAATGGGGAAGCCTTATCACCTTTTTCTCCCTCAAGGGGAATTAGACAAGGAGATCCTATATCTCCATATCTATTTGTTCTATGCATTGAAAGATTATTCCATCTTATTAACTTAGCTGTTGAACATAAATTTTCGAAGCCCATAAAAGTTGGTAGGAGGGGTCCTTTGATATCTCACTTAGCCTTTGCAGATGACCTTATTTTATTTGCTGAAGCTAAGTTGGAGCAAGTTGAGATTATCAGTACTATTCTTGATTTATTTTGTACCATTTCTGGTCAAAAGGTGAGTAATGAGAAAACTAGGATATTTTTTTCTCTAATAATGTTTGTCTGCAGGTTAGGGAGGATATTTCCGATGCTTTAGGCTTTTAGAGGACTAATGATCTTGGTAAATACCTTGGTGTTCCTATAATCCATGGTAGAGTGACGAGATCTACTTTCAAATTTGTTTCCTCTAGAGTTAAACATAGGTTGTCTAATTGGAAATCAAAGACCCTATCATTTGCTGGTAGACTAACCTTATCTCAATCTGTTTTAAATGTTATCCCTTCTTATTTAATGCAGACTGTTTTTCTTCCTGTATCTACTTGTGAAAAATCTTGATAAGTCGTGCAGGGACTTTCTATGGGGAGACACAGAGGATAAACATAAAGTTTCATCTCATAGGTTGGTACAAAATTTGTAGTCCCAAACTGGTGGGAGGTCTTGGTTTGAGGAAAAGTAGAGACTTAAATATCTCCTACATGATGAAAATTTGTTGGGGTTTGATTAACCAGCCTCAAGACCTTTGAGTTCAAGTTATCAATGCTAAATATAATTGTGGTAGTAATATATTTCCTACTGTCAAGAATAAAGCTACAGCTTCTAACCTTTGGCATGGGATCTGTCATGTTTGGAAAGAGTTTTAAAGAATTGTACCTGGAGATTGCAAGATGGTGCTGCTATTAAATTCTGGGAGGATGACTAGTTAGGCCTTCCAGAACCCCTGAGATTGCTATCTTCCATCCAGATTCCAGATGTTGATGCTAGTGCCTGGGTCCAAGAATTCCTTACCCCTAAAGGGGAGTGGAATATGATTAGAGTTGCCAGCATGCTTCCTGCTCACATTTGCAATAAAATTTCTGCTACCCCCCTCCTATTCAGAACTCAAGTCCAGATAAATTAATTTGGAAGAAGTCCTCTGATGGGTGGTTCTCAATTTCAATAGCTTACGAAAATATTACCTAAACTAGTCAGCTTGGTCCTAATCATCTGATGAAGCTCATATGGAGATGGCAAGACCCTTAGAGAATCAGAGTGCTTTTGTGGAAAATAGCCTCACATGGTTTATTAACTAATGTGGAAAGATTTAAAAGGAAACTATTAGATAATGCTACCTGCCCTATGTGCCTAAATGCACAAGAATTTGAAATCCATACATTCAAAGATTGCTCTGAAATTGAACATTTGTGGTCAATGTTTTTCAGAGATGATTACCTCAATAAATTTTTAGCTCCACAATCGTTAAATTTGTGGCTCATGGCTGCTTTAAGTAACAAACCCTCTGATGGAGACTTGCTTAGGAGGGACCTTGTGCTTGGGTACACCTTGGAAGAAATCTGGAGATTTCAGAATGATATTGTCTTCAATAATTGTAGACCTTCTGTTAAAACTCTGAAACAGAGAATCTGTGCTCATATCCATTCTGCCTTGCTGGATCTTATGAACCCTAATCAGAGAAGGATTCATCTAAATTTGGGAGATCCTCCTTCCTTTCGCTGGAGTGCTCCTCAAGAGGGGGTCATTAAAATTAATACAGATGGAGCGACTTCTCCTGGACGTGCAATTGCGGCATGCGGGAGCGTGATTAGGGACCATTAGGGCAGGTTTTTGTGTGGTTTTGCAAATAATTTGGGAAATTGCTCTGTGATACAGGCGAAGCTTTGGGGTCTATATCGTGGTATCAACCTTGCTCTGCAACGGAAGTTTAAGCAAGTGATTGTTGAATCTGAATCTCTACATACTTACTATCAATCGATTAAAAATGGTTGTAGAGAAACTCACCTTCGTATTCTCTGGTCGAAAGGATCAGGAACTTAAGTAGAATTTTTTATCACATCTGTTGGGTGCATGTCTACATGGAATCCAATTCCTTGGCAAATAGCTTTGCGAAATATGGTTCAGAGCATTCTGATCAGTACAAAGTTTTGTAGGAGGTGCCTCATTTTGTTGTTTTAGCTTTCATTTTTTATAGCTCTGGGACCTATGTCCAGAGAGGAGTGTAGTCTTATTTGATTTTTTCTTGTTTCTGGCCTTTTAGGTCCTTTTATTCATAAAAAAATTATAACAATTGAATTAATTAAATTATTAATATACATATGAATGTTTTTAGTTACTTATAATATGTACTAATATAATTATTTTAAAAAAAAAATATTAATTAATATATTAATTTAATGAGTGGGGATCAACTTAAAGAATATCTCTTGATAATGTTACTTAGCTTAATATCTTTTTATGAATATTGCATTTCATCTAACTATTGAATTGAAAGTTCCCATTAAATAGATCAATAGTGTGTTTGGTTTAGCGTTGAAACTAGTCAAGCTCAAGTTTTGATTTCTCAACTCAACTATTTCTAGCGTTGGAAATGTGAGTTTACCACGTTTCAATGCTAAACCAAACATGCTACAAGTATACAAAATTTTATAAGCGGCGTAACTTTTTTCTCCTGGAATAAATTGATCCACCACCTTATAAAACACACACACACACACACACATATATCACTACAACACAAAAGAGATTAATATCGTTACATACATAGCGTTTCAAAAATTTAAACGCTATTTTCAAAATTCGGAGTAAATTATATAGGATTTGTTTTTAACGGGTTATTAAAAGAAGTTAAAGATAACGTTTAGTGCGAATGAAAGGATAACCGACTGATTTAAAATAATAAAAAAGAAAAAAAGAAATTTCTCCTTCACGTAAAACTAAAACCCTTTGTTTGGTTGTGTGGAGGTGGGAGAGAAGTAATTGCTGAGGAAAGAAGTAGGGGGTAACTTAAACACTTCCCCGATTTGGTTTATTAGAGAAGTAGAGGAGAAGTTTGTAAAAGTGGTGGTCCCCACGGTTTTCACACTTCTTTCCAAAGTAGACAAGAGATAGCGGCGAAGTGAGGAAAGCTAACGAAGTTTGGGCAGAACTTCGCTCTCCAACGGCAGTTGCTGGCTTGCGAGAGATCTGAAAACCTAGTCGCGCGGGTAGGACGGACAGCGGTGGTGGTTCGACGACGCTCACCAGAGAAGGAGCAACGATGGAGCTAGTTTTCGGACGCCGCGTTCTTCACAACGAACCTGCAGATCTGCAAATCTTGAGGTCCTGTGTTTTCTGGTGAGTGTGGAAGCTTTTCTCCCTCTCTAGTCTTTGTTGATTTATGCTAGGTTGGGTGATTTGGTTTAGGTTCCCCTTCCCAATTTTTTGTTGTGCTTGTGCTTTGGAACCCTAGGGATATTGTGTTACCATTAATACGTTTTTCATAGCTCCAAGCTTTACCTCTCCGTTTCTTTTAATAAAGGTCCTTGAACTCTATTTGGATTATTGTTGAATGATGAAAAGTGTCCATTCTTTCTTTATAGTTTGAGTTTATATGGTTTTGGAAGGTTTAGGTTGGTGGGGAAAGCTTTTCTGTTTCCCCCTTCTCTTACCTGTTAAAGTGAAATTTGATAGGAAGAAAATTGTTTACTTCAGCTGAGTTATGCTTATTGATTGTTGTAACATCCTAATATTTCTAAAATAAATAAAATAAAATAAAAGGAAGAAATAATAGCATTATTATTATCTTTATTATGAATAATATTATTTAATTAAAAAGGAGGATGGGTGGGTCAGAGTAGGCCCAGCCCAATTAGTTATTTTATTAAGGAGGGGTTATCTAGTTCACCCTATCCTTTTTCAAACGCCAGATAACCAAACCCTAGGGAGGAGATAAGCGACTCCACAAGGGGAAGGTGTCGCAGAGTAGATCATCAAGGGAGTTCTGCCATTTGTTTTCGATCGTCATCTCTAAGGTACGGGGGGAAGGGGTGCAACTATATGTGTGTACTGGAGTGTTTGGGTAATGAGGGCAACCATAAGTCCCTCTAGGATCTCTAATCTTTGAATCTGAAGGATGATTTATATGTTGAAATTGTTATGTTTGATGTTCATTGGTATGTTTTGATATTATGTTCTTGATGGATTGGATGATGAAAGCGAGATTGTCGAAAAGGGGTCAAATTAGGATTTGGGGGGTGAGATTTAATAATTGATCTATTGTTGATTTAATGGTAATTCGTAGGAATAATTGATGTTTTCAGTGAATTTAATCGGTAAAAACGTGCTTAAACAAGTTAAGAACTTAAAGAATTGAGTAGAGATTGAAGAAGGGGGTTCAAAGGGGCAAAAATGCGGGTGCGGTCGCGTTCTGCGACACTTACGCTCCACCTGCGCTGAGCGCAGGATGGAGCGTAGCTCTCTGGAACCTGCGCTTCACTTGCGCTGAGCGCAGAGTGAAGCATAGAAACGCGGATCAAACTTTTAAATATAATTTCAACAGATTCCTTCCAAATTTCAGATAGTTTTTATTAAAACGCGAAATTGAGATGGATGTTTGTGTAATATATGAATTGTTTATGGAATTGATGAGACTAAATTGGATGTATATAATGCATTAATTGTGGCATGAAGTATGGTTATGTGATGATCTTATGTTGATGTTCTTCGTGCATTTTATTCAAGATGTGATGTGGAATGAATTGAGTAGATGATGTTGTATGAGAAATGTATAAAATGACGTTGATGCATTAAGCATGAGCATATGAGGTGTGATACATGAGATGCACGGGCCCATAGAGGGGGTGCAGTGACCATGATGGGGGACATTCTTGGCACGGGCCCATATAGGGGGTGCAACCTACCGGCCCATAAGAGGTGCATGGGTAACAGTGGGAGGGGCGGGTGTCTTTGCACGGACCCATAGAGGGGGTGCAACTTACCGGCTGGTGTTTACTGGTAGGGCCATCATTGGTAACAACTAAGGGAATTGATGAGGTGCGCCCATTGTGCGGAGTTCCAAGTCATGACTCTTAGGAGAGATGTTGTACATGTGCATGGTGTGAGCATACACATTAACGGTGATTGTTTGAGAAATGTGAATTTATATTATGAAAATGCGATTTTATATGTGTATGAACCTAATGTGTGAAATGTATAATGTATGAATTGAGATAAATGATGTTGTGTATGGTGATGGGTGGGAACGAGGGTAGCCTTCTGTATTACATGTATGTGTTTGTATTTCATTCCTCACCGTACTCTTCCTGTGGTTTTCTTAGGTGATGAAGAGGGCACTCAATGTGCTGAATTTTGAAGGGACAGGGTCTCGCTCTGATATATGTGACATCGGGGCTTAGTGTCTAGGAACTTTATTTCTTATTTTGATATGTAGAGAATCTGAAAGAGTATTTCTAAGGGTCTTTCATGGCCAAGTTATGTTTTTATTATATTGATAATTTAGCTTTTGAAAACATGGATTTTACTCTTTTATGGAAATAACATTGGATTTGGATTAAGTACTTGTTTAAAAGAGGATTCGTGAACCTTTTTACCTCGGCGTTGACTTTAATTTTCTTTATAATTCAACTTGATAATATTATTATTATTTGGGGTAGAAGGGTATCACAATTGTCATGGTTAACAGAAAAGAAAAGGCTTAGGAGCGCTTGTGTAATTGATTATAATTGTGGATCCGTGGGATTTTCTTCATTTTTTGGCCATGTTTTGATTTCAAATATGAGAATGTGTGTATGATCATGTTATAAACTTGGATTATACATTGTACTCTAATAAATTCTACATAATCATATTTTTCATTTTTATATTTTTTCCTTGTTAGTGTATTTTTACTGTTTTTTCAAAAATAAAAACTTCTCTCACATTAAACTCACGATCATGTAGAATGTGTATTTTACATGATCATAATATATTAAGCATTATTGGAGGTTAATATGAAATCATTTTACATTGATTATGTATCAAAATTAAATAGGTATTGAGAGAGTTTTTCCTCTATAGATGGATTCACTTGACTTTACTCGAATTAGTGAGGGTGTAGTATGACTTTTGGATACCTGACTGAGACCCTAAGATAAAAAAGTCTTAATAACACATTTGATATGTTAGTGAAAACATTTTTGACATTATCATTTGTTCATGATGTAACTGAGTTGGTGTCAAATTAGTCTTTTTCTTGTCAAAGTGTGGTGCTTTGACTTTGAAGCACTTCCTTGGTTGTGAATTTGCACCACTTTGTGAATTTGTTTGTGTCTCTATGGCACTCCCTGTATTATTGTCATTGGAATTCACTTTATGCTCTCCAATATTTCAATTTCTGTTTTGTTTATAATTTGTTTGTACTATGTTAGTTTCTAAAACTATTTTACCTTTTATTAATCAACACATCTCTTGTATGAAAACTGCCCTGAGAAATTTTGACAACCATATGTTGCTGTCATTATTTGGCCAAAAGTGCAAGATAAAATCCACTATTATAATTGATGCTAGAATGAAGCTACGTGACTGCCAATTGCTTGTATGGCCCCCCTTTTTTCAATAACAATGTTCGAAGTAGTTCCCTTTTTTCAATAACAATGTTCATAATAATGGGTTTGCCTATGTTTTTGAACTTTGGTTTTATATTGGTTATAGGCAGGGAAAGGAAATGCTTTGAGTACTAACTCGCACCATGAATTGTTATTTTTAGCATGAATTTAGACAGTTTTAACTTCTTGATTCCATGTTTTGTAGTGAATTGATCCACATTAAATTTTCTTGATCTTATGTCTGCCTTTAATCACAAATGCTGGTCCAATGAGTAATGATCTTTTCTAAATTATACTCAAAATATGCATCTACTTGTGTTGGGATAAAGTTGATGTTTTTGAAGTCAATGTATACCCTCTGTCCATAATTCAAAAAACACATGGACTATTTAATGTTAGAATCCCTAATATCTATGAAGTGCATGTTTTCCTAATATACCAGTCTGTGGTGTCTCCTGCTTGGATTTTTTAGGGAAAAAGAAAATGGTAAAGTGGCATGGTATTTATTAGTTAGTGGAACATATGTAGAATATTGTGCAGATTAGGAAAGATTTTAAATTACAGTTTCCGAGCCTCCGTTTTAAATTACACATGTGTTTCTTTCTTTCTGTGATGTTGGATTTGTAAAAGTAATTATAAACAGAAATTTAGAAGAAACGGAAACACAGATAAAAGTCAAGAGTGGAGACTGGAAAAAACAGTTTTGAAAAATCATTTTATTCTTGTCACCTGGTCTTTTTTTATCTACAGATGGTGCTTGATTTCTAGAAATCAAATTCTCCCTAGTGAAGGATATTGCCTTAGTGCAGCAAAGTACGTCTGAACTTGTCTGCCCTTTACAAGCCTCAATTGATCATTACTTTAGTTACCTTAATTCACAATGAAGGATCTATATGGCCATCAAATGTAATTGGTAGTATTATTCTGAATTCTACCATTTATTGGCCTTTCAATTTTTCTTCTTTCAAAACCTTGATAGCTTCAATTTGTGTTTTGTTTATAATTTGTTTGTACTATGTTTGTTTCTGAAAGTATTTTACCTTCTATTAAACAACACTTCTCTTGGAAAGCTGCCCTGAGAAATTTTCACAACCATATGTGTGTAGTGCTGATTGTGAGTGTGTACATGTAGGAAAATTTGCATTACCTATATATGTTATGTGTACATGTAGGAAATTTTGCATTACCTATATATGTTTTGATGTGTTGTCGGTTTTTGTATTGAAAGGAGAACTACTTGTTTGTGTGCCAAATGGAGAGAGTGACCAATATAGATAGTGTTGAAGATTCCAATCCTGATGTCCCAATGGAAAGTTTCGACATTATTGATATAGATGATACACATATACGAGTAAAGGTCCCAAGGGCAGAGGCTCCTCGTTACCGTGGAAGGAAGGATGTACCCACACAAAATGTTTTTGCTGCGTGTGATTTCGACATGAAATTCACATATGTCTTAGCTGGGTGGGAAGGGACAGCCTCAGACTCTAGAATTTTGAAAGATGCTTTAACTAGAGAAGACCCTCTAATCATACCTGCAGGTCCCTGGAACACATAATCCTACCTTATTCATTATTTCGTATAAAATTTATGGGCCTAACCTAAGTAAATTGTTTTGTAGGAAAATATTATTTGGGGGATGCGGGATTTATGCTTAAACGACAATTACTAACACCCTATAGAGGGGTTTGTTATCACTTGAAGGAGTATACTGCTCGTGGTCCACAAAATGTTAAAGAATTATTCAACCTCCGTCATTCATCACTAAGGAATGTCATAGAAAGAACATTTGGTGTCTTGAAAAAGAGGTTTCCTATAATAGGAAGTGGCACAAAACCTCACTATCCTTTCGAGACTATGAGAAATATCACAGTTGCTTGTTGTATACTTCATAATTATTTGATGGGAGTTGATGTTGATGAGTCGTTACTGGCTGAGGTAGACCGTGAAATTGAACAACATGACGTAGATAAATTGCAAACACAACAACGGGACGAGGACTATAGAGAAGGGTCAATGTTAAGGGACAACATTGTCAATGCTATGTGGAATGCTTATCAACCATAATGTTAATTTCTATTCTTACATCTAGCTATGTAGGTCTTGTATGGCATATGTACACAATAAAGACATTGTGTTTATTTCAGTCATTCCTTTTAATGTAGTCATAATTCGATGTACGGATATTATTAATTTCACAAATTCTGTGCTTGTTGTTGAAAGCAATTAAGTTTCATTTTCAACTTTGTTAGATATAAATGATGATTATTATCTTCTTGTGTCCTATGGCTGTACGCTGTTTACATTCCTAGGTTGGAGAATGTCGAAAGGCAAAAATCAAGGCAATGAATCTGGTCAGGGTGTGAGGGAGTTATTAAGGTGGACTGAAGATATGGACTACATTTTGTTGACTGCTTTTCACGGAGGAAATGAACCGAGGAAATAGAATTGGGGGTAATTGGACATCGGAGGCGTATGCTCATGTTGTTGCAGCATTGATCGCCAGTGGTGTGGGAGAAGTGACAAAGCAACATGTAAAAAAACAGGATGAAAACGGCAAAGGAGATGTTTGCTGAGGCTTTTGACTTGTTCAATAGTTTAAGTGGTTTTTCCTGGAATCCAACAACTAGGAGGTTTGAGGTAGAGGATGAGGTGTGGAAAGATTTTGTAAGGGTAAGTTACAATGTAATGTCATTAACCACTGAATGCTATAATATGAACTAACTTCTGTCGTGAAGTGAATGCTCTAATATCAATTAACTTGTGCTTTGATTTGTTAAAGGATAAACCACAAGCTACTAAGTGGAGAACAATGCAAATCAGGCACTACAACCTTCTAAAGGGTCTTTTTGGTGCTGATCGAGCAGGGGGCAAAAAGCCAAGTCTTGGAGACAAATTCTGAAGAACTATGAGAATCATACAATTGACTAAAATGATGGTGGGGAAGATACTTCAATGCATGATCAAGATGGCACAAACCATGAGGATGTTCAAAATTCTGCTCCCAATGTGGAGTCGTTTAGTCCAACTAGTGCACCATCAAATCAATCCACTGGGACAGTTGGGTCTCGGGGAACAAAACGGAAAGCACCAATGGTTGACTTGATAGAGTCATAAGCGGAAAAAAATGTCTGTTGGGATAGGACTTGTGGCTGAAGCTCTGAATAGCAGCAATGCCATATCTGATAAATTGCACAATGTAGCTAAGCGTCAAGTCACGGTTTCTGAACGTCAACTTGCAGCAATTGAGAGGCGCAATGACATTTACCATGAACAACTTATAGTTTTAAGGCAAAGCAGATCACGTGTGTATACTGAAGCTGAAGTGCGGGATCTGTTGTGTGAACTAAATGTGTTGGATCCATATCGAATGAAGTACTATGAATATTTGTGCAGCAATGAACAGAAGAAACGATTGATATTTGGTGTTCCCCCACACATGCGAATCCAAGCACTCTTTCAAATGATGAGTGAAGCGGGACACAAGTAGATCGTTGCTATTATACATAAGTATGTATTTAATATCATGTCTTGTTCCTAGTAATAGTATTGTGTCTTGAACAACTTCTTAAAAGTCAACATTTTGCCCGTGTATGACAGGATTGTCTGCTAACTTGTTGTGTATAATGTATGTATTTGTTGTCCAATATTTTGGGGACATATAAGATGTCATGTATTGTACTTAACTCTGTAGACAAAAGACCATATATGGCTTTAACAATTATGAATCCTAATATGTATTTGCACTTTAACCTATGTATTAATGTCTAGTGATGCTTATGTTTTCATGTTATGAATGTAATGCGTTAATGTCATTGAAGTAAAAAATTATGGCTTTAACATTTGAGTATGTATCATGTATTTTTTGTTGTCCCATTACAGGTAATTCCAAAATGGTTGGGACATCCAAATCAAAAATGGGAAAGACCAACAAGCCACCAACTAATTCAAGTCAACCATCAAAGGCACCCACTAAGAAGTCTAAGAACACCAATTATGAATTAGAGTTAGTTGGCTGCTTAGATTACACAAGGTTTTTCACCAACCAATAACAGATGGATATGTACGTCACTGGGTTTGCAGGGTGGAACTTGGTGGAGCCAAGGTTTATGAACATTGAGTTCTTTAGGACAAATGGATTCCAATTTCAAGAGTTGTTGGAGTATCAAGGTCTCAAGGACTTTATTTCTATCAAATGTGAATATCTTATAGAGTTGGTGAAGGTTTTCTATTGCAACCTAGCAATTTCAAATGGCAATTTATGCTTTGAGGTGAAACGTTTGAAAATCCGAGTGAAGCCAGCTGATTGGTTAAAAATTGTAGGATTGAAATTTCAGGGTGAGAAGTTAGAAGTGGGGAACATTCGTGCTTGGGAGAGTTATGATCGCGATGAAGCTGTCAAAGGGATGATCCGAGTAGGCCTGCAACAACCCAGTAAAGTGAACGTTAGTAGTTTAAAAGTGGAAGATCGCCTATTACACTATACCCTTGCACGAATTTTGATTCCTCGGGGTAGCAACTAGGCTCAGTTGATAGAGGAGGACATCTTTGTTTTATGGCCCATCAAAGAGCGTATACTGATTAACTGGCCACAATATATTTGCCAACATATGCAGAAGGTGAAGGCTAGGAAAATAACAGACCTACCATATGCTATGCTCATAACTAAGTTATTGGAACACTATGGTGTTGACACTGCAAAAGAAGGTGAGGTAAGCATGTGTTGGTCAAATAATTTTGAGTGGGAAATACTTAGCAAAATGAAAATTAAACAAGTTGATGGGGTTTGGCAATATGCATCTGAAGGAGTGATAGAACAACGTGATCATGCAGAGGTGGAACCTAAATCTCCAATTGCGGGCATAACTAATGTTGCTCATGTCCAATCTGTGGATGATAACATGCATCGTATACTGACTGCCATTGAAGATCTTCATGACACCATGATTGAACATCACAACAAGGTGGAGAAGAAGATAGAGGAGATGGTGAATCGCATCCAGTGTATTGAGGATCGTCTCCCACCGCCAAATTTGGGCTAGAATGCTAACACACAAAAAATGCAGATTAGCGAAAGTGGTTTAGGGGAAAGGTTTTTTGTTATATGCTTCCTTATCAGATTAGTTCTCACAAAATGCAATGATACTTGTGGCACTTGTTTAACTTTTGCTGTATATATCTACTTGTGTGTTAGACTGTTTAGGATGCATATTTTCCTTATCAGGTGTTTTTTGTTCCTTCACATCAATTGGAACCATAATTTTATCATGGAATGGTTGAATGTTATTTAGGTGGATTTTGATGAATTTTGTTGAGTTGGATTGGTTGAATGTTATTTAGGTGGATGGTGGAATGTTTGAATGTTTTTTAGGTTGACATCATGGATTGTTTAATGAATTTTGTTGAGTTGAATTATGTTGATCGTCTATTATTCTGCACCTAGTAGAGAAATTATTGCCTCTGTTTTAAAGAAAATCGATTTAATACCCTCAGAATGGATTATTTTGCACCCAATAGTGAAATATCACATTCTGTTTTGTAGAAAATCGATTTCCCCTATGTCATAATCGATTTCCTGAAGCATATATGATAAGCATACCTCACTATCTTGAAGAAAATCGATTCCCATTTATTCTTAATCAATTTTCTGCACCTCAATAAGCCTTATTTGCTCTCTGACTTTGCACATAATCGATTTCTTGGACAGAATAATCGATTATTATGACCCAACAGTGAAATATCACATTCTGTTATGTGGAAAATCGATTTCCACTTAGTCATAATCAATTTCCCGAGGCATATAAGGTAAGCATCGCTCACTGCCTTCATGAAAATCGATTTCCATGTTATTCTTAATCGATTTTCCGCAATTCAAAAACCCTTATTTGCTATCTGACTTTCATGTTAATCGATTTGTATAGGTAATAATCGATTACCTATACAATTTTTTAAAAATAATATTCAGATAAATGATTATTCATATTGATAATCGATTTCTAACCTTATTCTTGGCGGGAAGAAACAGAAAATTATTTTATTATATCATTTCTCTCGTATCTCTTCAATCAAATCAAACACTTCAAAATCACATTTCTCTTTTATTTCTCACATATTTCTCTCCTACCAAACAACCCATAAATTATTTCTATCTCTTTTTTATTTCTCTCTCCTAATTCTCTCTTCTCTGTTTCTACCCTACAACCAAAATAAAGTGTAAGATAGATCCGCGTGCTTCTTTCTCCCCTAAACCTCTATGCGCGTTTTCTTCTTCACGCAAAATTGCTCATTTCTCTTTCTGTGAATAAAACTTCACCTATCTGTTGTTGTTCATGAGTGTTTAGGCCACCTCCGTGAGCATCTAGGTCGTCTCTGTGAGCGTTCACCGCGAGCATCCAATTTTTATCCCTTTGTCCTCCGTGAGCGTTTCGTTCTGGGGCGCTGCCTCCACCGCTATTCCAAGCACAGTTCCACGCTGCCTTTGCAAACCCTAATCTAGGCCACCTCTATTCTAGATTGTTTCTGTTGTGCGCATTCATGGACGCATTCGCCTCCGTTCCAGACCATCGTTGCAAGCCCTAATCTCATCTCTGCATTTGTGAAATTGTTTGTGAGCTTTATTTCGTTAACCTCTTATAATTATATTGTTAGGTCTCGTTATTAATTGGGGAACAATTGTTACTATGCTTCATGAACTTCGTTTTATTTTTGCAATTGTTGTTCTCATTTTTAACCAGATTCTGGATACATGTGCATATTGCTTTTGTCTTTTGTATGAAATTATAAATTAAAGCAAATTGCTTTTCACACCCAAACACAAGAATCAAGAGGTAAATGTATCACGCGCAGTCTTTCATCATCTTTTTCAGTGTTCATGAATGTAAGTATACATACCTGTCATTCCTATTTGTTTTCAAAATTCATACAAGTGTATATCAAACCACCACTTATATAAATTGCATTGCCAATTACATTTTCTAAATTTGACTGTTATCTTAAGCAATTGAGTGATATGAGAATTCTGAATTTCATTGCCCTAAATCTATTTCAACTTTTGATTTTGACAAGAGAGTCAAAATGGTATGTATTACTCTCAAATTGCAGACTCTGTATCATCTTTGTTTTCTTCTTTACTCATATATGTTCATTATAATTAATTTACAGCTAATGGAACTGGCTTTGCATCAAGAAAAATAGAGAATTTCTGGACATGCACTTCAAACACAAGATGATGAGCCGTAGCAACCTTATATCCTTGTAAGTACTAATGAGCAAAGTTGAAGAGTTTTTTAAAATTGTCTGTTTCAGTACCTTAACTAGCTATCCAAAACCCCAATAGACATTTCTATAAAGAGGGTTGAGATTATCATGTGTAAGATACAATCAATCTATATTCATATCAACTACAACCCCTGTAACATTTATAGGTTTCCCTTTAATTTTTCTTCCAATGCTGAGTATAAAAGTTTAGGTAACTCTCTTTTATCTATGCTAGTTTATCTATGCAGTGTGAGAGATAGAGTATCTCATATAAGAAATGTAAATTAGTTAAGTTCCAGCACTGTATTGCTAAAATGTTTCTAAATTTTAATTAATATATTCATTTCATGAATGTCTTTCTTATTTCATTTTCAATTGCACTCTAAGTGATTTCAAGTTGAATTGGAAATATCTTGCCATATATATTGTCATGATTCTAAGAACAATATATATATATATATATATATATATATATATCTTTAAGACTTTTGATAATGGAGGACCCCCCCAAAAAAAATATTAGAGCTTGGGTCAGATTTGTCATTGCTTGTTTTTTGATAATGTAAGGAACAACACTGACTCTAGATTTGTGTTATTTGTTTCTTTTATTAGTCATCATTTGAGTTTTAGGTTGCATCGATTAGGTTGCTTGTCCATAACTGAAGTGACTTGTAAATTAACAAGCTGAAGTGTATCTTGATACTTATTGTCAAGATCTTGCCCATAGGCTCTGGCTTTGTTTCCAGAATTTCATGTCCTTCATTTATCCTTTTGTTATAATTTCATTGGCATACAAACTTTCACTTGTGTCCATTTTGCATTACATTATGCAGTGCCTATGTTGCATGAAAAGACATTGTTAGGATGCTCATTTTGTATAAAAAGTAATTGGACGAAATTTTTTACTTATCATTTGAAAGAAAAAAATACCTTTTTAGTGAATTAGTTTTGAACGTAAGTAAATTATACTTGACTTTGATTTAATTTAAAATATATTACAATTTAGTTCACTAAAAAAAATATATTCTTAATATTACCATGCAATGGTGTTTGTTGTGAAAATTTTCAATCAAATTCAAAAACTTTCTTGATTCTGAAAGAACAATCTGGGACTAGAATTTGAATCCTCTAAAGGTTCTTTTTAAAATTAGGTTTTACTCATAAATTGTATTCAAAGAGTATCAGAATTTTGAATCACTTATTTCTTCAAGAAAAAAAGGTTAACTTCGAAAATCAGTTTTGAAAGATAAACAAAATTTCAAAGAGATGAAAATTTAAGGACAAAGTGTAGGAATTGAAAGTGCAAAATTTAAATAAAAGAAAGAAAAAGATGTAGAAAATCAAATGCAGAAAATAAACAAATCAAAGAAAAATGCAGAAATGTAAAGAACAGAAAGTAGTCAAAGAAAAGAAAATTGAAGAATTGTAAATTGCATTGATTTAAAGTTGGTATGGATACACATACTGGGCACTCTCCTTATTAACCTCTTAGTCGCTTACAAGATGGACTTTTGGTGTTAACAGAGACGTTTTCAGTAATATGAAATCGAACCCTTGTTACATCAGAATTCTGCCTATTTATAGACTTCTATTCTAACAGACACTTAACCAGATTTTGACACGTTTACAAGCCTAAATGACGTGTCAAATTTCTAAGCAAGACACATGTTCAAAACAGCAACGGTCTTCTATTTGAAAAATAACCGACTGCTTGAGATCTTGACATCTGTCTTCAGATAGTAACTTTCAATAACTGCTTTCTTGAGATCTTGACATTTGTCTTTGGATGTTAACTTCCGATAACTGCTCCATTTGAAATATGATGAGTCTTTGAATTGCCTTTCAAAATCTGATGGGTCTTCGAATTCCTTTCCAAGCTTTTGACTTCATAAATTCTTCTAAGTTATCTGGAACGTCTTTCTTTTCTTGAACTAGTCTTTGATCTCTATTTGAACTTCGAATCACGTGTTTGAAACTTGATCAGACTTGAAATAATTTATCTTCTTTATTTCCACATGTTGTATCTTTCTTTATGTATTTCATTCAAATTTCTCATGTAATTCGAATTGCACTCACATATGAATAAAAGACTTGTATTTATCTTAAGTCTCATGTCTTCAGAATTGATTCATATTCAATAAATGAACGAATTCAACTAGAATTCTTTCTTCTTTCTATCAAAAAACATTTCGAATTTGAATACATATCTAATATAAAGGCTACTTTATATTTCAACGCATATTCAGAGATCAACATCTCTATCTTCGAATTCGAAATAATATAACTCTTCGAATTTTACTAATTTAACTTGAATCTTGATCAATAATAATTCTTTCGAATCTCTCTTCATATGCCTTTGCATTCGAAAATATTGATATCTTATAACTTAGTAAAATTTTGAGTTTCAGCCCCAACAAATGGGTATTTTGCTTTTTTCGTTCATTGATTTGGGTGGAGTTAATAAAAAATTAAGATATTCAGTGTTCCTAAATATTCTCATAAGATTTGTCTTGGTCAAACTTGAGCCTTATTATTTTAATTGTTGAATGTGGCT
The DNA here is from genome assembly GCA_026901365.1 of Sesbania bispinosa. Lineage (NCBI taxonomy): Eukaryota > Viridiplantae > Streptophyta > Magnoliopsida > Fabales > Fabaceae > Sesbania > Sesbania bispinosa. The sequence goes on from QLOH01000177.1 coordinate 724,264, forward strand.
TTGAAACTTTGCAGGTGGCAATGACACATCCAATGTCAGTCACTAACTGCAACATTGACATGGAAAGTTTAATCTCTGACCAGAACAGAAGCATTGCCACACTTGCTATTACTACACTTTGAAGAATTTGTGGGAAATAGCCTATAATATTTTTTTGTAGAAAATCTCTTCATAAATTGGATTTTCTTTAGGTTGATCCAGGCACTGGTGAGGTTGAAGATGATGGTGTAGAAGATGAATACCAACTGGAGGATCTGGAGGTTGTTTCAGCAGATTACGTGTTGAAAGTGAGGGTATCTAATTTCAGAAATGCATGGGAAAGCATGGGCCCGGATTGTGAGCGAGTGGATGAGCATGGTCTTTGTCCTAGGGAGAGCTTGGCTGAAGTTGTAAATATTGTCATCAACCTTCTTGGCTTGCAACCCTGTGAGGTAGGCCAATGGAAATACTTGTTTCTTTGATAACTGTTTGTTGAGAGAATTTTATTTAACTTTTGTGTGTTTGTGTACAGTGGTTGCACAAAGTCTTGAATCTATGACCTCTTGTTAATTACCCAATGCCCTCACCACTCTAGCTAGCTCTATGTTTATGTTAGATCCCTAATAGGCTTTCATGTCTCATTTTTTTCCCTCTAATTTATGAAGTACTCAAGTGAGCCTGACAATCCCACCAAGTGTAAGCTCTATTTTACTTCTACAATTTGAGCAATGGTTTAGTATCTTCTAGTTTTCTCTCTTTCATTTTATTTGCAATTCTTTCTCCTATTTTTCGTTCTAGCTTGCCCTTTAATTTTTTTGCTCTTTCTGTTTATAAATTAAAGGCTCTAGTTGCACAATTGTGATTTGCTTTTTTGTGTTATACCATTATCTGCATTGTGCATTGTTGAAAGAAAATGAATTTATAACATGTTTTTTTCTTCATTCATCTTTGAAAAAAGAAAACAAAAAGATGGTTGTTCTTTAGGCTAGATAATGGTTGTTCTTTAAAACATGTTTTTTTCTTCATTCATCTTAGGGGCTTGTTTTCTCTTTCACTTGGGGTTGAATTCCATTCTTACACTCACCCATTTGGCTCCTTTGAGTATATTTGTTAATGAAATTGATACTGCAACCAAGAGGGTTGGTTGGGGGTGTGTTTGTTTTTGTTAAGAATAGGCTCTTAAAGGTTTCTGTGTCTTTCCATGGTATAGGTGTGGGTGTGTATGCCTTTAAAGGAATGGGAATGGTCTTGCCCTTGGATCTGCGGCTAAAGACAGATAATGATTCTCCATTTCTTTTAACGAAAGCCATCCTAGATTTGAGTGCCCTTTTCTGTTAACACATGATCTTATTGGTCACAATCCCATTGCACTGTCACACCAGACTTGAAACTATTGAAAGTTTTTTTTTTTTTATTCAATGCTAAAACACCAAACCTTCAACGATTCCAAGAGAAATATTACCATCCAAGCTGGCCAAATGGTTAAATCTAATTATGTTGCCAATAATACATTCTCCAAAAAGATATCCCACTCGCAGTTTCCTACGCCAACCAGGGCCGGATATTCAATAAGGCAATTGAGGCTATTGCCTAGAGTCCCCAAATTTATAAGGGCCCCCAATTTTTTTTAATAGTAGTATTATTGATATAAGTTATTTTTTAAAAAATCAATAATGTTTGAGATAGGGCCCAATATTTTATAAGGCCCATATCTTATATTTTTTTATATCTATTTTTTCTTATCATTTAAACTACTAGTCCACAATCTATTTATTAGTTTTTACAAATGAAAAGTCACTCAACACTCAACAGTGAGTTTCTTTGTATCGGTAGGAGATTAATTATCCATACAACACACTTTTTCTCTCTATATCTCTCCATCACATCACCTATCACATCCAACATTTCTCTCTCTTCTTTTTCTTTTCTCTCTTTATCTCTCTCAGTTGTATGGTTGTATGTTGTATAAATGTAATTTCTCTATCGGTAGTATTGCTGAGCCTATGATCTATTGGCTACTTGTACGGTTACCACATTAATGCAATTTACTTTTCTTTGACAAAAAAATAAAAATAAAAAATCACTATTTACTTTTGTCTTTTACGGATCTTCAACCTCTTTATTTCCTCTCAGTCTCTCTCTTTCTCAATTCTCTACTACTATATTCAAGAATTTATTTGACTTTTCAGCTTTCATATAATCATATTCTAATTTGTGAATTGGTGTACCCCTACATCAAGTGACCAACTCCAAGTGACATCAAGTAGACACTCACACACGTTGATAGCATCTCACCAGGTTTGATCATTTCACTAATTTTCTTTGCTTTTTATAAAGTAATTGATTGAATTGAAATTGAATGAACATGTACAAATTACAATTTTTAGATCTCATTTTTTTATTGGGAATGAATATTTGGTATGATATACTTTTTGTGGTTAATTCCGTAAGTAAGATCATGCAATCCAAAGATATGCATATAGATGATGCTATAGATCACTTAAGAGGCCTTATAACTTATTTAAAAAATTATAGGGAAAATGGTTTTGCATCTGCATTAGAATCCACCAAAGAAATGGCTATTGGGATCGATGTAGAGCCCAAGTTCAATGAAAAACGTAAGATTTATAGGAAAAAAACATTTTGATGACATTGTTAGTGATGAGATAGCTTATTTTGCTGAATATTCTTTTCGCATTGATTATTTTTTGCATATATTAGATCAGTCTATTCCTTCTATTGAGAGTTGATTTGAACAATTTTTAGAATATGAAAACATGTTTGGTTTTTTATTTGATTAAAATAAATTTAAAACTTTAGGGGAAGATGAATTGAAAAACATTGTATCAATCTTGAAAAGTTTTTGAGTCTTGAGAACCATTATGATATTGATGGTTTTGATTTGTTTTCAGAATTAAAGTTATTGAAAGAAATTCTAAGAAATGAAATTAACACACCATTAAAAATATTGAATTATATAAAAAAATTAAGTTCTTTTCCAAATACATACATTGCTTATAGAATATTATTAACATTACCTGTAATTGTCACGACCGCTGAAAGAAGCTTTTCAAAATTAAAATTGATTAAATCATATTTAAGATCACTATGCTACAAGATAGATTGAATGAGTTAGCTATATTATCTATTGAGAGTGAGATGTTAGAATTACTTGATTATAAAACTTTAATAAATAATTTTGCAACTCAAAAAGCCAAAAAAAAATAACATAAAAATTATTAGTCTATATTAACATGAGTCCCTATCTTAATTTTTGCCTAAGGCCCCAAAATTCCTAGATACGGCCCTGACCCCAACTCAATGTCTTTTCTGCCATTAGTTGAGTTCTTTGAATTCGGTCTCAGGAGCTTTGAATGTTACTGTGGAATATAATCATTTTGACACGAAAAAGAAAAGTCAAACATTAGTGACTCTACATTAGTTAACAGAATAAAAATAATATTGAATTCTATTATTTAGATAATTTATTGGTGCAGGGTTGAGGAGGAAATGCAGAAGACAGAGTTTCAGATTGAGGTAGATTTTGTTTGTTTTAGTTTCATTGTTTTGATCATGTGTGCTAATAGTCTGGTATGCTGAGGACGTGTAAATTCCTGGCGAAATTCAATGTTTTAATATTCATACCTTGTATATCATAAATGCTTTGGGTTTTTATTAAACCAAATAACCAATATTGGTCTGATATTTTTTGTTTTCTTATACTTTTTTTGGGGGTCATGTTTCTCAGTTTTTTCTATTTATATCAGAAAAATGAATTAAATGATAAACAAACTTAAATGGAAAGTTAGAATCATGATTATGGAGAAGAGAGGAAGAGACTGCAGAGGCTGCTAGAGGTGTACAGATTCTACAAAAGCAAAATTCTTATAATATACCCTTGTTTACTGAATGATTAATGTGTTCTTATAAGCCATGCTTCAAAGATCCAAATTCATATCTTAGAGCGCCCTAAGTGTCATTTTGTGATCACAGACATATAGTCATCTCTCCTCTGAATGATCAAATATTATTCACTCTAGCATTCGATGTTGAAACTCTCTGCAAGCATTTGTTTTCCTCTTCTCTTTATAATGTTTGTTACTAATTATTTCATGTTGTGGTGTTTGAATTTGGGTTTGCAATTGCAAGTTTAATTTGATAATTTAGGAACCCGTGCATGGTTTAAAACGTGCTGCCTTGCCTTCACTTCCTCAATAATTGTGTTGTTTCTACTCCAAAGGAGAAAGAAAAATTCCAGGACAGGAAGATCCAATACCCTTGCATCACATACTGCTTGTAAGTTGATTATTTTTTTAATGAAATCATGCAGAGTTGTAATTCATGCACAATTATAAGATTGTTATTTGTCTGTGACTGTTTTAATGAATTTTTTTGATATGTGCTTTTGAGTTTTGACATGTGTTAATTATATATATTCCAGCTCTTTACTCATGTTATAGGTATCTTAATTTGCCCAGGTATATGTGGTCTTGACAATTTTTTATTGTGATATTTTTTTTCTACCTTACTTAAGAAGTATTTCTTCAAAGTTTAATTTGAATGTTTTTTGATAATGTGTTGATTTCTTTGTTAAAATAAATGTCTTGATACTGAAATTAATAAATGAAACTATATTTTTAATCTGAACTTTAGTGGAACAACTGCGTATTAGCTACAAAATAGCTAGGAAATTTCCTAGTTAGTCCATAGTTAGATCGTGGCTAACCATATGAAAAAACGCTATCTAAATATAAATATGGATAGCGTTTTTATATTGAAGCGCTATCTAAAAACTTTATAGATAGTGCTTCTAAAACCGCTATCTTTGATTATCCTACTTAGATATGATGAGATAGCGCTTGCTAGATATAATATAGATAACGCTTAGAAACACTATCTATTCCCTTTTTTGTTGCAGTATGTATGTATGTATATATGTATGCGGACCGGTATAGGTAAAGTTGAGTAACATAACACTCATTTTCATTTTTTGGGTGAAAGGTAACGTAACACTCATATCCATTAAAAAATAAGATAATTACCAAGACTCATTCGATAAATAATTACTCTATTTGTTGTGAGTAATTTTTATGGTACTTACTGAATCTCCATCCAATTTTGATCGTTATTCTTGGTTTGTCGCTGTCTATATCGAGCAAGAAAGAAATTACACAATTCCAACTTATGACTTCTAGCAAGTAGCCAAGTAATTTAGTACAAACACTGCAATTCAAGTCTAATGATAGGAATTTGAAAAAAAAATATATAAATAAGTCTTATAATGATAGGAAGACTACAAAGTGGGGACAGAGTAAAACCCACGGGCCCGGCCATGCAACTGTGTAAGAAATGAGTAATGACTAACTTCATTTCGAGGCAAAAGAACAGAACTAGCGTGGAAACATTCAATCAAACATAAAAAAGTGATATTGATACACGTTTACAACAATGCTATCAATAATAACTTCTGACTGACTAAACGTATTTTGGAGACCAATTTAGTGTCCGTTTGGTTTACAATTAAGTAGAATTGATTCTAGAAATGAATGGTTGAGATGGATGATGCACGCTTTACGAAGTACGTTGGACGGAAGTGATTTAAAATCAATTCTACAGAATTGATTCTGACTGTTCCAAAATTTAAAACAAACGGGCACTTAACAGTTTCCCAGAAAGATGAGCAAATGCCAGTTTGGTTATTTTCAATTTTTTCCCCTTTTGCTCAGCTCCTGAAAATTAACACAAGAAAAGAGGGGGAAAAGTGAAAAACACATGAAGCACCAGGTACTCAATGGATTAAGTCATACTTTCCCACTCCCACCTCACTAGTCAATCACTGTGTCAATCCTACGCAAAGAAGAATCGAACCGCACCTTACAAGAAACTATCAAGGACTTGCTAGTTTCACGTGTTGGCTGACGTACGGCTGACCCAGAAATTAGGAGAGGATCATGTATAATGAGAGTTTTTCACATTTTAGGATGAGACAACTTTTGTACGTAATTTTTATTTTTATTTTATGACAAATATATTTTGATATTTGTAAGTAATACTCCAATTTCTTCAATTAACATTCAATACAACAAGATATTTACTAATAATTATTAAAATAGTCTACTATTAATTAAATTAATTTTGAAAATTTCATGAACTAAGCCTTCTTTTGGTATTGTTGAAATACCTAGAAAAATGAGATAGAGGGGATGAAATAGCGAGAAATAAAGCAACTTGTTTTGTTTGGTTAACCAATGAAATGAGAAGAAATGATAAAGTAATGTGGGCCCCATATGTTTTATATTTCTCGGTAAAACTAACTAGAAATGAGGGGAAAAGAGCTTTGACTCAAAAAAATCGATTCTTCTTCTCCCATAATTGACTTTTGATTGTTTCGAATACAGTCACTTTTATAAAAAAGAAATCAATTTTTATTATCTCAATCGATTGTTGATAAAAAAATCGATTTTTATTATGAATAATCAATTTTTAAAATTTATTTCTTTTTTATTTCACATACATTTCTCTCATACCAAACAACTTAAAAATATATTTCTCCTCCATTTCACACTCATTTTTCTCACTAAATTGGCGGGTAAAATTGTCCAAATTAATAAAATACTTCTATTTCTCTTCTATTCTTTTATCACACCAAACAACCCACTTTTACATTTCTCTTTTATTTCTCACCTATTTCACTCATACCAAACAACCTTAAAATCATCCCTATCTCTCCTCTATTTCTCTCCTTCCCGCTTCTCTCCTACCCATTTCTCTTCTCTCTATTTCCCTAATCCCACCAAACATAGCATAAAAGTTTCAAACCCTTGTATTATTATATTTTTATTTATTTGTTATTACCATTGAAATAATATCCTTTAATATCTTATTTATATTTAGAATTTAATGTATATACATCCAATGATATGTTGCCACGTCAGCTAATGAGTTTAATAACACATGAGGTGTCATACTCATTAATGATGTGGTAACACATTATTGACAGTGTAAAACTTTTTTTTACATTGTAAATATATACTAATTAAATTCTTATATTTATAAACATGATACTTGTAAGTCTTAAAAATTGAAAAATATTTTTTTCATTTTAAGCACATTTTTTAAGGAATTGACAATTCAAAATCTTATGATATTTAAAAAGAATATAAACAATACATTAAAATTAAACCTATGTTTTTTTTAATTCCTTCAAGAAGTATCCGTAAAATTGAAAAATTGACAAACTGCAAGGGTTAGCTCGTAGAATCATAGGGTTTATAATTATAGATAAAGGAATTAAATGAATTCGTTTAAAAATTAAATTCATTAAAGTATAAACATGTCTAGCATAAACTCTTTCACTTTCAATAGCATTTTTTTGTCATGTATCTAAGAATCAAATCCAAAATCACATATTTAAGAGATTTGAGTCATTTGCGCCTAGACCAACACATTCTTTTTACAGCTAGACTAACACATGTTTAGTACTCCTCCACAAGTTGAATAATAAATATGGTTTTATGTTTATTTTAATAAAATAAAAAATCTTATTTTGATGCTATGATAATTTTTTTAGGTTTACATATATTTTTTTTATATGTAAATATGTCATTGTTTAATTTTAAATTTGATTATGATCTCTCGTTATTTTAAAGTAGGCGCTTTTAATCCTTATCATTAACTGATTTTTATGTGTTGTGAATAAAATACCACACCAGTCATCTATTTCAAAGCACAAAATTAATTATTTTTATGTATATATTATGTCCCTCATCTATTTCAAAGCACAAACTTAATTAGTTTTATGTATATATTATGTTTTAATTATATATTTCAAGTTGAGGTGTTAAATAAATTATAACCTAAATGCTATTTATTTAATTAATTACCCATATTTTTACTTTTTACTCCCAACCCTTTCTCTTAAGTTGCTCTCAAGTTAGAAAAATTAACGTGTCGTTCAGGGTGGTTGCGAGTTTTCAATTTTTTATTTTTAAAAATTTTAAATCAAATTTTTACAATTCAAAACCAACAATTGAAAAATTATTTTTGTGGTTTTCAAAACAAACATTTTGAAAACCACAAAAAGTGATTTTCACTTTTTGGTTTTGAGTTGTAAAAAGTTGATTAAAAAATTTTAAAAACCAAAAACTGAAAACTCACAACCACTCCGAATAGCCTCTAAGGGTTCATTTAGTTTACAATTGGGTAGAAATGACTTTCATATATTTATAGAATCAATGACAGGAAATGAATTATGCACGATTTACAAAGTACATTTGATGAAAGTGATTTACAATCAATTATAATAGAATTGATTCTCACTATTTACAACCAATTTCCATGCATACACAACTTTAAAAGTATTGTTTTCTCTTAGGGTGAAGGAAAAAGAAACAGAACGAGAATATGGAAATAAAAACTAATTAAATCATCATTTTGATCGTGGAAAGATTTAAGATCGGTCATTAAGGGTGTGTTTGTGAGTTTAGAAAGGAGGAAAAGGGAAGGATCGGAGAGAAAAAAGGAGGGAAAGACTTTGTAAAATAGTCAAACTCACAAACACAAAGGGGGGAATGACTTCCAATAAACTATTCCCTTCCCTTCCTTCCCCTCCAAAATTCATCTCACAAACATACCCTAAAGGGTTGAAATTATATTTTCATATCTAAAGTATGAAAAATTCAATTAATTTAATTCTTTTAACCATTTTTAACATTAATTTAACAAAATTGATTCCAAATTTTTCTGGAATTAAAATGAATATTTACTCATATAGAAAATTTAGGAATAAAAAATTAGGGTAATTATATAAATTAAATAACATTTTAGTTATGATTTAATTAGAAATAAATAATTAAGAAATTTCATTTTTTAGAACAGATGACATAATGATGTAGCATTTCATTTACCCTACTTATAAAAAATTGTTTAATAATAAATACTAAAAGTATTCACTTTTATATAAATTAAATAAAAAAATTAAGAGGGATCTAAACCTAAAAGAAATTAATTTATTATAAGTGCAAAAACGTATTTAAACTAATTTTTAAATATTTTTTTGGATTGAAAAATATTATTTTTGTATTTCCTGTTGAGTCAACTCTTCCTGTACCGAGCTTATGCAGAGTCTTCCTCTCCCGTTTTGTGAACCTTGAATAGACATGTTACATAGTATATTTTCATCTATTCTAATTTTTCCACACTCATTGATAAGATATTTTCTTTCACATTCAAGTTTTTTTTCTATTTTCTTTCTTCCTTTCCGATCACATGAATTTCCAGGATCCGGATTGGCTGCAGTCATTTTTTCCTACAGTCACCGCATTCAGTAAATCCGGACCATCCGATGAAAATCGGACGGTCCAGAGGCCGAAATGATTAATAAACCATCTCGGCCTCTAGACTGTTCTAGACCGTCCGATGAAAATTGGACGGTCCAGAGGCCGAAATGATTAATAAACCATCTCGGCCTCTAGACCGTTCTAGATCGTCCGATGAAAATCGAATGGTCCGGATTTATTGACTGCACTGCAATCAACTGCAGCTAATCCGAGCTTGAATTTCCATATATGCCATTTTCTTTTTCTTCATTTTAAATTTTATTTCTATGTTTCACACGCTTATTTCCTCGTAGTGTGAAACTATATTTTTCCTATTTTCACATGACTTTCGCGACTATAACTACAAGCAAACAAGCAAGAGTGCACTATATATGTGAAAGGAGCACCATCCCTCTAAACACCTTCTCTTCCCCCATCTCCATTACCAACAAAACAAACATTTTGGTAATGGCTTTATCCCCTCATAAATCCCACCTCTTAATCTTTCCATTCTTCTTCTTGCTCATTCATGCCAAACTAGACCTCCACCCTTCAGACCTCAAAGCTCTCACAACTGTCCTAAAACACATTGGACTGGGAGTCAACGGTCAACTCCACCCATGTAACACAGAGGGTGTGTTCTGTGAGAGGAGGCTCTCCAACAACGAGAGCTATGTTCTAAGGGTCACCAGGCTCATCTTCAACTCCAAGAACCTCAATGGGGTTCTCTCCCCTGCAATTGGGAACCTCTCCGAGCTCAAAGAACTCTCTTTTTCCAACAACCAAATCGTTGACCAAATCCCCTTCCATATCGTTGACTGCAGGAAGCTCGAAATCCTAGACCTCAGAAACAACCAATTATCAGGGAATGTTCCACCTGAGCTTTCTTCTCTCATTCGCCTTAGAATCCTTGATATCTCTTCCAACAAACTTTCTGGAAACTTAAACTTCTTGAAGTATTTTCCCAACTTGGAAAGCCTCTCTGTGGCTGAAAATCTCTTCACAGGGAGAATTCCATCATCTATTCGTTCCTTTCGCAATCTTAGACACTTCAACTATTCCGGGAACCGTTTCCTTGAAGGCTCTGTGCCATTGGTGAGGCTAGAAGGGTCAGGGTCAGGGTCAGCATCAGAATCAGATGTAATCCCCAAAAGGTTCATCCTTTCTGAGACTCCAGCTGAAAGAATGAAAAGAAACACAGCTCCTGCACCTGCCCTGAAACCCAGTAAGAGTAATGGCCCTGCTCAAGCTCCTGCTCCAACAAGAGCAACCCACAAGCACAAGCATAAATCGAGCAAGAGGAAACTTGCTGGTTGGATTGTTGGTTTTGTAGCTGGGGCACTAGGTGGGATCTTATGTGGGTTAATATTTTCTTTGCTGTTCAAGCTGGCCATGACTGTTATCAAAGGGGGTAGGAAGAGCTCAGGGCCTGCAATTTTCAGTCCTTTGATTAAGAGAGCAGAGGACTTGGCTTTCTTGGAGAAAGAAGATGGACTAGCTTCATTGGAGATCATTGGAAGTGGTGGCTGTGGAGAAGTTTACAAGGCTGAATTACCAGGAAGCAATGGCAAGATGATTGCTATAAAGAAGATTGCTCAACAACTTCAGAGGGATGCAGCAGAATTGGCTGAAGAAGCCAGCAAGCTTTTGAACAAAAAGATGCGTCAAATTCGATCAGAGATCAACACAGTTGGTCAAATTCGACACCGCAACCTCCTACCCTTGCTGGCTCATATGTCCAGGCCTGATTGCCACTATCTTGTCTATGAATATATGAAGAATGGAAGTCTGCAAGATGTGTTGAATCAAGTTCAAGAGGGTAGAAGGGAATTAGATTGGTTGTCACGTCACAAAATTGCACTTGGAGTAGCATCTGGCCTTGAATACCTTCACATGCATCATAGCCCACGTATTATTCATAGAGATCTCAAGCCAGCAAACATTCTTCTTGATGATGATATGGAAGCTCGGATTGCAGATTTTGGGCTTGCTAAAGCAATGCCAGATACTGTGACACATGTGTCAACTTCAAATTTGGCTGGCACTGTGGGATATATAGCACCAGAGTATCACCAGATACTCAAGTTCACTGATAAGTGTGACATATACAGCTATGGTGTTATGCTCGGTGTCATGGTCATAGGAAAGCTTCCTTCTGATGACTTTTTCCTGCAAACTGACGAAATGAGTTTGGTCAAGTGGATGAGAAATGTGATGGCGTCAGAAAATCCCAAGCGAGCAATTGATACAAAGCTCATAGGCAATGGATACGAGGAACAAATGCATCTGGTTTTGAGGATTGCCTGCTTCTGTACTTTAGATGATCCAAAGGAAAGGCCTAATAGTAAGGATGTTAGGTGCATGTTGGCCCAAATCAACCACTGAATCTGTTGCATAAAGTCGTGAAATAACATGTAACACATACGTGGCAAACAGTGTGTGTGTTTAAGAATAAATAGGATAACTAGTTAGAAAGTGTTGGTTCCAATTTCCAAATGTAAAAGAACCGATGTAATGTTGTGTCCTTTATCACAGAATGCTCAAGTATTCTGCCCCCACCCGGGAAAAAATTTGAAAAAAGAAGAGCATTGTGATGACTAACCGAATATAAAACTGCTAGCTTATACACTGCAATTGGTATTGTTCCTGAAAATATTTTCAGAATATGCAAAAGTATCAAGGAAGGAAGTGGACTCATTTAGGCATAATGTTCTAAAAACAGAACCAGTAACTGAAACTGAAACTATTCATGCTGCCACATAAAAGGGATGGGGGCTATTAAGTGCAATGCATAACATAATCAATTAAAAACTCGAGATAACATTAAAATAAAATTTGCAATCACTTTGTTATCTTTTTTATTATTATTTTAATATACCTTAAAATTTTTGTTAATTGTGCCTATTACCAAGGTGCTCTTGCAAAAAAGTTGTTAAGATTGTTTAAACTTTAAAAGCAATGGTTTTAAAACCTGTTATGCTGCATTTGAATTGACTGAGTCAAATGTATCCTGTATAAAAATTCACGATCACCATTTGGTCCTCTATCTGCGTCATCACAAGACTTGTACCTGAAGACTGAAGTCTTCGAAGACTATCCCATTAAAACAGTATTAACCGGTAAATCACGTCTCAGTTCCTCCTATATCTGTAGTTATTTCCCTATGGCATTGACAATTAAGTGAATTAACTGCAATGTTAACCATTTTACTGGTGCACATGGTTATACCATACAATCTTGATGTTTTGAGTTTGACTGCTTTAATTTATGCTGAATCCAAAATACAATATCTGACTAAACGCATTAATATATGTTGGATTTATGTTAGGAATCTAGAATTCCTTGGAGCCTAAAATAGGAGGTAAATGAACTTTCCATGCTTAGTCTTAGATATAGACTAGTTTGGGTCTTTGGGATGTGTTTAAGAATATGAAAGATAACTAGATGGTAGGTGTTAGTTCAAAATGTAAATGAACCAATATAAAATTGTTTCATTCATCACAGAAAGTTCAATCCCCCATCCTCAACCAAGAAAAAAGAAAATAAAATTAAAAAAGAGCATTGTAATGATCTATCTAATCGAATATAGAACTACTAGCTTGCACTGTGATTAGGTATTGATTCTAAAAAAAATATTCGAGTATTATATTTCAAAGATAAAGCAAAAGAAAATCGTCCCTCCTTCACTGGTGTAACTATATTAATCCAGCAGTAGAAGTTAAAAAGCACTCAAGCAATAGAAACTAGAAAGAAACAAGAGTGAAGGTACTCCAGAGTCTCACCCCAGCCCCTTTCTCTTTCAATTTCTATATAGAGAATTAGGTTATCTCATACAGCTTTGCACCAACATATCTTACTATCAGTCAGCTTTTTACTAGATTGATGATAGTGGATTGTAGAAGTTACATACAAATATTTCAAATGCTTTAGAAATCTAAAAGTAACTGAGGAAGAATACTCTCCAAATGACTGGCATCTATTTGACTACCCCCCTCAGCCTCTGCAATAGCAGCAGCACGCTGAACTGCCTCTGCATCAACAGAAAGGTATTGTCAAGACTCGAGATGATGTACGATATGTGCAAAACATAGTCTTGACCAAACACAAATGTTTTTTCTCTTTTAAGATGGATGAACCTGTAATAAAAACCCGAAGAAGTTCACAAGTAAGCTTCAGAGCATTGGCATTAGCTGCATGGGAAAAGATGTAAAAATGAGTAACTTGTAAATGTCCAATTTGCAATCCCAAGAGAACTATAGTGTGATATAATCACAGAAGCTCCACTAAAAAATATTCAATAGAATGGTATAATGGAAATATGGCATAAATACCAGTAGTTGGCCTATTTTTCCTGGATGTTCCAGCTCCTACCTGTAGCAGTAAAACCCGTTTGCAGGTTATTGGCACAAAATGCTACAAATAAGCAAGAGATTTTCTACAATAATAACTTAGATATTAGATAATGTACGTCCTACACAGGATGCTACTGCTTCAAATAACAACCAACCAGTTATAGATTACAAAATTTACTTTGAAGATCAAATTATTTGTGAAATAGTTTGAGAACCATCTTACCCTGAAAAGGAACGTGGCAAAACCTAAATAATGAGGAAAAGAAATTGAAAGGGAAACCGTCAGGGTAAAAAATGGTCCATTACCAAACATTTTGAGGAAAAAAAAAACATTATGTTATTCTAAAAGATATAGTAAATTACTATGAACTCCCTTATATTTTGTGTTTACTGCATAGATCTCTCATTTATCAACCAGTCCAACAAAAAATTCCCTTGCATCTATAAAAATGCACTAATATTAACTTTAAATGCTGTTAGGCCACACAAATTTCTTAATTAACCTGTTAGCACATGGTCAAAATGGAATTTTTGTGGTCATTCAGATTCATATGTTCAGAGTTTCAAGTTGAAGGTTAATCAGGGATGTGATCAAAAGTAACAGTTGAATGAGATTTTAGAAAACTCATTCTTATCCAGCAGATCAACACTGAACAATGATATGAAGAGGGATCTTGTAGCCCATGAAATGGTTGAAATTGAAAGATCTCATGAGCTTGACTTAATCAGTGGTTCTTGATGTGCAAAACAACAGTAGAACAAAATCAACACAGCATATGATAAGAACAAAAGACAACAAAGGTAGTTTAGTTTGCATATAGCTAAATAGTGGATCACTGAAGAAGAAGAAAAAACAATTTGATCAAATTTATGCAGGGAGCAATTTGCTGCTTGTCCTGACTGTCCTGTACCATATGTTAATAAGGGCCATAAGCCACTGGCATAGTCTTGTATCACTCACTTCGTTTGTGCCAATGAGGAGAAAAACAGTAAGAATGAGAGAAATCTGAATAGCATGGTTTATAAAAAGCTTGAGAAACGTGGTATTGAACTTAAATCCAATGCTGTACACCAGAATCCTAATTCATGAGCAGATCTTCGTTTCAGGTTTTTTTTTTTTTTTTATAATCGTGATCCTTGGCTCTGACCTAATTACCTAAGGTATTGTTTGGTTTGAAGGATTTGGAGGGAAGGGGAGGAGAGAGGAGTGATTTTAAAAGGGTTGCTGTGTTTGTTTTAATTTTTAGGAAGGGAGGGGAGTTGAGGAGAGGGGGCCAAAATCCCTCCTAATAGCATTTTCTTCCCTCCAAAAGTGAGGGGATTTGGAGGGGAGGAGAGGGGGTTTGAAATAAAACAATCAAAATTACTTAAATATCTCTCCACTCAAATTAATAAAGTTGGATGTTACAAAAGTATAAGGGTATAAAAGTAAATTGGTTTTATTTTCCCTCATCTCCCTTTATGAACCAAACAAGAAAGGTCTCTCCTCCCCTCCTCGAACCAAACAAGATAAAATATCATCCCACCTCCCTTCCCCTCTCCTCCCCTTCATTAAAATCCCTGCCCTCCTTTGAACCAAACAGAGTGTAAATAGTAAATGCACACTATTTGGGCCTTTTCTACATATTGACATGCACCAGTCACGTGAAATAATTGTTGGAAATAACAGTGCAGATCCTAAATTCAACAAAAGGAGAATTCAGAAATTAATATTATTGTCAATAAGCAAACACAGAAGACTTATCATTTCAGGTCTCAGCTCAAGCAACGACATATAGCATATATAGGTTAGAAATAAAATGACAGAAATTTGCGAAGGGAATAATTTTCAAACCTCGGAATCCAAAGCATCATTGGCTACGACATTGTCACGCTCTGCAAAATTAAAACACAAAAAAAAGGTAAGTGATTCGTATAGAGTGGGAAGGAAAGGAGAAGAAAAATGTTAGGATAGTAAAGAGAGAGAAGGTGTGCGACCAACCAAGAGCTCGCAATGCCCAAACACGCTTCAAAATGGAATGAATCAGATCCTGTTAGTAAGATACCCAATTTGAACGAAGAAAAGTCAGGTACTATTTACCAAAAAATAGAATTAATAGAGTAAAAAAGAAGGAAGGAAGGAAGGAAGGGTTATAGGACTGTACACACTCAAAGGAGGCTTCCTCCATGGTGATTACTGCAATACCTGCTTCACTGATTAGCGCCACAACCTGTCCAGTGTCCACAGACCACGAATTACACTCGCTTTGGAGGGAAATGAAATGCTAGTTCAAGACGGGGCCGGATCTCTCCAGTTGAAATTACGGTCACGATTTTTTTCAGCAATTTTTCTATTTTTTAAATTCATGCATAAAAAAAATAAACGGTCGAGATTTCATCTAGAATTTTTAAGTGGAAAGGAACTCGGCCCGTTGAAGACAAAAAGTGTAAGAATTCTCTCCGGCCTTCCATATAAGGGAAAATTTCTGCGGCACTCTATTTCCACGCAAGCGATGCATTTCTATGTTAACTTTTTTTTAGTTAAAATAAATTTATTAAGAGGTTAATAAGAGATTAAAATTAGCACATAATGTGTTTTAAATATCAACACATTATTAAAAATTAAACTCTTTTGTGGGGATAGAATATTTTTGCTTTTTTTTAACTAAATGTATCTCTCAGCCGATAGCTAGAGACAAATCCCTTCGAAACGTAGATATCACCAAAGTGGGTTTTACCTATTCCAACAAATTCTTTTTCATACACACCGCCAGCAGAGACAGATTCAAGGGGGGCAAGCATGGGTCTTGGCCCCCCTCCCCCATTCTACTATACTACATATTACATACAAAAAATAAAATATTATTAATATATATGTAATAAATGAAAAAAATAAAATAAAATGAGTGTGATACATTTAATTTTCATAACATAAATGTACTATATATATAACTTAAATAAAAGATATGATGAATTTGATTAATATTTAATATCTATTATTAAAAAAAATTCTAGCCCCCCCTTCGTATCATTCCTGGATCCGTCCCTGACCGTCAGGGATCGAACCTCTGTCAAAATACTTAAGGGACCCAGCTATCTACCAATTGTGTCAGGTTTTGTTGGTGGATAGAATATTTTTGCTTTCAATCCTTTTGTTTAAATGAAAAAAAAATATATATCATTTTAGATATTTGAACTAGGTGAGACAAATATTAAACATGCTCTTCCAGCTAAGTAAAATAACATAAATTAATCTTTACAACTCAATTTTTTCAAAAATCTTTTTATTTAATTTTTTAAAAAAGAATTGTGTTGTAAAGATTAATTTTAACTTGTAAAAAATTTAAATATTTATTAATTTTATATTATTGATTTATTCTATTTTTTCTCTAATTATTTGAGATAAATTTATCCAAACTAATATATATAGTATCATATGCCCAGATAAACTATCCTATAAGAATTAGAAATAAAGGTTGATTGTGATGTTAATCTTGTCCTTTAAGTGTGAAAATCATACTTATATCTCCTCTTTAAAAAATAGTAAAAGTTTAAGTGTGTTTTTAGTAAAATTAGTTGATAAGTTAGCTGTTATCTTATAAGCTAGCTTTTAAGTTCTAACTGATAAGTTAGAAGATAATTTAATTGTTAGCTGATAAGCTAGATTATTGAATTAGAAATATTTGGTAAGACTAGTTGATAGTTAGTTGGTAAATATGAAATGACATAAAAATACATAATTATATAAATTTTTACTATATATAAATTCTATTTGTATTTTCTAGATTTATGAAATTATAATTTTAGATTTTTTAAAAAATAATTAAATTCTTATTAAACTTTTTAGTTATAAAATATTTAATTAAAAATAAATAGTGAAATTGATAAAATAAATAGTATTATACAAAATAATCTCATAAAATAATAAAAAAAATAGTAATTTAATTAATTCGTAATTTTTTAAATTACTTATTATATAAGTAATAATAGGTAAAAAGAAATTGAAAGATTTTTATCACTAAAATTGAAAATAGGTAATAATAGGTAAAAAGAAATTAAAGATAATAAGAGAAATGTATTAGTGTGTGTGTGATGATGAAAGAAAATTAAATAAGTTACACTAAAATTAATAAGGATAAATGAAAAAAAATAATAATAAATATTTTCTTAAAATTATAAATTACCTCATTAAAAAAAGAAAATCAAAACTTGTAGAAATTACTTATAAGGACCGGAGGGAAGTAATAAATAAGTTATTAGCTACCAAACACACTTACATGTGTCATGTGTGGCAGCACTATATCAATAGAGCTTGTCCATTTAGATCCTTAGAAAGAGTCATAGGAGCAAACTCTCATGCAATAATGCTGTCAGGGTCACTTAAGACAAATGAATAATAAGATAATAATTATTTAATATATTTTTATTAATATAAAAGGTGAAATTATGTAGATAGATGTCAATCAATATACGGTGTTGTACTATTTTTAATAGAGACAAATGTCAATGTGACAATATTTTTTAAAGCATTAATTAAGAAAACTAGTGCTTTTAGATTTACTAACAAACAAAAATTTTATATAAACTTTGATGAATAAATACCATTTAACCAAATAAAACACCTCTAATGAATAAATATTTCTTAAGAGACCCTAATTTGATAGGTAAATAATTAGTAAAAGAATAATTATATTTACATTATAACTTTTTTAGAAAAGAGAGAAATAAGAAAGGATACGGTAAACAATATGATGAAGAAAAATAAATTAAAAGGTGTGTTGCATTAAATATCATATGAATTTATAATACATAAACATAATAGATCTCTTAGTAAAATTATTTCCACTAAAATGCAATCAAACCTGAATTTTAAAAGAAAAATCATAGCTTGGCACTTCAAAATGAGCACTGATATACGTTTGGCATTGCAATGTATTATTATCTACGGCAAACTATAAAAAAATTAAAAAAATAACAAAGCATTAAAAAAAAAAAAAGTAATAAAGCCCTGATCGCAAACAATGTACCACTGTAGTTTACGGTACATGAAAACTTTTCCCTTCAAAGTAGGGTGTAAGAAAAGTGTAAAAGAAATACATAGAGAGAATAAGTGTGAATAAATGTAATGAAAAGAGAGAAAATAAAAGAGTATAATAATTGATATAATGAAATAAATAAAATTAAAAATATTATACGAAATAAAAATATGAAAGAATCATGACTCATTTTAAAATTTTGTCGAACCATGTACCCGTCGCCGTCCGTCCTACTTAAAATACAGGTGATCATCAACTCAGTTCTTTCTTTTTTATTCATTTTTCCTATTAAATTGTAATTGCATGTGTAACTCAGAAATCAATGATATTTAATTTGGCAGGTAAATTCCCTTTGGAGAAGAAAACGATGGGTTCACAGCCAAGAGAGATGTACACATGAAGAGAGTTAAAATTAAAGAAGAAATTAAAGGCGAAAAAAGATAGGGATACAATATTGAGTAATGTGATGTGATAAAAAGAAATGGATATATACAGAAAATTTAATGGATGTAAAATTGGTGCCATTAGTGGGGTGTGAAAGCATAATTAGTTAGTTAATTACTCTTTTGGAAATCATTTGCGGTTCGGAAGAGCAGTACGTACGAACTAATTAAATAAGTCAAATGAATGAACAAAATACAGAATTAGCAAAGCAAGGGATCTTCTGTAAAGAACTATAGTAGGCTTGTTTTTTTGCAAATGCATGCCTCATGAAACATAATTATGAAACCTCGTGGCTTATGTTATAGACCTTAATAATAAAAAAACAAATTTTCTGCATATATATATATATATTGTTGATTATCATGAATACTGGTACTGATATATTTTCCTATTGCCCTACAAGAATTAGTATAATTTTGGTATGAATGACCAATATCTTTTTTTTTACGGAAAAACGCATTTTGCTATTGAAATTGTGAACTCTGGAAAATGTGCAGAGACACCTCAGTCAAGATACGAGAAGGAGTATCCTCTAACCAAACCATATCAGGATGCAAACAAGCAAACATGTGTATGATTCTCGTGTATATAAAAACAAATAAAGCAAACTTGTGTATGAATGACCAATATTTGTGTATGATTCTCGTGTATATAAAAACAACAATTCTGATATATGTACATAAACAGTGTCAACCACATTTTTACACTAATGTGAGGTGGCACGCGATAATCAGACGTGGCATTGCAAAAAAAAAGCCTTAAAGAAAAAGAAAAATACAAAAACCTAAAGGACAAAGTTGGGTCCATTCATTCTGTCCTCTTCCTCCCGTTCGTTCCCGTTCGTGTGAAGCGCTTGGAAAGAGATCAACAGAATTCGTAGTCTTACAAGCAACAAATCCGAGTTCGTCTTGGTCGTAGTGGTCGACGAGGATTTCGGAAAAGCCACGCAGGTTAGATGTTTGGCCCCAAAAGGTTGTTCTGCTTGACCCCTAAATGTTTCGCAGTTTTCCCCCTTTTGATTCGTAGTAATTTTCATTATGGTAGGTTGAACTGGAAAGTAGGACAAGTATTCTGTGCCCAGCCCATTCTTCTTCGTCGTCGCTCACTGTCACGCCTCTGGTCTGCCTCTTTGTGAACGTCGCTAACGGCCAAGGGTTGACGGGTTCACAGCCTCTGCTTTGCTCTGCCTCTTCAGCAACCAAATCACAACAACTGAACACTTAATTTTGCTCTCCTAGTCAGGTCAGTTTTTGGGTTTTATCCTTTGCTCTTTGAAACTGTTTCCCTCGATATGTTGGAAATACTGGAACTGAAATTAACATTTAACTGCCAAAGCCACAGTCTTTATCTTCGTGTTTTGCCCAAATCAATGCTTGCAATTTTCCTTTATTTCATGTTGTATGTATTTTGTGTGCAATGACGTGTAATCTGATAAAATGAAACAAGAATAATTTATTAAGGCCGAATCAAACTTTAGCAGGGAATGAGGTTTGACATTGTTCTAGCATCTATTACAGTTTTTTTTCTTTATATAAGTTATTGTTTATGTATTCAAAATCTATAAGGTATGTTGGTCCTTTCTGATAATGTTGGATTTTCTTCATATGTTTAGGCAAACCAAGTAGCCTCTAAATAAATTAGAGGTTCTTAATATCCATTTTAAAAATTCTGTATATGTTTTGGTACACTCCAGAAGTGAGATTGTTTAATTGATGATCAAATTTCCAAATGATGATATTTTAGTAATATGTTGTTGTTTCTCAACCTCTGTTACATTTGGCTGTAGAAAGACCATGTGTGTGAGTGTGTGGAAGGGAAAAGAATTTTTAATTTTTGGTGCTTTGAAGCAAAGTATCTGACCGTTGGGAATTTAGACTAATTTTCCTTACCTACCTTCATTCTTTGATTGTGGGAGCAATATACTTTGGTTTATCACCCAAAATACACTAATAAATTAGTGATGATGCCTAACTTTATCACCCTATTTGATTCTCTCCACCTGGCCAAGGTGTAACTTTTCTTCTTGTGGTATTAATTTTGTGTCACTCCTTATATGTTGTGATATTTAATGTGTGTGACACTTGTGATGATTTTACCAGTTCATATCATCTTTATAGCATGCTCCATCACTTTTATGTTCCCCTCTACTTCAGTTGATTGCAATTTGCTATTAGCCTTTTGAAATGGGCCAGGCTCTTTACATGATGATAAATTACATATAATTCTGTAAACTCCTTGTTTGGTTAGATTTAGGTTTATTATTTACCTCTTGGCGTTTTAGTTTACTACTTTACATTCATGAACTATTAATCCGGTAGCTTTATTTCCTAAAATTGTGAATTAAAGAAATTTATGGTGATGTTAGGTTGTTAAACTTGTTTACTTGTTGTGTAAAATGAAATGAATGTATAGTGAATGCAACCTGATAAAACTAGTTTATGTTTAAATAACTTCGACCTACACATCTAAATTAATGTTGAATTAATTTGAGGTGATATAAATATTAGAAAGGATATTGCAATGAGGAAAAATTGAGTTATTTAATGAGTTTATGTCTCTACATCTCTTGTTTTGTACTTCCAATTAGGATTTTTCATATCAACTTGTATGTTTTGTCATGATTATTCCATTTGAATGATTCAGGTATGTGAAAAGAGAGCATCTTATTGATGTTACTGAAGTGTTTAAAGTACTTAATGATGAGAAGAAATTTCGGATAACCAAACTTGCTTTGTACTTAATAGTCCTCATTACCACCGTATTCATATTTGTCGAACCCTTGAAGAACACATGCTTATTACTTAACATTTTATCAATTTAATTTTGTAATTGAGGCCCACCATTAGGATTATTGTTGCAGGAAGAATAATATTTTACAGTTCCAAGTCTGAAGAATTAGACATTCAAGCTAATACTTTAGTATTCTAGGAAAGTTATGTCATCCTCCCAAAACATACAGTGTACACAATTCTTTAGTAGATTAGTTTTTAGCTCATTAGTAAGTCTATTATTTTAGTTTCCATGGTTTTAGAGACTCTTAGATTCCTGCAAATAACAATTTTTTACTAGTCCCACCCTACTACTATATTTTTTGACCCCACTAATCCTTTTGTTCTCCAATATTGATGTAAATGAGTACCATTATTATAAAGTAGCTTGATATTGTGATATTCTTAAGTTTTGAAATTGTAATTAGTTTTGTCTCGTACTTACCTATAAGCATACACACATGAGGATGCTTTGGTTCTTCTGTTTACATGAATTATATTATCTAAATAAAGGTTCAAAATAATTTATCCGCTAAATATTGAAAAATGTGCACATGGCCAATGCAACTATGCAAAGTAAAAGATTTGCTTCCTTTAAGGAAAATATTTATGGGTTTATTGCATATTAATACAATCTTATTCTTTTAAAATAAGTATTTGATTGAGATAGTACTAGTACTACTAACCCGTTTTTACGAAAACAACTTAAACAAACTTAAACAAGGGATTCTCATACTGCTATTTGTTAATAGAACTTTAAAAAAGTAAAACCTAAAGTCAGAGTTTTGTTACCTTGGATTTGTATTGCCCTTGTGAACTTTGTGCACATATTTCCTCCATCTGTACCCATTATCAAGGATATCAATGTCAGTGGTTGTCTGAACTACAAGTATAGGCTCTCTCACTGTTCTACTTCCAGGTCCTGATATACCCTCATTTTCACCTTCGATCTTCCTGAGAAAATTATGTATAAATTAACCATGAAATGAAGCACATAAATGATAATATGAAGAAAGGACACATAGTGGACTAGAGAACCTAATTATGATTAAAAGAATAGAAATTGACCATCTTTTAGCATCAAGTTCATCTTCATCAAATTCATCTCCTCCTAATTTACACTTTTGAGAACTCTGCTCAAAATCATCATCCCCTATTGATATTGATGACTTCTATGGGGTGGCAAGTGAATCCATTCCACTGCCATGGGTGGTGTTTGATTGATCTGGTATTTCACTGCTGATGTGGTTTGAAGGAGGGATAGGAAGAGAATGTGTGTATTGTGTTTAATTTTCAATTGTTGTATATTAGTATATTGTGTTTGTGTGTTATAGAATGTCACGCGGTGGTGTGAGGTGATTGTATGATAATCAAAAAATGCATGTCAATAGAGATTGTATCAAATTGTATCATATTATAACAAGTAAATCAAAATCTGAATTTTGGGAGAGTATAATGATTGAATCATTATGGTTAGGCCATTCATTATATTTTTGGTTGAGTTTTCTTAATGGCTATGTAAGATGAGAATGCCTGACTATGTGAAGTGGTTATGAACATTGTCAATGCTTTATCACTTAGATTTTTATGGCCCGTGAGTAAACCGCATTTTTTTAAGGATGATGTCATAATGATTGTTTTAAAATCACTTTATGTTCAAATCATTATATTCAATCTAGGTTCAAATAAGTATATCACATAGTAAGATTTTGAAAGAATTTGTATCTTATTTTATCTCAGAATAACTATACTTGTTGGTTTCAAATGATCCGTTGAATCTGTAATCTTTGGTGCTATGTGTTGTGTGGTTGAAAAGAATAACTATCAAGGAGCAACTTATACCAAGATATGAGACAAGGAGGCAGAAGAGACATTCCTGAATATGATCTGACAAATAAGGTATGTTATAAAGGAAAACCCTTTAGTTTCCATATGGTCGGGGATAAAAAAATTAATAGTCCTGATTGTAACTGTGTGAATTGTCTTTACAGGTGCGGGTTAGGAACTCATGTGAAGTTGAGTTTCTAAGTCAAGTTAATAAAGAAATAACGCTACAACAATTGGATTACATTAAGAGGACACCGTTTAGATGGACTCCTGAAATGCCAAACGAGTTGAAGATATGTGGACCGTTGTTGTTAGAACTAGGATTACGGTGGTCGGATCGAAATGGGGGGGTTTAGGATAAGGAGTACGATTGTCCCATTCACTCTATTAGATGTTTGTGTGTCACTAGGTCTTCCTATTGTTGGGCAGAAGGTTTCATTTTATGAGACTGGGACGTCACATACCAAGTCTTTATTAGGTGGCAACCTCGTGACAATTACCAGCATTATGGGACAATTAAATGTCCTAAATCGGGATGCAGACATTGAAGACTTCTGTCGGTTATATATATTATTATCTTTTGCAGAGTTCTACTTCCTGTGGGCATCAAGCCATGTGAATATAGGGTTAGTCAAATTGTTAGATGACTTAGACAATTTACATAAGTATAATTGGGGGGTAGCAATTTATGAGTTTTTAGTCGGGAGTTTAAGTAGAGCACGTGACGTCTTGAGGGAAGGACGAAATTCAGCGCAACTGCACATCGTAGGTTGTGTAGCTATATTGCAGGTATTTATTTTCAATGAATCCAAAATTTCGTTACCCATCACGCGTCATTAACCTAAACCCATTCTGAGCCAACTGATGACATGCTTAAGAGGTTGTTTCTCTTATTAATGTAGATGTGGGATGTATGACATGTATTTTTGTGTCCCAGTATCACCATACTCTTTCCTAGGTTTAAGTCATGGAAAAATGTGCAGTGACCCGCGAAGGATATCGAAGCTGCTTTTCAAAAAAATGTGGTAACAACTTGATTTAATTTAAATTTATTGTACCTTGACTATATATTGTTGACAATCCAATCAATTAATTTCTTTGACAAGGAAATGTACAAATGGTCTTTATTTTGCTAACAGGTTGTTCGTCATGTTGAGTACACAAGTGATGAGGTGGAAGAATTTGATGTCCTTAAGGAAGGATTGGATGAGGCGGCATGTGGATTTCGTAATTGCCCATCCATGAGTAATGAGTTGGAAGAGGTTCAAAGGGAAAATGCGGCTTTGCGGGAGGAAAAGAAGGAATTGGAGTATCAAATATGTCAGTTGGAGCAGGGACTTGCGGAACTGAAGGAGATGGTGCATCAAAGAGGAATGGAAGAACCTTCATGCAAAGGCTCCAAAGACAACCCATTGCAAGGAGGAAGTAGGAATGAAACCCATTTAGTTGTGACTCCTTTGTCGATAGTTAAACCATCACACGAAGAAATGTTGCGGCAACTGTATGTGTTTTGCGCCTATCGGGAGCCCAAAGATCAAGGCCCATATGAGTATGTGTTTTATAAACAAGGTTACTGTAACACACAACCCTCTCATGAAACAGATGAAAATGGTGTACTAAATTGTTGACTTTTTATGTCATGGTTGTTGCCATACACTAGGTACTTGATTAATATGTTATGTTGTTATTTGAATCGTCAAGATTTGACATCCATGAAGCCACGTGGGTGGGTGTGCAACATGGTAAGCTCTGATTTATAGAACCTTATTTTCGATTTCCATAACATCATATACAGGGTGTAAATGTTAATGTAATTTATGACCGATTGTTTCTTGTAATGTTTTAGGTATTTTTGCTTGCTCCGAAAGTATTCATGGCTGATGAAATGGGTGCAAAAGGACATGTGACCTACTTTATGCTTAACTGCAGACTAGTTGTGAGTACCATACACAGTGACAAATTCATGGATGAAGTGTAATGAACAATACACATCATCACTAACTGTGGACGAGTTTGTTGTGTAGCAAGCAGTGAGTCGGAGCTGGAATTATTTCAAAGTGGTACGCAAAAGCGCTGGACCTCACGCACTTTTAGGGATGTACTGGACGATGCTGTAACAATTGATCAATTAAGGCGGTTCAACTTGATGAGTTCGTTTGTAGCACATCCTATAACCTAAGGTATATGATTGTGAAAATAATCTCATATCTTGTTATTCGTTTAGGTCTTTGCACCGACGTTATTCGAGAGTCATTGGTTTTGTTATGTCCTTGATAAGTTCAAGAAAAAAATGTTTGTGTTAGATTCGATGGGTTTTAAGGTGTCAACTGACAGAGTTCAACTTAATAATGTAATGGTATGCAAGCATACATTCACTTATGCTAATAAGTCTGTGTGTTTATCTGTACTTAAACATTGAATTGAATGTTAAAATGAAACTATAGGAGTGTCGATTTGGGGACTTGCTACGTGCATTGGACCCTAAATCACAGTCAGCATCCTTTGAATTAAGAATAGAGTACGTGGATTTGCCTAGGCAACGTAACTGGTTAGTTCATTTCCCAAAACATTGAACATTGTTGTGAATGCTTAGTATAATTGAATTATATATAGTTTTTCGTTGATTTTATATTTCATTTGTGCATTGTGATTAATGGTCAATGTCGGTGAAATCATGATTGTGGCATATATGCACTGAAATATATGGAGATGTGGGATGGAGTGACTACATATGGAGATAATACCATGCCTGATTATTCATTGGTAGGATTTATCATCTTTAAAATGTTGGAATGAGATGTAAAATGTGTTGTCATTGCATTCTGACCTTTTAAAAACCATGCTCCTATGCAGAAGGATGTGGAAGTTATTCGTCGTGATTATGTATGTAAATGGGTGTTACATCCATTGAACGAAGAAAGACGGAGGGTCTTAGCAGCTACACATCTCCCTGATGATTTGTCATTCCAATTATCGTGCCTTTAAATTTTATGATTCCTTAAAGGTGAAGAAAATTTGTTCTGATGAAGACATTATAAAGGAATTCGAGGAAGATTCTTCAATCAAAACCCCTGAGATGGTATCTTTTATCATTGTGTGTTGTATGAATCAGAGGTTTATCATATAGTCTATTCATTATATAAGATATGAATGTTAATTTATATTTTCCTTTCTTTTGAAGTCCAAGTTGAAGGAACCTATGAGTGCGCTACTTGATGAAGAGTTACCTGCTCAAGTAAGTCCATATGCCAATGTTGGACTTGCTTTCACGTGACTCACAATATACTATTACTTATTTGGGAGAGATTAATCTTTTATGTTATTATTGTTACACACCAAAGGTAGAGGAATCTCTTCCAGTGGACAAACATATTTCTCAATGAAAGAGATCAGTTATGGATTCAATGATTGAAGTTTTTCTCTAAGACCACATTGTAGTCATGCATTCATGTCCCTTACTACTTCATTCCCCCTAATGTCAAGGAAAGCCCAAGTTTGAGAGTCATACCACAAGCAACAACACACTCATACCAACAAGAAATCCACATACTTGATAGTCAACAAACCACAAGTGCACATTATGGAACCAAGAAAACAAATGCAAAACCAGACAAAAACATGTTAAATCATTTTGTATATAAATTGAGTTATATGAAAATAGATTATAGATATCATTGAACATTGTTAAGAAAGGATAATTTTTTAACAATAACGACTCCTGCATAACGATTGTAACTTAATTAGCTTAATATATTGATTAAATTGCAATCGAATGGAATCGTGTGACTCAAATATATTGTCAAACTTGAACACGGAGCATTAATACCATGATTTGGGAAGTGCTACAAAATTCATGTCATGGGCCTGTTAGGAAAGAGTTAAATCACATATTTTCATCCACATGCTTTATCATTCATGTCAAACACCTACATATTTTTCAATTGATCAAAATACCAAGCTTATAGAATCATTCTTACATAATGCCAAGTGCAACAGATACAACAATTTTTATATCAAACTTACTTTTAGTAAGCTTCAAGAAATTATAAGTTCAACCATATTACATGGATTAACAATCAAAGCAACAAATGACTCAGAACTTAAGTATTCATTTGGTTACTTTGTATCCAACAAGATGACACCTTAGTAGAGATCTAGGAAAAATAAATGTTACTTTACCCTAAGTCTAAAATGATTCCCAACTCAATAGTATTTCACGGAACAACTATTATTAAAAGGAAGACAAATACAATAGAATGCCTTTAGCATTCTGAAGGCATTTTGATCTCAGATATAGACAAGATATAGACAAGTTGGAGCATATGGGTACTAGTTATTTTTCATCACTATATGTGGGCAAGTACAAATAATGTAACTAAAAGAATTTTGAACGTAGAAGTGGCTATTTTGCTCTATAAATGTCTTTTTGTCAAACACAATTTTTTAACTCATGAAACAGTCCGTAGTACTTGTGCACATTTAGGGATGAAAAATAGAAAAAGATGTAGCAGAGGCAAGAAATTAAACCGAATCACAAGCAGAGTCATATCCATCAATAGGTTCTAACCGCCACTCACTTCCATACTAAGGATTAGGCAAAACCAGAACTGCATTTTCCTAACACTAGAAAACAACCGAGAAAATCATTAAACCTTTACCCAAAATGGTTCATAACTCCCAAACCCAAAAATCATCCACCGCAGCTGAAAAATAAACCTCTACCCATAACATGAATTAGGCACACCCAACACTGCATTTTCCTTACACTAAAAAACAACCCAGAAAAAATAAACCTTTACCCCAAATGGTTTATAACTCCCAAACCCAAAAATCGTCCACCGTCGCTGAAAAATAAACCTTTACCCATAGCAGACTATGAATCAAAGCCTCACCTCCGCAGCTTTAGCCAAAAATCGTCCACCGCTCCGTCCGTCAGTACCTCAGTTTCTTTGCTAGCTTCCCTCCTTCACTCGGTTGGTCGCTCACTCAGGTGCTTATCGTCTCGTTTTCTAATACGAGGGTTTGAAGTAGGTGCGAGACTGCGAGATTCACATTGTGAAATAACCTCGTTTTCTTTCCTAGCTTTCCTCCTTCACTCGGTTGGTCGCTCACTCAGGTGCTTCTCGCCTTGTTCTCTAATACGATGGTTTGGAGACAGTGCGAGACTGCGAGATTCACATTGCGATATTTTTTCTCATTTACCTTTATATATTTTTAATTTGGTTTTCCTTTTATTTCACTGAATGCTGATTAGACTAAACATGTGGAGACAGTGTAAAACTGTGGTATCCACTATTTTATGTATGTTTAACATTTTCGTAAAAACAAATAAAGTTTGTGAAAAGATCATTACACATTAATTATTTATAGACCTGATGTTACTTACTAGTACAGTTCCAGTGGAGAACGAGCTAGGCTTTTGAAAGGGAAATTATATATGGACAAAACCTTAATTAAAATGTTTTGAAACTTGGTTTTATGTTATATATTAAAGCATATCTTGTACTTGTAGCCTCAACCTGACTTGGTATATATATATACACACACACACACACACACACACACAGATGTACACAGACATATCTGTGTGTGTATGTATATAACTAGTATATTACAAGCTCACACATATGTTAGGGTGAGAATTAATGCAGATTTAAACCAAACCAAATACTTCCCACACCTTAATATCGCCATCAAGGCTTCCACTGAAGATCGTGACGACGCCGTTTAAGTCAGAATCATCACCTCCACCACCCGAAACCGCGACCAATGACTTGATCGGTTTCTCGTGCCCTCCCAAAACCACCCTACAACAACAATACCCACCACTCCCTCTTTCCTTCTGCCAGATCCTCACCGTCCGATCCGCTGACCCATTCACCAACAATCCAGCCACGTTGACCAGACACAATATGGCCCCACCATGACCCCTCAATGTCTCCACCAACACGACGTCGTTTTCCTCTCCACACTTACTCTCCCACCGGCAGATCATCCCATCGCTACCACCAAAAAACAACGTCGTACCATCACCATCCAATGCAAGCGCATTAACAGTTGGTTTATGCTTCCCCACAGTTCTCACCAAAACATTTCGTTTCGCCTTATCATCCCTTTTCCAAACCTTGATACACCCATCCGCGGAGGCAGTATAAACATCGCCGTCATCAGAAATGACAACGACGTTAATGGCATCTTCATGCGCCTTAACGGACTCTAAACACCGGTAACCCGTTAAGTCCCAAATCTTAAAGCTCTTATCCCACGAAACTGAGTACATAAGCCTCTCGTTCACTGCTAAACCAGACACCGTGTCACAATGTTGGATCCATAGCCCTTTTCTGTGGTGCCGAACGGTTACGTAGTTTCTTGGAATGATGCAGCGGCTTAACTTGTCCTTAAAGGTTGGAAGAGAAGAGAGAAGACGGTGTCGTGTAGAGGGAGTGATTAGCCAAGCGCAAATTTTGCAGTCTTGGTGAGCAGTGAAAACTCTTGAACCGCTGAAGGCGATGGACTTGACGAAGCCTGAAGCAGGGCTTTCGTTGAATGTGTCGATTTGGGTGTAATGGGAGAGATCGAAGACGTTGATGAGGTTGAGGGATTCGGCGTAGAGAAGCTTATGGTGGACCGCGAGACAAGTGATATGGGGAGTTAGGGTTTTTGAGGGAAGTGACATAGTGGTGATTGATGGAGCCATTCATTTTGGGATGGAAGAGAGTGAGAAATGATGAAGTGAAGGAAAATGGGAGTTGATGAAGCGGGAACATAAGTAGTGGTTGAGATTTCATCTTGGAAGGGCACGTGGCAAGTGAAGAAGGTTAAACACGTGACAAATGTAGAAGGCTATAAGGAGTAACTTGGTGGGGCAAAAGGAAGTGGTGGGGTCCATAGGGGGAGATTTGTTGGACCCAGGGAATCAGATTGGCCAACGTGTCGAATGTGTATAATCTTACTTGAGAAATTCTTCAGCATGAATTATTATGTATAGGTATATTTATTCACTTAATTTATTGCGTCTGTAATTTAGTGTGGAGAAAGAAATAGTAATAAAAAGGAAAAAAGATGAAAAAATAATGTAAATTTTTTTTAATTGATATACACTGTCTGTGTATAGAAATTTTACACATACATCAAATGGTGTATCGCCACATCATTTAATGAATATGACACTTCATACGTTATTAAATTTAATAAATGATGTGGCAGCACATCATTAGATGTCTATGTAAAATTTCTTTACGCTTACAATGTATATATATTAGACTAAAAAAATAGGTAGTGCGATGACATAAAAACTCTCAAGAAAATTAAGATTGAGAGAGATATGGAAATTCAATCAAAAGCAAGAAAAAAGTTAAATGTTTTTTTTACTATTAAATATGTGTTTTATTTTCTTTATTTATTGAGTGATAAATTTTAAATTTTTTATTTTATACTTTATTTTTAAAATTAAACGTGAAATAAATATTTTTATATTTTTTATTCTTTTACTTTTTACCAAATTAATCGTATCTTTGTTAAAAAAAAAAAACCAATATTGTATATATCTTCAAGATGTGTAAAGATTTTCTATAGTGAAATTAAAGGTTTATGTTAAATTAAATTCATTCAATTGCTAAGAATATTAAAAATATTTTGAGAATTAGTTTTTACGTGTTAAATTTTATTAGATTGATGAATATGTTTCACAGTATATAAAATTTATTTAAGAATTTCTTAATATAATAGGCCTGCCAGTAGTGACTCAAACAACACTCTCGATCATCATGATATTTTATCTATATTTTTCTGATATTTTAAATTTAAATCAATTTCAGGTACTAGCATTCTTTATGAACTGGTATTATATTCATATAATAACTAAGAATTATAATTAACTAGTATATTAATCCCGTAATACGCGGATAAATATATTTTTTATTTAATTAAAATATAATTTATAATAAATTAATATTTTTAAAAATAAAAAATTTGAATAATTTTTTAATTTTAAATTCTAATAATATATTACATTTTACTATTAAAATCTAATTTACATTATTATATGATACTCCTCCGGTCCTTTTTATAAGGCATCTCTAACTGAATTAGACAAACCAAGGAAAGTAGTTTAAGTGGTTAATTTTATTGATTTCGTAAAAAAAATACAATATTCCATTTTTACTTCTCTCACTAAATAATTGAGATTAAATTCTGCATTAAATATAATACTAATTATCACTATCAATTGTACTGGAACACACAAATGTATATGGAAAAGTGCTCTTTCTCTCTCTCGTGGTCACCTATATAACAATATTTATAATACCATGTTAATGAACAATATTTAGCAAAATACATGATGGAAGAATTTAATAAGGGTAAATCAGGAAAAAAAAAATTAAATGCTTCATATAGATTATCAAGTGCCTTATAAAAGGACCGTTAATATCTTCTAAATAGTGTCTTATAAAAAGCACCGGAGTAATAAGATATGATAAAAAAAAAATTCATAAAGATAAGAATAAATATTTATATATTAAAAGTTAAAACAGATTGAAATAGAAAAAAATAGGATAAGATTTTAAATCTTAATAAATTTCAAAATTTAAGATTAATATTTATTAGTATTTAAAAATTTAAATAGAATGAGAGAGAAAATTAGTATTAATGATTGAAAAGGAGAAATGCGGGTGAAATTTACCATCCAATGAGAGAAAAAGAGAGAACATAAAAAATTATTGAGAGTAAAAATAAGATGAGTAAATGTCTCACTCTCCAATAAAATGAGGTCTTAAAATTATAATATAGAGAATTGATGGTTCAACGAATTTTCATTCTCATCTAGAAATATTATACCCATATATCGATTTAATTAAAACAATACTATACCTCTAGTTTTAATTTGCTTAGAAAAAATTTGATTCCAGTGATGACAGTGAATAGGTTGATAGCTAGATAATGAATATATTTTGGGTTTATTTAAGGTGGATCATAATTTAATTTACATGATTCAAATGTAAAAATATAATAATTTAAATTGATGATCATTAGATTTAATGCTCATTTTATTAATAATCGATATATTAAAACAATTTCAAGTTACATACTTTATGAAATATTGACTGAAAAATGAAAAATCCTAATTGATAGTATCTAAAATGTTGAAATTTATTCCTTTAACTTTAAATTGATATATTCTCAACAAAACTAATATAGATTGTATTATAAATTCATATTTATTCCTGAATTAAACTCAAATGGTTATATAAAGATCATTTAATTTAATAAAAAAATTATTCATTCATCTTTAATAACAGATAAAATATAGATTATATTAGGTGGATCAGATTTTGTTTAGTCCACCATAGAATCGTTCATATATTTATGTGTAGAATTCAATAATAAAATTGCAAAGATACTATATATATGTATGTACTTGCAAAAATGCTAAAACATTATGATATATATATATATATATATGTTCTGGGATAGAACTCGAACCTGGGTCTGAGTTAGCAGGAATGAACTCAGATTTGGGTCCGGCTTGACAAAGCTTGAATCCGAGTTGAACCCGGGGGGGTGTACCTGCAAAGGGACTCCGACGCCCAAGTCAAATATGTATAGCAGTCAAAGTGATTGACTGAGTGAGATTGCATACTTGATGATCTATCAGTGATCCGTATTTATAGGGGTTTTCCCTGTATAAATATGGTAAGTGAACCTTTGTATAAAAGGAGTAAGTATGCATGTGTAATAATATAATTATAGATATTATAATTATATTTCATATATTGTGGGATATTGTAGATATAATTGCAGATATGGTTATATTGCACATGGATATTATTATATATTTATGGATATGATAATAATATAGCATGTTGGCCATATTGGCTGTTGGGCCTTAGGTTTAGACCGTAACAGAAGCCCCCCAGCTCAAGTTGACTTGATGAAGTTGGCTTTGAGCTTAAGTATTTGCCTGCGCGCTGGGACGACATTGGCATTTGAGGAGGGTGTTTATGTAGGCGCATGTACTTTGGACGACATCGCGCTGAGAACGACTTGCTGGCAGTTCGAGTTGAACTGCCTCTACGGTGCTGTCGTTCGTGGTTCGAGATGCTCTTCACATCCAGTTTATGTTGATCCAAGATGCTCTTTGCATCTGGTTTTGAATGAGTTCGGATGTTCTTCACATCTGGTTTTGAATGAGACCGAGACGCTCTTCACATCCGGTTTTTGTTGATCCAAGATGCTCTTCGCATCTGGTTTTGAATGAGACCGAGATGCTCTTCACATCCGGTTTTTGTTGATCCAAGATGCTCTTCGCATCTGGTTTTGAATGAGATCGAGATGCTCTTCACATCTGGTTTTGACAGGGTCGTGACGTGTTCGACTTCTTGGGCCCTTCTGGGGTGAAGCCGTACGCAGAGTCAGCTAAGAGGGGAATGTCTTCAAACAAGAGTTTTTCCGAATTCAGGCGGCTGATGGGGTGAAGCCGTTTTGGGAGGAGAGGACGTCTAACACGACGTTTATATATTTACTGGAGTGAAAGGCACTGTGACAAGGAGGCGTCCGACTACGAGATGGCCGAGCCGGGTCTTTCCCCACAAGACTTGACTGTGAAGCGCTTATTAATGGAGTCGATTCGAGAGTGTGGGGTCTTTAGTTCTAAGAGAATTTTAGATGGGCCGATGCGTAACACTGCATCGATGGCCAACGCTGCATTGAGACGACTTAGGGCTTTGCAGAATGCCAATGCCAACGCTGATCAAGGGGACGATGTTCATATCGACCTCAGTTCAAGCACGCAAATAGTTGGTCCTGTGGGAAGAGGTTAGCCAGTATAAGACTCTCGAAGCTAAGGTGGTCAAGCTGAAGGCCGATTTGGATGAGGCCGAGATGCTCTTCACATCCGGTTTGATGAAGTCAATGTCGAATCTTTGGCAAATGCCATCACCCCAATAGGGCTTCTGAGTTGGAATGTTCTTCATATCCTTATTGAAGAACCGAGACGTTAGTTTGTTGTTGATCAGGGATCCAGTATTGTTGATTCGAGATGTTCTTCACATCCTTATAAATATGAACTGCATGACAACTTTACTTTTCTATTTTGGTTCGCCCCAATAGGCCTTCTGAGTTGGGTTGACATATGTACTTGTGTTAACTTGTTTACTTGGGTTGACTTATAAACTTGGGGCGACTTGTGCACTTGGTGTGCACTTGGGCTGACTTGGAAACTTGGGCCGACTTGTGCACTTGGTGTGCACTTGGGCTGACTTGGAAACTTGGGCTTGACTTGTGCACTTGGTGTGCACTTGGGCTGACTTGAAAACTTGGGCCGACTTGTGCACTTGGTGTGCGCTTGGGCTGACTTGAAAACTTGGGCCGACTTGTGCACTTGAGCCGCCTTGAAAACTTGGGCCGACTTGTGCACTTGGTGTGCGCTTGGGCTGACTTGAAAACTTGGGCCGACTTGTTCACTTGAGCTGACTTGTGCACTTGAGCCGCCTTGAAAACTTGGGCTGACTTGTGCACTTGGGCTGACTAGTGCACTTTGGCCGACTTGTGCACTTGTGTATGACCAAGTAGTATTGGTTCGTAACAATCCTGGTTGTTGACAGATCCGAGATGCTCTTCACATTCGGGTTGAATGAGGTCGAGATGCTCTTCACATCCGGTTGCTAACAGAGCCGAGATGCTCTTCACATCCGGTTTGAATGAGGCCGAGATGGTCTTCACCTCCGGCATTGAATGAGGCCGAGATGCTCTTCACGTCCGGTTGCTGACAGAGCCGAGATGCTCTTCACATCCGGTTTGAATGAGGCCGAGATGGTCTTCACCTCCGGCATTGAATGAGGCCGAGATGCTCTTCACATCCGGTTGCTGTCAGAGCCGAGATGCTCTTCACATCCGATTTGAATGAGGCCGAGATGCTCTTCACATCCGGTTTGAATGAGGCCGAGATGCTCTTCGCATCCGGTTTGAATGAGGCTGAGATGGTCTTCACCTCCGGCATTGAATGAGGTCGAGATGCTCTTCACATCTGGTTGCTGTCAGAGCCGAGATGCTCTTCACATCTGGTTTGAATGAGGCCGAGATGCTCTTCACATCCGGTTTGAATGAGGCGAGATGGTCTTTACCTCCGGCATTGAATGAGGCTAAGATGCTGGTAAGGGGGAGGCCCTCCTTCTAGCGCCAAATGTTCTGGGATAGAACTCGAACCTGGGTCTGAGTCAGCAGGAATGAACTCAGATCTGGGTCCGACTTGACAAAGCTTGAATCCGAGTTGAACCCGGGGGGTGTACCTGAAAAGGGACTCCGACGCCCAAGTCAGATATGTATAGCAGTCAAAGTGATTGACTGAGTGAGATTGCGTACCTGATGATCTATCAGTGATCCGTATTTATAGGGGTTTTCCCTGTATAAATATGGTAAGTGGGCCTTTGTATAAAAGGAGTAAGTATGCAGGTGTAATAATATAATTATAGATATTATAATTATATTTCATATATTGTGAGATATCGTAGATATAATTGCAGATATGGTTATATTGCACATGGATATTATTATATATTTATAGATATGATAATAATATACCTCTTATGATGTTTTTATTCGATCTTATTTCAAACAACGGAGACACCCCATGATAGTGAGCTAAATTCTATATATTCTATTTTAGAAATGTGATTACATGTTATCTTTTTTATACTGTTTTACGTTTAAAAAAATTCGAGGCATCGTGACTTTTATCATTAATTCATCCACTTTAATTTAACCTTTTTTCATTGTTTATTAATTATGTCAAATCTTTCTCTTTCTGACGGATACTATAATACTATTACTTATTTTCTCACTTCTGAATTAAAGCCTCTTTTATTGTAATATTTCTTTTTATCAAATTTCGTTTTCAATGAAATCACAATATTCCAAACAATGAAAGCAAACATTATAGCAGCCAAAGTAGTGTATCTGTTTCTAAAGTATGACGATTTTTTTTTCTCAAATATTCTCGTCTACTAATTAATTAAGTGAAAAATTAGTTTTTTAACCACAGCATGGTCAACATTAACTAATGACAAATACTTTAAATTTCTTAATTTTTTTCATATATATACATTATGAAATCAAAATCATTATTAATTGAAGTATCTCCTTAAATCAACACAAGTTGATTAAATGTATTGGTTTGTTCTCTTTATGATTTTACTTTACGGAAATCCAAATACGTAAACACTTTATTAATTTTTCATCCACTTTACTTGAGCTCTTTATCGTTTTTTCCCGTGAATATATCTTCATTTTTTCTGTTTTTTTTTTTCTCTTTTATAATATCACAAGATGTTTAAGCACACCTAGAGTTCAGCTCATATTACTGCCTTCGATTTTTTTTATAAGACACACTTAATTGAATTATACATACTAATAAAAATTGTTAAAGTTAGTTAATTTTATTAAAGTTTTAAAAAATAGTTTTAATTTTCGAGTTTTAACCTTATTGAATATCATAATCAACTCCACTACCATTTGATAGTTGAAAGACATTAAAGTTAATATATAAAGGAAAATAAAAATGGCAAATAATATATGTGTCCTGAGATTGTAAAGTATCTTATAAAAATGACCACAAAAACTGTCTTATAAAAAGAACTGGAGAGAGTAACATAAGTAAATCCATCCCATATATTAAAACCTCTTTTCTTGTGTTGTTTCTTCATGAAAATTCGTTTTCATTGGAGTAACATTATTATTTCCTTCGTGATAGTAAGCTGAATTTTATCCATTTTAATAAAGTGACAATTTTTTTAAGGGAAGTTTTTAACAATTGAGATGGAGAAGAAAGTAACTCAAAGTGAGAATAAAAAGTAAAATAATAAATAATATTTATAAGAATTTTTATCTTAAAAAAATATATTCATACTCCGCAAGAATTGTTTCATTTGTTAATTATAAAGAATATTAGAAGCTCCTCTCAACCAGCAAACCCAATCTTATTTATCATTTGAATAACTCCTATACTCGCAAGTGTACCTACTGCAATGGTGATAATCATTTGGTGGAGAATTGCTTTAAACTTCATGGATATCCTGAATGGCACCCTAAAGGAAAATCTGGACCAAAGACAGAAGGCTCTAAGAACAATTCAGGTCCTATTATTTCTGCTACTCCTACTATTGCTACTGGACTGGTTGCTCAATCAGGTACTTCTAACTCTGCCTATAGTTTCTCTGTTCTTACTAGCACTAGAGATTGGATAATTGATACAAGTGCTATTGATCATATGACTTGTGACCATTCAAAATTCACAAACTTGTCACCTAATAATTCTAAACCCACTATTGTCAATGCAAATGGTATTTCCTCTCCAGTTGTGGGAATGGGTACTGTTCATATATCTTCTTCTCTGTCAATTTCTAATGTCTTGTTTGTTCCTTCACTTAAATGCAATCTTCTGTCAGTCAGTCAACTAACCAAGTCTCATGACTGTTCCATCACTTTCTCTCCAACACATTGTGTGTCATACAGAATATCCATACCAAGGAGAAGATTGGCAGTGGTAAAAGGAGTGGTGACTTATACTATCTAGAAGATAACTTCCAAAACCCCAAAGGAAAAGCTGGAGCCCATCTTATGAGTAACAACTTGCAGACGAAAAATGCAGAAACAATTTGGCTGTGGCACAAGCGATTAGGACATCCTTCTTTTGGTTACCTTAGAAGATTGTTTCCATCAATGTTTAGTAACTGTAACCCATCAGACTTCCATTGTGAAACATGTGTAATGGCCAAAATCCACCATGTTACTTTTCCTCTAAATAATACTAAGGCTAATACTCCTTTCTCTCTTATACATAGTGATGTTTGGGGCCCTGCTCCTACGCCTACTCATAATGGAATGAGATGGTTTATCACCTTTGTTGATGATTGCACAAGGATGACCTGGTTGTATTTATTGAGGCATAAGAGTGATGTGGCTAAAGTATTCCAATGTTTTCATAAAATGGTTACAATACAATTCCAGACTTGCATAAAAGTGGTTAGAACCGATAATGGAGGGGAATATTTTCAACAAGAGTTAAAAAACTTCATGGACTCTTGTGGCATTATCCATCAAACATCATGTCCTAATACCCCTCAGCAAAATGGTGTGGCCGAGAGGAAGAATAGACATCTGTTAGATGTTACCAGATCATTGCTACTTGGTGGCAATGTTCCCTCTTACCTTTGGGGTGAAGCTTTGAGTTCCGCTATTTATTTAATTAATCATGTTCCCTCTAGTGTGCTGAATTTCAAGAGACCATTGGATGCCCTTGCTGACCACTGCACCTTGCCTCCAACCTCTCATTTAGAACCACACATTTTTGGTTGTGTCATATATATCCATTTGCATTCACACCAGCGTACAAAACTTGAACCACGAGCTCTTAAATGTGTGTTTATAGGGTATAGTATGACACAAAAGGGATATCGAGCCTATCACCCATCGACAAAGCAGTTTTATGTTTCTATGGATGTAACATTCCATGAACATGAACTGTTTTACTCTCCAGGGGTTGTTGTTTCCCCACTTCAGAGGAGGAATGAGAATGAATTGCAGAACCATAACATTCAAGATATAATATCATTTGATATGGAAGTGGAACCTACTATATTCTCCAATGCCAATGCCAATGCCCATTTGCCACAACTCAGGACATGGAAGTTGAATCGAACATACCTGTTGCTGTAACTCCAGGAAATGATAGCATAAGACATACCACTCCAATACCACTGATCCAATCTACTCCAGAAAAATCACTTGAGGTATCATTTAATCTTGATCTTACTATGCATGAAATTGAAGTTGATCTTATACATGAAAATCAGAATACATCAAGTGATTCTCCTACCACTGTCATATCTAATTTTCATGAGAACAACTTTGCACCTGAACCTGCCTCCATAGCAAGTCAATATCATCTTCCACCCCGGTCTAATCGTGGACAACCTAAAATTAGGTATGAACCTGACCTACAATCCAAAACCAAATATCCTATAGGTAATTATGTGTCATCCCACAAGTTATCTAAATCATATGCATTTTTTGTATCTCAATTATCTGCTATCTCTATTCCTAGTAATTTACAGGAAGCTCTAGCAGACCCTAGATGGACCCAAGCTATGAAAGAAGAGATGGCAACATTGAAGAAGAATGCTACGTGGGAACTTGTCCCATTACCTGAAGGAAAAAATGGTAGGATGCAAGTGGGTATTCACTATCAAGCACAAAGTTGATGGAACAATTGAGAGATATAAAGCCTGATTAGTTGCAAAGGGCTATACTCAATCTTATGGTATAGATTATCAAACACATTTGCACCAGTTGCAAAACTAAATACTGTGAGGGTGCTCTTGTCACTAGCAGCAAATCAGAATTGGCCACTCCTCCAATTTGATGTCAAAAACGCTTTTTTGCATGGAGAACTGAGTGAAGAAGTTTATATGGATCCTCCCCCGGGTATATCTGAATACTCAACTACTCCTATGGTGTGTAAACTAAAAAAGGCCCTTTATGGGTTAAAGCAGTCTCCAAGAGCATGGTTTGGTAGATTCACCAAGTCCATGAAGCACTTTGGCTACAAACAAAGTAATTCAGATCATACACTTTTTATAAGACAAAGTCAAGGTAAAATTATTACCTTGATCATTTATGTTGATGATATGATTGTAACCGGAAATGACTATGATGGAATTTCTAATTTACAAAATATTTGGCTTCTGAATTTGAGATGAAACAACTTGGAGACTTAAAATATTTTCTTGGGATCGAAGTGGCTCGTTCAAAACATGGAATTTTCTTATCACAAAGGAAATACATCCTAGACTTATTATCTGAAACAGGCATGCTTGGTGTAAACCGTTGGACACTCCCATTGAACAAAATCACAAGTATTTTCTATGTTCAAGTGCAGCCAGTACTGACAAAGGGAGGTATCAACGACTTGTTGGGAAATTGATTTACTTATCTCATACTAGACCTGACATAGAATATGCAGTAAATGTGGTGAGTCAGTTCATGCATGACCCACGAAAACCTCATATGGATGCTGTGGAAAGAATTTTGAGGTACTTGAAATCCACCCCAGGCAAAGGAATATTGTTTTCAGACCATGGGCATCTTAGAGTAGAAGGTTATACTGATGCTGATTGGGCTGGATCAGCTGATAACAGAAGATTCACCTCAGGATATTTTACCTTTGTGGGAGGAAACCTTGTAACTTGGAGAAGCAAAAAACAACCTGTGGTAGCAAGGTCTAGTGCAGAGGCAGAGTTTAGAGGCATGGCATTTGGAGTATGTGAATTGTTATGGCTTAAAAATTTGCTACAAGATCTAGGATTTGGACCAAAAGAAGAAATGAGGCTGCACTGTGACAATACCTCAGCAATAGAAATTGCTCATAATCCTATACAACATGACAAAACAAAACATGTTGAAATTGACAGACACTTTATTAAAGAGAAACTAGAAGCCGGGACCATTGCTTTTCCATTTGTAAATTCTGAACACCAACTAGCAGACATTCTTACCAAAGGAGTATCTAGAAGTGTTCTTGATGATTCTGTTATCAAGTTGGGAATGCATGATATCACTGCACCAACTTGAGAGGGAGTGTTGAAATAAGTCAACTACTGCTGTAATTTACTGTAAATAAGGGTGTTACTTAGTTTTAGCAAATATTCTCTCCTATTTCTTTGTAATTATTCCTTTCAATTTTGAATCTCCTAAAATTATGGAGACATTGTAGCTTAATGTTAGGGTCTTTGTGTGTATTATACACCTTCTATGTTATCAATAAAAGATGAATCAGTTTTATTCCTCAAATCTGTTTTTATAGTATGTTTATAACATTTTCTATAACTAAATACTTCTCTAAAAAATTAATATCACTTCAGTTA
Source organism: Sesbania bispinosa (assembly GCA_026901365.1). NCBI lineage: Eukaryota > Viridiplantae > Streptophyta > Magnoliopsida > Fabales > Fabaceae > Sesbania > Sesbania bispinosa. The sequence goes on from QLOH01000177.1 coordinate 765,884, forward strand.
ACTCTTGTGAAGCACCAACGAGGATTGGATCAAGTGAAACATGCTTGATTTCCCTTAAGCAATACATCGGGCTCGAGTCTTGTATATAGAAAAAAATATTAACCACACCATAATATAAGTGTTCTCGGTTCAAACAACATTGCTTTCCATAAAAGGATACTTGTGACTTAAAAAAATTCTCATAATTTTATCTTTAATTAAGTGGATATATCGTCATTTTATCATTCATCAACTTCAATATTTTAATCCTTTTTGTGTGGAGTATTTCCTAATCTTTTTCTTTCTCATGAATATCATTTCTCTTTCTGCTCCACTGCATGCTCTTTTGTTGTGCTATGCCTATTTCTACCAATGTTCGTTTCCAACAAAAGCAGCATCATCATTTATTTACATTAATCAACACACTATCAATAATTTTTCCTTTTGTGTTGAGAGACATTATTAGGATACCTAGGCAAGAAACATGAGTTTGATGCAAAATATACTCCCTCCAGTCCTATTTATAAGATAAAGTTTGACACTTTTCAATTGTCCTATTTATAAGACAAAATACACAAATCTAGAAGCATTTATTGTTTTTTTCTCACTTGTTGACCATTAAATGTTTCAAGGTGACACAATTATCATGGTAGTGACATTTAATTTTAAATAGGGGTAAACTTGTAATCTTATAAACTAATTTCTTGAAAATCAACGCATTGATTACTTTCTTAATATGGTATTTTTGTCTGAATTGTCTTATAAATAGGATCGGAGGGAGTAGTTGAACCCCACCAAAGAAGAATAAAATATATTAATGACCCTCGAATATAACAAAACAATATGTAAATGGAATGTCAAAAGCATTAAATAACAGTGACCAACGTAAAGGGCTCCATTTTAAAACCTATTTGTGCTGTAAGGTCGGTCCTAGGATGAAAACGTGTCATTCTATGTCGCATTATTCTTTTGCTTGGACAAAACTTCACTCCAATAGAATTGCATGGAAAAGTATATTATTATGGGTTCAGAGAATGAAGCACAAGCTTATGCAAATATTTTTATTATGGCATCAAATGAAAGCATTTTTTAATTAATTGATTATGATTATGTGCCCATGTAACTGTGTAAGGAAGCACTTAGGGTTTGAGATCTTGCGGTGGCTTTTTGTGAAAGAACAAAGAGTCCATTCAGAGAACTAGTGCAAACACACACCACACACACACATATATATATATAATATATATATTATAGCCAAGGTTCTTAGGAAAAGCCACGCAGCAAGAACCCTTTTCTTTTTATACGTATCTTTTTTCTTTCAATAAAAAATGACGCATTAGTTAAAAAAAATCTAACAAATCAAAATGAGAATATTGCCATTTATAAGAGAGACAATTATTTTGGCGATTCGTTGTTCTTTTATTGATGGAAAAGAAGAAAACATTTACCCTACATTTAGATAAAGTAATTTGAAATTATATACTAAATTTCATGTGTTGGAATAATAAACCCTAAACTTTAATTTGATGAATAATTACCATTTAACAAAAAAAAAACTCTAACGAATAAATATTTTTCAAGCGACCCTAATTCGGTATGTAAATAATTACTAAAAGAATAATTATATTTATATTACAGCTTTTATATCAAAGAGAAATAATAAGAAGAGATGTGATAAATAATATGGTGAAGAGAAGTAAAATATCGCATGAAATATTATATGAATTTATAATACATAAATATAATAGATCTCTTTGTAAAATTATTTCCACCAAAAAATGCAATCAAACCTTAATTTTAAAAGAAAAAACATAGCTTGACATTTCAAAAGAGAGTGTGAGAGAAGTGTGAAAGAAATAGATAGAAAGAATAAATATAATGAAAAAAGAAAAAAATAAGAGATATATAATTGATATAATGAGAATAAAAAAATCATACGAAAAAAAATAAGAAAGATCATCATGACTCGTTTTAAAATTTTGTTTCATTAGTCAAGTGGAGTAAGATAGGGTCTAGTCATGCAGGTTCAATCTCAATCCCCACTTGTCCCTTCGGGGTGAAGTAAATATAAATATCTTTATAAGTATTCTTTGAGTCGGGATTCTTTTCCTAGAACACCATCCTCTCACCCTAAAATTTTTTCAATCAAAAAAATTTGTAGAACCATGTACCCTCCGACCATCCCGCCGTCCGTCCTCCTTAAACTAATACAGGTGTGCTCGTTCTCATACTATGCAACTCATTTTTTCTTTTTTTATTTATTTTCAATTGTAACTGTATAACTCAGAAATCAATGATATTTTGGCAGTGAAAATTCCTTTTGGAAAAGAAAACAATGGGTTCACAGCCAAGAGATGTATACATCAAGAGAGTTAAAAGAGGAAAGGAGAAAAAAGATGGGGATACCATATTACTGAGTAATGTGATGTGGTAAAAAGAAAAGATAAAACAAAAAAATGGACGTAGAATTGTGATGCTTTTAGTGGGGTATGAAAGGATAATTAGTTAATTACTCTTTTGGAAATCATTTGCAGGTCCGAAGTACCGAGCAATACGTACGAACTAAATAAATAAGTTAAATGAATGAACAAAAATGAAAAAACAGAAGCAAAGCATGGCCATTGCTTATACTAGGCTAGCTTGTTTTAACTATTGCAAATGCATGCCTCCTCAAACATAATTATGAAACCTCGTCTCTTATGTTATAGACCTTAATAATCAAAACCACATCTTTCTAAATATATAGATTATCATGAATTAATACTGGTGATATATAATATATATATATTTGTGTTCTACCCTACAAGAATTATATAATTTTTGTATGAATGACCTATGTCTGTGTGTGGTCTCGTGTATATAAAAACAAATTAAATAATCTTGTGAAAAGATCATTACACATTAATTATTTATAGATTTGATTACTTAATAGTACAAGTTCCAGTGGAGAACAAGGCTTTTGAAAGGGGAAATTATATATATATGGACAAAACCTTAATTAATCTGTTATGAAGCTTGGTTTATGCTATTAAAGCATATCTTATACTTGTATGTAGCGTGAATTTGACTCTCTCTCTCTCTCTCTATATATATATATATATATATATATATATATATATGCACACACACAGATATACACAGACATATCTGTGTGTGTATGTATAAGTATATTGCAAGCTCACACATAACGTTAGGGTGAGAATTGATGCAGATTCAAACCAAACCAAACACCTCCCACACCTTAATCACCATCAAGGCTTCCACTGAAGATCGTAACGACGCCATTTGAGTCAGAGTCATCTTCACCACTCGAAACTGCCACCAATGACTTAATCGGTTTCTCGTGCCCTCCCAAAACCGCCCCACACAACAACACCCCACTCCCTCTTTTCTTTTGCCAGATCCTAATCGTCCGATCCGCTGACCCACTCACCAACAATCCAGTCACGTTGACCAGACACAATATGGCCCCACCATGACCCCTCAACGTCTCCACTAGCACGACGTCGTTTTCCCCTCCACATTTACTCTCCCACCGGCAGATTGTCCCATCGCTACCACCAGAAAACAACGTCGTACCATCACCATCCAATGCAAGCGCATTAACCGTTGGTTTATGCTTCCCTACAGTTCTCACCAAAACGTGTCGTTTCGCCTTATCATCCCTCTTCCAAACCTTGATACACCCATCCGCAGAGGCAGTGTAAACGGCGCCGTCATCAGAAACGACAACGGCGTTAATAGCATCTTCATGCGCCTTAACAGACTCCAAACACGATAACCCGTTAAGTCCCAAATCTTAAAGCTCTTATCCCACGAAATAGAGTACATGAGCCTCTCGTTCACTGCTAAACCTGACACTGTGTCGCAATGTTGGATCCAGAGCCCCTTCCTATGACGTCGAACGGTTACGTAGTTTCTTGGAATGATGCAGCGGTTCAACTTGTCCTTGACGGTTGGGAGAGAAGAGAGAAGACGATGTCGTTTAGAGGGAGTGATTAGCCAGACGCGAATTTTGCAGTCTTGGTGAGCAGTGAAGACTCTTGAGCCGCTGAAGGCGATGGACTTGACGAAGCCTGAAGCGGGGCTTTCGTTGAATGCGTCGATTTGGGTGTAATGGGAGAGATCGAAGACGTTGATGAGGTTGAGGGATGCAGCGTAGAGAAGATTACGGTGGACCGTGAGGCAGGTGATATGGGGAGTTAAGGTTTTGAGGGAAGTGACATAGTGGTGATTGATGGAACCATTCATTTTGGGATGGAAGAGAGTGAGAAATGTAAAGTGAAGGTAATGGGAGTTGATGAAGCGGGAACATAAGTAGTGATTGAGATTTCATCTTGGAAGGGCACATGACAAGGGAAGAATGTTAAAGACGTGGCAAATGTAGAAGGCTATGAGGAGTGTCTTGGTGGGGCAAACTCAAAAGGAAGTGGTGGGTCCATAGGGGAGATTTGTTGGACCCAAGGGAATCAGATTGGTAAAAACATTATGATATATATATATATATATATATATATACACACCTCTTATGATGTTTATTCGATCTAGCTGCATAGGCCGTTCATTATTATTTCAAACAACGGAGACGCCCCATGATAGTGAGCTAAATTCTATTAATTCTATTTTAGAAATGTGATGATCATATGTTCTCTTTTTTATACTGTTTTACGTTTAAAAAAATTCGAGGCATCGTGACTTTTATCATTCATCCACTTTAATTTAACCTTTTTTCATTGTTTATTAATTATGTCAAAATCTTTCTCTTTCTGACGGATACTATTACTTATTTCTCGCTTCTGAATTAAAGCCTCTTTTTTTTGTAAATATTTCTTATATCAAAAGTTCGTTTTCATTGAAATCACAATATTCCAAACAATGAAAGCAAACATTATAGCCAGCCAAAGTAGTGTATCTGTTTCTAAAGTATGACGATTTTTTCTCAAATATTCTCGTCTACTAATTAATTAAGTGAAAAATTATAATTTTTCAACACAAGCATGGTCAACAACTAATGACAAATACATTTCTTAATTTTTTTACATTCTGAAATCAAAATCATTATTAATTGAAGTCTCTCCTTAAATCAACACAAGTTTTATTATTTTACTTTAAGGAAATCCAAATACATAGACACTTTATTAATTTTTCATCGATCCACTTTACTTGAGCTCTTTATCGATCGTTTTTCCCGTGAATATCTTCATTTTTTCAGTTTTTTTTCTCTTTTATAATATCACAAGATGTTTAAACTTAAACACCTAAAGTGAACTTCCGCTGTATTACAATAAGTAAATCTATCCCATATATAATTCAGTTGCCACACCCCATGCTTCTTCTTTCTTGGTTTTAAAACCTCTTTTCTTTTGTTGTTTCTTTATGAAAATTTGTTTTCATTGGAGTAATATATTATTTCGTTCATGATAGTAAGCTTAATTTTATTCATCTTTTAATAAGTGACAATTTCTTTTAAGGTAAGTTTAAACAATTGAGATGGAGAAGAAAGTAACTCAAAGTGAAAATAAAAAGTAAAAATTAATAAATAATATTTATAAGAAATTTTATCTTAAAAAAATATATTCATACTCCGCAAATTGTTTCATTTGTTAAAGAATATTAGAAGCTTCTCTCAACCAATAACCCAATCTTATTTATCAGTTGACTAACTTTTATATGTATGTTTATAACATTTTCTATAACTAAATACTACTTCTCTAAAAAAATTAATATCACTTGGTTGGATAAAGTGAAACATGTTTAATTTCCCTTAAGCAAGGTATTGAGCTCGAGTCTTTATATGGAAACATATCTGTTGGGAGAACTAACCACATCATAATGTAAATATTCCCTGCTCTAATAGAATTGTCTACCATAAATGATACCCGTGGATTTATCTTTAGTTAAGTGGATTATCGTCATTTTAATCATTTATCAACTTCAATTTAATCCTTTTTTTTGTGGAGTATTTCCTAATCTTTTTCTTTCTTATGGATATACCATTTCTCTTTCTGCTCCACTGCATGCTTTTTTGTTGTGCTATTTCTATCAAAGTTCGTTTCCAATTCCAACAAAAGCAGTATCATTATTTACATTAATCAACGCACTATCAATAATTTTTCCTTTTGTTGAGAGACATTATTAGGATACCTAGGCAAGAAACATGAGTTTGATGCAAAATATAGTATAACCCCACCAAAGAAGAATAAAATATATTAATGACCCTCCAATATAACAAAACAATATGTAAATGGAATGTCAAAAGCATTAAATAATAGTGACCAACGTCTCCATTTTAAAAGAGATAAGTTTTTCATACAACAAAAAATATACAACAACTCATACAACACATTTTTTCTCTTTATCTCTCCGTCATATCACCCATCACATTCCATATTTCTCTCTTTATCTCTCTATGTTGTACATGTACAACATGTACAAACATCATTTCTCATTTTAAAACCTATTTGTGCCCTAAGGTCGGTCCTAGGATGAAAACGTGTCATTCTATGTCGCATTATTCTTTTGCTTGGACAAAACTTCACTCCAATAGAATTGCACGGAAAAGTATATTATTTTGGGTTCAGAGAATGAAGCACAAGCTTATGCAAATATTTGATTATGGCATCAAATGAAAGCATTTTTTTTAATTAATGATTATGATTATGTGCACATGTAAGGAAGCACTTAGGTTGATTTTAATTCGCGGCAGAGCGAAACACGCGCATGAACCGTTGATTCCAACGGAGGGACAATAGGGTTTGAGATCCTGCGGTGGCTTTTTGTGAAAGAACAAAAAGTCCATTCAGGGAAACTAGTGCGCTGACTTAAGTGCGAAACATGTCCACCATATAATTACCCTGATATGTTAGTATATTATATTATTCAGAGTAGCCCGTAGCCTCAACTGCAAATCTGCAATCCTAAACAAACAACAGCATATCAACCAAACAAGACGTCACAACAAACTCATTAGTCATTAACCCATCCATTTATTCATCCCAAAATCTCTTCTTAACCGTCCTTTATGGGATCCATCTCTATCATTTTCTGTCTTCACATTATTTTATTGTTGCTTCTCTTGATACGTGATGGTGGTCAGTGGTCACGTTCTAATTTTCAGTTGGGACTCTCTAGTTGATCTAGTTTTGGTTTCTTCTAACCAAGAATTTTGTAAATGGACATATCTATACGAGGGAATAATAGGTTATATATTTCATATTTTTCATTTTCTAATTGATCGGAGAAGCTTGATAATGGAGATACAACAAGTTGCACTTGAGTTTTGGGGGGGGGGGGAAAACGAGGGGAGAAAGGAGGGAGGAAAGGGAAAAGGACAAAAGGGCAGAAGGAAAGAAAGGGGAGAGAGGAAGGCGAGGGGGGGGGGGGAGAAAAAAAAAAGGAGGAGGAGGCAAGGAGAAGGGGAGAGGGGGAAAAAAGAAGGAAAGGCGGAGGAAACGGGGGAATAAAAAAATAGATTAAAAAAATTAAATAATAAAAATTATAAATAAATAGTATAATATAAAAATAATTTCATAAAATAGTGAAAAGAAAATAACAATTTAATTAATTCGTAATTTTTTAAATTACTTATTATATATAATAATAGGTAAAAGAAATTGGAAGGTTTTTGCCACTAAAATTGAAAATATATAATAATAGATAAAAAGAAATTAAGAATAATAAAGGAAATGTATTAAAATATAAGGGGTAGTGATGGAAGAAAATTAAATAAGCTACAAGCTACAAGCCAGGTGAACTAGCTTGTAGCTTATAAGGTAGAAGCTTCTAAAATAAGCTACTTTGATGTACCTTACCAAACACTTTTGTGTTGGTCAAATTAGCTTATAAGCTAGTCAAATAAGCTAGTAGCTAGCTTATTGGCCTTGCCAAACACACTCTTAATTAATTGCTCAATTTTACAAATTCTAGCAATAATATAAAAAACCAATTACACTTAGTCACAAAAAAAATGTGTTATTAGGGATCTTTTGATGGACGGGCCGGATAAGTGACATGATTTAATAATAACTTTATCATATTTTATCACTTATTATGTGTTTGTTGCACCAATAATATATGACAACTCTATCACATATGACTTATTTTGTCATTTTCTCGTAATGTAATTCTTATCATAAGGGGAGAGTTGAGTTAGAGAGTGATAAGATATGATACAATTCCCCCACTCTTTCCCTCCCTCTCTTCGTTTCCCCTAACAAACAAATAACTTTGCATCACAATTATAATGTAAAAAAAAACTAAAAACTAAAACCAAAACCAAATATTATTTGTAACCAAATAAAACGAATTACCTTTCTAATAAAAATAAAAAATAAATATTTTGCTTTGAGTAATCAAGTGCCATTACATTCCAAAGTTGAAAAACATATATGCTTCTAAAAACGAATTACCGACTCTCATACAAATAAATGAATTTGTGATAAGGAAAACATTTTAATTAATTAGCACAAATAATCTAAAATAACTTTCTTTATAATTTTGATATTATTTTTTTAATTAAATTAAATTGTTTTTTTAAAAAATTATTTATGTATTCTTATTAAAAGTCAAAAAATTAAAATTTAATTTAATTTAATTTACTACAAAATTAAATTTAATTTTGTAATAATGTTATCCGCATTCTTATCCTGGTGTGCATCAAACATATGATATAATAAGAGCTTATCATGCTCTCCTATTATGTCTCTATCCAACTCGTCTATCATATCTTGTTTACCAAACGAGCCTTAATGTAGTATAGAGAGGAATTGAGTAAGGTATATAATAACATAATACTTGAGTCGGCATTTACGTTTAAGAAAAATATTTAAGAATCCAATAGATAATAATTTTAATGTCAATATATAGTGGACATATGAGGTGATCTACAAATACATTCCATCGCTCAAGTGAGGAAGTAATTAATTTATAGTGGGCAAGGAGAAGTGAACGTACTTAACCTAGGGATGACAATTGGTAGGGTTTAGGTAGGTACTATAATACCCATCCTCATACTCGCGTTTTAAAAAATACCTGTATCCGGACCCATACTTATGTGGATAGTGATTCTAATACCCGTACCCTTATCCTCTGGGTACTTAAGTACCCGTACCCATACCCATTACTCGCACTTTTGTTAACTATAAAAAATAATAAATTGATTAGAAATAAAAATTAATTAAAAAATAAATGAAAAATAATCCATAAATCATCTAAATTTAACCTAAAACAATTATGGTATGTGGAAGTTGATGAGAGATTAAAATAGTGGGAGGAGAAATGGAAATTAGTTCTTTTGCTATTTAGTGTTTAGAATAAAATTATAACATTTTCAAAATTATAACATTTAAATTAATTAAACTAGTAATATATTAATGTTTTTAAGTAACTATAATATAATTAACATTAAGTTTTTTTTTTGGAAAAATATTAATTAATAATATAAATATATTTATAAAATTAATGATATGTATATAAATTATATTAATTATATATATTATATAAGTGCGAGTATGGGTAGTGTAGGGTACCATCGTACTCATACCCACACTCGTATCCATTATCCATTAAAAGTGCGAGTAATAACACATACCCGGACTTGGACCCATTTAATGAGTAATTACCCTATCCATTACGGATAATTTTTGTGAATACCCACTAGATCTTGGTCCAATTGTCATCCCTGACTTAACCAACTCCGTTCGAGGGGTATTTATAGGTGATTCGAGATTGTAGACGAAGGTGGGAGGTGATTAGTGCGACGTTAGTCTTACTCACTTTGTAATCCAGCCTGATCCCCATATAATCCAACTCAATCTACGTTTAATCATTTGTATCAATGACTAAAATTAATGCTCAGCTTGAGGGAAGTGCATTTAATGTTGTGAATCCTGTAAACATAGATAGATGGGAGGTAGACAATAACAAGGTTGTGTAATCAGTGGTACTCCCTCCGGTCCTTTATAAGAACATTTTAACTACTTCACACGGATTAAGGAAGTTGGTATTAATTTAGTTGATTACAATAAATTTGTCATGATTGTGTATCTGTTAGGATTTGAATTTCTAGTATTTCGAGTTTCCCAAAATCGGTAAGTTCTTTACACTTTTCGAGTTCACAGAAAACGTAAAAGTTATCTTTTCGAGTTTTGTTAATAAATTTAATAACTTAGAAAGTTCTTTATTGAAGTTGATATAAAGAGAACTTCAAAAATTCGAAAAGAATAGACAAAATGAACTCGAAGACATAAGATTTCTGGAAAAAACCGAAATCATAAGGTTTCTGGAAAACCGAAGTCAGAAGGGATTCTGGAAAATCAGAATCAAAAGATATTCTGGAAAATCGAAGTTATAAGGCTTCTGGAAAATCGAAATCAGGAAGTATTCAATGAGCCCAAATATCAACAGAAAAAGACGAAGTGTCAAATATGAAGGAATTTTCGAGTACATGAAGTCAGAATTCCAGAAAGAAGATTTCGAGAAATCAAAGAGCAAGATTTCGAGTGCATGAAGTCAGAATTCCAGAAAGAAGATTTCGAGAAATCGAAGAGCAAGATTTCGAGTTTGCAGAAAGCAGAAACTCGAAAACAAGGTGCATAAAGACTTAGAAGATTTATGAATCTGAAAGTGACTTTTCGAGGAAACAAAAGACAGAAGAAAACAGTTACTGGAAGTTACAGAAGTTTGCTGATTAAGGACAGATGGCAACATCCCAGTGGAAGTAATTTGAAAAGTGCAAGGATTAAAGAGCAATTTTCTGGTTAGCAGAAAACGTGGCAAGCATGCAGGCTGTCAACACATAGGGCTAGATGATGTGTCAATTGTACATTAGTTAGCCGTTAGAATTAGAAATCTATAAATAGGTGAACTTTCTATGTAATAAAGATTGGCAAATCATTATACTCAAACTCTGAAACACTTTATACGTCCAAACTCACAGCGACAAACAGGTTACAAGGAGTAACAGTATGTGATGAACCCATCCACATTTCTTTAAATGCAATTGTTCTTACAATTCAATTCTCTCTCTTTGTTTACTTTTTGCAATTTACTTTCTGCAATTTACTCTCTGTAATTTACATTCTGCAATTTACATTTTGCACATTTTTCTTTCTTTTCTTTCAAATTTTATGTTTTCTACTTCTTTGAAACTTTTATTTTCAAGAATCCAATTTAGAATTTTATTTGATAGAATTCTGAATCAAGTAGTTCTAAACTTTTTGAAAGATAAGTTCTTTGATAAAATTCTGAATCAATTAACTCTAGTTCTTTCATTTGTAGAATTCGAATTCTGGAAAAATCATTATAATTTCTGGAAAAGTCAAGTCTTTTGAAAGTTTCTGGAATAATCAAGTTTTTCTTACTAATTCTACAAATCAGAAACACCATAAATCTACTTTTTAAAACGAGTCCCGTAAGAGGATCTGATTCTAATCCCCAGATTGTTCTTAGAATCAAAGTGATAAAAGTAATTTTTCGATATTAGATTGTATCACCACAAACAATATCATATTTCCTAAACTACCATTGAATTTATTGTGACTTATTATCTTTCTCTTTCTATTTAACTACTCAATTGTGTCACACTCTCTCTACTAATTATTACTCACCTACCTCCACTAATGGGGTATTTTTGTCAAAGAATAATTAATGCATGGGACAATCTGAAAAAGTTCTTATAAAAAGGACCAAGACCCACCTTAAAAAGGTTCTTATAGACAGGACCGAAGGGAGTATATATATTAAGGAAAATGCTAACGAGTGTCCTAAGGGCACTTGTTAAGAAATCAAAAATAGAAGTTTTTTATTGGAGTATGTGATATTTAATTTCACAAATGCAATCAAGACCGTGATTTCCAATAAAAAACTTCTCCTTTTGGTTTCTTGACTTTGAAGGTTGTAACACGGGAAATAATTAAGGAATATTATTAATATTCTAAATTTTATAAAAATTATAAACTAACTTCCTACTATACCTCTTATCTCTCATATATTAAAAACACATCACCCAAAAAATACACATTAATTAATTAATAAAGGTAGAATTAAAAAAAATTATTTAATAGTATATTGGTATTATAAAACGACAATTAAATATGAATAATTTTTTTTTACTAAAACGTTATATAAAATATAGGACGGAAGGAGTAAATGGCAATATCCTCATTTTGATTTGATAGCATTTTTTAACTAATGCGTCAATATTTTAATTGAAAGAGAAAAGATACGTATAAAAAGAAAAGGGTTCTTGCTGCGTGGCTTTTCCTAAGAACCTTGGCTATGGTGTTTGCATACATCATACGGTAATTATACGGTGGACCCTTTTAGTTTGGATGGACCCTTTTAGTTTGGGTCCACCATAGATAATTAACTTTTTTTTTATTATAGAAAGTAATTTTAATTTTATAATATATATTATTAATTTTTTTAATATTAAATTTATACTATTTATGATAAAGGTCTACCGTGGACCCAAACTGAAAGGATCCACCCTATAATTACCTTACATACCCATAGGGGTAATTATAAGGTGGATCCTTTGAGTTTTGGTCCACCATAGATCTTTACCATAAATAGTATAAATTTAATATTAAAAAATTTATTATTAAATATTATAAAATTAAACTTACTTTTATAATAAAAAATATTAGTGGTTTATGATTGACTCAAACTTAAAGGATTCACCCTATAATTACCCAACATATCATATATGGCCCTGAGGCGTCAAAATGAGAAAGTACAGAAAGTTGTCTTTCAGCAAATACTGTTTAGAGTGGTTCCAACCGCGGAAAGAAAATGTTGACAGGTGAGAAAAAATGTTCTTGAGAAAAAAAAAAAACTTGACTTGATAAATAGAATTAATTTTAAATGTAAGATTTATAAAAATTTTGAAAACATATTAATATTTTAAAAATAATTTTATTTTCTTATTTAAATAAATTTTAAAAATTCATTCTTAAAATATTATTTGCAAATTAAATTTATTTAAAATTATATTTTTATTATTAACTTTTTGAGTTAATATACAAATTAGTCACTAAAAGTGTCACTATGTTTACTTTTAGTCCCTAAAAATTAAAGAATGAACAAATTAGTCCCTGAAGTTTAACACCGTTAACTTATTAGTCCTTTCGTTTAATCGCTGTTAGTTTATTGAAACAGAACTGCTGAGTTGGACTGTTTAATGCATTGTTGGATTGTTAACTGACACATTGAATGTCTACATGAAAGCTCAGCTAACAATAAATTTATGTTGGACGAAAAGTTTGAATCGTTTTCCCCAAATTATTACCTAGATCTCCATTGCTTTGCTACTCTTCTCTCCATCGCAAAAAAAAAAAAAAATTACAGTCCTAATCCTCCTTCTTCTCCAACATATTATTCTATTTTACAACCCAGATCTCCATTCTTTTATCCCCAACATTGTAACCCAAGTCTCCACTGTTTTCTCCATTCATATCTCTCAAGCCCTAAATATAGCAAACCATAAAATGAGGATTGCGAGCTATCGCGCAACAAGTGGAAGCGTGATCTGGTGATGAAGGTGGCTTGATGAACATATGCGCATGTGGCAAGAGACTTTGATTGATGGAGTGCAAGAAGGGAAAGAACAAAGGAAGATGGTTCTTGAGGTGTCAATTCTTTGGGGTAAGCAAATTTTTTGTTGAAGGTGGTTTTAAAATTGGTTTCTTACCCCCTTTTGTGTATTTTATGCAGAGAGATGATATTCACTACCAGAAAAGTTTCATTTATCGACGGAAATTAGAGACGAAATTTTTTTCGTCTCTAATAGAGATGGAATTAGAGACGGATTATATCAGATTGAGATGGAACTTATTTTCTGTTTTTAGAGACGGAATTTTCCGTCTCAATTTTAGTCTGTCTCTGAATCCGTCTCTAAATTGTTAAAATAATGTTACAGACGGTATTTGGAGACGGAAATTTTCCGTGACTAATAAATTTCGTCTCTAATTTCGTCTCTGAGTTACAAAATAATATTTAACAGTAATTTTATTTTTAGAGACGGCTTTCAGAGACGAAAATTTGGCTTGTTCAACAATTCTGTCTCTAAATCCGTCTCTAACAATCATGTTCATAATGGTAAGAACTAAACTAGATATTTTAGAGACGGAATATTCTCCGTCTCTATTTTCCCTTTTTAATTTAATCAATTATGATATCATGTTTATCTATTCGAATAAAGTGAAAAATCTCTTCAAAATTATTTTCCCTTTTTAATAAAATTATTTACTCGACTGTATCGCTCTATTCAATTAAATTAAATATTTTATATTAATATAACCTTATATTATTGAATTTGATTGGTTTACCTTTTTTTAAACATATCTTATCCAACTTAATTTATAATGATATGTAATTTGTATAAACTTTTAAAAATTGTAAAGAATCAAATATTTTGTTTTGATTAAATTTCTTTCTAAAATAAAAATAGTTTTATGTTAATATATTTGTATATACACACTCATATAAATTATATAACACAATATTTTTTTGGTAACATATAACATAATATATATATAATTAAACAAACATTCAAAGTAAATTGTAACAAAGAAAATCAATCTCCCTCCCTATGTACCCAATTTTTCGGCTACTCCAAGTCCAAATTTGAAATTTCCCTCTTCCTAAAATTACTCACTTAAAAAAATCAACCAAACTCCCCCTCTTTGTCATTGCCCTCTTCTGGCGTGTTTGGTTTCCTCATAACCACATTATAAACGTGGATCCAACAAACACTATAGAGAATAGTAATTTAAGGTAAACCAAACAAATACTTGGTCTTTAGGGTTCAATGCTTACCAGCAAATCTCTTCATCCTCCACTAAATCCCTTTCCGGACAAGCCTCCATCGCTCCACCTACGGCTGAAAGTGAGGAGACTGTGGCTGCGCGAACTGTGATGAACAGACGGTGCTGTTCGTTCACATTGGTGGCTGCCTTTGTGCGCGTTCCGTGCTCCCTTTCGAAGCGCCTGCATCGTTGTTCATTCTATCGTTTCGATAGCTTCCTTCTCACACAACACAACGCTTCAGTTTAGCCAGGTTTTTTTATATTATTTTTAGGTTTTTAATTACTGAAATTTCCTTTATCTGTTAATTGGTGAATTGGGATTATCAAGTATAACGTTTCGGTTTAAATTGGAATCTTCACTTTGATATATTGTTATGATTTGAAATTGGTGAACTAAAATTCCCAATGTGTGCTTCCGGTAATGGTGCTCTTGCGGGAATGAACCTGTAGCGGCTCGTATGTAGCTTCAGTAGCTGAACGGCGCACTGTGTGTCTTGTTGTCAATGACAAAGGCTCATAGTTGAGGCAACAAACCAACTGACAGGACACAACTCATTATTTTTTTTAATTATTTCTACTCGTCTTAGTGATAAAGGGGATAGAATCATAGAAAAACAGAGGAGGATTCCTCACCATTTCCTTTACTAGAAACTTTCTCTTTGGTTGTTGTTTTACTGATTCTGATTATTAATTTGTGAGAATATGAATGTTGCACTTATTATTGTAAACAATATTAACGATTTTAACAACTTGATTAACTATTGCCTATTTAGTATTAACCTTTTTTCGCAGACTAGAGAAGTATGGCCCCAAGAGGGTTGTTGATTCTCCAATCACTGAGGTTATTTTTCTTACACAGACTTCTTCACTCCTTTTATGCTTTCACAACTACTGATTTGCAAGTCCTTAATTATGTCCTAAATTGAGTTTTATTTAACAGTGCTTGCAAATTGATACAAATTTGGTAGTTATTATGGCTTTAGCCCTTTCCCAGTTTTAGTATTTTAGACATAGTAATTATCATATGACAAATGACAAAAGAAAAACCCTTTTTTACACGGAGAAATTCATTGATATTCTATTTTCAGTTAAAACCTATGAAATTAGAAATAAATTGGCATGAATTAGTAAGGTACTGGCATGACTTGTAACTAGCATGAATTACTCCAAGCACAATGTAACGAGTTATCTAGACCTGGTGACAAAGCATATGTGTTTAACCTTGAACCTACCCCAAATGAAGCTTGCAAGATCTTGGTATCTAAACACTTCTGATATTTTCTTTGCACATGCCTAGGGGCTAGGGCCAAGGTTTATTATATTCAATGACCCATTCATTGAACCATCCAATAAAATAAGCAAATCAAACTTTTAATAATGTGATGGCATGTAGATATATATTTCTTGATGGGATTTTATGTTGGCTGTCTACTTCCTGTTATGCTGCTTTGAACATTTGTAACGGATTTCATATTGAACATGAAAATTGACCTTTTCTACTTATTTTAGCTTGTTATTATTTTAGTTGTTCTCTATATTTCTGCTATTATCTCTGTGTGCATAACTAGTTCATTTTAGCTCAGAATTAAGATAATATTTTTACTCATATAAGCATAATCCTGATAATTATCGGTTGTTCTCTCTATTTCTCCAACTAGATTGTCTTGTTCGTTGCCTTCTTGGTGGCATCCCGTGCTAATATTTATAAGTCACTTTTTATGTATTTGATTTTGTTTAAAGAATATTGTTTTATAGGTATTTTAATATTTGTAATAACGGTATGTAATTAAGAATCATTTATTTACTTATATATATATTATCTCTAAAGTTGAAAGTTTATAATGAACGGAGCTATTATTGGCATTGGTTGCTCTAATACTACTAAATGAGCCTTTTCGGTTTTAGCTATATATATGGTATACTTTTTATACAAATATAATAGTTTATATAAAAAGTATACTAGTATACTTTTTATATAAATTATTATATTTGTATAAAAAGTATACCATATATATAGGACAAGTAAAAAGTATTTCTTTGTGATGTTTGCTAAAACTGTATGATAAATGTTTTTAGCCTAGATATAGTGTCTCCAATATCATTTGTAAGCATGATGATGGCTTTATCTCACTCTTCTAGTGTATATCTTCACTGTCTAAGATGTCGATGGCCAACACAAGGTGAATTTTTTTCTCACCTTCTAATGCATTGCTCTAATTTGTTGCTCTTTTGTACTTTCATTACCAGTTTTCATTTGTTTTATTGTGGCATATATTTGTTTCTATATTCATGTTTTAGTGAATATAATGAATATAGTGACTTGTAACTTTAAACTGTGGGAGTTTCCATACTGGTCTCTCTCAATTCTAACATTATAGTTTGAGTTATATGCCTCAACATGAATGTTCATTTCAAAAGGATTGAATATTGATCTTAAGAGAAAAAGATTGGAGAACAAAATAGAGAACAATTGCTGCCCCACTATAACTTAAATTTTGTTTGTCCATATATGTCTGTTTTGTTTTTATTTGTACTTAGACTTTAATACCACTATTATCCTTTATCTGATTGATTTGAACATTCCTCACTGATAGTACTTTTCAAACTTGGTACTTGGCAAATGTTGAAGTTCCAGCTGCATGCATCATATTGATAGGCTTGTTTGCATTTCAACTTATGGTTTGCGCGCTACTGTAGTTATAACATGGATTTTCTGTATCATTGCCCATCGGAATGTATAATATATTTCATTGGAAACCTCATGTATATCAGACACTCTCACCATATTATGTTTTCCAATTTCCAACAAAAACTCAGGGGAGGTCAGATGGCCCTTGGTGGAATTTTGCTGTCCATAACAGATCTGTATGTTTACTTGATGATCAACTTAGATTTTACTATGCCAATATTCACGCTGTTTCTATTGCACTTCTACAGGATTAGAAGTCATGTTTGTTGATCTAGGCACTTTTCACAGTTATCATTCAAGGTATGTTATTTTAAATTTGGTTTCATCCATTAAAGGATAAATGGATACACCTAATATAAGAGGCAGAAATTAAAAATAGAAACAGAAATTAGAGATGGATATTTTTAGTTATTTGTTACTTAGAGACGGAAAATAAGTCCGTCTCTATTTAGAGACAGAACATACTCTTAGAGACGGAGTTAATTCCAACTACTTAGAGATGAAGAAAACAATTTCGTCACAATTTAGAGACGGAAAATATATTACTCAAAGACGGAACAAATCGGTCTCTGGTACAGACAGAATGACTTAACGTTATGGATGGCATTAGAGACGGATTTCTTAAATTGTAGAGACGAAAAATATCTGTCTCTAATTAGAGACGGAAAAGAAAATTCCGTCTCTAAAAAAACAGCGATGCCCGAATAAGTGACCACGTCAATTCCGTCTCTAACCCGTTTAGAGACGGAAAAAATGGGTTTTAGAGACGGAATTTTTCTGTCTCTATTTACGATTTTTCTAGTAGTGATTGATTGTGGATACTTTAAATGGGTTGAAGAGTCATCATCAAGTACTACAATGATTGAGAAAGCAGAAGTGGAGAAGCTAAAGGCTGGAATGGAAAAATAGAAAAGTGTGATTAGAAAGTTAAAGAAACAATTAGTGGAGGCTGAGAAATTGGTTTTCCAATTCCAGATTTTTGTGGATTTTTTAGTATAACGGTTGTTGTCTTATTTGTAATGTGTGTTAAGAAATAGGTTGGCAAATAACATCTAGGAATTAGGTTGTGTTTGGTATGAGTTTAGCATAATAAATTAGTATGCTATGTTCATTGTATTTAGATGACTCCAATGGATATAGTTTTAGGGTTTATGGTATGTAATGTTCATGGAGTCTTAATCTATTTTTATTGGCTTTGAGAAATGAAAAAAAATCGTTGTACACTCTCATTGTTTGTTTAATGATGAGATTGATGTTGCTTGACTTAGTTTCAAATTATTGTGGCATTATTTGAGTTTAAAAACCATAATCTAATCTAAGGCATTATTTGAGAGAAAATAATGGAGAAAACGGTGGAGATTTGGATTACAATGTTGGGGAAAATGATTCCAATTTTTTGTCCAACGTAAATTTATTGTTAGCTGACTTCCATGTAGACATTTAATGTGACAGTTAACAATCCAACAATACATTAAATAGTCCAACTCAACAGTTCTGTTTCAATAAACTAACAGAGGTTAACGGAAGGACTAATAAGTTAACGGTTTTAAACTTTCGGGGACTAACTTGTTCACTCTTTAACTTTTAGGGACTAAAAGTAAACACGATGACACTTTTAGGGACTAACTTGTATATTATAACTCTAATTGTTTCAAAGTTAATTCTAGAAAAATAATTAACTAAATGGATCCGTGGTAAGAAAATAGGTTCAATGACTCCAACACTCAAGGGGTAAATGGTTTGATATCAATATACTACTATGATTTAATTTAGGACAAATTCAAATAAGGAAGTGACCTAATATTTTCTTTTAATTTTTTTGGAGCGGGTTTATTTAATTGGGTAATTGTGTAGATAATAATCATACATAGATACCTGAGTTTTTTAAATACCTTGGTTGACACCTTAATGAAGGCTTGTTGTTAGGATGGTAAAATGAGTTTCGTTCGTTAGGTTAGTTTGTTTAACTCATTGATTTAAATGGGTTGAATTGAGAATACTCAACTTAAAAACTCGTATAATTCGACATGGATAACTCATAAAAAATGAGCTGATTAAATATAGATCGGACCAGTCCGTTTGGCCATTTTCTTCAATTCTTTCTTTTTACTTTTTTTGGACATGCCAGCCATTTTTGGACATGCATTTATATGGACAGACCTTTAACAATTAGGACGTTATGATAAGTATGAAGAATTTGAACCTATGTATCATCTAATAACTCATGTAGGGATGTCAACGGGGCGGGGTGAATACGAGTAGTAGTTACCCTCTACCCGCACCCGCGGGTGAAATCTGCCCCATACTCGTATGGGTATCCGTTAAGTGGATTTTTAATAAATTTTAACACATCCGCGGGTATCCACGAGTATCAATTAAAAAATAAAAAATAAATCTTAAAAATTTGAAAGTGAAATTGATCAATTACAAGAATAAAAGCAGACAATGTATAGAGACTAGGGAGGTTCGATTGCGTTGGAAGATTAGTCCTAAGTCTGTGAAGAACATAGAGACTCATGGAGTCTTCTTATGGTTGTTGTTGACAAAGGGTTTCTCGGAGAATGCTTACTGTCGGCGAACAAGGCTTGGGTTATGGGGCGGTTGTGTCACAACTCGCAAGGTAGAATCATAAAATGGTTGAATATTGGACGCAGAAATATGCATTGCAATTGCAACAGAATGGGAACACAAAATGGTCGAAGATAAGAACGCAACAGAAGGTTGAAGCGGCTTGCACGTGCCCAATTAGAGTGACCAGGCGACGAGCACGCCAAGAGTGGGCAATGTTCAGAAGTGACGTGCAGAAGCAGAGGAATTGATAAACAAGAAGCAAGGCACTGATGTACAAGCGCAACCACAAAGATGTATTTAGAATTGAGAATAGTAGTGTAAGGAATTAGGGTTGGGATAAAAACTTTTCAAATATTATATAATAATATTATTACATATTCATACATTCATTTATATAATATATTATTTTTATATGTATACGGGTACGAATTTTTTTGCCATCCTGTTGGTAGTGGAAATTTCACTAAGTTATTTTTATAAAGACTCCTACAGGAATGAAAAATTCAAATGAATTCAGAAGCGTAAGGATGATTTTAACTTAAGTCATTGTAAGTTAGAAGAATTCGAATTCAAAATAGTCATTATTTGAGGAATGTTTTCGAATGGCTCAGAAGATTGGAGTTATTTCCTTATTAGTTAAGCATTCAAATCCATGTCTGATTATGATCAGATATTTCGAATAAAGCTTAGCTAATTAAAGACACAAGATTTCGAATTATATTGATATAGGGATGAAGAGTACAAACTTGTACAGAAACAAATTAATTCGAAGTTAAACTTTTATTCCATGAAGTCAGTTACAAGAGAAATTTCGAATTACAATGGAACTTTTGCAAGTTACAAAATATATATCGAACTATGTAGAAAGATTACAAGTAAAATACTAATGAATTACAAGAAGGAAAGATTATGGTTCGAAACAGAAGCCTTCATCTCTTGATCTTCCGAAAGTTATGGAGTAATCAAATTTTCTTTTCTTTCGATCCTCTTCGTACTCGAAAAGAAGGAAAGCTCTTCGGAGGACAAGGCTTCTGAGAAGGCCTTCTTCATCTCTAACCTCCTCATACATGATTCTTCTTTTCTCATTCGAGTAGGAGAATTAATCAAGTCCAAGGCAAAAAAGACATGCATCCCCTACAATTCGAAAAGAAGATTATTGTTAGGTGGAGATCTTCCAGGAAAATTCGAAGAAGACACAAACATGTCCACCTAACAATTTACATAAGGGAAATTATCCCCCATGTGTTTGATTCTCCTTCTTCCCAAAATTAGGTGTTAAGCAACGATAAGGAAGAAGCTGGAAGTGCCACAAAGGACATAGATACTTCCCAGATGGTGGAGAAATCAAGAGCATCATTAGGAGAGAATGCCTAATAAATGCCCATTTTTTGCTACAACAAAAGTTCGACCCAAAGACCATAAACTTAGAAATATTCCTAACATTGGTCGTTACGTCGACCTAAATCGAAATGAAAACACTCGAAAGTTAGGTCGAATGTAATAGCAATATTAGAAACCCTTCTCTATTTCGAAACATAAGTAGAAGAAAAGGGGATTCGAGTGGAAGATACTCAAAAACAAGAGAAAGAGAATGAAAGTCTTTACTTTCTAAAAGAGAAGAAGAGCGGTAACATAACAAAAAAGGAAAGTTACTTTTGGGTGAATGAAGGTAAATGTGGGGAGGGTAACATAAATATTCAGACATGAGAATCAATGAACTGAAAAAAATTAATTAAGAGCTTTTTGACTAAGATCAGTTTTAGAATAGAAGTATGAGGCGAGAGGGCCAATCCCAGGCTAACATGTGGCATGTATTGAAAGAAAACGCCAAAACCTGATAAACGTTTCTGAAGTGAATTTCGAATTCACTGTGTTAACTTAGGCACAAATGAGTTTCAGACTTAGAAGAATTTCTAAGGATTTCATCTAAAACCGCAGATGATTTGGAATCTAACATAAGTGAGATCCTTGAAGATTTCGAATCCTACACGGTCAAAATCATTGAAGATTTCGAATCTAACATGATCAGAACAACTCAAAAATTTTGAATCTGACAAAGCCAAATGCTCTAAGGATTTTGAGATCAGACTTAACCAAGTATTCTGAAGATTTCAAGTCAAGACTTATCTAGATTTCTTGAACATCTCGAGTCAAGGCAAGTTAAAAGTCATGAAGATTTCGAATGAAGATTGATCAAGTATTTTGAAGATAATTTTCGAATCAAGGTTCAACCGAGAAAGATGGACACGTGGAATACATCTAATGAAGTCAAGACACCCGTTCAACCACAGATTAGGCAGTTAGGATTTTGTCTTACGTGTCTGTTGTAAATTAGTTGATCGTTAGAGTCAAAAGTCTATAAATAGGGCAAAGTAGTAAGTCTTAGGGACGAATTTTTCTCCATTCTACATACTTAAGACTTACTCAAAAAAAGCATATTGTCTATCATTATCACGACTATTTGCTCATCCGAGAATACTCGAAAAGTATGTCAGTTTGAGAATTCGTCACTTTCAATACAATCTTTTCAATTTACTTTCTTTTTCTTTTTTTTGCTTTATTTACACTGTTTCTAGTCATTTATTTTTTCTATTTCTTACTTCTTAAAACACATCACATTATTTTAGAATCCACCATGAGGACTTGATTCCAATCCTAAATTGTTCATAGGAATCTTAACTATATTTAACTAAAATCACCACCAACACATCCCTAAACTCATGGTTGTGGTATTACTAAAATATTTAGTCGCCCATTTTTCCTCAAAGCCAATTGCTCTTTTGCTAATCAACATTTTTTTCACACAATACATCTGAAGTTTTTCGCTTTCTTGACTTTCCTAATTCAATAACTCTACACTGTTGAACAAAACCAACACGATGACAAACAAATTCCCTTTTATAAATGCCCAAGGAATTCTCCTTATATTGATTCTTACTATATTTGTAAATTGACCACGTCTAGTTGAAAAGCCATTTTTTTGTGCAAATACATAATAAATTAATTTCATAAGTATCATCATCATCATTATGAAGCATTTTCCCTTCATTAGAACACCACCATAAATATTATTGGCCTGAGGCACAAGTTCAAGTTGTGTCTCTTGAAACTATAAAGAATTGTATTTCCATCATTCATGTAAAAGCACAATCTTTACAAAGCTCCAAGGGCTAATCATTAAGACCATCATTTACTTCACATGCAAGTTATTATGATCTTAGCTTAAATCTGATTTTTTTTTTCATGATAAAAAAAAATTTCAGCAACAAAAAATAAAGAGAAGTTCACTATATATTCCTAAATTTACTATCATTAAAGTATCGTAGAATTTAGTGTTTAGGGTTTAATTACATGTTGCACTTGCAATTCAAATTTAAATTATAAATACTAATTTATGAAATTCAATAAAAGAAACACAGAGCATGCATGTATATGTTATCAAAACATATAAATATTTAAAAGTATATAAAATTATAAATTGCAAAGGAAAAGAGAAAATCGATTACTCCAATACAAAAACATAATAAAGAAAGAAACCATGTGCAAACGCATTAAATTTCAATGAAAAGAAGTTAACAATGAACCATATTAATTTCTGTAGATAAATAAATCAAGCATTAATTATTGCACCACCTGTAGCTTATTCACACTGAAAGAATATAACTATAAATGTTAGAATTAAATCAAGCAAGACAATCAAAACAAAACAAAAAGCACTATATGTCCATGCATACTTGGTGCATTGCTTCATCATGTGATAATTAAATCAAAATTGTAGGCTCCTGCAAAGTCGCACTAGCTGCTACACAACCAATAATTACATCGTTAATAGTAGTTCACAAATTGAATTGGACAAAGCCAATTGCTAGACCAACCTTCTCTTTCATTCACAATGGATTTCCTAAATGTAATATTATATTATGTTGTAAAGCCTATAAAATGTATAGTCGTATGAAACATTTTAATATATATCAAGTGAATCAAAACATAATGTGATATAAATCCCCCTTCCTCTCTTCTATGCATTCCGCTGTGTGAATTTTTATTTGTGAAATTTATGTCCCACTGATATCAATTTCTATATTTTGGGTAAACAAATCAATGACAAGGTTGTGATAAAATACATGTAAGAACTCTCTCCTGTGGTTCTGTCTTTGCAGTAGACTGTAGCTACGTAATAGCTTATAATCAGTTACGAATTTTATTTACCTATTGATTCCATAGCTATTCCGCAATTAAATTCTACTAGAGATGATAGAGAGGCTGGAAAGAATCCAAATATGATAAAATACCATGCAAATAGTATGGTAGAGTAGGAATGACTCAGATGTTTCTTTCTCTTGACCGATTTAAATATTAAGTACTCAGAAGCAAAAAAAAATGATGAGAATGAAATAAAGATTTCAATGAGTTATCCTTAAGTGGAATTGACGTTGCATTAGCGGGAAAAAGATCAACTGAATGATGAAATTTCAACATTGCCCTTCAGTGTAAGTTATTTTTTTCAAAAAAAAAAGGTGAATTATATTTTTTTTCAAAAAGAAAGGTATAAACTGTTAATATATTTCTTTTAAAAGTCAAGTAAGAGTAATATAGTAGTTGTAACATTTAAATGATTAAAAATATAGGCAGTAGTTAAAACTTAAAAAAAAAGAAGAGAAAACTATAACAGATCGCAGTATCCAATATTGTTTTTTTCGTCTAGCAAATGAAAAAAAAAAAAGGCCCAAGTGCAGTATCTAATTTTGCAAAATTGAAAACCATAGGCCCATTAGTAAAATGAAAAAATTTCTAAAGGCTTGGGCCTAGTGCCAGTTTTGTGGTTGTGGACCCAGACCCGCAAGAATTTCATGGTTAGGAAAATGCCCTTGGCGTGGGACCCTACTCAGGTCTCTACCCTCCACCTCAAATTATTATTATTAAGATTAAGAAAATAAAGAACCCTATTCCAAACTACTTACTATTTTCTTTGCCGATCCTAAATTGTAAATTTCCGCTGCATATATTTCTATTTTCAACCCTTGCTTTAATTTTCCGAGAAACCAAACGTAAACAAGTGATTTACTAATTTGGTGATTGAATTGTTTTCTCCCAGTAATGGCAAGAGCTTGCAAGTCGCAAGAAGAAATTGCGAAAGAAGCTATCAATCATGCTTTGAAAGCTTTGCGGAAGCGCCATTTGATCGAAGAAGCTGCTCATGCTCCTGCTTTTCTGGCACTTTCTAGACCTATCATATCCCAGGTCCCCTCTCTATTAACAGTGTTCATGTTTTTTAGGGATCATGTTATAATTTTGTTCAATCATTGGTTTCAATAGAATAGTGCTTATAAACAACTTTACCAATCTTCAACTCTGCAAAGTTATTGGCTTTTGATAATGGCTGCATCATCAGTCTTGAAAAATATCAGTGTTTGTGAGTGCTGCTTGAGATAGGAACGTGGTTTGTGTTCTAATAATTGGAATGTTTTTGTTGAGTTAAATATTGTATCATATGTATGTACTTGAAGGGCTCTGAGTGGAAAGAGAAGGAGGAAAATTTGCAAGTGGAACTTCAGCAATGCTACAAAGCTCAATCTCGGTTGTCTGAGCAGCTTGTTGAGGAAGTAGCTGAGTCAAGAGCTTCAAAAGCTTTGGTTCAAGAGAAAGAAAATGCAATCGTTGATCTGCAAAAGGAGCTAACTGAATTGAGGTTGGTTTGATATTTCTTCTGTGTTGTAATGGCCATTTTAACAGTTTGTTTTTGTAAAATTGTGATAATGATTGCTACTTAAATTAATGTTGCAGGGAGGAGTGCTCTCAGTTAAAGATGGACTTGGAAGAAAAGATTAAAGGTCTAGAAGTGATTGTGAGTGAGAATTCAGAACTTAAAGCACAGCTGGAGCAGATGACTGCTAAGGCCAACAATGCTGAAGCTGAAAATAAGATGTTAATTGACCGCTGGATGTTAGAAAAGATGAAGGACGCTGAACGCCTAAATGAGGTATAATATCTTCTCATTCACCATATGAAGTTTTGGAACTAGATATTTAGTATTTGTACACATTCTCTGTGGGAAGTGATGCAGTCTTGAACTCTTAATGATGATACTCTTAGTGTATGTAAGCCTCTTGGGCTAATTGTATTATTACAACTGAGTTCAGCTGCTGCTAACCTGTCAATGTTGCTTCATTGCCAGCTTTGTGGTAAATGACATTTTTACCTGATTGGCTCGGCAATGTTACAATTCAAAACATTTTAAAACTATTTTTCAGTAGTTTTTCTATTTAAAAGTCAAAGTGCATTATAGAATTGAATCACTGCATTACTGTAATAGTTACCCCAGGAGTTTAAGTTGCTTACATGTAGAATCTCACAGAACTGAGATGTTGATGTTTCTAATTCTGGTAAGCACATTATTTCTACACACTTCCTTATGTTGCTGGTTCAATTAATAATATAGTTCCTATCCCCTTTGTCCTTTAGGCAAATGCACTGTATGAAGACATGGTTGAGCGGCTAAAGGCCAGTGGTTTAGAACAACTTGCGAGACAGCAGGTGGATGGCATAGTTCGCCGAAGTGAAGAAAGGTGCTGAATTCTTTTAGAGTCAAACACCCCTTCAACATGCCAATATAGGCTACATGCACATGAAGGTGGTTGTGCTTCCATATTGTTTGAGTACAATTCCAGTAAATTGATTACTGGGGGTCAGGACCGGTCAGTTAAAGTGTGGGATACAAACACAGGATCTGTAAGTTCTAATCTTCATGGCTGCCTTGGCTCAGTTTTGGATCTCACAATCACCCATGATAATCGATCTGTCATTGCTGCAAGCAGCTCAAACAACTTGTATGTGTGGGATCTCAACTCAGGCCGGGTTCCGTCATACCCTCACTGGACACACTGATAAAGTTTGTGCTGTTGATGTCAGCAAGGTTTCAAGTCGTCATGTTGTTAGTGCAGCTTATGATCGCACTATAAAAGTTTGGGACTTGGTGAAAGGTTACTGCACAAACACAATCATTTTTCACAGCAACTGCAATGCTCTATGCTTCAGCATGGATGGACAGACCATATTTCTGGACATGTTGATGGTAATCTTCGATTATGGGACATTCAAACTGGAAAGCTACTAAGCGAGGTTGCTGCACATTCACTTGCTGTCACATCAATATCCCTTTCTCGAAATGGAAATGTTGTATTGACCAGTGGAAGGGACAATTTGCACAACTTGTTTGATGTGAGATCACTGGAAGTTTGTGGCACA
Organism: Sesbania bispinosa; assembly: GCA_026901365.1. NCBI lineage: Eukaryota > Viridiplantae > Streptophyta > Magnoliopsida > Fabales > Fabaceae > Sesbania > Sesbania bispinosa. The sequence continues at coordinate 793,175 of QLOH01000177.1, forward strand.
TTTAGAGCCACAGGAAACAAAGTCGCTTCTAACTGGAGTCGTTCCTGTATTAGTCCAGACAGCAATCACATTGCTGCTGGGTCTGCTGATGGATCTGTCTATATTTGGTCAATATCTAAAGGTGAAATAGTCAGTACTCTAAAGGAACATGCTTCCTCTGTTCTGTGTTGTGGGTGGAGCGGGATTGGAAAACCCCTAGCTTCAGCTGACAAGAATGGGATTGTTTGCATCTGGACATGATGGTTTTTCATTTCTTTGAGTACACTCTTGACTCCCCAAAAAGAAATGCCTTGCATATATGCAAGGTACTGTGGTAAAGATCTCTTTACAGTTTTCAAATAGGTGGCTGAATTCTTTATTGAACTGTTTTTATGTTCATACAGGATATACCATTCAAATTAGGAAGAATGTATATATTAACTTTTAGCAAAGTTTCATTTAGACTAGTCTCTGTCAATATCTCAAGTGAAGCATGAATAGCTAACTAATTTGTGATGAAGCTCTATTGTAGATACTAATATTGAATTTGCAAAATTTGTTGAAACATGTCATTGGGAGGATGTAATTAACATAGAGATAGCAGGTGAGAAAATAATTAATAAATCAGCATGTCCTATAACCTGTTATTACAAGTTGTCACATTTCTATTGAGTAATCTTATCTACGTAATCGTATAGCTTCATCCATATACACTGTTATTACCAGTACTGTTTTTTTTTGGTCAAATGTTATTACCAGTACTGTTGGCATTCTGTGAAACTGTAACCTTTTGGGTTATTGAATTGAGTCCAGGCCCGTTAAGAGAATAACAATAAGGGAGACAGTGAGTTATTGTTGGGCATAGGTGAAACTCTGGCAATTGTTGGTAATATCCACATACTTTTTGTCCATTGGTCTCGAGGACACGCACATGAACCATGTCCAATAAATTTGGATGTGTACTTCATGGACCAAATGAAAAAACAAGACAAGACTAGACCCATATCTCAGAATTCAAGTGTTACCACATGTCTCGTTACCACTTGTAACAGGAGTGGCAGAAAGCCACAAAGCTCCTTCTTTTCCTTCAAGTTTCTAAAACATAGCTAAATAACAATGTTTTAAAAACTGGACTCGTAATTGAATTGGTGAAGGCATCGGTTCACGGTTCAATGGTTCAATCGTGGTTCAACCGGTTTTAATTAAATATATTTTTTTAATATTATATAATATTTTAATTAATAAAATAACAAAATTATAAGAAATTAAGATATATAAAGTTGTAAATTAGTATAAACGGCCTTATTATAAGAGAAAAAATTAATAATGATTAGTAAAATAATAGATATCTATGTGTAGTCCTTAAATATATGTCTTTATTTAACTTAAAACTATTTTAGATTAAATAAAAAATAAAAAAATAAAAAATTTGAATTTTTTTTAAAAGGACCGGTTCAACCAGTTTTTTGGTACCGGTTTTATACCGGTTTTTGACTGGTTCTCACCGATTCTGAGCTCCTCCGATTTTTTGGGTTGAACGGACCGGTCACCAGGCCGGTTCCCGGTCGGACCGATTCGATTTTAACAACAATGCTAAATAATAATAATAATTAAAATAAATAAATTGATAAAAACCTTCTCAAGTCATAGCCAAAGTATAAATAAAGAAGCTCTTTCAAGTTTATGGCTTAACAAAGAGGTGAACAACAAAAACACCTCTTTTGAGGCAATTAAGGCACGCGACCGATCTTTCATTTTTATTCTATAGATTAAAAGATCATAGAATTGGCCAACTCGGTTACACATGGAAATAAAATGCTTCATTAGGAATTTAGTATATATTGTGTCTTTTTTGAGTTTTTCAACTGATTAAATTTGGTGGCTCCCAATGCATTACGCTAATGCAACTCTTTATTACAAGCAACGTGCAAGGGCGTCATACTACTAGAGTCAAATGATAATCACTCAAGTCTGCGAAATTCTCTTCTCTAATTACTTTTTTCCTATCAAGCCAAATTAGATATAAAACAAAGGATTTAATAGGTATGTAAGGTCAATATAAATTAGTTTAAAATTATATCTGATCACATTATTAATTATTTAATTATTAAATTTAATAACACATGAAGGGTTATACTAATTAAATAATATATTATTATATGAGAAATCATATTTGTATATCAAATATTCACAATAAGGTTATACAACGATGAGGGAGAAGGAGATAAAAAAGAGAGAAGTGTGAGATGTCATAGGTGATATAATAAAGAGAGATAGAGAGAAAAAATGTGTTGCATGGATTATTGTTTATGGTTGTTGTATGAATAACAGTTCTCTTATTAGATAACATTATGATTTTTTTTTACACTAAATGTATTTTCATTAAACTCTAAAATAAAATATATTGATTTTTTGTGATCACTTTTTACTATTTTACATTACTTCACATGCACTTGGGGAAGAGTTGCACAATTAGGAAGTAGAATCGAGTGTATCTTCCTTTGTATCAGGGGTGAGCAAAACCCGACCCGTCCCATGGACCCGTCCCAACCCAAGCTATTCGGGCCGGGTTAAACCCTGTCCCACATGAATGATTAGGGTTTAATCGGGTCTCATTCAATAATCCGGCATCGGGTTGAGGACGGGTTTGGGTTAGTCTTCGGGTTACCCAACTCGTCCCATATATGTATATATATAATATATAACATTTATAATTTTATATTACTTTAAGGTTTAACATCATTTTAACTTTCTAGAGATTTTTTAATTTAATTTTTCTCTATGATAAAGGCTCTATCTACTTTGAAAACACATTCCATACATAAAGTTATATAACAATATAGTGATATTTTTCTCTTAACAATATTTGAAAGTTCATAAGAAAGTAAATTATTAGGATTTAGAGTTTGTGGACGGGTTTCTTCGGGTTGTGGACGAGTTTGGGTTTCAAGTAGTCTTGTACATTGTCGGGTTTCTTCGGGTTTATGGACGAGTTTGGGTATGAAAATTTGGTCTGATAAAAAGTTAGGGTTGGGTATGGGACGGATAAAACCTGTCCCAATCCGTCCCACGCTGACCCCTACTTTGTACATGGAGTTACACTACTTTAAGAAGCGATCACGTTGCCTACGGATAAAATCAGTTATCATAACTTGCATTACACTTACAACACACACAGTGGCTCAAAACCAGAAGCAACCATGCACGTCACCCTCTTCCACAATCACTCTCCTAAAGGTAATGGCGTGGGGCATGCAATCAAAGATGTATTATCCTTTAAGCACACAATAGCAATTTGACACAAAGCTTTTAGCTGGGTATTGAAGTTTTTAAATATGCAGCTAAAATAGTGTAGACAAAAATAGTTTCTAACACATAATATTTCATGTGAAAAACCTTTTAAAAAAAAAGAGCAAAAAACCATGGATAAGAGTAAAGAAATTTTTTACCATAATTATAACCTCACTCTAAAAATAAGAAGTGAACACTAGTATAAAATAGGAAAAATAATCAGAAAAACATTAGTATAAATTTTTCTGGTATGTAACTCAAATTTTGGATGATGAAACCAATGGGGCTGCTATTTTGAGGCAAAACTAGGCTACTCCTATTAATGCCAACAAAAACAGTTGATGGAATTTTCCCTTGAACCGAAAGTTTTTCACTGGCCTCAACCAATTTCATTTACTTTGGCAGTAAATTTTTTGACTTATCATCATGCCACAAAATAGGCTTCACAATGTTGATAGCTTTATGTTATGAGCCTAACTACCAAATTTTTGTTCCCCCATTTAGAAAAAGTCTCCTCATAGATGTACCAATGAACTAATCTCACTGATTGATGATTGAGTCATTGCTACCATACTTGAGAAAAACCAATATCCCCTTGTTAGTTTCTTCTCCTTCACAATTCTTGTGTGCAAAACCTTTGGTCTGTTCTTCATCATTATTGATTGTTGATGCCCATAAGGAACTTGTTACTCCAATTATTTTCTCCCTAGTTTGGTTTTCATTTCTCTATATAAAGCATTTCCAAGCTCTCTATTTTCCTCATCTTCCATTGAATTGATATCCATCTAACAAAGCAATATGAAAATGATAAAGAACCTCTTCTTGGTTGCTCTGTCCTTTGCTCTGCTTCTTGGAGTGGCAAAGAGCTTTGATTTCCATGAGAAGGATTTGGCATCTGAGGAAAGCTTTTGGGATTTATATGAGAGATGGAGAAGCCATCACACGGTTTCTAGAAGCCTTGGTGACAAGCACAAACGCTTCAATGTGTTCAAAGCCAATGTGATGCATGTCCACAATACCAACAAATTGGACATGCCTTACAAGCTCAAGTTGAACAAGTTTGCTGACATGACCAACTATGAATTCAGGAGCATCTTTGCTGGCTCCAAAGTTAATCATCATAAAATGTTCCGTGGAACCCCACGTGGGAATGGAACTTTCATGTACGAGAATGTTCACAGTGCTCCTATTTCCATAGATTGGAGGAAGAAAGGTGCTGTCACTGGGGTAAAGAATCAAGGCCAATGTGGTAAGCAAAATAGTCAAAGTTACTAGTCAAATGGCATGTTTGGTTTGTCATTAGGAAGGTCCAAAATCAATTTTGGGTAAAAGCTACTCTCTTGTAACTTTTATCCCATTATGGGACTTTCTAATGATGAATCATGGACCCTTGCGTTTAGGGTAAACCAAACATGTTAAAGCTTGTTTATTTTTTCGTTGGAGAGGTTCTAAACGTACTTTTGAGTGCATGTTTGGTTTACAGTTGAGTTGAATTGATTCTAGAATCAATGGTTGAAAATAAGTTATGCACGTTTTACAAAGCATATTGGTTCAAATCAATTTTGTGGAATTATTTCTGCACTGTTACTAACTGGTAACCAAATAAGCTATAAGTAATGAAAGTTAATTGTTACTTTTACCCTAAGGAACATTTGGAAGAAGCCCAAATGTAAAACAAACATGTTCTTAAGAGCCATTATGTTTTTTACTTCCTCTTTTCAGTGTTGTGCATTAGTGCATATTGCTTCAACATAGTACAAAAGGTTTAAGGTTTTCTTAGCTCTTAATAACATTTTTGTTTGTTTTAGATTGTTGTAATGAATCTGTTTGTTTTTTATAATGTCTTGAATAGGTAGTTGCTGGGCGTTTTCAACTATTGTAGCAGTTGAAGGGATTAACCAAATTAAGACACATAAGCTAGTGTCCTTGTCAGAGCAAGAGCTTGTAGATTGTGACACTGAAGAGAATGCAGGGTGCAATGGTGGGTTAATGGAATATGCATTCGAGTTCATCAAGAAAAATGGTATAACAACAGAAAGTAATTACCCTTATAAAGCACTAGATGGAACCTGTGATATACTTAAGGTGCATACTATGATCTATTATATTGTGCTTAATATTAATCAAATAATTTAATTAACTGATGAGGAAATTTAAAATGCAATTAAACCATGTCATACTGCAGATGAATGAGCCAGCAGTGTCAATTGATGGCTATGAGATTGTCCCCATAAACAATGAGGCTGCATTGCTCAAAGCTGTTGCCAATCAACCTGTATCTGTATCCATTGATGCTGGGGGACTTGACATGCAATTCTACTCAGAGGTGATTTTCTAATCCTAAATTCCTAATCCACCTCTTAATATGAAAATTTGCCAATAGTTATAATGATTTTTTTAATATATGTAACATTATACAGAATAATAAATCAAAAATGAAAAAAAAAATTATTGGAAATTATAACCAATCGCAACATTCAATGTATTAATAATATTAAATGTTACATTTTTCAATAAAATTTTTTCACTTTTGATTTATTATCCGGTGTAATGTTACACAAGTTAAAAAAACCGTACTTTTGATCCGGTGTAATGTTACACAAGTTAAAAAAACCGTACTTTTGATTTATTATCCGGTGTAATGTTACACAAATTAAAAAAACCATAGTTATAAATTGTAATCACTACAAAGTACAAAATAGTGTGTGGGGTATCTTAACTTGGTTTAAAAATAATTACAGGGAGTATTTACTGGACACTGTGGCACTGACCTTGATCATGGAGTAGCAATTGTGGGGTATGGAGCAACTCTAGATGGAACAAAATATTGGATTGTGAAGAACTCATGGGGATTAGAATGGGGAGAACAGGGTTACATTAGAATGGAGAGGGGCATTCATAAAAGGAAGGTTTATGTGGCATAGCAATGGAGGCTTCTTATCCAATCAAAAAGTCCATTGGTAATCCAACAAAAAGTTCATCATTTCCTAAAGACGAGCTTTAAATGATTCCTATGAGATTCAAAACATTGGTGGTTGTTTTCTGGTGTGTAAGGAATAATTGTATCACATATTCGACGGATATCTAAGTGTGTGTTTGGTTTAGATTTTAGCGTTTAAACTGGTCAAACTCAAGTTTGGATTCCAGAACGCAACTATTTTTAATATTGAAAATGTGAGTTTACCATATTTCAACGCTAAACCAACCATGCTAAGTATATGCATCGATAATGTTAGGTTTGTGAGTGTCACGTAGAAATAAATTTGGTTGCTTTTGTTTTTTCTTTGTCCAAATAAATTAGGTTTCTTGCATTACTTGTGTAACAACATCAACATGTCATGCTTTCTATTAAAAGAATACAAAAACAATGATTTGCTTCCTCCCCTTATTTTTTTTTCAACTTCATCAACTTAGAAAGAAAATAAAACTTCAACAAAAAATGACACCTCTGAAGGTGTAGATACTAAAAAAGATAGAGATTAAAAAAAAAAAAGACAAGTCAGGAATACGATATAATATGATATAACAAAATGAGAAATAAAGAAAAATAGTGTTAAATGGGTGTATAAAATAAATGGAGGTTTATTATATTTCATTGTTGAATATTAATATGACGTCAAAAAAGAAGGTCAGATCTTTTTTTGGAGGCGTTGTCAAGAAAAAGGAAAATGGGTTTATGATTTTCCAGTTGCACCGTTGAAGCCCAAAAGACTCATTTATGGGTAAAACAGATTCAGTTTGGGTTCAATCAAGGCCCAAATTAGATATTAAATATGAAGTCCAAAAACCAAATGACATATTATCTATCATCTAGGCAAGTTGCAACCGAGGAGATGGTAATAACTAATAAGTAAGATTTAAGTAGGGGTTGACAAAAAAAAAAAAAGTAGGATATTAGAATATTACTCATACTTCTATTTAGAACTCCAACGTGAACAAATACTAAAGCAGCTAAATAACAAGTTTACTACACAAACATATTCAACTATATACCTAGATTCATTATTTGTGTTTAAGTTAAGACAACCTCTCTTTGTCCTAAACTAACACAAAAAAAAAAAGATGAGTAAGTTTGATAAATCATACAAAAAATAAGTCCTACTATAATTGTTTTTAGCATTATTTTAAAATTAGATCAGACTAGCTAAATCAGCTGGAAATCGACCTTATGATCGATCCATTCAACAGCAAAAAATTAATAGTTTCCAAAATCGGTCAAATTAGTCTAAAATTGGTGAAAATTAACAAAAAAAAATCAATGTCAAAAATTGATTTGAATCAGTCGTTTAACGAATTTTTTTTTAAATATTTATTTAATCTAAAACATTTTAAGCTAAATAAACACAGATAATTAAGAATTTTATATGAATGTTTATTATTTTATCAATCCTTATTAATTTCTTTATCATATAAAATATATTAATTTACAATTTCATATATCTTAATTTTTAAATTATTTTATTAATTAAAATATCATATAGTATTAAGATATATATTTTATTATTAGTAGTTCAACTATAATTTAATTACGATTGAACTGATGAATTGTGAAAATTGATTTTTATGTATTGCTTGTTGATAATACGATAGAAGAAATATAAAAAGATCAAAATCTAATTATCAATTTCATTACCTCTCTAAAAATAATAATAACTCATTTCATAATATCTTTTAATTAAACATGGAAAAGCTTATTTCATGACCGAAATGAACCATCATTTGGGAATTGGGATAGCAAATGGTCAACGACTACATAGCCATTAACACCGTCAACTAAAAGATATTGTAGCGTTGGCTATATAGAAATGAAAAGTGTTAAGGATTTACTCTTTCACACATTTTTTTTAATATATTTCTTTTTTATAATTGGTTAAAAGTCACCAGCGTTTCATTATATTGGGCATGAGACTCACCTAAATTTTAATTAATCATATAAAATATGTTAAAATGAGTGTGTTAATAATACTCTAAAAATAAAAAGTGGTAGAAATAGAATAGAATTCCAAGTTGATATTTAATTTAGAAATAGAAAATCAAAAGAATATACACGTACGCATACCATTCATATCAAAATTATTCAAAACATGATGTGGAAGGTGAAGCGAATAAGAGACCACGTTTTTCTTTTCTTTTTGCCGCACGTATCGCCATTATATATAAAGGTCAGAGGTGACCTATGCCATGATGCAAGCAACAGTGAAAAGTACTGCCAACGAAATTGACCATTTATGTTTCCTTTTTTGGCAACAATATTTATTTAACACGAAAAAATTATTGCAATATCGAATAAAAAATAATGAATTCATAATAATATAAAAAATTAAAGAAAGCATTTTAAAAATAACTTTATATTTCATTTTGTTTATCCTTAAAAATAGTAACAAACAAATGTATTTTAGAATAATGTGGGACAAAATACTAATTCTTTTACCGGGGTCCTTTACCCTTTGTTGGGTAAAATGACATAAACTTAGAAGAGAAATAAAAGTGAGATTATGATGATTTATAGGTTGTTTGGCGTGGTAAAAATAATTGTGAAATATAATAGAAATATAAAATTTAGTTACATAATGAAAAAAATTTAAACAATTGAATTATATGATTTCTTTGTTATCTCTCACCTATTCATCAAAGAAATGAAGTTAATGTGGAATCGTCCACTTTTGGATTTCAGCTTCGTTTCTCGTACACACCAAACGAATGAACTTTGTTGATTTCTCTAGTATCTTTGTACTCCCCCATTATTTCTCTTGTATCTTTTTCTTATCAAACTATGCGTTAGAGCCGGTGACTAGAGAAATTAGCGTTTGAAAACGTTACAAAAGTAAAAGAATGAGAAGGAGAAGGAAACATAATTGATATACTTGGAATTATGCATGAAATGTAACTGTACATAAGAGGAATTAAAGGATTGAAAAACATAAACGTAAATAAACATGAACTGAAATGGTGGTCATGTACTAGATTGTCTTGGTCTATTTGAGTACTCACATTGTGGCTTCTAGGGGTGTTCATGGACGGGTTGGGACGGGTTTCACATGTCCCTAACCCGGCCCTAATTTTTGACCGGATCAATTCTATGAACCTAAACTCGTTCATAAACCCGAAAAGGCTGATGATGTGTGGGTCTAAGTAAGACCGGGTCTGAGTAGGACAGGACCGGGTTGGCCCGATATATAAGCTAAATATAATCATGAAATGATCATATAACAATGTTCAAAAGAAAATAGTTCATACAATTAATAAATATATTGCATACAATAAAATATCTCTTAATGTATGCAATATTTTTGGCTTTTTTAAAGTTTGGGACATTACTAAACCAAGAATAACATTATATTACTATATAACTTTATGTATAAAATGTTTTTTAAAGGTAAATAGATGAAACTTAGACTCAAAAACCCTATCTAAAATGAAAAAAATAAGGTTAGAACTATACATAATAGAAAATCATAAGTAATAAATATTATATTTATATATAAAGGACGGGCCAGGTAACCCGAACCCGTCCTCAACCCGATGTCGGGTAAAAAAAGAGACCCGATTTGATTATATTCTTTATTGTAGAACAGGAACAGACCCGACCCGAGTAGGATGGGTCAAAGGGACGAACTGGGTCTTGAACACCCCTAGTGGCTTCTTGAGTGTTTGAGAATTCAGTTTCCTAACCTTTTTTTTTTTTGGTCGGAAGTTTACTAACCTTTATACACTTTCACTTAGTAACTGCCAAGCTAAGTGGTGCAAACTTTATGCTCTCTAGAGGCCCATTTGACCAAGTCTTTATAATTGTTTTTATTAACCCTATTGACTTGATGGAGACACATAACTACTTATAACTGCTACTAAAGCCTCTTTGAGTTTGAGTTTTTGTGTTATACCTTCGAACTCCCCTTAACCTATGTTTCTTCGAGATAGGGCCATTCTCCAATGACCGAGTGTTGGTCTTCATATGGTAAGCCATGGATCCTCTAGAAATAATACTTCGAAACCTCTATCGTTCATTTGAAGCTTAACTTATTCTTTGAAGTACATATACTTTGAGTCACTGGATCCTCTCGAGAGAGGTATTTAGCCAAATTGTTCACCTCCAGTCCTCCATGACTTCGGCAAATTTATATTTTCACCCCAACACATTTTTATTCGTTTAATTAACGAGCTTAAAATAACTATCCACTAATAATATAAATGATTTTTATGCATATATCTAATCACATTTCATTAATTTCCCATATCATAAAAGAATTTTAAAAATAATATTATGGTATGGTATGATGATAAGACATTATTAGACATGCCCCCCACACACATATATGTAAAGCTTATTTGCATTAACATTGGATAGCTTATTTGCATTAACACATTGGATAGTTAATAAATTCTTAATTGATTATATTTATTTGTATAATTTTTTAAAGAAAATAAACCATTAAACTTGGACTAGTAAAAAAGAAATTTAAATAATTTACCCAAAATTTTAAATTTATAATGAAGTTTAGTCTACATTTAGAAAATAAATTCAATATCATTAAATAATAAATTATCATATTATTTATTAAATATGAATATTATTTAAAATTAATAAATAGTAAAATAACACATAATATGCCATTTTAATAAAAAAAACTTTTGCAGAGAATTTTTCTTACAATTTTTTTAAGTGGGCCTATATATATATATATATGTGTGTGTGTGTTTTTCCTTTGTTTAAAAAGGAAAAATATGTTTTATGCTTAAAAAATTAGGTGTGCCAAGTATAGGAAAAAAATAAATAGAAAGAAAAATTACACGAAGAAAGTGATGTGATAATTGATGTAATTTTGATTTTTTCTTTTATATTCATTTTTATTTCACTTTATCTACACTTATTTTTGTTCCTTTTTATTACTCTTCTTGACCATCACATTAATTACAACATTTTTTATTTTCTTTCTTTTCATTTTATTTCATTTTTCTTTTTATCTATTTTCTCTTTAAACTTCCACACTTAAATTTTGAGTGTGAAACAATCTTTTTACTAATTGATGTGATGAAATAAAGAGAGGGATAAAAAATAGATATGAGAAATAATATAAAATGTTTGTAGGTGTGTTTGATTTATATTAAATCCACATTTTAATAATATTTATTCGGATACATATTTAAAACTTGATTTTAGAATAAACCAAACACATGGTGACTATGAAAAAGTTAGAATTGATTTAAAAAACTAAACGCCAAACTACGATGAAGAAAAGACGCCAATCACAGCAAGATAGCCAACAAACTTGAAAAGAAAAAAAAAATCCCGGACGGCAAGAAGCTAGCCAATAAACTTGGAAAGCAAAAGTATCAACTTCCAAGATATATCATTTTCAACTAAATAAATTAACATAATAAATAAAATAATGATAATTATATATTCACTTTTTTCCATCTCATTTTACATCCTTTATTTCTTTTTATTTCACTTTTCGTTTTTCATCATATAACATTTCTAAGTGCTCTCTCTTTCCTTTCTATTATTAATTAACACATGAATATAATTCTTTAGAATGTACAAGAATTTTTCTTAATAAATAATTTAAGTTTGGGGCACACGAAACTTCAACCCACTACCAAGTACCAACATGATTTTCTTTTTCTCTCATTTCTTCTTTTGTTGATTTTTCAATTATTTTACAATAACAAAAAAACAAATCAGTTCCTTTCTTTATTTTTGTTTTTGATTCCTCATTTATCATGTTAGCGGATTGAGTTGACATGTTAAATTTGTTTGTGGTTTCTGTAACTATACGCTGAAAGGGGCACAAATATGATATTGAAAGTTACAATACATTAATTGTAGTTTCTGTAACTATATATGCGTGGAAATTGGGGAGACACAATTTTTACCAGTGCAAAATTTATTTCAGTTAACTTGCCTATCTTGTTAAAAAAAGATTTATTTGTAATAACTGCAAAGTTAATTAGTGGTGCTGCCATATTATACAAGAAATATATCGATAATTGATCTTTAGGGGTGGAAATAGATCGAACCGAGCTAGGCTTTTCAAGACTCGAGTCTGGCCTGCACCTTAAATCCATGGCATGAGTCTGGTCTGTTTACCTGACATAGACTTTATTTTATGGCATGAGTCTGGCCTATTTAAAGCCTGACATGGCCTGAAAGCCTGTTTTATAGTAAGGTACTTGAATATATCTGTATGTGGTGAAAAAATTTAATATCAAAAATTAAATTTTAGTCACTTTGATTCTAAGAACAATCTGGGGATTAGAATCAGATCCTCTTACGGGACTCTTTTAAAAAGTAGATTTATGGTGTTTCTGATTTATAAAAGATTTTCAAAAGTTCAAATTTTTTGGAAAAAATGGTTGATTGGTACAGAATTTCACAAAGTCAATTGTTATGTTTCAGAGATCCAGAAATAACAAGTTTCAAAAGTTTTGATTCAGAATTTAATCAAAACTTATCTTTCAGAAAGTTTAGAACTACTTGATTCAGAATTCTATCAAATAAAGTTCTAAATTGGATTCTTGAAAATCAAAGTTTCAAAGAAATTGAAAACATAGAATTTGAAAGAAAGAAAGAAAAAGTATGTGAAATGTAAATTGCAGAATGTAAATTGCGTAAAGTAGATTGCAGAAAGTAGATGAATTGTAAGAACAATTTGCTTGAATTGAAATATGGATGGGTTCATCACATACTGTTACTCCTTGTAACCTGTTTGTCGCAGTGAGATTGGACGTATAAGGTGTTTCAGAGTTTGAGTATAATGATTTGCCAACCCTATTACATTAAGAGTTCACCTATTTATAGTTTCCTAATTCTAACGGCTAACTAATGTACATGTGACACATCATCTAGCCCTATGTGCTGGCAGCGTGCATGCTTGCCACGTCTTCTGCTAACCAGAAAACCGTTTCTGATCTTCAATAATTGTCTTCTTTTTATTTTCTGACTTTTCGAACTTCCTTTTGCTTTCTTCAGAAATCTTCTAAGTCTTCAGATATCTTGTCTTCGAATTCTCTGTTCCTGTTTCTTGAATTCTTGCTTTCTGTTTTCTCGAAATCTTCTTTCTGGAATTTTGACTTCATGGATTCGAGAAAATCTTTAACTTTAAGAGTTAGTTTTTCTTGACACTTGAACTCAATGAGTTTTTCTCTTTTCAAGATTTTGACTACACTCTTCCCTGTGCCACATGTCAAACTTTATTTGACCATTCCAAAGATCATAAAGACCACCGGCCACCGTCTACTTAACTTCATTATGAGAATTCTTCTCATTGGACGTTAAAATAGTGTTATTAATGGCACTTGCCTCTTTTCACTCCTATAAATAAGAGTCTTTTGCACATTCTTTTCACAATTCTTCATTCTCTCTTCTTCTCATTTCTTCTAAATTCTTCAAAGAAACTCTTCAAAGAATATGAAGAAGTTAATTCCTTTGGCTATTACGTTCAATCCAATCTGGAATGATTTCATTTTTGATAGGATTGACGTAATGGCCAAAGCCATTGGCTTTTTCAAACTTTTTCTTTAAAATTTTGCTTTTGGATTGTACGTGATAGCCAAATATAGGTTCATTTATATAATAAATGAATTTATTTATTGTTTCTCATGTTGACCTTGATTTCTTACCCAAGTCGAAGGTGGTTCAACAGAATGAAAAACAAATTTCCCTTTGCCTTGGCTCTATCAAAGCATGTGGGGGAAGAAGAAGAGGAAGAGGTGTGGAAGACATGAGTCAAGGACTCATTCTAGCTTAGGACAATTTCCTTTCTAAAGTTTTAGGTACTTAGGACAATTACTTTTCTAATGTATTTCCAATGTATTCGAACCAATGTAATTCGAATTTGGATCATGAATAAAAGAACTATCATTTTCCTTTTGGAATATCTGTAATGTATTATTTGTCGAATTTACACTTGTCTTCTTTTCGAATTTCTAAAGTCTTTTTGCCTTAACTTCAATCAAGAATTTTTTCTAAGTTAACAGACTTATTATCAAAATTCGAAATAGGGTGATTTTACCTCTTCTGTAAATTCGAAATGGCATCATACCCTTGTCACTTGTGGAATTCGAAACAATTAAAAATCAAATCCCAACAAATGCCCCCCCAAAAATAGTCTCTTTCAAGTAATAATCTATTTTTGCAGAAAGAGATGTTTTTGGAACAAACCTTTGGTATTCCAAATAACAATTATTCAAAATTTAAAAGGAAAACTTAAATATATGTTTCAGATAAAAACCTTTCATTTTCCAATTAAATTAATATTTCAGTTACTTTTTGAAAGCTAACTGACTTTCCCACGTTTTTGGGTTATTAACTCACGTTCCAAGAAACATGTAATCATGGTTACTTTTTAAACTTCTTTGTAATCATGTTATTTCTCTCTCATATAAATATCAAGTAAAAACCCTTCAGTTTCACTTTTCATCTTCAACCTCAAGAACTCCAATTTTTCTCTCAACCATCGTCATTCCTTCTCACTCAAGGTATGATCTTTATCTCTTTTGATCATTTTTTCTTATTTTTAACTTGAGTTTCACCGATTAAACATCTCAAAGGTTATGATTTTACTTTTCTTGATGCATTTTCAGCTCATTTGCACCGTTGCATTGTTCTCTTTTCTTTCTCAAGAACTTCAAGAACTCCATTAATGGCTTCTGAAGGTTCTACTCCAGTACTCCTTGTCGTTGTCAAAGGTGACCTCCTTGATAGGGATGATAGAGTCTATGTCCCTGAGCCTGAAAATGCTGAAGAGAAAATAGCTATCTGGAATTCCCAGGTACTCATTCCCTATTCAATTAGGAAAAAATAACTTGCTTTCTTAGGTCCATATACTCCTCCTTCTTCTCTTGATCAGTATAATGAGTTTTTTCCAAATTTGAAAAGGGAGAAAATTCGAATTTTCGGGTCTCTAATTCGAACAGATCATCTCGAAAATATAAGTGATGCTTTTCGGGCAACTCCTCCTGCTCGAAAAGACTCTTATGTCATGTGGTTTAATAGGGTCGAAAATACTGTGGGGGCTTTATGGAAGCAACTTGGTATTTTCGATCTTATTCAACTAAGTAAGTTGGACCTTAGTTTTGACCCTGCTTTAATTTTTTCCTCTCTTCTTTTCTGGGAAAGATCTACCAACTCATTCCATTTACCTTATGGCATGATAACACAAACACTTTTTGATGTTGCTGCCATTACTGGCCTTCGACCTGAAGGCCAATTAATTCTTCCTTTCTTGAAAGTACCTGAACCACACATTGAGCCAAATTTTGATAAATTGACCTATTCCCATTTTATTCAGAATAATGCCAAATCTGGTAAGGTCTCTGAGAATGAACATGTTGCATTCCTTCTCTATTGGCTATCTGATTTCGTTTTCTGTTCTAGATCCAATCAAATTCCCAAATCTTTCCTTCCTATGGCTCAGATGTTAGCTAAAGGTATTAGAATTGATCTAAACAGATGTCTTTTAACTCATGTCTATAACATGCTTTCTGAAGCTATTTATGCTCTCAAGTTGAAAGATCCTGTTCGAAACCTTTGTGGTCCTTTCTGGTTTCTTCAACTTTGGTTGAATGCCATCTTTCAAGACAAATTTGATAGTTCTGAACCTTCAGAATCAAAACTTCCTACCTCCATTGAAGGTTATAGATTGTCTTTTTTCACACCTTCCTAAAAAAAGAATCGTCTCGAACATTTCAAGTCTTACATTTCTTCTTTTCTAAAAATCAAGCAACATTCTCCTAACCTTGCACCTTTCTCTTCTCGAACTCGAGGACCTGAATGGTTTACTCGAAAGTTCCCTTGTGATTCCCCAAGTGAAGAGGTTGAGAGTTTAGAAATATGGAAGCAATTCTTATCTCATGACCTTCTATATTTTGGCTTCCAACTTAAAGACTTTAGAGTCTTTCATTACCAACCACAACTAGTAGCTCGTCAGTTTGGTTTCAATCAGCTTCGTCCCACACCTTCTTGCACATCAGAAGACCAAATTCTGATTGAAGATTTAGTTGATGGTGAAAAGGGTTTCGAGAAATTACAACTCTCGAAGGCTAAGAAGCCTTTATCCATCACCCCAGTCTCCTTCGAAACTTCATACTACTGCACATTGTCTTTTGAAGAATGGTGGTCTAAATAATATTCTAGTATTCAAGTTGATGAAGCTACATGCTTTTCGAGACTAACCAACAACATTGCTCCTTCGCAGAAATCCGGCAAGAAGTCTAAAGGTACGCATATCAAAGAAATTGAAGCTTTCGAGAAATATTTTCATGTGTTCTATATTCCTAATAAAATCCATAGAACTATTTCTGAAGCAGCCTCTTTCTTAAAAGAAAAAATTTCTCTGAATCAACAAAACTTTAAACTTGTAAATCCCAATGGTACCACTATTTTCGAAAAGTATTGTCCAAAGTTTCCTTCTTTACCAACAACAAAATTTGGTTTGGCAAAGAGTTTATATGGTCCTGAATGGACTAGACCTGTAACTCTTGATCTTCTTTTTAATAGTCTTAAACCTCTTTCAAAAAGAGTTACATTAACAAAATATACTTTGGACAATTATCCTTTTATACCTCATGTGGATATAGAACATGTGAGAATAGTTTCTAAGCACTTCATGGTTCAAGGTAATAACATAAAACATTTCTTCTTACTTTTCTAACTTATCCCAATCCTGTATTTATAATTTTCTTTTCTTGTTTCAGCTCAAGAGTGTAAACTCTCGAAGGATGTTGAAGAAGATTGGGAAAGTGAAGAAGAAGAAGTCACTGAAAAGAAGTCAAAGAAAAGGAAAGCTCCATCCTCTTCTCAAAAACCTTCTGTAAGTCTCATTTCGAAATCTAAACTTATTCTAATCTTGGATTTCGAAATCTAATAGACCTTTTTCTTTTATTTTCTTTTTAGACTACTGCTTCTAAATCTAGGAAGAAGGCTACGTCCAGCAAGGTCGAAAAGAATAACAAACCTTCTGACAAGAGCCAATGTGCTTCAGTGGGTAAGAAGGACAAAGCAGATGATTCCAAATCTTCCAAGAAGAAAGCAGTAAAAGGTCAAGAGAAAAGCAAATCTGAAAATCTGAAGAAAAGTCCCTCTCAGAGGTAACTTCGAATTCTTGTTATTAATTTCAAAATTTTATAAATTTCGAAGAATTTGATGTCTCTTTTTATTTTTAACAGGAAGACACTCCTGAACAACATGTTGTTCCTTTGAGAGGAAAAAACATAAAGAAAGAAAAGAAAGCTCCCAAGCCAAAAATCCTCTCAGTGATTCCTCCAGGAAAGACTATTGGAGCTGTAAGTTTCAGTTCTCTTTTATCTTTTATACTTAGCTTTGAAACTTTTCTTTTCTTTTCCTGATTTTGAAATCTGTTTTTCTTTATGTAAAACATCAGAGAGTTGGCCAAAGGTTTAAGGTTAAGGCCTATAAGAAACAAATCCCAAGTGGGGTTGTTGAACAAGTAAACCTTTCACTCTCTTTTCAAAAGAAAAATATCAACTTCTTATCTTTTCTTGTTTACCTTACTTAGATGTTTTGTTATTTTCAGGTAAATGTTTCTTCGAGTTCTCAAGCTGATAGTGGTGCCAATGATGAAAAAACAATAGAAAGCCCACTTCAAGCAACCTCTTCAAAAAAGTCTTTACCAAAGGGTAAATCCTTGGATTATATCGAAGAGAGTAATGAAGAACAGGAAGAAAAAGGAGAGGAAGAAGAAGTTCAATCTCCTTCTGATCTAATTAATGAGGATTCTCAAGGGGAAGAAAAAAAATGATCCATCACCTTCTCCTGAACCTGATTCTCGAGGAACCAAAGCATCTCCTTCGAAGGAAATCCAAACTACTCAAACTGAATCAGGCACTCCCGAAAAGGCTCCTAGCTTGTCGAGGGATTCATCTAGGTCAACCCCTGTATATAGTGCCATGGACTTAGATGATTGCCTCAAAGGTTTGGATGAGAACCCTTTCTTGATTTTGGACGTGCTTTCAGGGGAAGTCTCATTATCATTAGCCCACTCTGAAGCAACAATTCAGAATCCATTAAGTGAGGAAGACTCTCCTGATAAAGCTCCTCAGAATTTCAAGAAGTTGGTCTTCGAGAAGCCTATGATGAAATAAATCCCCAAGGATCGTCTTTATAGAGAAGAGATTGAAAGTTATCTTATCTATTTTGATAAAAAGAATTCTCATTTTTCTGAGTCTCAACAGGAATGGATTAAGAGCTTTTCAGAGTTATATCACAGTAGCGTTGGGACTGTTGACCAAATCGAACAAACTACATCTAAATTGGTCATGCAGAAAAATGAGAAGGCTGAGTTGATGGATAAAATGCAAGATAGCAAAACCAAGGTGACCAGATACGAGCAATCCATCAACCAGAATACTTTGAAGATTGAAGAGCTTCAAAAGGAGAATTTAAGGCTCGAAGGCCTTATCAAGAAATATCAAGAAGAAGCTAAAGAAACTAAGTTGGCTAAAAGTGAGCTCGAAACCACATTGTCAAAGCAAAAGTCTACTCGAATGGACATTATAAACTCTATTCGAAGTATTTCGAGGGATGCTGTTAAGGTTACCAAGGATATTGATAATCTCGAAAGAAATAACAGCAGCCTGAAGATTTTCTATGAAGACCTTATGCACAACTTTGACAAGTTAAAGAGTGAAGCTCTTTTTTAGCCTATTCCTTTGTTTTTTTTATGTTTCATTACTGACTTCTTTGTTTCGAGCACAGGCTCGAATTTATATTGTCTCTCAAAAAATTTATTTTCCTTTATGCACAATTTTGATTTCTTGCAAGTTTAGTTTATACTCTTTCAAATATTTTCCATTGATTGACATTATGCGCAAATCACCAACTAATTCTCGAATTGAATACGCATTACTGGAAAATACTTTTTCAATTTCGAAGGTTCCCTCCCAATTAGGTGACCATTTACCAAACCTCTTAGACTTTTTATCAATTGGTAAAATCAACTTCCAAACATAATCACCAATTTGGAATTCTTTTTTCTTAACCCTTCTATTATAACGAGTAATTTGCTCTTTCTGCCTAATTATATTTTCAAGAGTAACCAATCTTTCTTCATCAAGTTGATTTAATTCATCAAACATCAAATTCCAATAATCTTGAGAAGGTAACTCACACTGTCTTTGTACCCTTATTGATTATAAGTTTACCTCAACTGGTAATATAGCATCATGACCATATACCAACTTATAAGGGGTAGTGTGAGTAGCTTCTCTTGGAGAATTTCTATTATTCCAAAGAATTTGATTCAAAGTCTCATGCCAATTTCTGGGACGTTGCCTAATATGTCTTTTAATCAAAGCAATAATAGTTTTATTGACTGCTTCAACTTGACCATTGGCTTGTGCATAATAAGGTGTAGAAGAAAGTAATTTTATTCCTTTTGATTCAGCAAACCTAACCATTTTTCTCCCAGTAAACATCGTTCCTTGATCTGTGGTAATGGTTTCTGGTAAGCCAAATCGAAATATGATATTTTCTTCAATAAAACGAATGATATCTTCTTGAGAAACCTCTCTTAAAGGAATTGCTTCTACCCACTTAGTAAAATAATCAACTCCTACTAGAATAAACTTATGGTTTCTCGAAGAAGCTGGGTGAATCATTCCGATCAAATCTAAAGCCCATCCTCTGAAAGGCCAAGGTTTTATTATTGAATGCAATTCACTTGCTGGAACTTGCTGCACATTTCCATGCTTTTGACAATCTTCACAAGACTTAGCGAAACTGTGACAATCCTTGGTCATTAAAGGCCAAAAGAATAATTTTCTTTTCAAAATTCATTCCATTTTCTTTCCTACTTGGTGAGCTCCACAAGCACCTTCATGTACTTCGACCAAAGCTAAGTATGCTTCAGTTTCTCCTAAACATCGAAGTAAATTCCCATCAATAGCTTTCTTATAAAGCTCTTCACCTAAAACACAGTAGTTCAGAATCTTATATTTCAAGTGTTTTTTATTTATCAGGGAAGGATTTTGTATCAAATTCACAATTTCTCTTCTCCAATCATTCTGATCTAGAAGATTTATATTATGGATATCAAATTCCTTCATTGGAAGCCTCTTCTGAATATCACTAATTTTTCTGAGAGTTCCAATTGAAATTCTATATCCTGAAGCTATTTGAGCCAATTCATTGGCTTCGAAATTCTGACCTCTTGGAATATGTTCAATTTTTACTTCATCAAACATTTCTAGAAGTTTATTGGCCTGAACCAAATACTTAGCCAATTTTGGATCTAAACATTTATATTCCTTAGTTATCTGTTTGATAACTAATTGAGTATCTCCTTTAATATGAACATTTCTCGAATTCTTGGTAACTAGAATTTTGAGACCAGCAATAAGAGCTTCATACTCTACTGCATTATTCAAACAAGGATGTTTTATTTCAAACATCATTCGAGTTGGGAATCCTTTGGGTGAAATTAGTAGAATTCCAACTCCTGATCCATTCATATGTTTGGATCCATCAAAATATAATTTCCAAGGCTCTAAGCCCATATATGTTGATTCTTCAATTGGAATTGGGGGATGATCAACTAAGAAATCTGCAACTACTTGTCCTTTCATTGCTTTTAATGGGATAAATTTTAATGAAAACTCAGTCAATGCTAATGCCCATTTTCCAACTTTACTGTGCAATATAAGTTTCAACAACATGTGCTTTATTACATCAAAGTGAGAAATCACAAATACATCATGGGGTTTGACATAATATTTAAGTTTAGTACAAGAAAAGTACAAACATAAACACAACTTTTCTATAGCACAGTATCTAGTTTCTACATCATTAAGGACTCTACTCAAATAGTAAACAACTCTTTCTATGCCATTTTCATCCTCTTGAGCCAACATACTTCCAATTGTGGCTTCTGAAGCAGAAATATATAACTTCAAAGGTTTTCCTGGCAAAGGAGGAGTCATAATTGGAGGAGTTGTCAAATATTTCTTGATTTCCTCGAAGACTCTTTGATGTTCATCTTCCCATTTAAAGTTTTCTTCTTTCTTCAGTTTCAGCAATGGGGAAAACACCCTTATTTTTTCTGATAAGTTCGAAATGAACCTTCGAAACCCATAGGAGAGTCATCATAGATGTAATCTAACCTTTCGAACTCAAACCCCCGTGTCTCTTGAACATATGTCTCAACCTTTTTGAGCATTTCCTCAAGATACTTCTTTTCAGAATCTCTACTTCCTTCAGAAACCTCTTCATAATTTCTATTTTCCTCATAAACATCTTCAAAATTTTTACCTTTCTTTTCTGATGAGATTTCTTCTTCTATTATCTCCTCAATGACTATTTTACCTTCTTGTCATTCGACCTTAGGGGTCGTTACTTCTTTATTTTGTTTATTTTGATTAGATTCGGCTTCGAGAGCCGCCTCTACCTTCTTTTCGGCCACATAGGCCGAAATTCGAGCCCAAAAGCTCGAATCTATTCTGGGTCTGACCATTCAGCAATTTCTGTGGCCTCGAAAGGGCCAACATCACATTGTAACATAAACCCACAATTTGGATTCAATCTTAGTGAATAAGGTATTTTTGTAGGCACCAACATATACTTATCAATCACTTCATATGGTCTTGTCTTCATGACCTTCTTTTCAGTACTCCTCACATCCACAACATCCTCTTCGACTTTAAAATAGTTTTTGTCCCCATCAACGTAAATGGGTACACCTTCTTTAGTCCACATGCAAAGTCTCTGATGCATTGAAGATGGAACAACACCTACACCATGGATCCACTCTCTTCCAAGAAGTAAGTTATAGTTTGCTTTCGAATCAACTACAACAAACATAGTGGCTCTCATGATAGTTCCCACTGTTAACTCCAAACATAAAACTCCTTCTGATTTCGAAGTCTTCCCACTAAAATCAGTAATAATCATCTGATGAGGCATCAGATCAAACTTAGTCTTCATCAATTTTTTCATCATAAATTTCGGCATCAGATTTACTACTGCACCAGAATCTACGAGGACCTTTCTAATACTCACATCTCCAACTAACGCCCTAATGAACAAAGGTTTCATATGAAGTTGCATATCCTCAGTTGATTTTTCGAATACTGCAGAAGTATTCTGGCAAATCTGTTTGCCAATATAAGTATAACATATTGGATCCTCACCTATATCATCTTCCTCAAAGTCTTCATCTTCTAAGCCTTTTTCAAGTTCCTTAGCATACTCAGCAGGTAATATAGAAACAACTACACAGATGTCATCCAGACCATCTGCAAATCCAGTTTCGAAATTTTCTGTTAATAAGTCATCTTCATTCTCATCAAAACCTCCAATAACTTGGAATGAAGGCTTCTTTTTCACCACTTGAGCATAAGATGGGTGATTCGAATTTGCTTGGACTTGAATTACTTGAGCATTTTTTGCTTGCACAGGCTTAGGTTGTTGATTGTTTTATTCAACAATCATGTTCCTCTTTCCTTGTTCCTCGAAGGCAGCCTTTCTCATTCTTTGTGCCCTTCTCCACTGGGTCTTCGTCATTTGAGGCCTATTTCCATAATAAGGTTTCTGGTGAAAACCTTGGAAATTATTCTGATATTTCATGTAGCCAGGACGAACCCATTGATTCGGGGGAGTTGTTGATGATGGTACAAAAGTTCGAGGCTTCCTGTCTTCATGAAATTTTGGATTTATGGGTTGTTTTCCTTTATCGAACCTATTCATGTTAACAGGTGCCTTTCCTCCAGAAATGGATTCAGACTTCGAAATCCAACCCCCATAAGAAGGATGAGGCTTCTTCTGCTTATTTTCTTTTTCTAATGCTGGGCAGCCACTTGCTGATAGTGTGTCTTCATTTCTGACCCACGAAAAGCCTTGGCTGCAGACCTATCGAATACAACATGACACCTTGGACAAAGTTCAATTGAGGCATCTTCTGCCTTCTTTCGATTCAGAAATTCCAACAAGGATTCACCCCTTTTTGATAAACATCATGTAATTCTTGATCTCCATCAAGGGCCATCTCTGTGGCCTGTCCCACAGAATTGGAATCTTCCAATTCGACCATATTCACACTTGCAGGTTCAGTGTAGTTGGCGTTCACCTGGAGTGGGTTAGAGTCAATCTTCATGGCCATTGTAACCTTTTCTTCGAATTTCAATCTACCTTGTTTGATAGCTTCTTGAATAATATCCCTGAAACGAACACAGCTATTAGTCCAATGTCCATAAGTATGATAATACTTACAATACTTTCGACCTCTTCTCTGTTCTTGAGAAGGAATTTTATGGTCATCACTTAGAGTTATTTGTTTGTCTTTTACCAATATATTGAAAATTTGATCTGCTTTCGAAATATCAAAACCATAATTTTTCTTAGGAAACCTATCTTTAGTATCATTATTAGCATTTCCACTAGGTTTCAAAGATTGACAAACATAAGGAGGTCCGGGCTTAAGTTCTGTCACATGAACATCATTATCCTCTATGTCATATTCGAAATCACTATCATCAGATACTTCCAAATATGCTATTTTATCTTTTCGAAAAATCTTTTCAGGTTTTCGAAATCTCTCTTTTTCTTTCTTAAGATGTTCAATTTGCCTAACCTTATCAGCCAATTGAGCCATATCTCTAAGTTGTTGATTAATCAATTCCTTTCGAATTGAATAATCCAACCCTCCAGCAGCCATTTGGACTAACTCATATTCAGGAATTTGGGTAAAACACCTTGCTTTCATTTACCTGAATCTATTCAAATAATCATCTATGGATTCATTCGAGAATCTTTTAATGTTCACTAAATCCATAAGAGTAACTTTTGTTTCCCCTCTAAAGAACTGTTCATGAAAACTTCTTTCTAATTGATTCCATAAATGAATAGAATTCGGGGAAAGAGTTGTAAACCAAGTGAAAGCATTTTTAGTTAAAGAACTATGAAAATATTTCATTTTCAACTCTTCATTATTTGCCAAATCACCTGCTTCGATTTGATATCTAGCAATGTGTTCGACAGTAGATTCTCCTACTTCTCCAGAAAATTTGGTAAATTTGGGAACTTTCCATCCCCTTGGCAATTCAGTCTGCAATACCATCTGGGAAAAAGGAGACACTACATATGGATAATTTTCAAATCATACATTAAACCCATGTCTGTTTAGGACTTGTTCGACAATTCCAACAACATTTTGTTGCCCCCCTAAGTTATTTGCTCTTATCCTTTCGAGAATTTCATCAGCATTCTAATTTCTATTCAGGATAATTCTAGGAGCATTTTCTTCCCTATTTTCGACATGATTAACAGGATTTGGTATTTGATTATTTTGATCCCCTTGATTCACAGGGGAATTCATATTAGCCACTTGTCTAACTATAGGATCTGTGGGTGCTCTAAACACATCCGCAATCCTCTCCATTTGCCTAGCCAACAAATTATAATTGGTATTTGTGGTTTGTACCAATGGATCGAACACTGTGGCCATTTGTTGTGTCAACATATTTACCATTTCATGATTGCTTTCATCCATTTGTTGCCTAAAAGACTGTAAAGTGGAATTTGTAATGGATGAAGATGAACTTCCCACAAAGGGATTAAAAATGGGTTCACAATTTATTGTTGGACCTACTGTTGACATTGTTGGTGGTGCCATCCCAGAACTTGGGACGAAACCATATGGCAACCCATATATTGGTTGTTCATTTTGAGATGTAGAAAGGAAATTAGGCATAAGGGTAGTTCCAGAAACAGGGGCAGTAGTCATAACTTGACTTACACCCAAATTTTCTGATGAAGTTGTAAAAACTCATGTTTCTCTATTAACACTACTATTTCCATTTACCCCATTTTCATTATTATTCACAGATTCATTTCCTGGGGGTGGTGGACTTCCAGAATTTATAGTATTGGTAGTTGTATCCCTACTATTGTTTCCAGTTCCAGTTTGTCTTGAACTATTAGCCATTTGAACACATATTGTTCTACCACTTCTCAAACGTATACAAGATCAAAAAAAATTTTTTTATAAAATTATAACACACTACTTTTGGCAATTTGGTCCCACCGGACGTGCCAATTTGTTTGTGGTGAAAAAATTTAATATCAAAAATTAAATTTTGGCCACTTTGATTCTAAGAACAATCTGGGGATTAGAATCAGATCCTCTTACGGGACTCTTTTAAAAAGTAGATTTATAGTGTTTCTGATTAATAAAAGATTTTCAAAAGTTCTATTTTTTTTGGAAAAAATGGTTGATTGGTACATAATTTCACCAAGTCAATTGTTATGTTTCAGAGATCCAAAAATAAAAAGTTTCAAAAGTTTTGATTCAGAATTTAATCAAAACTAATCTTTCAGAAAGTTTAGAACTACTTGATTCAGAATTCTATCAAATAAAGTTCTAAATTGGATTCTTGAAAATCAAAGTTTCAAAGAAATAGAAAACATAGAATTTGAAAGAAAGAAAGAAAAAGTATGTGAAATGTAAATTGCAGAATGTAAATTGCGTAAAGTAAATTGCGTAAAGTAGATTGCAGAAAGTAGATGAATTGTAAGAATAATTTGCTTGAATTGAAATGTGGATGTGTTCATCACATATTGTTACTCCTTGTAACTTGTTTGTCGCAGTGAGATCGGACGTATAAGGTGTTTCAGAGTTTGAGTATAATGATTTGCCAACCCTATTACATTAAGAGTTCACCTATTTATAGTTTCCTAATTCTAACGGCTAACTAATGTACATGTGACACATCATCTAGACCTATGTGCTGGCAGCATGCATGCTTGCCACGTCTTCTGCTAACCAGAAAACCGTTTCTGATCTTCAATAACTGTCTTCTTTTTATTTTCTGACTTTTCGAACTTCCTTTTGCTTTCTTCAGAAATCTTCTAAGTCTTCAGATATCTTGTCTTCGAATTCTCTGTTCCTGTTTCTCGAATTCTTGCTTTCTGTTTTCTCGAAATCTTCTTTCTGGAATTTTGACTTCATGGATTCGAGAAAATCTTTAACTTTAAGGCTTAGTTTTTCTTGACACTTGAACTCAATGAGTTTTTCTCTTTTCAAGATTTTGACTACACTCTTCCCTGTGCCACATGTCAAACTTCATTTGATCATTCCAAAGATCATAAAGACCACCGGCCACCATCCACTTAACTTCATTATGAGAATTCTTCTCATTGGACGTTAAAATAGTGTTATTAATGGCACTTGCCTCTTTTCACTCCTATAAATAAGAGTCTTTTCCACATTCTTTTCACAATTCTTCATTCTCTCTTCTTCTCTTTTCTTCTAAATTCTTCAAAGAAACTCTTCAAAGAATATGAAGAAGTTAATTCCTTTGGCTATTACGTTCAATCCAATCTGGAATGATTTCATTTTTTATAGGATTAACGTAATGGCCAAAGCCATTGGCTTTTTCAAACTTTTTCTTTAAAATTTTGCTTTTGGATTGTACGTGAAAGCCAAATATAGGTTCATTTATATAATAAATGAATTTATTTATTGTTTCCCATGCTGACCTTGATTTCTTACCCAAGTCGAAGGTGGTTCAACAGAATGAAAAACAAATTTCCCTTTGCCTTGGCTCTATCAAAGCCTGTGGGGGGAAGAAGAAGAGGAAGAGGTGTAGAAGACATGAGTCAAGGACTCATTCTAGCTTAGGACAGTTTCCTTTCTAAAGTTTTAGGTACTTAGGACAGTTTCTTTTCTAATGTATTTCCAATGTATTCGAACCAATGTAATTCGAATTTGGATCATGAATAAAAGAACTATCATTTTCCTTTTGGAATATCTGTAATGTATTATTTCTCGAATTTACACTTGTCTTCTTTTCGAATTTCTAAAGTCTTTTTGCCTTAACTTCAATCAAGAATTTTTCTAAGTTAACAGACTTATTATCAAAATTTGAAATGAGGTGATTTTACCTCTTCTGTAAATTCGAAATGGCATCATACCCTTGTCACTTGTGGAATTCGAAACAATTAAAAATCAAATCCCATCAATATCATAAGCATATGTATGAATAGACTTGTAGGCTCAAGTTTTTAACAAACTTAAATGTTTATACAAGCTAATAAATATATAATTATAAGGAAAAATAATAAAAAATCTTTATAATAATAATAACAATATAAAAATATTAATATTTTTTTATATTTAGTTAAATAGGCTGGCCTGATGGGTTTAAAAGGTTTTTTCAATGCTCTGAAGCCTGACATGTTGTGTTATATAGGCTTTTGAAAAAGCCTTGCCTGATCTATTTAAAAAATTGGCCTGGCCTAGGCCTGATGTAGGCCGAGTAGTAGTAGGCCCCTGACGAGCGGCCTGACCTATTCCCACCCTATTGATTTTCACGAACGTAAGAGGATGTGACCGAATTAAAACTCTCAAATTAAAAAGGAATAGACATAGCTGAAAACTATATAAGCATATATAAGACGCATAATTAAATTAACTCTTGCTTCGAGATATTGTGTTAAGTCTACTAGCGTTGCTTGAATTATACATCTTGATGACAATTACATAGCTTGATTAATTAATAATTAGGACGACCAAGTTCAAAGTTTTTTTTTTTTTGAAATATATGTATCCATCAGTGAAGCATTCGTGCTCGATCGAGCTGGGAATATCTACATGATGGATTAATGGATCTAACTTTTCTAGTGGAGATTTTTTCCCACCACAAGACTCGGACCTAAGATTTTACTTAAGGGAAAACGAACATGTAACACTTGAACCAACCATCATTACTCAAGTTCGAGGTTGTTATACAGTTATATACAAATGTTTTTTTTTTTTCATTTTTACGTCCTTTGAATGTGGGGATTGATTTCCATTCAAGCATCCACTTTAGCCTGGCATAATGGTTTTGATTTAATTGCAGAACAACCAAAACAAGAAGGGTCACCATCTTCAATTAAGAAAATCCATTTGTTATTAGTTTGGGATTCAAATAACAAACCACTTGTTATTAAGAAACCATTTGTTAATGATCAGTATTGGTCCTTTGAAATCTTATATTTACAAGTCTCACTAAAAATTTCCATGAATTCATCCAAGTGGGAAAATTGGACTTAATTTAAAAACAGAAGAAAATATTTTGTCTAGTGGAAGGTGATCAGCTTTAAACAAATTTAAAAGTAGAAATGATTTGTCCATATATAGAGTAGGCATTAGGCAAGGAGAAGGCCCTCAAGCTGAGAATTCTAACAAATAGAGACTCACAGGTTGACCTTTCTTTTTTGGCATGATAGTAGAGATTACCGACCAAGATAAGTTTAAAACAACAAAGCTTTTAGTGCAAGTGGTGCCATGATTCACAAACAATAATCGTCTTTGCTCATCATATATTTTATATAATTTGTGTTATTTTTATAGATAATAATAAAAAATATATTAATATACTCTTTATATTTAACATTGTTTTTCTAAACAAGTGATGCGTAGATAAAAGTGATGTTAAAAGTGATCTTGAGAGCACTTCAATGGGGAGTGCTTATGTTACTTTTCTTGTTAAAAAACTCTAAAATATGGGGTGCACCATTGAAGTGCGATTAGAGTGAGTTGTTTAACCAATAGAAGCATGCATTGACCGTGGGAAATGAGCAGTATAAAAGTGAACAAATATATATATATATAATTGTAGGATCACTTATGAGGTCCATTTAGTGAAATTTATAGAGTTGTACCATTGAAGATGAGAGTTGTTTGAATTATAAAAAGTATAAATAAATAATGTGTAATAGTAGGATCCACTTAAAGATGATAAAAAGTAAAAAATGAGAGAAGCACCATTGAAAATGCTCTAACACATTGTTTGGTGGAGGAGAAACTAGGGGGAGGGAAGAGAAATAGTTTATTAGTTTGGTAGAGTAAAAAGTTGCAAAGATAGAAAATGTCAGAACGTGGGTCCCAGTGCTAAAAATTTCTCCGCATCCCAATGACAAAAAATTCTCTGCAAATTTGCGAAGAAATAGCGAAGAGAAAGTGCCTGTGCAGAGAGGATGCATTAGAGCGTGGGTCCAAGAATGCATCAAAGTGTGGGTCGAAAGGCATGTGACAGAAGATAATTCAAGATCTTTTGCACGGTTGGAAACTTTTTAAGCAGCTTTATGGGTCAGTTGATGAAACTTCTGCAAAGGAACTTTTAGGTACAAAAATAAAATAAATCAAAGAGGTCAAATGCATTTAACTTCTTCATAAGTTGAAATTAGTTGCTTATGGAGAAGTTAAATAGGAGAACTTTTGGAGTACGTATGCTACAAAGACTAATTTCAACTTATGGAGAAGTTAAATGCATTTGACCTTTTTGATTAATTCTATTTTTTTCACCTAAAAGTACTTCTGCAGAAGTTTCATCTAAACTGACCCATTATATATCCTTCGGTGGAGGAAGTACAATAGGGATATTTTGGTCTTTATATATTATAATTCATTTCTCTCATTTTCTATCTCTCTTATACCAAACAAAAAATACAACTTTCTCCACCTTATTTCATCCCAATTTTCTTCCTACCAAACAATCTAATTTCTTCTCTATTTTTCATCTATTTCTCTTCATCTTATTTCTCTCTTTACTATTTTTCTCTACTTTATTTTTCCCTACCTATCAAACAAAGAATAAGTCTTACTATGGGAATATCCTGACCCATTCACAAAGTGATTGTGAGAGAAAAAGAAACAATGTTTATTTCCCCATGTATATCATCAAGTAAGTGGAATCTGAGGATAAATTTTCGGACCGACCACAACATGGACCTCCTCGTACTCAATGGGCACAGCCCTCTTTCGGCGGTACCCCTGAAATTTATGCACTTAATTTTGTCTTGCAGAAGCACAGCACAACAGCCTCAGGAAATTACACAAATGAATGATGTGTTGCTCAGTATTGGTTAATGGGTCCTCAAAATTCCTTATTCCATGCATCGCCTGTGGTATTGAGTATTGACTAACGCCTACTCAGTGGCTTCCTTTCGCTTTACAAATGATGAACCAACTACTGCCTGTGCCTCGGTGGGACTAATGTGCAGGCCATTACCTATATTGCTTATACTTATAATTAGCAAGTGTACAGCCCAGAGCCCTATGATTTCCCAAAATATAAATATATGTTCCTCAGAGACTTCCCAAATCTTTATATTAGTTTGGCACGTAACATTGTTGATAAGAGGTTGTTTCAGCTTAACGAGTCATTTTGAGTTCGAGCTTTAAGTATATAGCTTTGTTAAATACTCAGAGAGAGAGTTTTGTCACGCATAAAGTTTGTATCCCGAATACCTCCAAGATAAATGTCTTCTTTAATTATTATGATTTAGTTATTTATTTTTTGATTAATACAGTCTTATAGCAATTATTTAAAGTGATTATTTGATTTTTATACATAAATAATAAATCAAATTTATCACTAGACAACGCAAAATGATGGGTTCAATTTGCTCATATCTACAAAACAAACAAAATTTACAATTACAAGCAAATACTACTACTCAATTTGCCATTTCCTCTAGTGAAGAGCCAGGGTACAAGAAGTTCACACTATCCAAAAAACTTCCTGCTTCCACAAAGAACAAACAGAATTGATCATCTCTCCAAAGAAAAGGCCCTCTCAACACGAAACACATCGTGGTATACATACATTATTACAATATATTAACATTCATTGTAAATTAAAACTTCTAATCCCAGGATTGTTTATCGCCACTCTTGTTTCTTCATCCCGTTTCCTCTTTGGCAGAGACAAGGAAGACATGACTCTGGCTGAGGCCACCTTCTTCGCTAGTAGTTTCCACCTTGAATCATCTTTCATTTTCTCTTGCTGCATTCTCAATTGAAATTGCCTGTCACATTCCCCAAAACAGCAATTGTTAACTGAATGTGTAACCACTGAGAATTTTTTTCAAATAAATTGACATCAAGTAGCTAGACAAGACAACACACTCATCATAAGATTAGAAGAAAACAAGGATAGATATTTGGACTTAATTGAGGTCCACTCCAGCTCAGCTGAAAAAAACGACGTTATATTATGACCCAGTCCAACCAAGTCACTTTTTCATAACCCATCATAGTCTCAGAAAATTATTTCTGTTTTTATTCTTTTAATAATCATCATTTTTACTGTTCTTACACAAATCTTTGACAAAAACACTTTTATAAGTATTAATAAAAATATAAAATAAAACAGAAAATTTTTTTAAATTAACTAATATGCTTTTTTTTCTATAAAACTTAAGAAGCAGAATATCATCAACCATAGATATTTTATTTATTCCATTCCTGTTTTTGAGGGCCCGTCACTGATTGACACTTGTTTGGCATGTTTTGGGATGCATGCTTCCCAATTGAAAGTAGATCTAATAACTCAATACAATAGGTTGCCATATATGTGGACTTTATGGATTGCGTTAGAGCATTGATTTGTGAAATGAAAATCCGTGACTAAGACGTGACCAGCTATTCAGCTATGGTGGTTGTGAAGAAATCAGGCACGTAAATGATAACAACAAATAAGATGGACCAACGGCATCAAGATGCAAGCTGGCCAACTACATATAATCCCTGAAAAATATCAGGAACGAGCTTGGGAACGCGACAAAGCAATTCCCTGATTAACATAGCAATTTATGGTTGGACCCCAAATCCACTAATGTTGAAGTAACCGGACCGGACACTTCATTTCAATGTGATAAAAAGCAGTTAGATATCAGACATCACAACCTGATTAAACTTCTTAAGTGAAAACCATTGCCATTTTTCTTTTATCAAATTAAGGTGAGACTTTCTTTTGTGAATCAAGCACAGCTCATAAATATAAATTAATTAAATGGAAGAAAAAACTAGTAAGACTAATTTACCTCTGGCCTCTGCCTTTCTGATCAAGCTCAGGTCACTCTCCTATCTATTAAACAAATAAAACTAATCCTATAAATAAATTTACTTTTGTGTGCAAGAAACAACTTTAGTCCCTTCAAAAACTGGGGAAAAGGTAGGAAAAAGTAAAATAAGAAATGCATGACCAATACTTTTCATTTTTATATAGTTGCCAACCTTATATAATCTTTGACAGATCTTAAGAAGCTTATAAAAGTCGACCTAAATGTGTAAAGTAGCTTACGTTTCACTCGTCAAATTAAAAATGAAATGAAACTTTGAATTCAAATTGAATCTTTCAATTTGAATTATATATATTGTGTCTATTTTTTTCAAGAGTATTCCCATCCAATGACAACAAATAAAAAGACTGATTTTTTAAAACATGGTAATCTCAGCAAATTTTTTTATATATATATAAATAAATTATAAAATTAAATCTAAGACATACTTAAAAACTCAAACGTTATCCACCGAGAATCGTCATTCTAAGTCCAATCCTATGAAATCAAAAAAAATAATCCTGATATGTGTATATGCAAGAGAGCATCTGCATCTCTCTGTCTCTTTCTTTCTCACATCATTTCATTCATTATGTATGTATATCACTTCTTCTCCTTCCCTGATTCCTATGGCTATTATACACCAAAGGATGTCTAGCAATCTTTTTCTATAAAAAATAACTTCAAAAATTACAATTTTAAATACAGAGACTAGTTAAAATTAATTTTATAAGTTGTTGTTGAGTACTTTTGTGTCTTTAATATACCCTACAAATTAGTATTGTCAGCAAATTATTAATTGACACCAATCATGTCTCAGCTAATGACCTTCAAGGCAACAACCACAATCACCGGTAATGAACTCCGACTATCAACGTCACCGGCGATCTCTCATTAACATCTAAACGACAATTAAATGAAGAATGAATATGCATGTAATTCATTTATGCAGAAGCAGAATCATAGAGAGTGGAATTTTTAAAATTAACACACCTGCAAAGAGGAACGTTGCAAGAAGAATCAGTTTGTTGACAAATATAGGAATGGAGTCTGAATAACTGCCACATTCTCTTGCACCTCAAGCACCCTCCATTCATCCTTCTCTTACACGTGGCGAAATGACGAATCAGTTGCTGAAGACCTTGACACGTGGAGAATCTACTACACGGTTTCCTCTCTCTATTAACCTCCACATGGTAAGGTCCAACCTCTGTGCAACCCTCCGTGCAAATGTGCTCCAAACACTCCATCGCCTCACTCAATTGCGAATACAGCCCCTGTTCTTCCCTATGCCTCCTCGATTTCACTTTCCTCTGTACACACACAACGCAAATCCTCATCAATTAACAATAAATGGTGATTAATTTAATTTAATTCAAATTTGATTGAAATTTAGTAATTTACCGTTTCGCGTTCGTCGATGAAGCGAAGGATATCGAGTTCGAGCCAGGGATCGTGTTTGGTAAGGAACTTCCATCCTTCGGTTTTTTCAACGGCCTTGAAGTGATTGGTGAGGAGGTTCATGCAGCGGAGGTGGAGATCCGGTGCGTCGCAGAGCCTTGCGAGTTGAAGCACGTCCACCACGTTCTCTGTGGTCAAGCGCTGTGATAAGCCTTTGATGCATCTCTGTTTCAGCTGAGGGACCAGGTACACATGCGAGAGTGCAAGAAGGTGCATCCCGTACTTGTCCATTTCATCCTCTGTGCACCTGCAGGGGCATTCCGGTCATTTCATGTCAGCGACGTGGCGCTATTATTGACCAATGAATGTTGAAGGAAGGTGCTATTGGACAATAGTCACAATACAAATACAAACCTCGAGGTGTAGAGGAAGCCAACGAAGGCTGAAACGGCGTCGCATGGAACGCCGTGGATTTGGATTATTCTTTCGGAACTCCGATGCTTCCGCGGTCGATCTATCAAGTTTTCCAAAACCGGCGACACCGAAGCCTTTTTAAAATTAATTTCAAAATAAAATAAAAAGTGTCAGCAATGAGAAAAGCAAATCATAATAGTGATAGAAACATGAGTGTTTGAATTTGAAGACAAACCAGAATGCCAGCGTGTGCGGGAATGCGTGTTCCATCGGAAGTGTGTATGAATACATCGTAATCGGGTAAGACTCGGGTGTTGTGGAAGTCGATGGGTATAGTTTGGGCACCCATTTGCATTTGTAGAGGTGGAATTTGTGTGTGATGGATGGTTTTTGTTTCAGAGGTAGAGGTTGGTAATAGAAATAAGGAAGGTTTGGGTTGGAAGGGGATGATTGTGAGATGGAAGAAGGGTTTTTATAAAGTAAAAGAAGGGAAGTAGTTGCAGATGTATCTAGCTAGAGGAGGTTGGGAGGGGACGCGGAAAGTTCAGCTTCAGCGATGGTGCATTTTCATTCACACGCGCGATTATTAATATTCGCCATTCCAGTTAGTCTTTTAGTCAACAAACCTACCTTCTCTTACTTTTTTGTCTTTCCTTTCCCGATAGTCTTTTACCTCTCACATTTAGTCTGTTTGGCAAGGTCAATAAATTAGTTTGATCAACACAAAAATATTTGGTAAGATACATTAAAGTAGCTTATTTTAGGAGCTTCTAGCTTATAAGCTATAAGCTAGTTCACCTAGCTTCTAGCTTGTAGCTTATTTAATTTTCTTTCATCACTATCCCTTATATTTTAATACATTTCCCTTATTATTCTTAATTTTTTTAACTATTATTATATATTTTCAATTTTAATGACAAAAACCTTTCAATTTATTTTACCTATTATTACATATATAATAAGTAATTTAAAAAAATTACGAATTAATTAATTTGTTATTTTCTTTTCACTATTTTATGAAATTATTTTTATATTATACTATTTATTTTATTAATTTCATTATTTATTTTAATTTTTAATTAAATATTTTATCATTAAAAAGGTTTAATAAGAATTTAATTAATTTTTTAAAAATATAAAATTATAATTACATAATAATATATATTTTTTCTAAAAAACACAAATAGAATTTATATAATAAATTTTATGTAATTATGCCCTTTTATGTCATTTTACATTTACTAACTAGCTTATTAGCTAGTTTTACCAAACACTTCTAATTCAAAAAACTAGCTTATCAGCTCAGAGCTTATAAGTTAGGAGCTTATCAGCTAGCTTATCAGCTAGAAGCTAACTTATTAACTACCAGCTAGCTTATCAGTTAATTTTGCCCAACACACCCTTTAACAGCAATGAGAGAAAAACAAACATTATGAATTTAATCAATTTATGATGACGAGGTAAAATGGGAATATATCTTCAAGTTAAGATTTTCAAGTGAATTAATTACGTAATAAAATTGTAATTTTTAATATTGATAAAAACATGAATACAACTTTTTATAATAAAGTTATGTTACACACTAATTTTATCACATTGGTTCTATAATTCTGTTAGCATTAACCATTTCTCATTAACCATTTCTCATAGTTAGCTACTTAACTGTTAGTTCAGTTATTTTCCGTTTAGTTAGTTAACTCCTTCCCTCTTCAGTCTCTTGTTAATTCTTTCTCTGTATAAAGCTTGTAACCTTGTGTATTGATCTATTAATCAATGTTGAATTCCATTTCATGATTCTTCTCATATTTTGCATAGAGCTTACTTCTTCTTTTCTCTCGTGTAAAAATTTAACATTAAAAAATATTTTTAATTAAAAGTCATTTCTTCATTTTAAAAATATTATTCTGATTTCTGAAGTCCGAGGAATATTTTGGAGTAAGTTTGTTTACAAAATGTATAAGTAAGCTGCATTTATTTTTAAAAAATTTCAATGTGTTAAAATTATTATATTTTAAATAACAATAAATATATTTTGGATTTAATTCGTATGGTCGTTCAAAACCAAGACCAGCTTTACCCTACAATGGGTAACATCATTGCTTTAGGCGCCTCACAATTTCTTTTACTTATTAATAAAAAAAATATTTTTTCCGTCGTTTAAGATTTTTACATCAAAATAAATGAAAATTAATGAGTGCAATAATAATATTTTTTAGTCCATTTTTTTCATATATACTCTTTATCTTTCTTTCATTAATGTATTTAATATCTCTCTTTTTTTAATGAAATTAATTCCTTTTCAAATTTGTTTTGGATTTAATTGGTATACACCGTTAGTGCATGTAAAGAAGTTTTACACAAACATCTAATGGTGCTTCGCCACATCATTTAATGACTATGGCATTTCATGTGTTATTAAATTTAATAAATGATGTGGCAACACATATCATTGGATGTCTGTGTAAAATTTATTTACACTGACGGTGTATATATTAAACTCGTTTGTTTTACCTCTTACCAAAAAGTTTTTGTTGGAAATATAAAGAATACATTTACCAAGAATTTAAACTCGTAGAATTGGAAAAATAAAGGGTGTCTTGGGTGGAGCTCCTCTCCAATGACTAGAAAATTACAGTAGGAGAGAGAGTGACACACACAAGTGTGTGAGACTCACACACTTGTGTGTGTCACTCTCTCTCCTACTGGAATTTTTCAATACGGGAGAGAGATCAAACTCATATTTATGATATAGATTTATAATAAATATTTAAAATAAAAAAGAATCGGATTAAAGAAGGGATAAAATTAGAAAAATAACATTTATTATTGTCTTGGTATCTGAAAATGATACCTTTTTAAAAACAAATTTGAGACCCTAAAATGACATAAAAAGAAACGGAGGGTGTAGTAATTAGACTTCTATATTATTAGTTTATTAATAATAGCTAAATATTTTTCTTATAAAATAAATCCTTTATCCAATTGTAATATTTTATCTCCATATTTTTTTTTTTCTAAGTAAAAGAAATATAATTTAAGGGAGTACAAGGGGTACTCCAATCCATTACACAAAATGAAAAAATATCTGAAAAACCCGGAAAAATCTATGGGTGGCAATTCGGGCTACCTGGCCCGGCCCGGCCCGCCTTGATGCGGGTAGCGGGCTTTTATCGGGTTGGGCTAAAAAAACCCGGAAGTTATTCGAGCTTCTAAAATAGGTGCCCAAGCCCTACCCTTTTGCAGGCTTTTTGAGGGTAGCCTGATTTTTTGGCGGGTTTTTGCGGGCACCGGGCTTTATCGGGATGGGCTAAAAAGCCCGGAAGTTATTCAGACTTCTAAAATAGATGCCCGAGCCCTACGTTTTTGCGGGCTTTTGCGGACCGGCCCGGTCAGGCTAGCCCATTTTACCGGCTCTAGAAAAATCCAATCTCAAACGTAGAAACCAAACTAGTCACCAAGAGCCCAAGCCTCCAAAGACTTTAACACTACCAGAACCTAATTAATATCACCCACAAGGACAACCTATTACAATAAAGAGATCAACAAAAGTGTACAGTGCAAAAACAAAAATAAGCCAATAATTTGTCCATATAAATATTCATTATAAGTAATTAATTTTTTTCAATAAATTAACATGATTTTATTAATAGGTATTTTTTTAAAAAAATAGTTCTCTCATCCTATAAATTAGTAATTAGACCTTTAAAATATTAGTTTGATAATAAATAATTTTCCACCTCAAAAAATATA
Source organism: Sesbania bispinosa (assembly GCA_026901365.1). NCBI lineage: Eukaryota > Viridiplantae > Streptophyta > Magnoliopsida > Fabales > Fabaceae > Sesbania > Sesbania bispinosa. Next base: position 830,850 of record QLOH01000177.1, read on the forward strand.
AAAAAAAAACAAAATAAATCAAATTATAATAATTAATATTTTTTATTAATGAAAAATTTCTCATATTAGAATTTGCTTTGGGATATTCATTGGTTTGGCATTGTACACTATTAGTTTAAAGAGTTTAATTAATATACACTGACACAATGTCATACAATGATGTGTTGTCACATTATTCAATGAGTATGATACCTCACGTGTTATTAAACTCATTAAATGATGTGACAACACATCATTGGGTAACAGTGTTAAACTTTTTTAGATTGTTAGTGTATATTAAATCCTAGTTGAAAAGGGTTTTGCAATGTTATTTAATGATGATGTGGTATTACATCATTTTTAGGTTTAATAACATATGTGTTGTCATATCCATTAAATGATAAGATAATGTTAATATATCATTGAATGTTAATATAATTTTTTTATACTAACAATAAGGATGACAATAAAAATCCATATCCGTGGATACCCGCAGATATATCCGCAAAAGGTGAGGACATATATTATACTACCAGTCCCGCGATGCAGACTCATTAAAATATTTTTTCTATTAAATATATTAAAATATTATAATTTCTTATTATTTTATGATGAGATAAAATTTATTTGATAATAATATTTTTAATATATTAACCCGTAATGATATTATATAATATTAATATAATATGATTTTATTGTACATTACATGACATTTACTCTCTTTTTTTGTTTATAAATTTTAGAATTTTAAAAATAATAGACACTTGCAACCTATATAAGCACTCCATTAATTTTAGTGGGTATGAATATGGATAATGTACTACATGCTCCCACATCACTCCATTGACATCCTTAACTGACCGTGCATACAGATTAAACTCATATTTTTACTTAAAATTAATTCAAAAAGTCATATCATTATTATAAGTATAATATTTTTTCACGCTATTATATTTTACACCTCATTTTATAATGCATTTGGTTATGATTTGCTTATAAACGGCAAGGCAACCCAAGTACACTATAAGGGGCGGGGCCGGGCCAATGTGGTGACTCACTCTCGCCATGGCCCCCTAATTTTCTAAAATTTTATAATATTGTTATATATAAATTAATTTTTGGCCCCCTCTTATTAATTTTCTACTATATTTTACCATTTTTTATTAAAATGTTCTATCTCAAAGTCAAAATCCAAACTTAACCCTCTTTTCTGAAAGGGCTGCGTTATTTTTTCCCCCTATTTCTTCTAGTCTTTTTTAACGCTAGTTAGTCACTTGACACTTGTTTAATTTAATATATTGGTTGGGTTACCATTTATTTAATATTTTTTTAGTTGGTCAAATAAGTTAATTATACATGTAAAATAACACAAAAACAACTTTAAAAGCACACCACTCAGATTTTTATTTTAAAAGCCTAAAATTTTTTCGATTTTTAGTAAGATTCCCAACAACTCACTACCTAGCTTATTGTAGAACTTTTTAACTTAAAATCTACAAACTAAAAAGTAGTTAAAGTAACTTATTAATCTTTCTTCCATTTTTATATATATCATATTTCAATGCACTTTTCTTTTGCTTTTAATTTTTTTTATCTTTTTCAATGTTTCTAACAAAAATCTCCCCTTTCTCTCTTCCCTTTACACTGTTTTCTCTTTCGGTCTCTCTTTACACTCTTTTTTTATTTAAAAATTTAAAAATTATTTAATTATTCTCTTTTACTATTCTTAAATCATTTTTTATATTATATTATATTATATTATATTATATTATTTTATTTTACTTATTAATTAAATATTTATTATTAAAAATATTAATACTAATTTAAAATTTATAAAAAATCTAAATTATACTTGCCTAATATTATACTTTTTATTTAGAAAAAAATAGAATTTATATAATAAGGCTTGTAAATATGTTATTTTGTGTCATTTTACATTTATCAGTTAATTTTATCAAATATTTCTAATTCGACGAGCAAACTTATCAACTAGTTTTACCAAACATAATCTTAATATTTTTTTATAATGTGGTGATATAATTATATTTTTTAACTTATAAAAAATATATTAATTTATATCAAATTTGTTATATATATTACGCATGTTACAGATGAATTTTTTTATAAATCATATTTTTTTTGGTTCTTGAATTAAAATAATTGGCTCCTCCTCTTCACACTATTAACCGGTAAGTATTGTTTTTCATATACCAATACAAAAATACAATATGAAAAACAAAATAAAAAGAGAAAGAGAGAAATATGAGATATAACGGGTGGTATGATGAAAAAATATAAAAAAAAATATGTTATATGAGTTGTTATATGAGTTTATTTTCTTTTAACCGATTATTACTATTGAATTGCAGTAATGCCCATCATCATGTAGTCAAGTTGTGGCTTAACTCTATCTAGAATTTGATATTTTGGAAAAGAAGTTGATCAGTTCCTATCGATGCCAATTGTGAGAGGATCTGAAAGGCGCAAATGTTGAAGTTAAATTTACATCATTAATACAATTTGTCAATGTGGGTTTGCAGATGTCATCATTGAAGTGTGTCTTTATATATTGGTTCACTTGACAAAGACAAATTTTTATTATTTTTTCAAAATATATTTTTTCAATTTAAGTTAAATTAAATTCATATGAAGTTATTACAAGTTTAAAACTTTATTCAAATCAATAATAAAATATCCATATGAATAAAAGCATAACAAAGCATCGCAGAATTAATATTTAAAATAAATTAAATTATAGAATTGACTATCAATCAATTCCTATAAAGTAAAAGAAGATACTTAATTTTAGGTTTAGTTAAGTTTTTCCCCCTAAAATATCCCGATTTTTTCATTTGACTCTTTATTTTTATTTTTTTCAAGATGATCCTTCATAAATAATTTATTTTCAAATGGTCTCTGTAATTTTTTTACCACAAAAATGTTGATGTGGCAAAAAAAATTGAGAAACCATTTGCAAAAATTATGATATTTTGGGGACTAGTTTATAATTCATAATATTTTATAGGAACTAGTTTGGAAATCGTGATTTTTTTAGAGACCATTTAAAGAAACAATTATAAAAAACAAAGGGACCATTGAGGAAAAAAAAACCATTTTTTGAGGATTATTTTAAAAAAATAAAAATAGGGGACCAAATGAGAAAATTGTGACATTTTGAGGCACCACAAACATAATTAAACTCAATTTTCATAGCGAAATCATGTTTATAAAAATTTTATTTTATTTAAAACTGACTTTGTCATTGAAAACATTCTAAATTAATTATTTTTTATCTACTTTTATATATTTAATTTAAAATGATATATCTTAAAATAATTCAATTTCTTAATATATTCTTCTTTAAATTTTTTATAAATGATGTATTCTTCTTGTAATCTTAAATATATTTATTTGTAAGTATATTTAAAATTATACATACTTAATTATACATATTTTTATTTTGATTTTTAGTAATTTTAGATTTTATTTAAATTAAATATTTATATGATAAGGAAATTAGTATTAATCAATAATGTCTAGTGTTGTACCATGTTATAGGTAGAGAGAGAGAGAGAGAGAGTGAATGTAGAATCTTTTCTCCTTTTTTTAATTGAAAAAAAAATTGAAAAATAATTAAATTCTTATACACTCTTGATAAAATAATAACAATAAAGTGAAATTTATATTAAAGGAGAAGGATAAATAATAAAATAAAAAAAATCATATCAATAGATAAATAATTCTATCTATTAAATAAATAAATAAAATTAGAAAGAACGAATTATCCACTCAAAATTAGTGTTTTCTCTCCATTTAAAATAAACTTTAATTTGAATTTCACATTAACTTTTTTCTTTTACAAATAAATGATAAAAAAATATATATTTATGTTATTTTCTCTTCACATAATTTATCTCTTCCTCTCTTTGAAATAATTTGATTCATCTAAAATGAGAAAATTATTTAAAAAAAATAAATAAAAAGTAATAGTCATTAGTTAAAAAATCAATAATTAACACTCACATATATAATGAAATTATTTATATTCTAATCTATTAATATTTTAGCTAATAACTATAGGATTTAATTGATATACACTGTCAGTGTAAAGAAATTTTACAAAGACATCCAATGGTGTGCCGCCACATCATTTAATAAATATGACACCTCATGTGTTATTAAATTCAATAAATGATGTGACAACACATCATTAGATGTCTGTGTAAAACTTCTTTACACTGACGGTGTATATATATTAAACTCATAACTATAACTCATTATTTTGTCATTTAAAATAATCTCTCATTTTAAAAAGAACCAAATCCATTTAAAGGTTTATCTCCACTAGCGTTAGTCTAGTGGTGGGGGTTTGAATAATTTAGCATGAGGTATTAGGTTCATACCTCATAGCATTCCATGTAAACTAAAAAAAAATCATTTTAAGGTTTGGATAGGTATCAAAAACTGGTATTTTTTCAGGAAAATCTTTTTCAATTAGTCAAGTATACCACTTGACAACTAGGCCCAAATTTGGTAATAATGTATTGGGAAAAAAAATTAAAACTGCTCTCAAGATAGAAGACATGTTTTGTTGATTATGTTTGGATATACACACCCAAGTGAATTTCTTGCCCAAGCGCGTGGAGAACTTTTTTTGCCGGAATGAATTAACAATTTCCACTTTCCACACATACATGAATTGTTTAACCAAAAGAATTTCCACTTTACACAAAAACATGAATTGTTTAACCAAAAGGGTGATTACTGATTACATGGATTGTCCAGTCAGGACCTGACGTGGAATGGATAAACCAGCTCATGGAGGATGCTTAAGGCTGAGTGGCTCTGACTCATACCTTTAAACGGCCTTTGGAGAGCTGAGAAGGCAACTTAGGTTGTTATGAAGGAGAGGAACTCGTTCTCATCCATTCCAACTCATCAGGGGAAAACAATCTTCCACGTTGCAGTTTCTAATTCGTTGAATAGAAAACACGTGTCTTTTGTTTTGACCTGTGCTTGGGGCCTGCCTGGTCCACCTCCGAAAAAAATGTAATTTGTGATTTGTGTCGGAGCCGACGGTGCTTGAATTTGTGAACGAGATCAGTTCTACGGTGGTGCGCCGCTGCATCTGCCACATTATGTGCGACACCTATCCCTTTTGCGTATATTATTATAATACTTAACCGATAGTATGTCATATGAACTTTTGGAGAAGAGGCGAAAAAACATTGCCTCGATTTTATTTGTTTATTATTTGCTTCACTTTTTTAGGAGTTCACATATGATTTTTTAATATGCTTTCTTTTATTTTAATATCCTCTATTACTATATATCTATTATCTATTATTTGTTATTTATTATCTATTATCTATCAATTACTAATCTAAGTAAAGAGTTCGCTCTTGCTACACGTGTCCAACTCCCATTTTTTCTCTGTTTTTCTTTTAAAAAAAAATTTCCATTTATATTTCCATTTTCATTTTTCTTTCTTTTTCTCTCACATTTTAAATTTTCACACTTTTATTTTTGTTATTATATTAAAACACTTCCTTTCTTTATTTATTTATTTTATTACATAACAACACAGATTAAATAATATAATAAATGTATTAATTTTCATTAAACTTAATGTGCTCTTTCCAATATTTCAATTATCTCTATTTTATTAATTAATATTTTCACTAGGGTTTTTTTCCAACCAATGTAATTTGTTTTTCATTTTTAGGTTTGAAAAAATCATTTTTCTTTTATTATGTAATTTAATAAATTATTAAATTTTTTAATTGATAAATTTGATGCCACATAAGAGTGGGAATGCCATATCAGGTTTTGCACTAACGAGCACATCAACAAGACTAACAGTAACTCTAACAGCGATGACTATTTCGAAAAAGAATAATTTTGTGAGGATGAAATTTTTTTAAAAAAAAATTAGGGGGGTTAAAATGAAAACGAGTATATTTTGGAAGGATTAAAAACATATTTAATCTAAAAAATAATAATAAAATAAAAAATAAAAAGGAAAATATAATATAAATTTAATATGTATTCAAACTTTCAAATTATATCGATCTATTTCACAAAACACAACAATAAGATAATGCAACTAAAATTAAAAAAGATAAAACATAGTAAAACAGGGAAAGGATGGGGTGTATAGTGGGTTGGGGTTAGGGATAAAAATATGTGAGCTCAGTTCTATGACATGATTTGCCTAAGGCTTGGTCTGACCTAACTGTTCTCAAAAGTCCCTGAGAAGCCGAGCTCGAATACCAAAGGCGGCGTCGAGCCAAGTCCTCAAGGTAAGAATGTATCAGATGCCCTTAGGTCAGTGATAGGTTTCTTATTTATAGGCCTCAACCTCTGGGCCTCACCTAGGTGGCCCAATGCCAGCAAGGAGGTCGCCCTAATAGTCTTAGGCGCAGATCGGGGAGGATCTCCCAAATATCAAGATTAGGTCGGGAATGACCTCTCCAAATCCCCAACGGTACACAACCCTCCAAGCTCGAGCATAGGTTGTCCTAGGCAAAGAGCTCGAAGTCGTCAGGAGTAACTCGGGGATGACCTCTCCAAATCCCCAACGGTACACAGGCCTCCGAGCTCGAGCCTAGGTTGTCCTAGGCAAAGAGCTCGAAGTCGTCAGGAGTAACTCGGGGATTACCTCCCTGAATCCCCAGCGGTACACAGCCCTCCGAGCTCGAGCAAAGGTTGTCCTAGGCAAAGAGCTCGAAAGGGTTGTCACTTATTAACATGTCTACATTCGTTCCTGAAGTACGAAGTTACATGTGTGACTATCTGTTATTTTTATTTTAAGGCAAAGAATGCTTTCTTTTTCTTTTTCTTTTCATTTTTTTAAATATTTTTAATCACTTACTCTCATTAAATAGCCTCATTTAATCCCTTCTCTGTCTCTTCGTTTCCTTTTCCCGTATGAATTGCTTTTTGAGGCTTTACTTTCTCCAGATGCTTAAATCCTCTTCCTCAGGTATATTGTCTCTTCTTCCTCTCTTTTTCTTCTTTGCTTTGGTCAGTCAATGGCTAATAACAACGTAGATAATCCAAAATCAAATGCTTCTGCTGCTACAGAATCCTTTTCCTGGGTGGATTCTTCCGTTCTTACGCGCACATCTATTCTCCTATCCCCTGAATCGCTTACTCCTATTAGGGAAGAGATTCAAAGGCGCTTCCCCCCCCATTTATAATGAAGTAATTGTTGAACCTGCGGTTGGGACCGAGTACATATGTTCTAGCCCATCCCCTACTTCATCTTCCCCTTCTTTTACATTTATGTATGAAACTTTTTTCACCAAGCTAAAAGTTCCACTTCCTTTTACAAACTTTGAGTGTCAAGTTTTAAATCTGCTGAACGTGGCTCCGACCCAGGTACACCCCAACAGTTGGGGCTTTGTTAGGGCTTTTGAAATTTTGTGCCAATACCATAACCTGTGCCCGAATATCAGAGTTTTTTCTTACTTTTTTCAAGCCAAATTAGGTAGGAACCGAGCTGTAGGTTGGACTTCTCTAAATGGTTATTCTGGTCGTCCTTTATTTACTACCATTTATTCTTCTTATAGGGATTTTAAGCCTCATTATTTTCGCATTCGAGGTAAAGAGCCCCTATCCGAGCTTCTTTTTAACGCTCAAGGGGAAGCCAAATTTCCCCTATTTTGGACAAAGAACCCTAATAGGCTTAAGAGCCTTTCAGAAAAGGATTTATCTTCTTTAGAAATGTTGGACGTGGTGCTTTTACAATCCTTTATCCCAATTAGCTGTAACGTCCTTATTGAGAACGAAGGGGATACCGAGGCACTGAAGCCTTTTATTGGTATTTTTTTTTAACTTATGTTTCTGTTTTAACATATTTTTAATTGTGCTCCTATCATTTTCAGTTAAAATGTCGAGCAAGCATGAAGGCTTTGTGCCCCAAATGGATGCTAAGGCTATGAAGGCTTTCATCAACGCTGGGAAACGGAAGCGAGCTTCCCAAAGCTCGGAACCCGTGGTTGTGATCGACACCGAGAATGAAGTGTCTTCATCCACCGTCTCTGACAAACTGGTGAGCAAGAGAGGCCGTGGTGGGAATGAGCTTTCTCCGTCAGCCCAACCTACGCCTTCTTCTGAGCATCCCCCCTCTTCCATGGCTGATCGTACCTTGATCATAACCCCTGCCCCACCCAAATGGTGGCACTGGTTTCAGGGGTTTGAAGGCAAAGAAGGAAAAGAAATAACCTCGATCTTTGACCGACGTCACCCTACCGGGCAGCTCATACAAGATAATTTTTGTAAAGCCGAAGATCGGGTGCGAGTTCAGAAAGTAGGCCTGTTGAATGCTGCTAAGATGGCAACAACGTTTGCTGTTCAAAATGCTTTTATCACTCACACCCTCGAATCTGGAATTGACTCACTTGAGAAGGAGTTGAAGGAAAAAACTCAACGACTTAAAAGCCAGGAAGAGGAGATTGCGCAGGCCAGGAAGGTTTCTACCGAGTTGGAATCTCTTCAAGAAAAGTTCAAGAATTTAAACTTGGAGAAAGATAAGGTGAGCGGCGAGCTCGTCGATTTGAAGAAAGAAAAGGCCAAATCTGACACTCTATTGGAGGAGACTGCTAAGCTTCTGAAGGCTACAGAGGAGAACTTGTTGGTCGAGCAGCAGAAACATCAGAACGAGACCAACCAGCTGAAGGCCGAGATCGCCTTTCAATATGAGCAAGGTTTTGAAAAAGCAGTTGTCCAAGTCAAATTTCTTCATCCTGATATTAAGATTGATGAAGTAGGAGCTTTTAAGGAGATTCAGGATGGGAAACTGGTTGACCTTCCTGATGAAGAATGAAGTTGATATTCCTTATTTTATGATGTCTTAACTTAATGTTTACTCAATGTTTTTCTCTTGTAACTCCCCTATGACCTTTTTGGATATAATATTATGGTGTTTAATATTGAGTTGTTGTTGAAAAATGTCAACTCTAATATTGTACTTTTATCCATTATAATTCGTAACTAATTGACTCTAAAAAGGGGCTAGGGTATTGATATTAGGAATGATAATAAAGATAAGAGCAATATGTAAGAAAAGGCTTAGGATACTTAGTAGAACGAGAAAGAACTGAGATTGTGTACCTTGATTTTCTGATCCATGGGTACGATTTTCCGAGTTAACTTCATTTCTATGACTAGCTCCCTCACGAGTATTTGATGTGATGGCTTTAACATAAGGCCGAGTTGATCTCGGTCCACACCAATTTAATTGGTGGCTTCAACATAAGGACGAGTTGCTCTCGGTCCACACCAATTTAATTGGTGGCTTCAACATAAGGACGAGTTGCTCTCGGTCCACACCAATTTAATTGGTGGCTTCAATATGAGGCCGAGTTTCTCTCGGTCCACACCAATTTAATTGGTGGCTTCAATATGAGGCCGAGTTGCTCTCGGTCCACACCAATTTAATTGGTGGCTTCAATATGAGGCCGAGTTGGATGCCTACCTGCTCGTCAGAAAAACTTTACATAAATAAGTGACTAAGTGCCTCGTTAAAAACTCTCCCACTTCGGAAGACAAAAGAGTGCACTATTTTATTGAATAATTCTCAAAAGTTGAAATCCTAAACATAATTCTGAAACAATTAAAATGCCAAAACATCCTTTCCTAACTATTAAATGCTCAACTGTAGTAAATACGTAAGTTTGTCATATTCCAAGTTCTTGGTACCTCCCTTCCGTCGAGTTCCTCCAACCTGTAAGCACCTCGTCCAATGTCTTCTCATACACGAAAAGGACCTTCCCAATTTGAAGCGAGTTTGTTACTGGAGGTATCCCTGATCGTTCTTCGCAACACCAAATCTCCTTCCTTAAGTTTCCTTGGAACTATAGTGGAATTGTACTTCCTTTCTGCACGCTGCTTACATGCGAACTCTTTAAGGTGAGCTACCTCTCGCACCTCAGTTAATAGATCTAGATCAACTCGTCGCTCAGCTGCATTTCCCTCTTCCTCAAATATGCTTGTTCTGATCGTAGGTTCCATGATTTCCACCGGGATCATGGCATCCGACCCGTACACCAGCTTGTATGGGGATTCCCTAGTAGTAGAGTGTATAGTTGTATGGTAAGACCATAATACAGGTGGCAGATGCTCCACCCAAAGACCTTTTGCCTCTGACAACCTCTTTCTCAAGCCATTTAAGATGACCTTGTTAGCTGATTCTGCCTGTCCATTGGATTGGGGATGCTCAACTGAGGAGAACTTCTGAGTTATGCCATAACCTGCACAAAAATCAGCTACCAGCCGACTTGCGAATTGGGTGCCATTGTCAGATACTATGAACTTGGGAATCCCGAACCTGCATATCAAGTTCTTCCAATAAAATTTTCTTATCCTTTCAGCTGTAATCGTAGCTACTGGCTCTACTTCCACCCACTTTGTGAAATAGTCTACTGCCACGATCAAGAATTTTACTTGTCCCCGAGCTATAGGGAATGGGCCAAGTATATCAACTCCCCACATGTGAAAAGGCCAGGGCGAACTGACTGACTGTAACTCCAATGGATGAGCTCGGTGACGATCTGCGAACTTTTGACATTTTTCACACTTCCTAACATACTGCAGGCAATCCTTCCTTAGGGTAGGCCAATAATAGCCAGCTCGTATCAGTTTTGAAGCCAATGCTCCACCCCCCATGTGGCTTCCACAATGTCCTTCGTGTACTTCCATCATAACCATCTCCGCTTGAGGTCGTGCCAAACATCGTAGCAATGGGGTTGAATATCCTCGTTTGTATAACCTGCCTGCTATAATTGTGTAGCAGGCCGCCTCTCTTCTCACTTTCTTCGCTTCTAAGGGATCTCTGGGTACTTCATCCCTTTCCAAGTACGCTATAAACGGGCCCATACATGATGTTTCTTCAATTTCTGAAAAGAGTATCTCCTTCTGTTCTGTGGTCGGTACCGAGAGAGATTCCTGGATTACTGTTTTGTTGTTCCCCGGCTTCTTGGTACTGGCCAACTTAGACAACAAGTCCGCCTTGCTATTCTGCTCCCTCGGCACGAATTCAAGCTTGAAATCCTGGAACTTCTCCTTTAGTTGATTGACCAACGTTAAGTACTTCACGAGCTGCGCATCTTTTGCCTGAAAATCCCCATTTACTTGCCCTGTAACGAGTTGAGAATCACTCCTAGCGACCAAATTGATTACTCCGACTTCGTTAGCCAACCGGAGACCAGCCAAGAGGGCCTCGTATTCAGCTTGATTATTGTTGGCTTTGAAGTCGAATCTTAACGATTGCTCAATCAGCACCCCTCCAGGTCCCTCCAGGGTCACCCCTGCTCCGCTTCCTTGCATATTAGAGGCGCCATCGACCGACAAAGTCCACCCCAGCTCGTATCCGGCTTGGATGTCTGCCATAGGTGCTGCTAATTCCACAACAAAATCGGACAACACCTGAGCCTTTACTGGTCCCCTTGGCTCATACCGAATCCCATACTCTGATAGCTCAACAACCCATTTTACCATTCTTCCAGCCAAATCTGGTTTCTGAAGGACTTGTCGAATAGGTTGATCTGTCCTCACCACAATCTCATGACTTTGAAAGTAAGGGCGCAACTTCCTTGCTGTAATCACCAGTGCCAGTGCTAACTTCTCAATCTTTTGGTATCTGAGTTCAGCCCCCTGTAGTACCCGACTGATAAAGTACACCGACTTTTGAATTTTACCCTCTTCTTGGACTAGAACCGAGCTCAAAGCACAATCTGAAATTGAAATGTACATTTGTAACGGGACTCCTTCTCTAGGGCGAGTTAAGATCGGAGGTGCTGACAGGAAAGACTTTAATTGCTGAAACGCCTGTTCACATTCTTCAGTCCACACGAACCTCTCCTTTTTTCTTAAAAGCTTGAAAAGCGGCAACGCCTTGTCCGCCGACTTGGATAAAAATCGGGACAAGGCCGCTAATCTACCCGTTAACTGTTGAACCTCTTTTACCGAGGTCGGGATCCTCATCTCCAGTACAGCCCGTCACTTATCTGGGTTAGCCTCGATTCCTTGCTCCGTTATCATGAATCCCAGGAACTTGCCCGAGGTGATCCCAAAAGAGCACTTCTATGGATTCAACCTCATGTTGTGCCTCCGAAGTTCTGAGAAAATCTCCTCCAGGTCGCTGCAATGCTCCTCTTCCCTGGTCGACTTCACCACCATGTCGTCCACGTACACCTCCAGGTTTCTACCAATCTGTTTCTGAAACACCTTATCCATTAGCCTTTGGTATGTTGCCCCTGCATTTTTTAAACCAAAGCACATAACACGATAACAAAAATTAGAACTGTCAGTCATAAAAGCAGTCTTTTCTTCGTCTAAGGGATGCATTCTAATTTGATTGTATCCCGAGTAGGCGTCCATTAAGCTCAGCAACTGATGCCCTGACGTTCCATCCACTAGTCTGTCAATGCTCGGCAAGGGATAGGGATCTTTGGGGCAGGCCTTATTCAAATCTGTGAAGTCTGTACACATCCTCCATTTCCCATTGGTTTTCTTAACCAGGACCACATTTGCCAACCATGTAGGGTATTTTATTTCCCTAATGAAATTGGCTTTTATCAACTTGTCAGTCTCTTCTATTATAACTTTTCTCCTTTCTCCCCCAACTCTACGCTTCCTCTGGCTGACTGGACGGGCTTTCGGGTCTAGGGCTAACTTGTGCACAAGAAATCAGGGTCGATACCAGACATGTCCTCCGCTGACCAAGCAAATAGATCGACATTGTCCTCGAGCAGCTTTATTATCTTTTCACGAGTGGCTTTTTGCAAAGACGAGCCAACCTTGGTCGTTTTTCCCTTGTCCCTGCCTATCTGAACTTCTTCCACATCTTCAGATGGTTGAGGTCTCATGTCATCTCTGAACTCTTCCCTTGGGTCCAACTCGGTAAGGGGTTCATTTTTTGAGTCCAGCTCAGCAAAGAATACTCGCTCAGATGGGGCGTCAGCTTGTTCTTCCCAGGCTCCCATCTTGATGCGCAAGCTGTTCCTGTAGCATCTCCTTGCAGACATCTGGTCAGCTTTCACAACACCGACGTTCCCATTTACCAACGGTGACTTCATTGTTAAATGGAGCGTTGACACCACAGCTCCTAACTCATTTAGAGCTGCTCTTCCTATAATGGCATTATAGGAAGTTGGTACATTCACCACCAAGTACCTTACTCGAACTGTCTTGGAATTTGGTTTATCTCCGAACCGAGTTAGCAATTCCACATAACCTCGCACCTCCACTGAATCACCTGCAAAACCAATCAAGGATCCTGAAAAAGGTAACAACAACTCAGAAGGTAGCCCCAACCTCTTAAATGTACTCCAGTATAAGACGTCTGGTGGGCTTCCCTGGTCTACCAACACCCTCTGTACTCTGTATGTTGCCATTGTTACGTCTATTACCATCGGATCCTGCTCATGTGGTGCTATCCCTTTAAAATCATCATCAGAGAAGGTTATCACCGCGTCGTGAGTCCGTCGTGGTCGCATTCCCTCTTCGTCATCTACGGCCTCTACCTGCATTACCTCTCTGCTGTACTTCTTCCTTGCTGAGCTAGTATCTCCTCCACCTGTAAAGCCTCCAGCTATCATAGTGACTGTTCCCCTAATCTCCTCGCTGTGTTCGTCTGATTTTTGCTGAGCTCGGGGACGAGCCAAATATCCTCGACCCCGTCCTCTTCCAGGTTGTTGATTGAAATCCGTCCTACCTCTTCCAGCCACATACCTCCTTAAATACCCTTCTTTGATCAGCTGCTCAATCTGATTTGTCAAATCCCAACATTCCTCTGTATCATGTCCCTTAATCCGATGAAAGTCGCACCACCTGTCCTTGTGAAGTCCTTGAAGCCCCTTACTTGGTGGGGGAACCTCCAACAGTTCGGAGTTGTATACTTCCCTTAGTATCTGACTCCTCTTGGCATTCAGCGGTGTCAGGTCGTTCTTCGGTACAAAGTCCATATTCCTCCGGGTTGGGACGTTGAAGTGATTGTCCAAAGGCCTCCTTCCCCCTACGTTGAACCTTTGTAATTTCCGCGTAGGTCGATCATTGTCCTCGCTCTTTTGAACGTCCATTCTCCTGCTCGACTTCTGCTCTGCTAGTCGCTCTCTCTTGTCCGTATTGCTTTCCTCTCCTTTCACATAACATTCTGCCCGCAGCTGAATTTCTTCAATGGTTGTGGGGGGGACGCTGTGCTAAAGATTCATTGAAAGGACCTGCTTTAAGTCCTTCCAGAAAAGCTGACACAAAAACTTCGGGATTGGGATTCGTGACCAGAAGGGTGGCTTCATTGAACCTCCCCAAGTACTCCATCAAGGACTCATGTTGCCGTTGTCTCACGCTGAACAGCCGACCTGCTGTCCACTTCTTTTGCTTTCGTGCTGAAAATTGCGTCATCATCTTCTTTGTGAAGTCGGCGAAGCTAACGATTGATCTTGTGGGCAGTTCGGTGAACCAGATCAACGCCGACCCCGTCATGGTCCTACCGAATAGCTTACATTGCAGTGCTTCATCCCATCCTCTTCCGATCATTTGAGATCGGAACGAGGCTACGTGCATTGCTGGATCTGTCATCCCATCATACATAGGCAAGACCGGATCTTTAAAGTTATCCGGATACGGGCTGTTGAGGATGTCTTCCGAAAATGGCTGGAACTCCACTACCGCCCCATCTACCTCCTCGTCCGCAGCCCTTCCATGGTCTATCGTCGTCATTCTCTGTTGCAACGTCTGGTTCTGCTCGCGCAGCTCTCTTATCTCCCTTTCTCGCTTTTCTTTTTCCAAGTCGTCCTCCCTCCTTTTCTGATTAATGGCTGCCACAGTATCTCGCAGGTTCTCATTCTGTCTCCTTAATTCCTGCATTTCCTCCTCATTCCTCCTTCGTAACTCTTGCATCTCTCCCATCAAACGTTGTAACAACGCCATGTCTCCATCTTCTTCCTCCTCCCTTCCTATGTCGTTGTTGCGCATATTCCTGGTTAACGTCATTCGGAACTTGTGGTCGGCGGGAGTAGTTTTACCGCCGCCCCACGGTGGGCGTCAATCTGCTCTCAAAAGTCCCTGAGAAGCCGAGCTCGAATACCAAAGGCGGCGTCGAGCCAAGTCCTCAAGGTGAGAATGTATCAGATGCCCTTAGGTCAGTGATAGGTTTCTTATTTATAAACCTCAACCTCTGGGCCTCACCTAGGTGGCCCAATGCCAGCAAGGAGGTCGCCCTAATAGTCTTAGGCGCAGATCGGGGAGGATCTCCCAAATATCCGGATTAGGTCGGGAATGACCTCTCCAAATCCCCAACGGTACACAAAATCTGTTCTCAACAGTTCCTGAGAAGCCGAGCTTGAATACCAAAGGCGGCGTCGAGCCAAGTCCTCAAGGTAAGAATGTATCAGATGCCCTTAGGTCAGTGATAGGTTTCTTATTTATAGGCCTCAACCTCTGGGCCTCACCTAGGTGGCCCAATGCCAGCAAGGAGGTCGCCCTAATAGTCTTAGGCGCAGATCGGGGAGGATCTCCCAAATATCAGGATTAGGTCGGGAATGACCTCTCCAAATCCCCAACGGTACACAGCCCTCCAAGCTCGAGCATAGGTTGTCCTAGGCAAAGAGCTCGAAGTCGTCAGGAGTAACTCGGGGATGACCTCTCCAAATCCCCAACGGTACACAACCCTCTGAGCTCGAGCCTAGGTTGTCCTAGGCAAAGAGCTCGAAGTCGTCAGGAGTAACTCGGGGATTACCTCCCTGAATCCCCAACGGTACACAACCCTCCGAGCTCGAGCAAAGGTTGTCCTAGGCAAAGAGCTCGAAAGGGTCGTCACTTATTAACACGTCTACATTCGTTCCTGAAGTACGAAGTTACATGTGTGACTATCTGTTATTTTTATTTTAAGGCAAAGAATGCTTTTTTTTTTTTTAACAAGTGAATCCCAAAAGGCTATTCAATTTGGACCGTCCCTTTTTATGATGCCATCTCCGCCTTTGGATTGCTGCTCATTCTTTCATGATTGGACGCGCTATAACTCCCCATACTCTGCACATTAAGAAGACAAGCTTTTTGTGCAGCGAACGTTGCAGGTCATGATGGTACTGTCATCAATGCTCATAAATGGCTACTTTTTCAAAGTAAAAATATGTATAATAAAAGCTATAAAGAAAATGGAAAGCCTAAAGACGTGTGTCATAAGGGAGTTACAAGAGAAAAACATTGAGTAAACATTAAGTTAAGACATCATAAAATAAGGAATATCAACTTCATTCTTCATCAGGAAGGTCAACCAGTTTCCCATCCTGAATCCCCAACGGTACACTTGTTAACTGAAAAACTTAGGTTAACGCTTTTCAAAAAACATTTTTAATCAAATAGGACAAGTTTGAGCTTTGAAAAAAAAAACCTATTAGGCATAATATGTCAATTTGTTTAAATAATATATTATCTTTTTAATTTTGTTAACATGTAAGTTTATATTGGTTTATTTCGAGATTGATTTGTTGACCTATTTAAAAGTTAATATGAAATTGACTTTTAAATATGTTAATAGATTAGGAGAAGTTTTCAAATAGGTCAGATCAAGCTCGAAAAATGCCTATAAAAGGTAACGAGTCAGACTTAGATCACAACATTATAAAATAGGTCAAGCTTAGATCTTGTGAAAAGTGGCCTAATCGAATCAATTTTTATTTAAAAACTACATTAAACACCATTTAATTTAATTAAAATTAAGTGAATTTGTTTAAGGAACTAAATTTCTTCCACACTTATTACTTGTATTTATAAAACTTAAAGTTCACCAAACAGTAGCTGATCACAGTAAAAGTAGATTGTGACCCTAGACAGACTTTATTTGTAAGGGTTTGAACCCTGAAGTCGCTACTTTTGGGATAACTTTACCTAACCACCACCCTCGTTCTGAGAGTTAAATTCATAATTATGTCTGGGGAGATACCCGATTTAAAAAAAAAACTTAATATTCTTTAAAACAACATAACATGTTATTAATAATTAGTGCATGAATATAATAATTTAAAATATAATTAAGTACTTTTAATGAAAGAAAGGGCCGGGGAAGAAAAAAAGATGATAACATGTTAGCCCCAATTAATTAAGTACAATTAGGCAGATGATAACATGTTCTTAATGACCGATATTACTATAATTGAATTTGAATATTTTATTTTATTTATCTTAGATTTATAAATAATCTATAATTATACAATCCTATAGGTATTTTAATATTTTTTCACTATTCAGTCAATTTATTACAATATTTTATTAGTTGTTTATTATTATTGTTACTACTTTTTGTTATCAAAAGTCGTGCCATCTTTTTTATTTAAAGTAAAATTGTTTAAGATGCGGACGTTGATACATATAAACACATATAAATTTGTTGAGGTTAATATCGAAGTTTGGATGTGGTATTATAACAAAATATGTTGATTTACATCTATCTATAATATATAATTATACAATCCTACAGGTATTTTAATATTTTTTTCACTATTCATTCAATTTATTACAATATTTTATTAGTTGTTTATTATTATTGTTACTACTTTTTGTTATCAAAAGTCGAGCTATCTTTTTTATTTAAAGTAAAATTGTTTAAAATGCAGACATTGATATAGATAAGCACAGATAAATTTGTTGAGATTAATATTGAAGTTTGGATGTGGTATTATAACAAAGTATGTTGATTTACATCTATCTATAATCTATAATTATACAATCCTATAGGTATTTTAATATTTTTATCACTATTCATTCAATTTATTACAATATTTTATTAGTTGTTCTTTATTATTATCACTACCTTTTGTTATAAAAAATCGTGCCATCTTTTTTATTTAAAGTAAAATTGTTTAAGATGCAGACATTGATGCAGATAAGCACAGATAAATTTGTTGAGATTAATATTGAAGTTTGGATGTGATATTATAACAAAGTATGTTGATTTACATCTATCTATAATCTATATTTATAATTATACAATCCTATAGGTATTTTAATATTTTTTTCACTATTCATTCAATTTATTATAATATTTTATTAGTTGTTTATTATTATTGTTACTACTTTTTGTTATCAAAAGTCGTGCCATCTTTTTTATTTAAAGTAAAATTGTTTAAGATGCAGACATTGATATAGATAAGCCCAGGTAATGTTGTTGAGCTTAATATCGAAGTTTGGATGTGGTATTATAACAAAATATGTTGATTTACATCTATCTAAAATCTATCTATAATTATACAATCCTATAGGTATTTTAATATTTTTTTCACTATTCATTCAATTTATTACAATATTTTATTAGTTATTTTTTATTATTGTTACTACCTTTTGTTATAAAAAATCGTGTCATCTTTTTATTTAAAGTAAAATTGTTTAAGATGCAGACATTGATACAGATAAGCACAGATAAATTTGATGAGATTAATATTGAAGTTTGGATGTGATATTATAACAAAGTATGTTGATTTACATCTATCTATAATCTATAATTATACAATCTTATAGGTATTTTAATATTTTTTCACTATTCATTCAATTTATTACAATATTTCATTAGTTGTTTATTATTATTGTTACTACTTTTTGTTATCAAAAGTCGTGCCATCTTTTTTATTTAAAGTAAAATTGTTTAAGATGCAGACATTGATACAGATAAGCACAGATAAATTTGTTGAGATTAATATTGAAGTTTGGATGTGGTATTATAACAAAGTATGTTGATTTACATCTGTCTATAATCTATCTATAATTATACAATCCTATAGGTATTTTAATATTTTTTCACTATTCATTCAATTTATTACAATATTTTATTAGTAGTTTATTATTATTGTTACTACTTTTTGTTATCAAAAGTCGTGCCATATTTTTTATTTAAAGTAAAATTGTTTAAGATGCAGACATTGATACAGATAAACACATATAAATTTGTTGAGGTTAATATCGAAGTTTGGATGTGGTATTATAATAAAATATGTTGATTTACATCTATCTATAATCTATAATTATACAATCCTATAGGTATTTTAATATTTTTTTCACTATTCTTTCAATTTATTAAAATATTTTATTAGTTGTTTATTATTATTGTTACTACTGTTTGTTATCAAAAGTCGAGCCATCTTTTTTATTTAAAGTAAAATTGTTTAAGATGCAGACATTGATACAGATAAGCACAAATAAATTTGTTGAGATTAATATTGAAGTTTGGATGTTGTATTATAACAAAGTGTGTTGATTTACATCTATCTATAATCTATAATTATACAATCCTATAGGTATTTTAATATTTTTTCACTATTCATTCAATTTATTACAATATTTTATTAGTTGTTTTTTATTATTGTTACTACCTTTTGTTATAAAAAGTCGTGCCATCTTTTTTATTTAAAGTAAAATTGTTTAAGATGCATACATTGATATAGATAAGCACAGATAAAATTGTTGAGATTAACATTGAAGTTTGGATGTGGTATTATAACAAAATATGTTGATTTACCTCTATCTATAATCTATAATTATACAATCCTATAGGTATTTTAATATTTTTTTTTCACTATTCATTCAATTTATTACAATATTTTATTAGTTGTTTTTTATTATTGTTACTACCTTTTGTTATAAAAAATCGTGTCATCTTTTTATTTAAAGTAAAATTGTTTAAGATGCAGACATTGATACAGATAAGCACAGATAAATTTGATGAGATTAATATTGAAGTTTGGATGTGATATTATAACAAAGTATGTTGATTTACATCTATCTATAATCTATAATTATACAATCTTATAGGTATTTTAATATTTTTTCACTATTCATTCAATTTATTACAATATTTCATTAGTTGTTTATTATTATTGTTACTACTTTTTGTTATCAAAAGTCGGGCTATCTTTTTTATTTAAAGTAAAATTGTTTAAGATGCAGACATTGATATAGATAAGCACAGGTAATGTTGTTGAGCTTAATATCGAAGTTTGGATGTGGTATTATAACAAAATATGTTGATTTACATCTATCTATAATCTATAATTATACAATTCTGTAGGTATTTTAATATTTTTTTTCACTATTCATTCAATTTATTACAATATTTTATTAGTTGTTTATTATTATTGTTACTACTTTTTGTTATCAAAAGTGTGCCATCTTTTTTATTTAAAGTAAAATTGTTTAAGATGCCAACATTGATACAGATAAGCACAGATAAATTTGTTGAGATTAATATTGAAGTTTGGATGTGGTATTATAACAAAGTATGTTGATTTACATCTATCTATAATCTATAATTATACAATCCTATTGGTATTTTAATATTTTTTTTACTATTCATTCAATTTATTACAATATTTTATTAGTTGTTTATTATTATTGTTACTACTTTTTGTTATCAAAAGTCGTGCCATATTTTTTATTTAAAGTAAAATTGTTTAAGATGCAGACATTGATACAGATAAACACATATAAATTTGTTGAGGTTAATATCGAAGTTTGGATGTGGT
Source organism: Sesbania bispinosa (assembly GCA_026901365.1). Taxonomy (NCBI): domain Eukaryota; kingdom Viridiplantae; phylum Streptophyta; class Magnoliopsida; order Fabales; family Fabaceae; genus Sesbania; species Sesbania bispinosa. The sequence continues at coordinate 851,345 of QLOH01000177.1, forward strand.
ATTATAACAAAATATGTTGATTTACATCTATCTATAATCTATAATTATACAATCCTATATGTATTTTAATATTTTTTTCACTATTCTTTCAATTTATTACAATATTTTATTAGTTGTTTATTATTATTGTTACTACTGTTTGTTATCAAAAGTCGAGCCATCTTTTTTATTTAAAGTAAAATTGTTTAAGATGCGGACATTGATACAGATAAGCACAAATAAATTTGTTGAGATTAATATTGAAGTTTGGATGTTGTATTATAACAAAGTATGTTGATTTACATCTATCTATAATTATACAATCTTATAGGTATTTTAATATTTTTTATACTATTCATTCAATTTTTTACAAGGCTTAAATAACTTTTTAGTCCCTGTAAAATTTATAGTTTTTGCATCTGGTCCTTATAAAATTATTTTTATTATTTTGGTCCTCATAAAATTCAGAAACTTTGAAAAAGGTCCTTATTGCCACTTGTCATGCATCCAACCATGCCACATAAGTAATCATGTTGAGGTGGCATATGATATGGCTTGATTAGATGCATGACATATCATCAAAAAATGATAATAAGGACCATTTTCAAAATTTTCAAATTTTATGAGGACCAAAAGAATAAAAATATTTTTATAAGTACCAAAAGCAAAAACCTAATATTTTACAAGGACCGAAAAGTTATTTAAGCCTATTTTACTACTTTTCTGTTATCAAAAGTCGTGTAATCTCTTTTATTCAAATTAAAATTATTTAATTTATAGATATTGATACACATGAATATAAATATATTTGTTGAGATTGATACTAAAGTTTGGATGTGGTAATATAATAAAATGTGTTGATTTACATCAACTTTATTGTGTATTTTCCTAATATTTTATTTACATTAAAATTGTTTAATTTGTAGATATTGATACACATGAGCACAAATATATTTGTTAAGATTGATACTAAAGTTTGGATGTGGTAATATAATAAAATGTGTTGATTTACATCAAATTTATTATGTATTTTCCTAATTTATTATTTAGGGTGTTCATTGGTTTGGTTCAATCCGACGAACCCGATAAACCCTAAATCCTTTCGAACCAATCTGATTGGTTTGGATTTTTTTAGCTAAATCAGGTTGGATCCTAACCGAACCAATCAAACCCGTCAATGATTGGTTCTGGTACGTAATGGATTAAAGATACTGGATCCGTTATCCGAACCGAACCAAACCACCCTAAATAAAAAAAACTGTACTAAATTAAAAAAATTTTGGAAGAGATGAGAGATTAATCATCAACATACACGTGAGTACAAATTTATTTGTTGAGATATTATTTAGGGTTTAGAGTTTGCTACATGGAACAATGATTGTTAATATGGTAGAGTGTTCTGATACTTTATCTTTATATATCAATATATAAAGCAAAATGAAATAACAAAACAATACATAGAGTCAGTAACTCGGATTCCTGCATTTAGCCTTATAATGTGATATAATAATGATATTCTTTTAAAGTCTTACCGGTGTCACATCGACTAAAGCAAACCCAGGTGGATATACACAATTTTACTACAAACATTCACTAAATCCTATATATTACCACCTGAGTTCCCTATAACCTATATCATTTAGTTAGACCGTGTTTCTACTATCACACCATCCGTATATACACAAAATTCAATTTAAAAAAATTGATATTCTCACCATTCTATCAAAATTAATTTTTTAAAGTGATCCCCGTGCATTTCACGGCTTATACGCTAGTTGTATACAAAAAATTGTACTCATAAAAAGAATTCAATAAATAACTGTAATTCATTGACTTTTTCAAAAAACGGTGAAAGTTCACAATTCACATCGGCACCACGTGACGTAATGCCTTACGTAAATTACATCTTTAACAATGTAAAAAAAAAAAAATTAAAAGTTATATACTTTGACATGTGACAATTTTCTTAAAATTATAAACAACTTATTTACTAATATACATTCAGCTGCTCACGTTTTAATGTTTTGCATTATTCAATTTTTCACATCATTTTTTTTTTGTTTCTATTCACACCTTCCGATTCTTCTTTTTTATACTTTACTTCATGGGCTTCTAAGGTGCACATATTAAACCAATACCCAAGTTGGTTTATCGGTTGTTACATATATCGGGTTTTATTTTGGGGTAAGTCTAAGGTGTGCAAGTTAAAAAACTTGTACATCCATACACAAGTTATTTTACCTACTTTAGAAGGTTTTCTAGGTTTCTTTTTTTAAAAAAAAAAATAGATTATTTGTGAAGTGGAACTAAAGTTTAACAAATTAAATAAAAGATCCTTAAAAAAATACCAAAAGACACTCCTCATCTTTTCCAAAAAAAAATGCTCATCCGCCATTGCTAAAGAGGGAGACCACTGTGAATCTATTAACCAGTAAAAACCAACATCTAATCTAAGGCAATTTGGCAAAATGAAGTGTAGTCGCTACTTACAGTGACGGTGAGCGGCGAAACGGTAGGTTGTGAAGCTAGGGAGGTGGCCAGGATTCGTGCAGCGGTGGGTTGACGGGGTGGTGCAACAGAGTGCTGAATGCAGCAACGCGATGAGCTTTGAGGTTGAAGGTGGTTGCGCGGCAGAACGAGGTGGTGGTGCGGCCTTGTGTAGCAGTGTTCGGCGCGCACTCAGAGGCACAATGGCTCCATGAAATTTGATACCGTTTTCGTGAAGCCAAGCAAACTAACCTCCACTGTCTGTAAAAGAGCGGCGAACGAACTATAGTAACAGAAGAAACGGAAGAGTGGATCTGAAATTTTTCCATTTGACCTTTACTTTTTATGGTTTTTTTATTTCATCGGGAGAAGAAGCTACCGCCATTGACTTTATTTGAAAATTTAGTTTGGTTTATTCACAATGTTACTTCATTCTCTGATTGTCATCGATCTCTGTTGTGGAAGTAAAAAAATCAATGTCTATTGTGGGGTGAGGGGGGAGGCTTTAGAGAGAGAAGGAAATGAGGGTGATGATTGTGTTTTAGGGATTCCTATTGGATAGTGATGGAGACAAATTTCTGTAGAGGATACGAATGTGTGGAAAAAAAAAATTCAAAGAGTCAAAAACCTTCTTTGCAATTACAACAAATTGTGACACAAACTTGGAACCGTTTCATTAAAACAAATCTCAGCCATTCAATTAAACAAACCTATATCTAATGGCTCTCAATAATTTGTATACAGGTACACAAATTTTTTACTTGTGTACATTAGACAACACATTTATTTTGTTTTTTGTTTGAAACTTTTCAAATTTTTGCCAATGCATCCTCAAGCTTACATTTTTATCCACTTGGACAGGTTTCAAGCACGCTACTGCAACGTTAGATAGATTCACAAGCCACAATCCAGTCAAATCCTTCAACAACGATGTCATCATCAAGAAAAAGGATTTTGTCCAATTTTGGACAAACATGTGGAAGATAGAATCTCATATATATGGTTGAGCTTAAGCATTGATAAACATTTTGGGTTTCTATACTTCAGATTGGAAGCACCATAATCTTAGGATGGTCAACCTTAAAATAATACTCTTTCATTGTTGCAAATTCAAGTCGCCGCAAGTCAGGACAGTAGGATGAGTTTATCAACATTTTCAACATGGATTGTAGCTTCTCCAGGAGGGTTCAAAAGAAACCACATGTTCATTGCTCCAGAATTTAGTTTATCAGTAATAAGGTGAAAAACATGCTTCGAAGGATCTTGCAATGTTAAAGACGAGCAAAAGAACAAGGATAACTGGGTTTAATGATATAATTTATTAAATAATAGATGTACTACGCAGATACAAGATATGTGGGTCCTATAGTTGAGGTACAAATTATTTGCCATATGTGAAAGGAAATAATGCACATGAAGGAACATGAGCACGAACACCGGTATGGTAAAAAAACAGAACTTGGCCCAGAGCCGTTAATTTTTCATGTGCACTAGAAAATAATTAGACACTCAACTAGTTAAGAAGAAAATTCAGGGAAAGGCATACAAATGCACATAAATATAGACTTAAAATATAATTACATTACACATAGACTTTAATCACGTTGACTAGTCTCTTTGAGCCGAGATTGCAGTTCTGGGTACAGTTCAAGCTTGTTTTTCATCTTTGCAATATGACCATAATGACTAGGTCCCTCATCAACTGAACAGTAGAATCAACTTTTTCATTCTCAATTTATTCCCTTGAAATGTGGTATTTACCCAATACGACCGACTCAACAGATTTTCAGCGCTCAATAACTTCTGATATGAGCATGGATACCTCAAATATTAACCTCCAAATCCATCATTTGCAAATTTTATAAACAAATATTGTCAACTAAAGAATTTTGAAACCCTCGAACCCATCTTTGCAAATTTAACTATCAGTTTATAAGTTACATGGAAACCTATTGGTTAGAATTAATCTGGGCCATTTAATTAAATAATAATATATCTCATGGATAAAATTAACTTGTGTACATGTACACAAGTATTTTACTTGTGCACCTTAAACAACTCTTTACTTTATTAAGAGCATCTTTAATGGGGAGTGCTTAACCGATTCTTAATTTTAAGAACTCTGTGAAGAAACTCTGCAACCATTGGAGTGAAATGATGTGGCAGGGGGAGTGCTTAATTTTAAGAAGCGGATGCTTGTGAAAACAACCATTCTTAGAGAGTTCTAAGCAATAAAAAGAATAAAAATAACAGATTTTGCTCCGTTGAAACCCAAATCAGTTGGGAAAAAATAGATCTTCAACCATAAATTATAACCAGATTAATAAAAAATTACTAATTAATAAAAATCCTCAAGTACAACCAAATTCATAAAAAATTACAACCAGATGAATAAAAAATTACAACTAGATGAACAAAAAAAATTAAAACCAGATTAATTAAAAAAATTACAATTAAATTAATTATTGTATGCATTTCTTGTTTTAAAATTAGAAAATATAATAATATTTTAAGTTGAATTAAAATATTAAAATAATGAAGATGAGGTAGTTTGTAGGTTCCACTTTGGAGTTCTTGTATAATTGCTCTGTTGAAGCATATACTTGCTTAAATTATAAGAGTTGTTTAAAAGGTTAAAAAAAATTATATGTATAAATAGGATCCACATAAAAATTAATATAATAAATTTTAAATAACTTGGGAAGAACTCCATTAAAAATGCAAAAATGCTCTCATAAATTATGCCTAGTAACTATCGTACACCTCCTCCCTATTTCACTCCCTTTCCAACCCCATTATTGTCCCTCCTTGCAACAATTCCCATTTTCTCTCTTATTCTCTATCAGTCAAAGTAGTTAAAATTCGACCAGGGATTAAACCAGTAAAGGTACTATCAAATACTTTAAGTTAAGTTACTAAGATTATAATAAAAAAATACAAAAAAAAATATAAAAAAATACAACAAATTTATCACATGATGTCTTCCTTGCTACAATGCTACATCGCGAGCATCGCGTGGAGCATGTTAAGTTGTTAGCAAATATTAAAATAGATTCAATCAGAGATATATTTGGTAAAGTAATCATTTTTTTTTATTTTTTGTTGCCAGTTATGATTTTTTATATCAAATATACATTTATTAATTTCTCAACTATATGTGTTTCTTTCAAATTATCTAAATAATTTTTCAAAAAAAAAAAGTTTGGGATTATGATTTTCCCATATTTAATTCAAGATTTAGAAAAATATTACTAAATATTATTAACTTTTGGAAATGTACTTTATCTATACTTTATCCATTTTTATTCGCATGATAAGGGGTAGGAATATTATATTCCCGTGAGAATGGAAATTATTTTTAAAATAACGTGCCACTTTCCCTTCAATCCTTCATCTTATGATATTTTTTATTTTTTATTTTAATTTTTTTTAAAGCAAATCACCTTTAAAGTCCAGATATACGAATACTTATCGACCCAAAAAACAAGGTCCAGATACCTTGTATATGGACTTTAACGTGCATGTGGAGATGACCATGGCGACTATATAGGTGGGCTTAAACCAGACGGAACTGATCCATAATGGGTCGACGCAAGGAGATATGGGCCGATTTCAACGTTACTTTGGTTTGGGACCTATTGGGCTAGGGTACAACAATTTTTGGATTAGTGGGCTTCTAAATACTATTTGATAAAAAAAAGAGCTTCTAATATAAATGTTTTGCAAATGAAGATAATCATTCATTTAAAATTTTTTAGTAAATAGCATACATGCTTGAGCTTAAATTTGAGGGATTAATGTAACCATAAAGTTGGAGCATACAAAATACCACTTTATAGATAGCTTTTTTTTTGGCAAAGCAAATAATTTATTAAAATGAGCATAAAGGGTATTTAACCCATAAACAATCTAGTACAAACCAAACAAGTCTAATGACATGTACTACTTATAACACTATTTAACACAAAAGGGCACATACAACAGCCTGTGAATAAATAAAAAAAAACTTTGGTGAATTCTACGGAGGTGACTCACCGTGTATGCCTTGATTCAGGGGTATGTAAGTAAAAAAATATTTTTAGAATTTGCAATATGGTCCTCCGAATATTTTTAGGAGGACCATATTGCAAATTCTAAAAATATCTTTTTTGCTTACATACCCCTAAATCAAGGGGTATACGGTGAGACACCTGTTAAGATACCTCACCGTAGAATTCTCCAAAACCTTTTGTTTTTTTTAAATGTACCATAGGGTGAATTCTAATGTGAGGTAACTTAATAGGTGCCTCACCGTATACCCCTTGATTTAGGGGCATGTTAGCAAAAAAAAAATTTTAGAATTTGCAATATGGTCCTCGAAATATTTTTAGAATTTGCAATATGATCCTCTTGGAGGACCATATTGCAAATTCTAAAAATATTTTTTTGCTAACATGCCCCTAAATCAAGGGGTACACGGTGAGGCACCTATTAAGGTACCTCACTGTAGAATTCCCCGGAGCAAACTTTTCCAAGTTCAATAAACCCAACAAAATCATATTATAATTCTCCCTTTTTTTAAAAGAATCCCATTGTGGTGTAACCAAAGGGATTACACAATTGAGTGTCATGAAAGTTATCAAGCAAATTTCATCTTTTTACCCGTTGCTAACTTATGGCATTGGCTAAAACGTTCTTTATTGTTTTTAAGGCTATGGAGGTCATGAGTAGGACATGTATCAGAATTGAATAGACAACTTGTAGGTGAAAGATAGACAGGAGACAGATTCATAATGAGAATATGACAAAAGGCACAATAGAGATCCTGGGAGTTTAAGATCAAGTTCCCCTTGAAGAGATTCAATTTTGTGGGAATTTTATAAAATAACCTTCCAGCAAAATGTTAAACATTTTTTTTATTTTTTATTAATAACAAACATTTCTCTCTTAAAAATATGCCTCATCCTATTGTGACATTCTCTATCTCTATAAATATTAATCACAACTAACTCAATTTTTTTTCTTTTAATAAAGTTATAACATATTAATAATAACAATTATAAGTTAGTAATTTAGCCGGACCTGAATCCTCTTCAATTTTAAAAAAAACTGAATAAAATTTCGGTTGTCCAAATTTTCACTGATCAGATTAAATAATAAAACAAAAATATGATACAAAAATTTATAACTGTTAAATGACCACAACACATTCTCCAGTTCTGGAGAGGATTTTGGCCCAATTTAGCCTCTAAAATATTAGCCATTTAAAATTTAAATTTGTATCTCAAAAAAAATTTAAAGAAATAATCTTTTAAAAAAATCATAACAATTTTAATAAATTATTTTTATTAATTTAAAAGACCTCATCTCATAATTTATTTTAAGCCTAAATATACATTCAACCAACTTTGGTATTTAGTTGCCTCATCCTTAGGTTATTAAAACTCCCTTCTAGTAACTTATATTATATGCGACATCGATATTAATGAAATACATTATTTTCTCTCCCCCTTCTCTCTCCACGAATGTGTATATATATATATATAAATCAATTGACACTTAGTATCAAATTTGTAGAATTATACCGCTTAATATCTTTTTATAAAAAAATAATTTGACCAATCTAACCGTTAAATCATATTATATTACCTTCATGATTATGTATATTAAATTTCAGATAATTTGGATATTTGTAGGTATGTTATCTAATAGTGGATATTTACTTGTATTTTAAAAACATATTATACGTTAAAATAAATTAATTTGATAAAGTATCAATTGGTTTTTTATTTTTATGAATTTTTATAAACTTGATCTACTTTATAAAAACTGTCAATTCAATGGTTGGATTGATTAAATTATCATTTTACAAGAAGATATTAAGTAGTGTAACTCTACAAGTTTGATACCCGATGTCAATTGATCTTGTCCCCCATCACACATATATAGAGAAGGGTTCAACTTACACTAGTGTAAATTACACCTATTCTTACAACATTGATAACTTCATTTAGAATGTGATTTTTATCGATCAAATTGTTAAATTATAATTACTAATTATCATGATTCTTGATCTCAATTTTTATAAAATGTTGACATCACTAAACTCATAATCAAATAATTCTTTTTTTTAATCTTTCATAAGTTTATATGACGTCAATATTGACATATTTCAACGACATAGCAAATAATTTTAGATTAATGCAAGATTTTGTAGATATGGTCTACATGGTAGTAACTTACAATCCAACAATAGATTTCGAAATTCATTTGTCCAGTAAAAGTTTTTCAATTGTGTAACAATTGGTGTAACTTACACTATTGTAAGTTGAACCCTCCTTATGTGTGTGTGTGTGTATGTATGTCAGGATCCGTTTACACCAGGTGTCAAACTTTAAGAATTACAACACTTAATAAATTTTTGTAAAATGTGAATTTGACTAATCTAATCGTTAAATCACATTATATTACTTTCATGGTCATGTATATCAAATTTCAAATAATTTGGACATTCGTAGGTATGTTATCTAATAGTGGATTTTTACTTATATTTTAAAAACACATTATACGTTAAAATAAATTAGTTTGATGAAGTATCAATTAATTTTGAATTTTTATGAAATTTTATATGTTTGATCTATTTATAAGAATTTTCAATTCAACGGTTGGATTGGTCAAATTCACATCTTACAAACAGTTATTAAGAGGTGTAACTCTTAAAGTTTGACACCTAGTGTCGACGGATCCTGACTCATATATATATTTTTGGTGCAAGACCACAGGTATCCTCCGTGGGAGGCAATCCTGTTCAACCCAGGTAGGACCTCTGTGGGTGGCAAAGCTCTCCCTCCGAGTATTTAGCACAGCTGCATACCCAGGAACTCGAGACCACTGGTTAAGCTAGAACATCCCCTTACCAGCTGATCCACGTGCTCGGTGGTGTGTATGTGTGTGTGTGTATAGACACACACTCTATCACTTGTTATACTTACTTACTCTTTACTTTTTTAAGCAGAATCTAATGAGAATAATTATTCATACAACAAAAAACATACAACAACCTATATAATATACTTTTTCTCTTTATCTCTCTTCGTCACATCATCTATCACATTCCACACTTCTCTCTTTATTTTCTCCTTCATTTCTTTCTCTTTCTTGGTTGTACATGTTGTTTGTGTTAAAATATTCATAGCAATTATCTGACAATGAACAACATAAGATACAAAATTTAGTATGTTCGAGTAAGATTTAGAAAGAATTAATTAACTGGAATTAACGAGGGATCCATCTCGATCGTTCTTGAACAACGTGTGAGAGAATACTATTCTATTCCTGGTAGGAGGTGAAAAGATAGAATACAGAAAAAAAGAGTCTATCGTATAAATTGACTAATGGGGTACCGGTTTTATATCCTTACCAGTAGAGACCAGGGACCTCTCAACAGGTTACTGAACAATCCAACCCATCACGGACCATTCATCAGAAACCCAATATGCATTACCCATAAATTAATAATAATGTGCAATATAATTGATATTAACATATAAATATAATTTGTTAATTAATGTTAATCCATAATAATAATAATAAAATAGAGAATAATTATATAAATAAATAAATATATAAATATAACATTCTCCCACTTGGATAACATTAATCAATAAATTAAATATATCAATTACAACACAAGCACATATATCAATTAAGAAATATAAACATGAACCACAAGGATAGTATCCGATAGGGATACACACCATATGCTTATATTTCATAAATAATGGATAACAAAGAAACATAATAAATATGTGATCCCAAAAATGGTCCAAGCAATTTTTTATATGCTAAAAGAGATGTAATGAAAATGACGTCATTGATAAATTTACATCTCATGAAAACCATAATAATATAAAGTGTAAATTTCAGACTCCCACTAACCCAATACATCAAAAGACTTAACCACACTCATATGAGTTACATGATTTTGAAAAACTCCAATAGCTAAGCCTTTAGTCAGTGGATCTACTAACATATTTTTTCTAGCAGTATGCTCAATCCAAGTCTGAAAATCCAAAACTTTCTCTCTATCAAACATAAATTTTATATCAACATGCTTTGAGCGAGTAGAACTTCTGTTGTTTTGAGAGAAATGCATAGCAACAGTATTGTCGCAATATATCACAAGTGGCCTAGAAATACTTTCAACAATATGAAAGCCATAAATCAAATTTTTAAGCCACACAGCTTGACAAGTAGCCTCATAACAAGCGACATATTTTGCCTCCATGGTTAACTAATTAAGCGACATACCCTGCCCTTAACATATAATTAAGCTACTTCACTGAATAACACTCCGTAGCTTGGGAGGCTTATGTTACGTACCGGCAGAGCTCGGTTCTTCTGGAGACGTCTCAGCCATTAAGAGCTCGGACTGGAATCGACCTGCGCCCGAATTATACCAGGACACAAGACGTAATTAAAGAGGAGACAAATTATGACATATAAGGAAAACACTGATATCAACCAGTCTCATGGATGAGTCAACGCGGAGTAAATCCCAATTAGAAGATCGTGCCATATATAAAAGATACCCCTCAACACCTATAAAAGGTGGCGTAGGCAGCATAGTCACATACACTAACTTCTTAGCATTTACCTTTTTTTTATTCTGTATTACATTAGTTGATATTGAATAAAATTTAGGCTTTGTAAGAATAGTTGGTAATCATTATTCTTATCTAAATTTAATACCGGAAATTCTTTGGAGTGAGATCTTTTTTTTTAAATTGTTAATCAGTTTGAAGTAGTGTTCCTGTTGCTTTTCTTTCTGTTCTTAGTTTTCCTATATATTAAAAAAAACTAGGCGGCTATATTTTTTCCCTTGCAGATGAGTTCCTATAAATGCAGCTCGAAAACAAAATTCAATTAACTGATTTCAAAGGGATTTGGTTTAAGTGGTACATACTTGATTCCCCTTAAATAAGGTTTGGGTTTGAGTTTTGTGGAAAAAAAAATATCCCTGCTGGAAGAGTTAACTTCACCATGATGTGAATGTTTCCGGCTTGAATAAGATTGTTTTATGTAGAGGATACATGTGGTCAAAACTAAAAAATTAACTAATTTAAAAGAAAATTCATAGAAAATTTCATAAAAAGAGAAAACAAAAAATGGAAATAAAAATGTACAATACAATGTATTATGAAATTTATTTATTTATTTATTTTACAATTTTTACTATATATATCCCACATAGGTACCAACGAGGTTGGTTCAAGTGGTACATGCTTGATTCCCCTTAAGCAAGGTCTCGAGTTCGAGTGTGTGGATGAAAAAAATCCCCGCTGGGAGAGCTAGCCCCACCATGATGTGGATGTTCTCGGCTCAAACATAATTGTACTTGTGGTTAAACCAAAAGAATATATCCACATAGGTGTGTGACTTAAAGGTGATTAAAAAAGTGATATTTATACAACATTTTTATACAATATATGGTACAATGAGGTGAGAAATAGAAAGAAATAGAAGAGAAATATAAGAGGTGATGGATAATGTAATCGATAAAAATTGAAAAAAAAAATGTATGAGTTATTGTATATATAAATATATTAATTATATAAATATAATTTCTCATAAAAAAATAGCGTGACAAAGACTATCCTTATGAAAATGATTACTGTTGTTATTCAGTTTTCACTGGATCCCTGCATGTGCAAGAGCAGAGCTGAGCCAACAATGGCTATCCATCACTGACCACATTCGGAAGCTTCCGCAGTTTTGTCTCTTTATAACAACAGGAAATAGTAAGTAAGTATAGGGATTATAATAAGAGATGACAAAGGCTACGGTTGATAATTAATTTAAGGTAGGAGGGAGGGCACTAATAAATTTTATAGTAAATTTAAAGTTAAATATCAATTATGAATTTATTTTGGATCGATTACTAATAGTTAATAATATGAAGAGGAAAAAAGAGAATAAAAAATAGATAAAACATAAAAAAAATAATATGATTTTATATATTAGGTAAATAAGTAGAGATAAAGAACTGTGAAAATATCTTTGCATTTATTTAAATAAATGAAAAGGTGAGAAGAAATTAAAAAAAAAAAGTCATAAAATGATATTTTTATCCTTAAAATGAAAGATCGAAAATGAAACGTTTCTAAATATGTGTTTGCAGGGACGGAACCAGAAAAAATATGTAGGGAGGCAAAAATTGGATACATGTTTAACAAAATCAACACTTAATAACTTTTAATTAGTAAAAATAATTTTTTTACAGATTATTATAAAATATAAAAAAAAACTTGTAATTGCATAAGAGTTTTTATTAATATAACATTGTATATATGAATATTGAGGGTGGCAAATCTATATATATTTGGACTTTTGGATTTGGAAGGGGTGGGGGCAACTGCCCTTTTTTCATCAACCTAATTTCATCCCATATGTTTGATTTGATGTTGAAATTGTTCAAATTCAAGTTTAAATATTCAAAATAGCGTCGAAAACATAAGTTAATTACATTTTAACATTAAATAAAAAATCCTCTAAAACTAGGGCCAAGCAAAACATTGTCACGGTGGACCACAAAAAATGGCAGCCTGTCCCAAAGAATTTTGGAGAAATGGCGAGTAACGTGTGTATGGAAAGAGGGAAAAGCAACTCAAGAAAAGAAAGTGCACAAACTACCGAAAAACAAAAAGAAAGAAAGTGCACAATAATATATTCAATTTTTTAAAAAAATAAATATTGTAAAATTTAAAACCTTAATTTAAATCTCGCACACAATGAGAAACACATCAAATGCGTCCACGAAAAGAAGTTCCACATAAGAGGGAGGGTCACCCAGGCCATGCCATGTGCATTTTTATCTTTTTCTCCCCCACCCACCCATTTCGCTCTCAGCTCAAAGTTGAATTTGTAGTGGCCGATTCACCCATCTTCTCCCAAACTCATGCAAGGAATTTGTAACTTTTGAGTATTTTGTCGGGGCACTTTTTTTAATTTATTTATTTTTTACTACATTCAAGAGCTAGCCTCAATATTGGGTTGCTGGTTGAAAGAGAATATTAATCTAGGTCAAAAGAAGAATTAAAAGCATATGAAATGTCCCCGCGCGTATAAATCAACCACTGCGGTTATATGTCTTCCACGTTTTGGCTTTTTAATTGGAGGTAGCAACATTCAAACATGTATGCTAGGTGGCTTTTTTTTATCCCCTCCCTTTCTACAGATCATTTAAAAAAAAGTTTGAGGGGAATAAAAAAAAGTAAAATAAATTCATATATAGAATATAATTTTTAACTGTTTATTTGATCACTACTCTTTATTAAATCGAGACTCCGTTTTACTCCATTCAAAAAGCACTTCTATTTATTAGAATTTAATTACTATACATTATTAATATAAAGAAATTTTACACTATCATCTAATTATATTTTGTCACATCAATTAATGAATATGACACATCATGTGTTATTAAATTTATTGAATGATGTGTCAACACATTATTGGATGACCATGTATTTCACACTTACCATATATAGTTATTAAATCCTATTTATTATTCCTCTAAAGTGGGGTATTTGAGTTTATAATACGACACACTACTTGAGGTTAATTTTTTAAACTTTTCACAAAACTTGTAATCTTATTCGGCTAATAAATAATTTATTGAAGTGTTTCTTTGTACATAGATAAAAAGTGTTTCTTTATGGAGTTTTTGTCTGTGTTCCCATTTTCGACCTCTAGTGTGAGTGATTTTTTTTAACGCTAAATCATAATTTTTTTTTCAAACCTTATATTTATTAAAAAATAATTATTTTCTCCAAGATCCATTGATTCAAAACCCAAACATTTGTCATTACCAATAAATATATAGCAACAAATTTTTTCTTTTTAAAAGAACAAATAAAAAAACAAAGGAAATAAAAAATACTTATTACATTTTGAGTGAAGAGAGAAATATAGACGAGAGAGCTAGAATAAAAAATGTACTTGTCCCAACCCCACGTTTAGATGTGTATATATGGAAGAGAAGTTTTTTTTTTTTTTTTAAACGTGGAACCCACAAATAAGTTCTCTTCATGAATGGTACAAAAAAAAAATGTATGAAATGTGATAGCAGCTCAAAAAAAAAATGTATGAAATGTGATAGCAGCTCTCGTTCTCAAGATTGTCCTCTGTTTCTATGTTCTAGTTCATCCCTCTTTTTTTCTTCACCACTACAAAGCCATGTGAGAAACTACGGCTATCACATTTAAAAGACAACAATGACAATGATGGAATAACCAGTAACATGGCAAACGAAAGCCAAAAATTTGTTGAGTTATTTATAGAGTGATTGGTTTTCATTTGGTGAACCCAAAATCATAATTTTGACAAAAGTTTACTTTTTGTTAAAATCATGATTTTGGAGTCCTCGCCTCAAACAATTATCACATTTTAGAAGTAATTTGGACTATTATTTTTTTTAATTGTAGTTGAAAATTCTAGATCAGCAATTATCTTAATTTGTTAAAAAATAAAGGCTTAAATATGTTTTTGGTCCATCTAAAATACATGCGTTTTCATTCTCGTCCCCCTAATTTTTTTTTTATCTTTTAGTCCCCATAAAATTTTTTCTTTTTAAAATAGTCCTCGCCGTTAAAATAGTTAACACAGTACTGATGTGACCGTTAACAGGGGGATTAAAATGAAATAAAGGGAATTTTAGAGGGATAAAATTGAAAACAAGTTAGCATAGATGTTAACGGCCACATTAAAACTCTATTAACTATTCTAACGGCGATAACTATTTTAAAAGGAAAAAATTTTAGGAAGACTAAAAGATAAAATAAATTAGGAGGACGAAAATAAAAACACATATTTTAAAGGGATAAAAACATATTTAAGCAAAAATTAAAATTTCTACTCAGTTTGATGTAGTTGTACCTTGTTTGTTTTGTCCGATTAGTTAACAGTTATTTCGGTCGTTGAACTTTTTTGATATCTCCAATGTACACCTGCTGTTCTAGCTTGATTGGCGGGATAGGTATTTAATTTTCAATTGTTCTCCATTGGATTGGATCTTCTATTTATTGCACCTACTTTCACTTTTTCTGGTCTTAGTCAACACTATACATTGTGTGTCTGCGCATGTGTCGGTCACAGAAAAATTAAGAGATAAGAAAGATTGATCTGAGAGGTTCAACATAGAAATATGTAAAATTTTTATACATAGAAGACATACATCAACTCTTCTGCCCTTGCTTTCCCTTGGACCATATTCTCCTATTTGGTTCCAAGAGGTTAATTAATAGGTAGAGGTTGTAAGTAATGGAAAAAGTAGAGAAAATAAAGAAAAAAAAACCAAAACAAATACAAAGGACTAAATAGTAGAAAACAATGTAAAAAGAAAAGAATGGAGGAAGGAAATCATAGGGAAAGTATATCCTATAGCTAAATAAATGACCATATTCTATAGGGTCATTCTTTTTCCCACTTCACTCCCTTTTGTCTTCTTATAATAACATTTTTGGAATTAATTGACCAGCCTTCAGAGACAGTTGCTAGCTAGAGGAGTCATAATCAGCAACGGGAACCTTTCCTACAGACAAGTGCACCTGCACCACCTGTTATTGTACCCACTAGAGAAGATGGCCTTGCACTTAAGCTTGAAGCTCTTGCATAACTTGAAGATGCTCCTGCACCTGAAGCTGTAAAAAACGCACCGTTTACCATTAAATCTCCTTCTGACCTCCAATTCCACCCCTTCCATTCACTCTCTGGCGCATCCTCATGTTTTGTCACCTGTACAAATTCCCATCATATAATTAAATATTAAATATACCTTATCATAAAAATTTACTAGAGTTAGGAAAAAATTAAAACAAGACTTCAAAAAAGTTATGCATTACCTCTTTGCTGAATCTGTCATCAGGTGCAACAAATCTGTTTCCTTGACTATTGATGGTTGGATTAGCACTTCCCCCAATTGCATACATTTCCCAGTGGGTATAGTCATTGTTCACCACATGAAAATATCCATGCCTACACCTGCAACCATCACAAATATTTTTCTAATTTCATCACTCTCCTGGCCCCACATGTTAGGAGTATTGACAAAGTAACAACACATACACATACACATTCATTTCTATGCTTTTTCATTTTGACAAATTTCCCCACTTTTCAATACAAATTAAAGAAAATTGGAATGGAAGCATTAATTAATTAATTTACCTTGGCATCCTTTGAACAAGGCCTTCTCCAAAGTGATTAAAAGCTATTGTGACTTGCATGTTCTTGTCTTGAGTGTATGTATCACTATGACCCAACAACATAACCTTATCATGGTGTGTCATGTAATTGTTTGAGATGGTAATAGCAGTGGACCCATGGATGGCATCAATCAACCCATCATTGCAGTTAGATAAGGAACAATGGTCCACCCATACATGACTACCACCAAAGATGGACACACCATCACCATCCGATACGGTTCTCCACCCGTAGTGCCGTGGGGTGTCCCTCACCATAGCATTCCCACCTTGTTTACAATCATGTATGTTTATACCATGGATTATAATATTAGTCACATACTGAATCGTTATGCATGGACCACCAGCAATGTGCACGCTCGCGCCTCTTCCATCAATGGTCTTGAATGAGTTCATGATGAGTTCTTCCTTCAATTGAATCACCATGTCCCTTGCAAATATGATCCATAATGGCTCATCTTGAATCACTGCATAACGAAGGGTTCCTGGTTTGGGATTCACAGGGTTATCATCTCCAGAATCAGTGACCACATAAATTTTACCATCTCTCCCACCAATGGCGTTCTTGCCGAAACCAATTGCACAATCTGCTAGCCTCTGCCTGTTCTTCTCCCAGTTAGGGTCACACCTCCAACAATCATCAATTGGGTTTCCACTACCACAAGAGAGGTACCCCAAATTCCTCCTAGCAATAGAGGCATTGATTTTCCTACACCAAATTTAAAACAAATCAAATCAAACATCAATATCAATATACATTATGTAATTAGATTTTGTACCTGGGTTGAACTCAACTAAAAAAACTACGTAAGAATTGCTCAAAACTTATATACTATTATTCGATTTTATGTTTAGAAAATGTGGGACTCTAAAAAATTGCAAATGAAATATATTGTATGATAAGTAAATGAATTGATTAGTTAGTGCACATTTTATGTGGAGGAGAAATACAGAGGGTGTGGGGTTTAGTTACCTGTTAACTTCTTGGGCTATCAATTCAGGGTCCTGAACAGGGGAAGAGGAAATGAGGGAAGGGGTGAGGAGAGAGAAGAGGAAGAAGAGGAGAGAGAGTGAAGTGGATGTCATGTTTGCAAAGAGAAATTAAGAGAATTGAAGGAAGGGAAAGGAGTGAGGAGAATGTAGGTAGGAAAGGGTGTATATAAAGGGATTAAAGCCGGGCTAAATGGCGTGATTAAACTGAACATGTAGGACCCAGGTGCTTCGTGATTTCTGGTTTCACGGGATACCAATTGGGCAGTTTTGTCCGTTAAGCAAGCCCCAAATGATGCTGGATGCTCCAAACAGTCAAAGAAATAACCACTGTAGAAAAGGGGAATGAAGATGCATTGCAGGGCAATCAATCAATGTTAACTTGTTCCTACTACAAATTAGTAATGTTTCTTTTAAATCTTTTAACCTTGCTTGCATTTTTTTTTGTCTTTCATCACAAATTCAACACAAATATAGTTGTGAGTTTAACTCTGGATCAAGATAGTTGTTAGGTAAATGGCAACTGGATTCAATCTTACAGCTAAAGTGTTTAAAAGTAATTTCTACGGAATCTACGTTTGAAACTTAAATCCAGTATAAACCAAACACATCAAAAGTCTACCTGGAATCATGTCAACTGCAACCAACTACTATTTGGTAATCATGGTTTATATTGCATACACTTGACAACTAAGAATAGAAAATTCTGCTAAGAGCCATATACAAAATTCTACAACTGCTCTCGGTAGTTACTAGTTAGTCAGGTTTTACCTACCTTATTCATTAAGATCAAAATGAGAAAAAATCATTATACTAATAGTAATACCATAATTAAGGTCCTAGATAAAGATGTTTTTAAAGAAAAGTTTCTTACTTCCCTTGCCATGTTAATTACTAATTTTGCATAAGCGTTGAGGATAGTGATCAAATTAAACAGCCATCACGTAATGAGTTATGGGCAATTTGATTAATTGAACTATTCAATGAGCCTAGTGAGTGAATTAAAGTAGCTCCTCAAGGTAGGGGTCATGTGATGAAGTACAGGGCACTTCACTTGACATTGGCTGCGAAAATAAACTCCTCACTCATCACATTTGATACATTTGCTTTTATGTTTTGACTTTGTTTTATATAAACGGTCGAGTGTGATAGTGAAAAATTATAGGGTTACGGTGGAAGATATTGACTTATTTGCTCCTACAACCTATGGTCCATTTTTAACTTCAATTCAACAAGCATCTTGGAAAATCTTGACCTTGATATCCATATCCTGCATTTTTATTTCCCATCTACCAAAAAAATATTCAGTCCTCCTGGATACTTGACTTTATTTTATTATTTTTATTTTATATTTTTTAGAATAAAATAACAGAAAACTGTTAATTATTCTATAAAAGAATAGGTACTGTGGAAGTACTAAATACTTTCTTGCCTTTGGGACATTGGAGAAGCTCATTCATGAACAATAGAATGCAGGACAATGGAATGAGGTAAGACACAAAGGCCGGCTGTTAATAAAACACTAATTAATTGTTTTTCAATCTAAAATTAATAATTAATCATTTTATTTTTTTCCCTATACTAATTAATGGATCACATAACTGTTTTTCAATATATATACATGCAAGAACATGATTGAATTAGTACACACTTTAAATAGTAAATGTATGCAAGTATAATGATACCATGAAAACACACACCGACACCCAAAGAACTTTAATCAAGGCGTGGATAACACCTCATAGCTTTTTGTTTGTTATTGAATATTTCATCTAATCATCTCACTCATGCTTGCTGTTAAGCATTTAGGTAGATAGATAGGTTCCCATGTAAAGAAATGTATTAGTACTATTTAAGGTGCTTTCAGCTTGAGCAATTATAAGAATCTATTATTTATATTAATTAGATCAGATTCATTTATAATATTTAAGGGAAATGTAAAATATTATAATTAGAAAATAAATAGTTAATTAAAATCATAATAAAATATATAATTATTTTATTATGTCAACGAATATTACTTTTTTATGTTTTCTAAAATAAATCTCTCAATTTAGAGAAAATATATTCATCCATAAAGATAGGGAGTAGGGACGCTAAAAGGACATTAAGAGAAAATTTTCTTTAGCTGGCTTATGATTACTTGCTCAATGATATGTTGGATTTCATGGTCCCGAACTCCTTCTTTACTTGTTTAGCAAGGGACAACAATCGAGTTTAATGATGTTCGTAAAAAAACAAAAGTTAAACCAGCCATTTTATGTCTGTATTGGGTTTGCCAGAAAAAAAAAAACGACAAATTTATTTTATACAACAAGGTTTTTATTTAATAGATAACTATTTAACATTTTTTTCTAAAATATCTTCCAAATTGATATGTGAGAGACTAGGGTGTGTTTGATTCATTCGGTTTTTAAAACTGTTTATAAAATTGTTTTTAAAAATTATTTTTTATAAATGAAATGTTGTATTAACACATTTTCATCACAAAAACATAAAAACTAAAATACATTTTCTGAAAAGATCTTAAAGTAGTTTCAAAATTTCAATTTTTAAGAACATAAAAACAGTTACAGTTTTTAAAATTGTTTTTAAAAAACTTTTTGTCAAACAAGCTTTTCAATTTTCTCTTTTTAATAATAGAAAATAGTCACTACAAGAAATCAGTGATTTAGTGGCGAACGGGTAGCGTCGACCACAACACCATTACTAGTAGCATCGGCCAAGCCAACGCTAATTAAGTTGAATTTTTTTTACACTTTTTTATGTTGTGTCGGCTTGACCGACACTAACTTTTTAAATAGAGACGGCCTAGTCGATGCTAATGGTAAAATAATTTTTTTAAATTTTTTAATTTAAGACTAACGCTAAAAGCAAAATAAAAAACTTAACGTCGACCTTCGTAAAGTTAGTGTCAGTCTGGCCGACGCTGATTTCTTGTTATTTTTAAGAACTATTTTTTTATAAAGGAAATTATTTTTTTAGTGTCGGTCAGAACTTTACGAAGGCCGACGCTAAATAATCTTTTTTAAAAAAATTCCTTCAGCGTCAGCCTTTAGTGCCGGCCTGGCTGATGCTAAATATAAAAAAATAAAAAAAAAAGTTAATTTTACCATTAGCGTCGGCCTATTCAATGAAGTTAGTGTCGGTCTAGCCGACGCTACATAAAAAAATGTATAAAATAAAATAAAATTCAATGTTAGCGACAACCTTGTGTCGGCCTGACCAACGCTACTAGCGACGATGTCATGGCCGACACTATTCGTTCGCATCTAAATCGCTAATTTGTTGTGGTGGAATTTACAGACAACTAGTGTTAATGAAAAAGTATCATTTAATTGTGGATAGCTAGTCCAAAACTTATAGCAATGATCCATTTGCTTTTCTATTTAATTAACAAGTAATTCACATATTAAAAATATCATCATCAAATGCATGAATTAGCTAGTTAGGGGCGCCTATTCTAACTTAACCACTAATTTTGGGTTCGAATTCTAGGTATGCAGCTACGTTAAATACTTAGAGGGAGGATATTTTTTTCCCACAAAGGTCCTACCCGACATGATTATGGGCAAGTTTGACTCACGTGGAGAATATATACTTGTGGTATTGCACAAAAATAATAATAAAAATATATTTATTATGGAATATAAAAAACTAAATAAAAATCATGTTAAAAAGAAACTTAATTAGTAAAAAATTATTTCTATAATAAAAATGATGATAAATTAATTAAAATAATAAAAAATATGTTTAAAATTTTTAATTTTAAAAAATCTCAAAAATTAGTCAAGACACGAGCAAGATACGTGATTACAATGTCGCTTCATTAAAAAGTGATGAATTAAGGTTGCCCTATTATCAATAATGATAACTCAAATAGAATGTGGTCCCCACTCAAACAGAAAATTGTAAGTGAGTAATATATAGCAGAACAATTTTCATATGAAGGATATCTGCCTGGTAGACAAAATAAATAAATAAATAAATAAATAAATAAATAAATAAACAATCACCATAACAACACATAAAAGCCAATGAAAATAAACAAGAAGAACGATAACAATGTGTTTGTCCTAGAAATTTACACAAACAAATGTATCTCTGATCAGTTTAGGACGAGATACGAATCCTTTGTTATTTAGTGTGGGTTCTACCTTAGTGTGAAACCTTAGAAACGGCTCGAACATATTCATGTATAATGGCTTGTCTTACCCATTGATAGGGTTCCCTTCGACCATTGCTTTAATATATAGTGGCTTCATATGAGTCATGTCTCCTGGAGCAGGTTTTGCTATGCTGACCACTTCCTTCTTGGTCTCTTCATCTGTTTGATTTAGCATAACAGCACTCTGAAGGCTATCATCTTCAAAATCATCCTCATTTTCCAATCTTTGCACCTACTGAGCAAATTCAGCTGGTAAGATCGAAATGATACCATATATTTAAGGGAAATGTAAAATATTATAATTCGAAAATAAATAGTTAATTAAAATCATAATCAAATATATAATTATTTTATTATGTCAACGAATATTACTTTTTTATGTTTTCTAAAATAAATCTCTCAATTTAGAGAAAATATATTCATCCATAAAGATAGGGAGTAGGGACGCTAAAAAGTATGTTTGTAAGTTGAGTTTTGGAGGGAAAGAGAGGGAATGAGAGAGTTTATTGGAAACCCTTCCCCCTTTTATGTTTGGGAGTTTGATTTTCACAAATGCATTTTACAAAGTCTTCCCCTCCTCTACTCCTCCATTTTCCCTCTAATCCTTTCCTTCTCCTCCTCTCTAAACTCACAAACACACCCTAAGAGAAAATTTTCTTTAGCTAGCTTATGATTACTTGCTCAATGATACGTTGGATTTCATGGTCCCGAACTCCTTCTTTACTTGTTTAGCAAGGGACAACAATGGAGTTTAATGATGTTCGTAAAAAAACAAAAGTTAAACCAGCCATTTTATGTCTGTATTGGGTTTGCCAGAAAAAAAAAAACGACAAATTTATTTTATACAACAAGGTTTTTATTTAATAGATAACTATTTAACATTTTTTTCTAAAATATCTTCCAAATTGATATGTGAGAGACTAGAGTGTTTGATTCATTCAGTTTTTAAAACTGTTTATAAAATTGTTTTTAAAACTATTTTTTACAAATGAAATGTTTTATTACATTTTCATCACAAAAACATAAAAACTAAAAAATAATTTTTGAAAACATCTCAAAATAGTTTTAAAAATCCAATTTTTAAAAACATAAAATCAGTTACAGTTTTTAAAATTATTTTTAAAAAACTAGTTTTTCAATTTTCCCTTTTTAAAAATAGAAAATTCACTACAAGAAATCAGTCATTTAGCAGCGAACAGGTAGCGTCGGCCACAACACCGTTGCTAGTAGCATCGGCCAAACCGACGCTAAGTTGATTTTTTTTTACATTTTTTTATGTTGCGTCGGCCTGGCCAACGCTAATGGTAAAATAATTTTTTTAAATTTTTTTTATTTAAAACTAACGCTAAAGAAAAAAAAATTAGCGTCATCTTTCGTAAAGTTAGTGTCGGCCTGACCGACGCTAATTTTGTGTTATTTTTAAGAACTATTTTTTATAAAGGAAATTATTTTTTTAGTGTCGGCCAAAACTTACGAAAGCCAACGCTAAATAATCTTTTAAAAAAAATTTTCTTTAACGTCGGCCTTTAGTGTCGGCCTGACTGACGTAAAATATAAAAAAAAATAAAAAAAGTTAATTTTACCATACTAGCTGACGCTATTTAATAAAATTAGCGTTGGTCTGGTTAACGCTACATAAAAAAATGTAAAAAAAAATTCAACGTTAGCGACAGCCTTTTGTCGACCTGACCGACGCTACTAGCGACGGTGTCGTGGCCAACACTACTCGTTCGCATCTAAATCGCTAATTTGTTGTGGTGGAAATTGCGAACAACTAGTGTTAATGAAAAAGTATCATTTAGTTGTGGATAGCTAGTCCAAAACTTATAGCAATGATCCATTTGCTTTTCTATTTAATTAACAAGTAATTCATATATTAAAAATATCATCATCAAACGCATGAATTAGCTAGTCAGAGGATAATCTAACTTAACCATTAATCTTGGGTTCGAATCCTAGATATGCAGCTACATTAAATATTTAGAGTGAGGATTTTTTTCCATAAAGATCCTACCCGACATGATCATGAGCAAGATTAACTCGCGTGGAGAATATATATATACTTATGGTATTGCACAAAAAAATAATAAAAATGTATTTATTATGGAATATAAAAAACTAAAATAAAAATCATGTTAAAAAGTAACTTAATTAGTAAAAAATTATTTCAATAATAAAAATGATGATAAATTAATTAAAATAATGAAAAAATATGTTTAAAATTTTATTTTTAAAAAATCTCAAAAATTAATCAAGACACGAGCAAGATACATGATTACAATGTCGCTTCATTAAAAATAGTGATGAATTAAGGTTGCCCTATTATCAATAATGATAACTCAAATAGAATGTGGATATGGGTTCCCCACTCGAACAGAAAAATGCAATTGAGTAATATATAGCAGAACAATTTTCATATGAAGGATATCTGCCTTGTAGACAAAATAAATAAATTAATAAACAATCACCATAACAATACATAAAAAACAGTGAAAATAAACAAGAAAACCAGTAACAATGTCAAATTATTATTCATATGTATTGCTGTAATTCGAGTCATTTAGCATTTTATATGGAGATTATTTAAAAGTAGTCAATCACAAATTTAATTCTTGTCTAGTTGTTTAATTGTGCTTTTTTTTTTTTCCTGTCAATCTTTTGATTTGGACACATCATCCTCTAATTTATTGCTAGCTTTGTAATGTCTTCCTTGTGTAGTAAAGCAATGATACAATTATTCAAAGCTGGTACAAGTGTCCTAATATCTTTAATTCCGATTGTTGTGTAAAATTTTATCACATTACTTTTTTTATAAAATCAAATATTCAAAATCATATGCTTTATCTATATTTACATGTGGATTCATATCTTTTTTGTTCCATATATTTTTTCCTAATTTTTCAATTAAATGTTAACAATTCAGACGCACACATCTCTTCCTCTTACTTCATGTCCGCTATATATGCTCTTTTAATTATTAGTACGGGAGATTTGATTTCCATTTCATGTACAAGATGTTAAGCACGTGAAAGTCACTTTTTGAGGCTAACATCAAATTGAAATATATATTACCAATAGTGCTATTAGTTGTAAAAAATTGTTCCGCTATATTACTCAATTATATATATTAGTCAATAATGTGCTCAAATAGACAAAATAAAACAGGATACTACATCGAAATCATTGATGGAAATTACCAAAAAAAAAAAATCATTGATGGAAGTTGGAATCAATGTTAAAATATAGAAAGACAATTATTAGTTTGACGAATTCAGCTTGTCATATGCAATGTTATTAAGTCTTATCTTTACCCAGTTCTGTGGCATAAACAAATTAAGGGGAAGGTATAAAATCACCCTCAACTTATATTTTTTTTATATAAATAGGCATTAATAAATTTCAATTTATCTAATTAATTTTTAATTTTTTATAATTATTGCAATAGTTCCTTTCATTAATATAAAATTATATAATTAAGAGCATGTTTATTTAAAATTTTTAAAAACATTTTTCTGTTTATAAAAAACACAAAACTGAAAAAAAAATTGTTTAACTGATAATTTTTAAAAATAGTTTTGAAAAGTGTGACTATTTTTTAGTTTTTAAAATCTAAAATATGAATATACTTTTAGGCATTTTGATTTTTTTTATTTTTCTATTTTTTATTAGAAATTATGTAAATAAATCATTTCATTTATAAAAACAGTTTTTAAAAACTAAAAAATAAAATTCAATCAAACAGGCTCTAACATAATTAATTTTAATCTTTAAAGATTTTATGTTTCAGATATTAAAAGCATATATATAAAATAAGATGTAAGAAGTAAATTTTAATTTTTTATTTTTAAATTCTGTCAAATTTCAATAATATTTGAAATTTTAAAAGCGAAATATCATGGTGTGTGCTTTTAATTTAAGCTATTTTTCATTTAATTTTTTAAATATTATTTTATATGATTTTAATATTTTTAACTCAAAATCTTGAAGGGTTGAGTTTGGTTTTGTTAATCATTTAACTTCATGTTAATGAAAAGACTTATTGCAATAATGATAAGTGCTTAAAAAAATATATAATAAAAAATTGTTTTATTTTCTTGTATTTACAAGATATTTATTTTTAATATGTTTTAATGTATAACTTATATACCTGAAACCTTAATAATTAATAGATAAATGTTGTTTCCCAAAATTTTTGAATAAAATGAAACTTTACAATAATTTATAAGATACAAATTAGTTCACAAGTAATTGAAAAAGTAGTTTACAAACAAAAATCTAACACTAAGGCAGAAAGAATAAAAATGTTAAAAGGAACAATCTTTTAAAAATCAATAAACAAGTAATATAATTAGCCAATTTGTAGAGAAGACCTACTACTGGCTAAATTCTAATATATTGGAAAAGAAAGTAAAGAAAACAAAAGTTAGAGGTAATTGGAGATATGCAACTTCCGAAGTTGTGGGACTCAAATAAGATGCAAGCTAGACAGAGAGCAATAGCTAGCAAATAGGGTGGTATCCATTCCCTACGTGTCAACAAGGCAAATAATGAGCATATATAATTGCATTAACAATATTGTTTATCCATTGTTATAAAAAAATATTTAACTTTATATATATATATATATATATATATATAACAAAGGCTTAAATTACTTTTCCATTTTAAAAATTACACTTCTTTTCCTTAAAAGATGAATATGTGTAAAAGTGTGTTTGGTAAAGTTAGCTAAAAGCTGAAAATTGAAAGTTGAAAAACTAGTTGATTTGATTAAAAGTGTTTAGTAAAATTAGTTGAAAATGGTCAAATGAAATATAAGCACATCATTAATTACTAAATAATGATGAGTGGGGGTTATTGAAGGTATAAAATTGTAATAAATTTTCAACTATTAACTGAAAATAAGAGCCTTTTTAAAAAACCTACCTTAAGTAGTTTCTCAAAAAAGGTATAGTAGCTACCTTATCAAATACTGATGACATGTTTTTAGCTCGTTTCAGTTTTCATCTAGGTGATATATCTTACCAAACACACTCTATGTACAAACTCGTAGTTGGTTTAGATGGTACGTGCCTAATTTTCCTTAAGCAGAGTCTTGAGTTTGAATTTTTAGTATGGAAAAAATTCTGCTAAGAGAGTTAACCCCAATGTTCCCAATTCGAATGTGATTATCTTTCATGGAAAATACATGTGATCTGAAAAAAAGATAAATTTTTGTTATATTTTAATTCATTTTAATATTAATTAGATTCTGTTTGTGGTGATAAAAGTCAAATTCGAAAAATTACTTTTATTCACTTTGACTCTAAGAACAATATGGGGATTAGAATAAGATCATCTTACGGGACTCTTTTAAAAAGTAGGTTTAGAGTGTTCTAATTTGAAGAATTTATAAAAGATTTGATTTCTCAAGAGTTTGAAACAAACTGATTCAGAATTCCATCAATTAAACTCTTATTTGAACAAAAGAACTTAAACAAATTGATTCAGAATTTCATCAAATGAAGTTCTAAATTGAAGTTTTGGAAATCAAAGAAGAACATAATTCCAAAGAAGAACAGAACAGAAAATTTGAATGAAAGAAAGAAAAAGTTGCATTGAATGTAAATTGCAGAATGAAGTAAAAGAAAAGAAAGTAGAGAAAAATGTAATTGCATTAATGAAAAGTGGATGGAATCATCACATACTATTACTCCTTGTAACCTGTGTAGTCGTTGAAGGATTGGACGTTTAGGTGTTTCAGAATTTTAAGTATAAATGATTTGCCAACCCTTATTACATAGAAAGTTCACCTATTTATAGTTTTCTAACCCTAACGGCTAACTAATGTACATTTGACACATCATCAACCTCTATGTGTTGGCAGCTTGCATGCATGCCACGTTTTTTGCTAACTAGAAAACTGTTATTTCTTCCTTGCACTTTTCAAAAGTAATCCTCTAAGATGTTAACACCTATTCTTGATCAGCAAACTTCAACAACTGATAATAACTTCTATTAACTGCTTTTCTGGCCTTTCTGTTTGCTCGAACAAATTCCTTCTTGGTTCAGAAATCTTTTAAGTCTTCAGGCATCTTGTTTTCGATTTTCTTCTTTCTGTAATTTCGAAAACTTGTTCCTATTTCTCGAAATCTTCTTCTGAAATCCTGACTTCATATATTCGAAAATTTCTTCCTCTCTGACACTTAGCTTTTTCTGTTGATACTTGGTTTCATTGAGTATTTCCTGATTTCGAGATTTGATTGCATTCCCTTGTATGCCACGTGTCAAGCTCTGTTTAGCTAAACCAAAGGTCATGAAGACCATTGTCCACCGTCCACTTAACCTTTTTATGAAGGTTCTCCTTATTGCACAATTGAAGAGGCTCATTTATGAACCTTCATTCCTTTTGTTCCTACAAATAGGAGTTTCATTTGGATGTTTCCTTCATTCCTTCTCATTCTTCTTCTTTTCCTCTTCTAATTCCTTCAAAGAATATGAAAAAGTTTATTCCTTTGGCTATTGAATTCAACCCAATCTGGAATGATTTCAGTTTTTATAGGGTTGATGCAATGGCCAAAGCTATAAGCTTTTTAACCTTTCTTTTTTAAAGACTTCTTTTTAGGTTGAACGTAATAGCCAATTAGAGGTTCATTTATATAATAAATGAATCTTTTATTACTTTCCCAGGCTGGCCTTCATTTCTACCCCAAGCACCAAGGTTGTTCGATTAAACCAACAATACATTCCTTTTGCCTTGGCTCAATTAAAGCCTGTGGGGGAAGAAGAAGAGGAAGAGGTCTGGTAGACATGAGTGAAGTACTCTTTATAGTTTAGGATAGTTTCTTTTCTAATGTAAAGAGCACATAGGATAGTTTCTTTTCTAAAGTGTATTTCCAATGTATTTGAACTGATGTAATTCGAATTTGGATTATGAATAAAAGAACTATCTTTTAATTTTCTGAGTACCGGAAATATATTTTCGAGTTCATTTTATCCTTTCTTTTCGAGTTTCTAAATTTCTCTTTGTAGCAACTAACTCTTTACAAAGAACTTAATAATTCAAATTCATCAGTAAATTCGAATTTTAATCTTTTATGCTTTCTATGAACTCGAAAACTGTGAAAGACTCACAATCTTGTGAAATTCGAAATATTTAAAATTAGAATCCCAACAGATGCCCCCCAAAAATAGTCTCTTTCAAGAACTAACTTGTTATTTGGAGAAAGAGATATTTTTGGAACAACCTTTGGTATTCCTTATAACGGTTATTCAAAAAAGAATAGGGAAATTCTGAATATCATTTTAGATAAACCTTTCATCTTCTTAATTTAAATTTATATTTCAGTTATTTTATAAAAGTAACTGATCATCCCATGTTTTTGGGCCATTAACTCACGTTCCAAGAAACGTGCAATCATGGTTATCTTTTAAACTTCCCTCTAATTATTTCAACGCTTCTCATATAAATACCAAAGTAAAGCCTTTTCACTTTCACTTTTCACTTCATCTTCAACCTTTAAACTTCCCATTCTCTCTCCTTCTATGGCGTCTTTACCTTTAATTCCAAGGTATAATCTTTCATCTTTTTATGGTTATTTATGGTTTTTGATTAAATTTCCACCGTTTAGTTGCTCTAAAGGTTCTAATTTTGTTGTTCTTGGTAAAATTTCAGCTCTTTGTCACCGTTCTTTCAACTTCTCTTCTCTCTCAAGAACTCCTAAACCTCCATTAATGGCTTCCGAAGCTCTTGATTTCGTTCCTCTTGCTGTAACCAAAGGTGACCTTCTTGCTCGGGACGACACAGTGTATATCCCAGAACCTGAGAATGTGGAAGAAAAAATGGCTATCTGGAAATCCCAGGTACTGATTCCCTATTCTATTAGGAAGAAACGATATTCTTTCTTGGGTCCTTATACGTTTCCTTCCACTCTTGAACAATATAATGACTTTTTCCCAAGTTACAAAAAGGAAAGAATTCATGCCTTTAGAAAACTCATTCGAGTAAATCATCTCGAAAACATTTCTGATATTTTTCGAGCAACTCCTCCTTCTTGGAAAGACTCCTATGTCATGTGGTTGAATAGGATCGAAGGTACCATGGGTCCTTTATGGAAATAGTTGGGTATTTTCAATCTTATTCAACTGAGTAAATTCGATCTGAGTTTTGACCCTACTCTGATTCTTTCTTCTTTCCTTTTCTGGGAAAGATCTTCGAATTCCTTTCATTTTCCCCATGGCATGCTTACTCCTACCTTGTTCGATGTTGCTGCCATAACTGGCCTTCGGCGTGAAGGTCAACTTGTTCTTCCTATCATAAAGGTTCCAAAACCTCATGTTGAACCTTATTGGGATAGGTTAGCTTATTCCCAATTTATCCAAACCCATGCCGAATCTGGCAAAGTTACAGAAGAAGAGCATGTTGCTTTTCTCATGGTTTGGCTTTTTGCTTTTGTATTCTGTTCTCGATCCATACAAGTCCCTAAATCTTACCTTCCTCTTGCCCAAATGTTGGCTAAGGGAATTCGAGTAGATCTGAACCGATTTTTGTTGGTCAGTGTCTATGATATGTTTTTTGAGGCCGTTTTTAATTTGAAACTCAAAGAACCTGTTCGAAATCTCTGTGGTCCTTTCTGGTTTCTTTAACTATGGTTGAATGTTATTTTCGAGGACAAGTTTGAAAGTTCTGAACCTCCAAATTCGAACCTTCCTTCTTCTATTGAAGGTTATAGATTGTCTTTTCTCACCCCTTCTACAAAAAAGAATCGTTTGGAGTCATTTAAGTCTTTTTCTCCTCTTTCCTCAATATCAAGAAACGTACTCCCTACCTTGCACCTTTTTCTGCTCAAACTCGAGGACCTGAGTGGTTTACTCGAAAGTTCCCTTGTGACACACCAGGTGCACAAGCTGAGAGTTTAGAAATTTGGAAGCAATTTCTCTCTTATGATATTATATATTGTGGCTTCCAAATTAAGGATTTTAGAGTCTTTCACTACCAACCACAGTTAGTAGCTCGACAATTTGGGCTAAGTCAACTTCGTCCAACACCTTTTTGCATATCAAAATCACAAGTCTTAGTTGAAGACTTAGTAAATGGTGAAAAGGGCTTCAATGATCTTCAACTTAGAAACGCTCAGAAGCCTTTATCTATCTGCCCAGTCCCTTTCGAGCCTTCATACTACAACACTTTGTCTTTCGAGGAATGATGGTCTGAGTACTATAGTAGCATTCAAGTTGATGAAGCTACCTTCTTTTCGAGACCAACCAAAGACATTCCTTATACGCAGAAATCAGCCAAGAAACCAAAAGGTACGCATGTCAAAGAAATTGAAGCTTTCGAGAAATATTTTCACGTGTTCTATAATCCAAATACAATATCTAGAACAATTTCTGAAGTTTCTATTTCTTTAAAAAAAAAGGTTTCTTCTAATTTTCAAAATTGCAAAGTTACCAATCCCAAGGGTAAAACTGTTTTCGAAAAATATTGCCCTAAATTTCCATCTTTACCAACTGCAAAATTTGGTTTGGCAAAAAGTTTACATGGTCCTGAGTGGACTAGACCTATAACTCTTGAAATTCTTTATAATGTTTCTAAACCTCTTTCGAAAAGAGTTACTTTAACAAAATATACCTTGGATAATTATCCTTTCATACCCCATGTGGATATAGAACATGTGAAAATACTTTCTAAGAACTTCATTGTCCAAGGTAAAAATACAACATTTTCTTAATTCTTCTAACTTATCCCAAATTTATGCTCATTATTCTTGATCTTCTTTTTAGCTCAAGAATCCAAACTTTCTAAAGAAACTAAAGAAGATTGGGAAAGTGGAGATGAAGAAGAAAAAGAAAAGAAGACAAAGAAAAGAAAGGCTCCAACATCTTCTCAAAAACCTTTTGTAAGTAGAATTTTGTATTTTGAGATTTCTTAAGATTTCATTTCGAGTTTACATAACCTTTCTTGCGTCTTCCATAGGCTGCTGCTTCTAAACCTCGAAAAGGGACTAAGTCAAACAAGGTCGAAAAGAATGACGAACCTTTTGACAAAAGTCCATCTACTTCTGTGAGTAAGAAAGATGAAGTAGATAATTCAAATAGTTCAAAGAAGAAAGCAGTAAAAGGTAAAAAGAAGAAACAATCTTCTGGATCCAATGGAGAATCCCTCTCGAAGGTAGATTCAAATTCTCCTTTGAACTTGATATTTTGTGAGTTCAGGGTTCCTGTTAATGTTTATCTATTTTTACTTTCTCAACAGGAAACTTCCCCTGAAAAATAAACTATGCCTTCGAGAGTAGAGGATGTTTCAAAGGAAAAGAAAGCTCCAAAAGAAAAGAAAATTCTTTATGTGATCCCACCAGGCAAAACTATTGGAGCTGTAAGATTTTGAGGGAACAGTAGAAGGTGGCACGAAAGTTCGAGGTTTCCCAGTAACATGAGAATTTGGGTATAAAGGTTACTTTCCCTTATTCATCACATTCGCTTTCTGAGAATCATTCTCTTCTGAAATCGAACTAGATTTTGAAATCCAGCCTCTAGTAGCAGGCCCAGTCTTAACTTGTCTATTTTCATTACTTTGGCTTTTCATGGTCACTACTTGATAATGCCTTTTCATTTCATAATCTTGAAAGGCCTTAGCAGTTGATTTGTCAAATACTGCATGGCATCTTGGACACAATTCAATTGAAGCATCTTCAAACTTCTTCCTATTCAGAAATTCGATAAGTGACTCTCCACCTTTTGGAAAAACATCTTGAAGTTCCTGAACTTCATCAATAGCCATTTTAGTGGCTTCCTTAACAGACTTCGAGTCTTTCACTTCGACCATATTAATGCTTGCGTGTTCTGCATAGTTAGCATTCACCTGAAGTGGGTCAGAGTCGACTTTCATTGCCATTGGTGTTTTCTTCTTAAACTTCAATCTCCCTTGCTTAATAGCTTCTTGAATAATATCCCTGAAACGGACACAACTATTAGTCCAATGTCCATATGTATGATGATACTTGCAGTATTTTCGACGACTTCTCTATTCTTGAGAAGGAATTTTATGATCATCACTTAGAATTATCTACTTATCCTTACCTAATATGTCGAAAATATGATCAACTTTTGAAATATCAAAGCCATAAGTTTTCTTAGAAAACTTATCTTTCGATTCATAATTAGTATTACCATATGGTTTCAAGGATTGACAAACATAAGGAGGCCCTGGCTTAAGTTCTGCCACATGAACATCATTATCTTCTAAATCGAACTCAACATCACTACCATCAGAAACTTCTAAATATGCTATTTTATCTTTTCTGAAAACTTTTTCAGGTTTCCTGAATCTTTCTTTTTCTTTCTTAAGATATTCTATTTGCCTTACCTTATCAGCCAATTGGGCCATATCTCTAAGTTGTTGATTGATAAACTTTTTACGAATTGAATAATCTAGGCCACCTGCAGTCATTTGAACTAATTCATACTCAGGAATCTGAGTAAAACATCCTGCTTTCATTTGTCTAAATCTATTCAAATAGTCATCTATTGACTCATTTGATGATCTTTTAATATTAACTAAGTCCATAAGAGTAACCTTAGTTTCCCCTCTAAAGAATTGTTCATTAAAACTTCTTTCAAATTGATTCCACGTGTGGATCGAATTAGGGGAAAGGGTTGTGAACCAAGTGAAAACATTCTTGGTTAAGGAACTAGGAAAATACTTCATTTTCAATTCCTCATCATTAACCAAATCAAGTTTGTAAAACCATTTGGATGAAAGGAGATACCATATAGGGGTGATTTGCAAATCCTACATTAAACTCATATCTATTTAGAACTTGTTCGACAATTCCAACAACATTCTGTTGCCCCCCTAAGTTATTTGCTCTTATCCTTTCTAGGATTTCATCAGTATTTTTATTTCTATTCAAAAAACTCTAGGAGCATTTTCTTCCCTATTTTCGACTGGAGCAATAGGATTTGACACTTGATTATTTTGATCATCTTGATTTACTGGAGGATTATTATTAGTCACTTGTCTTACAATAAGGTCTTTAGGTGCCCCAAACACATCTGCAATCCTCTCCATTTGCCTAGCCAACAAATTATAATTATTGTTTGTTGTTTGTACCAATGGATTAAACATTGTGGCCATTTGTTGTGTCAACATATTCATCATTTCATGATTGCTTTCATCCATTTGTTGTCTTAATGTTTGCAAAGTTGAATTGGAAATGGATGAAGATGAACTTCCTATAAAAGGATTAAAAATTGCTCCACGGTTTGCAAGAGGAACCACTGTTGGACCAATTGTTGACATTGTTGGTTGGACCATCCCAGTACTTGGGACGAAACCATAAGGTAATCCATACATTGGATTGCCATTCTAAGACATAGAAACATTATTAGAAACAGGGACAGTAGGCACAACTTGACTTACAACCAGATTTTCTGGAAAAGTTGTAGAGGTCACTTGGTCTCTATTAACACTACTATTTCTATTACCCTCATTATTATCATTATTATTCACAGACTCATTTTCCTGGGGTGGTGGACTTCCAGAATTTGTAGTTGTATCCCTATTATTGTTTCCATTTCCTATTTGCCTTGCGTTATTAACCATTTGAACAAATATTGTTCTACCACTTCTCAAACGCATGCAAGATCAAAATAATAACACACACTACTTTTGGAAATTTTGTCCCACTGGGCATGCCAATTTGTTTGTGGTGATAAAAGTTAATCTCAAAAAATTTCTTTTAATCACTTTGATTCTATGAACAATCTGGGGACTAGAATCAGGTCCTCTTACGGGACTCTTTTAAAAAGTAGGTTTACGGTGTTTTCACTTTAAAGAATTTAAAAAAGATTTTGTTTCTCAAAAGGTTTGATACAGGATTCAGAATTCCATCAAGTAAAACTCAGATTTGAGACAATTTGTGAATGATTCAGAATTTCACGAAACAAAGATTTTAGAAAGAAATAAAACAAAGTTCAAAAGAAAGAAAGAAAAATTTCCGTTGAATGTACATTGCAGAATAAAGAAAAAGAAACAAGAAAAAAGGACTGAAAATGAGAAATAAAGATCAAAGTAAGAACAAGAAAAAAGATAAAGAATCATGTAAAAACAATTGCATTGATTGGAAGTGGAAGGAATTCACATACTAGCACTCCTTGTAACCTCTTTACTTGCTGATAGGATGGGTGTATGAGTGTTTCAGAGTGTTTGTACAAATGATTTTCCAACCCTTATTACATAGAAAGTTCACCTATTTATAGTTTTTCATTCTAACAACTAACTATTGTACATGTGACACATCATCACTCTTTATGTGTTGGCAGTCTGCATGAATCCCACGTTTTCTGCTAACCAGAAAACTGCTCTTTAATCCTTGCACTTTTCAAAAGTACTCCTTTAAGTTGTTGAAACCTGTTCTTGATCAGCAAACTTCAGCAACTGCTAATAACTTTTATTAACTGCTTTTCTGGTCTTTCTGTTTGCTCGAACAGATTCATTCTTGGTTTAGAAATCTTCTAAGTCTTCATCCACATTGTTTTCGATTTATCTCTTCTGTAAAATCGAAAATCCTTTTCGATTTCTTGAGGTCTTTCTTCTGCTTTCGATTTTCAGAGTCTTTCTTGTCTTTGATTTTTTCAGAGTCCTTTCTGACTTCAATTTTCCAAAGGCCCTATGACTTCGATTTTCCAGAAGCCTTATGACTTCTACTTTCCAGAATCCCTTTTGACTTTGGTTTTCTAGAATATCTTTTGATTCTAATTTTCCAAAACCCCTTCTGACTTCGGTTTTCCAAAGTCTCTTTTGACATCGATTTTTCAAAGTTCCTTTTTTTTTTTCTAAAAA
This sequence comes from Sesbania bispinosa, assembly GCA_026901365.1. Classification (NCBI taxonomy): domain Eukaryota; kingdom Viridiplantae; phylum Streptophyta; class Magnoliopsida; order Fabales; family Fabaceae; genus Sesbania; species Sesbania bispinosa. The sequence goes on from QLOH01000177.1 coordinate 887,034, forward strand.
TCGAACCATAAGAATCTCATTTAGAGAAATATTTCAATCTCAATTCTTCTGATTGAAGGATTCTAAAAAAATCAAAAAGTATTCTTGATAAGCATTAGATCTCTTTCGATTTTTATAACACATTGGCTTCTCCAACACTTAGTTAATTTTTAACATCTTTTAAAAGACACCTTTCAACAAACCAAGATTGATCATTCTGACTTTGCAGAAGACTTGAAACCTTGTGAATTTCAAAGTACTTGAAATTTGAATACCAACACATTCACGTTTAGCTTTGAATCCTTATTATTGACTGAAAACATTAGAAGATAAGATGAAACTTTTGGGATGAATCCAAAGCCATTAATATAAGTGTTCATCACATTATTTTCTTTTTCAAAGTATTAAAATCAATAAGATGCTTAAAAAATTTATTGTAAATGGTATTAAACATTGTAGAGAATAATGTTACTAAAGGCACCATCGTAATTACTTATTATGCCCCATTAAAAAGGTTGATTTACATTAATAAAATGAAGTAAAATATTACACATTTTATCTCAATAATGTAATCTTTTAAAATAATGAAAAATAATATAACTTAAGTTAAATTTCACTAAAAAGAAAATATGTGTATAATTAATAATGAAATCAAGAGAGTTGAGAGAGGTTTCAAGAATTCTCCAAGATTCATACGTGTTCTTCACTTGCAACTATGGCAATGTCTAATGACGTTGTTATGGAGCCGAAGCCTCCTAATGGTCAGGAAACTTCATCTCCGGCACCAATTTCTTTCAGGGACAAGCTAGTTGGTAGTTAAAATTCCAACATGCATCAAGAGAGGATTGATCTCATTGAGAACAAGTTGTTTAAAATTGAATATAAGGAAGGCAATCGTCTCAAGCCTCGATGCTTTATTGCAAATTCTATTCTTGATAAGCTAAGGAGTTCCTGGTATGATGCAATTATTATAAAGTTGTGAGGAAAAGATATTGGTTATGTAACAATGCAATCAAGATTAAAGAAGCTCTGGAATTTGGCTGGAGGGTTTGATCTCTTGGATGTAGGTAATGGGTATTTTGTCACCAAATTTGATATGGTTGAAGATAAATGTAAGGTGATCAATGAGGGCCCTTGGATGCTCTTCGATCACTATCTCTCAATCAGGGGATGGACTCCAGATTCCTCAGGAACCTGATCATAGGGATTGGTTAGTGGTTACCAGATCAAAGAAGAATAATCAGCATCGTGGAAAATGAAAGGCTCCTTTTAAGGAGAATCATTCCATTGGGGAGCAGGGGTCTGCATTCAAGAAAGGTGTTGATCAGAACAAAAAGGTAATTGAGAAACCTTTAGGCAATTCCGAAATAAAGAAGGATGTGATTTTTAACAGCAAGGCTGTTATGGTTGAGAAATCATTGGGCAATCCTTAATTGAAGAAGGATATGATTTTCAACAGCAATGCTATAGCTTCCTCTTCTAAACCTCTATCAAGAAACAAGAGACATAGGGTGGAGGAAGCACCTAAATTTCCTCTAGAAACTCCTCTGACATCCTTTGTGGCTCACAAGCACACATCTTCAGGCAAGGAGATCAATCAAGAAAGATTCACCCCCTTTCACTCATCACACAATATAAAACAGCTTTAGAGGTGGCGGTTCTGGCTACTAATAGGTAAAAGTTTATAGATAAGGAAAATCCTTATGATGAGCATCTTCATCCCCTCACTGAGAGTAAGCAGGACATAGGTTCAGGTAATGTCTCTGATTCCGAGGAGGACATGCAAGATGAAATGTCTAGTCCTCAATAGAATGGTGAAAATCAACACTCCCCAATTTGATTCAGGTTTGATCTTTCTAATATTTTCTCATTAATTCTTTGATTAATGATGAATGCTTTTAAAGATTTCATAGCACTCTCTTGGAATATTAGGGGTGCAGCAAATAGGAAGATTCATAGGCATATTAGGAACACCTTAAGAAGATTTAAGCCCAATCTGGTTTTTATTGTGGAAACTCATAGACAATTTCAAAACACCAGACCTTTTTGGAATAGTATTGGATATGCTCCTATAGCTATTGAGGAAGCCTCTGGTCATATAGGTGGGATTTGGGCTATGAAAGAAGTAGGTTCCAACTATAATTTTAATGTTATTGATACTTGCTCCCAAGCTATAAGTTTAGAGGTCTCTTTTGGATATTCTAAATGGATTTGTTCTGGTATCTATGCCAGTCATGCCCTATGTAAGAGAAACCTGTTGTGGGCTCATTTAGGTAATCTGAAATTGTCAATTAACTCTCCTTGGTTACTAATTAGGGATTTTAATGACATCTTGTATTCTACTGAACAAAAAGGGGGTAGTTTGTCAATTTCTAGAGCTTCCTCATTTGCTAAGCATCTAGATGATTGTGGACTAATTGTTGTAGGAAGTTTTGGCTCTATGTTTACATGGACAAGTCATTGTAGGGGGTAAATGGGTGCATAGGAGATTGGATAGAGGGCTTGCTGATCATACTTGGAGACTAGCATTCTCTAATGGAACAATTGAAAATCTTTGCAAATTACATTCTAATCATCATCCTATTCTTCTTAGGTGTGGGGGAAAAAAATTTCTCATGGGGAAAGACCATTTAGATTTCAAGCTACCTGGTGTACCCATCCCCAATATGTTGAACTAGTAAATAATACATGGAGTATATCTGAACATAACACACTTCAATGTTTAGCAGATGTTAGAGAGGCTTCTATAAAATTTAATAAAGAAGTTTTTGGCTCTACTATTACTAAGAAAAAGATTATGGAAAAGAGGTTACAGGGTATAGAAAAAGCTCTTGAGAAAGGTGAATCACCTACTCTTATTCAACTTCAAAGTAACTTACTGAAGGAATACAATCTAGTTTTATTCCAAGAGGAGCTTCTTTGGTTTCAAAAGTCTAGGGAGAACTGGGTTAGGTTTGGTAATAGGAATACAACCTTCTTCCATATTCAAACTTTTATCAGGAGAGTCATGAATAGGATTAATGGTTTGTATCTCCCTAATGGTGAATGGTGTACTGATGATGATTCTTTACAAAGTGAAGCTATTAGATTTTTTTAAGGAATTGTTTTGCAGTAAATCATCTTCTGGAAATTTTAAGCCTTCTCCAAATTTACCAAAACTATCCGATCACCATAAGGATAAATTATTAACTCCTATTACTAAAGAGGAAGTCTATAATGCTTTATCCTCAATGAAATCTTAAAAGGCCCCTCGGTCTGATGGTTTCCAAGCCATCTTTTTTAAAATGTATTGGAATAGAATTGGAGATGATGTGTGCAGGTTTGTGAAGGAAGTCTTTGATTCTGGTTTTGTTCCTTCTGAATTAGCAGAAACTTTAATTGTGTAAACTCCTAAAATGGATAGACTAAATTCATTTAAAGAGTTTAGACCTATCAGTTTATGAAATTGCCTTCATAAGCTAATTTCTAAAATTCTGGTACAAAGAATGAGGCTTATTCTATAGGATCTTGTTAGCCCTCTTCAAGCTAGCTTCATTCCTGGTAGAAGCACAACTAATAATGCAATTGTTCTCAGAGATAGTCTACAATATGAGGCAATCTAAAAGTAAAAAAGGTGATATCATCTTTAAGATTGATTTAGAAAAGGCTTATGATAGAGTAGACTGGGGTTTTTTTGGAAAAATGTTCTTAATGAATATGGTTTTCCTAGTTTAATTGTTTCACTCAGTGTTATTAAAACTGGACTGGACCGGCCGGTTCGACTGGTTGAACCGGAAACCGGGCCTATAACCGGTCCGATCAGGTTGATAGACCGTTCCTGCAATTGACCCGGTCTGAAACCGGTTGACTCGGCTACAAACCAGTGAAACCCGGACCGGTTCGGAGTTGAGCCCCCAACCGGTCAATCCACTCATAGGAAAGTCAAATGTGCTTCTTACTAAAAAAAATTCTGAAAGTGGCAAAGGTGGGAATCAAACCTGCTTCCTCCTCTCTCTAGCCTCACGCTGCAACCATTAGACCAAGGTTGCTCTTTGATATATATATGCCAATTTATTTTGATATATATATATATATTGTAATCTTTCTTTGCAACAACCTCCCACGCATGATGATACAATTTTATTTAATATTATTGTCTTTGATCTTTTTTTCAAATATAAATGCTCGTTAATTAATTAATATAAAATACTATAAATATAAAGCTAATAAAAAATTTAAAAAATGGTGTTTTATATAGTATTTAATTATACTAGTTATATTTTTTTTATTTCAAATTAAATATATACTTAAAAAATCACTTGTATTTTTATAAATATTATACATCTAATTATAAATTTATTGATTTTTATATATACCGGTTCAACCATTGACTCATTGGTTCGACCAGTGACCCATTAACCTAGTACCCTAACCAAGTCGCTGACCGGTCCGGCCGATTTTTATAACACTGGTTTCACTTATACTAAATAGTATATTTGTTACTTCCATCTCTATTCTTTGGAATGGTAAGAAATGCCCAACTTTTACCCCTCTGAGGGGTTTAAGGCAAGGGGATCCCTTGTCCCCCTACTTATTCGTTTTATGTATGGAAAAACTAGGAGCCTTACTATCTAATGTTGTGAGTGATAGATCATTAATTCCAATTAAAATTTGTCCTCAAAGTCCTGGTGTTTCACATTTGTTTTTTTGCTAATGATGTTTTGCTTTTCACAAAAGCTAAATTGAGTTAAATCAGATTGCTCTTAGGAATTGTTCAAGATTTCTGCAGGTTTTCAGGTTTCAAAGTCAATTTAGAGAAATCAAAAGCTTTTTGCTCTCCAGCTGAGCTGTGCCTGTGAGGAAAAAACAGAAAATTGCACAAGTCACAGGAATTTAGCTTACTGGTTCTCTTGAGAAGTATTTGGGATTCAAGGTGTGTTTCATGCTAGACCTTCTAAATCTGATTTCAGTCACATTCTGGACAAAGTTAACCAGAGATTGGCCTCATGGAAAGGCAAACTTCTTAATAAGACAGGAAGATTAACACTAGTAAACTCGGTGCTTAATTCAATACCCACCTATACCATGCAACTTCATTGGCTGCCTCAGAGTATCAGCAGTAATCTAGACAAAATTTCAAGGAATTTCCTTTTGAAGGGCAACAACAATTCAGGAGTCCACTTGGTTGGCTGGGACAGGATAACAAGACCAAAGAAAGATGGAGGTCTTGGGGTTAGGAAAGCTATAATGCAAAATGTTTCTCTGCTTGGTAAACTTGCTTGGTCTACATTGCAAAAGGATGAATCAAAGATGTGGTTCCAGCTCCTGGATGCAAAGTATGGTGCTAACAATATATTTAATTCAACTAGTAGATCATCCTTTACTTGGAGGTCAATTCAAAAAGCTGCTACAATTCTTCAAGATGGTTTTATATCTAGGATTGGAGAGGGCTCTTCTAATTTTCTTTTGGATAGATGGCTTCCTTTAGGCCCTTTGGCTGATGTGGTTCCATTTATAAATACACATGATTTGAATCTTAGAATCTGTGATGTTTGGTGAGAATCTATATGGAGGCTAGACATGCTTTGGTCATCTATACCTGATTCATTTAAACAGAGAATTTTGTCATTAAAACCTCAGATCACACCAGGAGTTCCTGATGTTATCTCTTGGGAAAGCTCAAGCAATGGTATATACTCAGCTAGAGATGGATATTATTGGCTCCTTCAGCAACAGGACCAGAGTTCAGTTGAGAAGCATTGGTCTTGGATCTGACATCTTCCTTGTAGTGAATCAGTAAGTTTTTTCATCTAGTTAGCTGCTTAAGACAGAATTCCAACAACGAATTTACTGCACCAGAGGCACATAACAGCTTCCTCACTTTGTATGGTTTGCAATCTAGCTACTGAGACTACTTTACACTGCCTAAGAGATTGTCCTTATGCTTACAGTTTTATGGGAAAAGCTGGGATGTATTGCCTGTACTCAATTCACATCAACATCTACTACTTATGATTGGTTATATTGGGCTTCAAAAAAGTTTGGATGTTTATTCCTAACTACAGTTTGGGAATTATGGTTGGCAAGAAATCATAAAACCTTTCAGGGCACTTTAACTACTTCTGCTCAATTGCTTTGCAAAGTGGATAACCTTCTCCACCTCTTTAAGTCAGTTTATCAGGCTCTTATTGCCACAGCAAGTGCTAGTGTGATTATGATTAAGTGGATTGCTCCACCTCCTGATACAGTAGCTCTCAATGTAGATGGCAGCTGGTTTGAGAATCACAACTTGGCTGGTTTTGGAGGAATCATCATAGATAACAATGGTTCATGGATTAAGGGGTTTTATGCTTCACTTGATACAACTTCCATATTGCAAGCAGAGTTACAACCAATTCTTACAGGATTAAAACTATCTTGGGATGCAAGTTTCAAATCAGTCAATTGTTGGACTGATTCAATGATTGCAATGCTCCTGATTAAGGGTCCTTTCCTAGGGGTAGAGTTTTTTAGATTGTAGGTGTTTCTTTTCTTTTCTGTTTTTTTATTTCATATTGTTACAAAAAGAAATAGTGTATAATTTATTGGATTTACTAACAAACTTTTTCTTATACATAATAATATTACTTATTAAACATTATTAGTGTGTGTGCGCACACATATAAATTTTATTATTTGATTATAATTACTTTTACTTTATAATTTAAATAGGGTAAAATATGAAAATGGTCCATGTAAAATGTGTCAGTTTTGAATTTAGTCCTTGCAATTTTTTTTTAATTTGGTCTTTATAAATATTTTTCATTTTTTTGTCCCTACCGTTATGTTCTCTGTTAAACGATGACGTGGCAGACGGAAAACGCAGTCAACATGATGATGTGGACTCTCATTTTCCTGTAAATCTGATGTGTAATATTTATGTTTTATTTCTTTTATTTATTTTTATTAATTCCAAAAAGAAATTGCAATTTCTGCAAAAGGATCAGAACAAGAAAAAGAAGAGTAAAGGAGAGATTTGTAGTGGCGTTGTTCTGGGCCCCCTTTGTGGCAGCCTCCGTCGTGCGCTCCGATCCCCGTCGCGTGGCCACCTTCCTCGTCGCAGTTGTATCCCACGGTGACGTTTCTCCATCTGCTGTTGTGAAGCCACTCGTCACCCCACAGCCGACTGCAGCACCGCGATGCCATCGCCGGAGTCACCGCACCCTCTTCCATTGACCATTGTCACGGCCGCGCGCGTCGAAGCCCATCGTCGTTGTCTATCCTCGCGCGCACCACCACCACCATCCCGTGAGCCTCCCAGTTGCCCCTATGACCGTCCAGTTGCGGTCGTGTGTCCCTTGCCGGTCACCGAGCAGCCACCCGGTGACTCCTTTTTTTCTTTAGCTTCCTGGAACGAACCCTGAGAGAGGAGAAGAAGTCTGGTTCCCTGGAACTCTCCCTTTTTGGTAATTTCAAATTACAAAAATTGCAATTTCTTTTTTGAATTAATAAAAAGAAATAAATGAAGTAAAACATAAATATTCCACTTCAGATTTACACATAGGAAAATGAGAGTCCACATCATCATGCTGAGTGTGTTTTCCATCTGCCACGTCATTGTTTAACAGAGAACATAACTGCAGGGACAAAAAAAACAAAAAATATTTATAAGGACCAAATTAAAAAAAAAAATTGCAGGGAATAAATTCAAAACTGACATATTTTACAGGGACCAATTTAATATTTTACCCTTTTAAATACTTTCATTCTAATGGCCTTTTTTTTTGTTATTTTACGAAATTCTAATGGCCTCTTACATAAATGCGAGAAACGTAAAACAAAACATAAGTAAATGGGAAAAATACTACCTTTTGACACTTCCACATAAAAGTTGTCTAGAGGAGAGATAAAAAAAATAAATAAAATTAAAATAAAGTGAAAATATTTTTTTTCGTGTAAACCATAGGTATACCCTATTATTAGGGACAATTCTATTTGGGGCTTAGTCACAGTTAAGGCTCATCACCCCTCTCAAAGAAAGTGTTTAGTGGGGATCGAACCCGAGAACTCTTCCCACAGTCTCAACATGCGTTACGAACTGAGCCACAACTTTTTGATAAATAAAGTGAAAATATGATCATTGATGTAATGTTAAAGGAATAAAAAATAGAAAGAAGAAATTTGGTTTAACCACCGGTATCCTCTACGGGAGGCAATCCTGTTCGAGCCGGAAACATCCACATCATAGTGGGGCTAACTCTTCCAGCGGGGATTTTTTCCATCCACAAGACTCAAACTTGAGACTTTGCTTAAGGGGAATCAAGTATGTGCCACTTGAACCAACCCCCGTTGATATAGAAAGAAGAAATGAGATATGAAAAGTGGGGTGAAAAGAAAATTGATTTTTACATTTAAGAAAGTTGAGAGTAATTGATTAAATGATCAAAGAAGGTACCAAAACTCTCTCTCATTAGACGGTACCGTAGAATTTCCCTTTGGGTTTCAATTTGGTACCCTCCGACTAGAGAGGGTTTTGGTAACTTTTTGTTATTTTTTTATTGAATTGAGACATAAATGTCAAAACTACATAGGAACAAGTCGTGTATTCCGTCCTAAATTATTTCAAAGACAAAAAGTAGATTTTAAATGAGATACATGTGTATTGCAAATAAGAATGTGAAAAAATGGGGGAATATAATAAAAAATACAGGATAATGGTTATAGGGGGTCAAAAAGTCTTTTAAAAAATTAAAAATACAAATTCTAATAGTTAAATATTGTCCTGGAACTATAAAAATACTAAGACCATTTAAAAAAGTTGAGAGTAATTGGTTAAATGATTAAAGAATGTACCAAAATCCTTTCTCATTAGACGGTACCGGAAAATTTCCCCTTTTATATACTCTCCCACTTTTTCCACTCATTTCACTCATTTTTTTTAATCCATACAACTTATAAATTCACTCATTCCTTTTTTATTTTCACTAATTTTCATTTCACCTCTTACGAATTAACCCACTCACTCGTTCGCGTTTTCAATTTTCACTAATATTCATTTTTATCCTTTCATTTTTTCCTTCAAATTCAAACAAAGCTTAATGTTTTGTTTGGAAGTAACTACATAAGAATTTGTCTTCCGTTATGACATGAGAGAAAGAATCGTAACAATTTTCAGGATCAATTATACATTCGTTTTGTTTTTTTTTTTTTTCTCAATCTATGTGAATAAATAATAATAAATAGAACCTAAAATAAATTTCCTTTGGTGACAGAAGCACATGCTTTGCACTCAAAAATCAACCTCGATAGCCTTTTTGTAGGACCAAAAGGATCCCTCACCCTCCTTTTTTCTTATAAGCTTTGATTCTCCTCCCGTTATTATATTAAATTTTCAAAACCGCAAACTTCGCCGAAATTTTCCACACGCAAACGCAGTACCGTATATACCATGCTGACATGGCACAACGGGAACCTCATACGACAAGAGAGACGGGACCTCTATTTGTCGTTTTAAAAAATTGAAAACGCGAACGACACTTGGTCCTACCCAATAGGTCCTCCCTGATGACTTGTGCAACTATTTGTAGATACGTCGTGACGTTTGTGGATTTTGTTCTCCACTTGAGATACGCTTATCGTTTAGAGTAATCGTAGCCGTTCCTTGTGGATTTGAAGTTAAATGGGAAAACGTTGATTCGGAAGATAGCATGGGAATCAAACTTTATTAAAAAGTGATTTGAAGGACAAAACCAACGTGAGGGTCTTTGTTAAGCAGTTAAGGTAGGGTTTGATTAAAAGCACAGGCATGTTAGTTGAAGAAAGGTGGTTTGGGGAGAGTGGTTATTGGCTATGTATGTAGTTTGTGACAAGTACATAGCAACCTCCAATTACGTACTCAAATACCTGGTGCTCATTGCTTATTGCCATGTGGCAGTCTCTCTCAAGAGACCAATAATTTCTCCCTTATGCACATGCAACTGCACATGCTAGCTGCATCAACATCAAAGCCCTTCGTTTTCCTTAATTTTCTTTGTTATTTTGATCATAAAATAAATTATTCCTTGATTAATGGATTAGCAGTCAAGCCCCTCCCTCCCCCTTCACACACACACATTTTTAGAGTTCGTAATTCGGGTCATTTGGTTTGGCTCAACCCAATACGTATAATAGGTTATTTTATTGGGTTGAGGCTAAAAATCCGGAAATTATTTGGAGTTCTAAAATTAGTGCTTGAACCCTATTTTTTATGGACTTTTTGGGGATAACCCGATTTTTTACGGGTTACACTGTTTTTTTTTTACATGTAACAGGCTTTATCAGATTGAGCTAAAAAAAACCCATGAGTTATTCAACTTCTAAATTTTTGTGGGTCGACTTGACTTGTCCATTTTATCAGCTCTACACATTTTCACTTTCTTTATTCAAACTTAATATTTTCACTTGTATTTTTCTATCTAATTTTGTGTCTCTAACTCCCCCTCTTTTCATCCAAACAAGTGCTGAAGTTGTCAAATTATTTTTATGCACCCTGAATTTAGTCAAATGATTCATAAAGTTTCTGGTAGAGTATGATCTTCTACCGACGTTTTAGTTGCTTCGAAGAGAAAGTGCACTTTTATATATATATATGTGTGTGTCGCTTGTGAATGGAAGAGGAATTGCAGATTCCTTTGTGTGAGAAAGGAGGGGATGAGGATCCAATTGGAGTATACCACCATCATCATTTACAAAAAAAAGGCCCAATTAATATTAGGTTTAACAAACATCATTTAATGTATGAAATAATTAGAATAAAAGGCATTTGAGTGGAGGTAATGGTGGACAAAAAGAGCCACAACCAACAATTTTCAGCCACATTTGTGTGAAGAGGGACCAAAAGAGGCCCTCATGTTAGCTGGTTCATTAGCACAAGGCTTCCAAAGAAAAGTTCCATACAGGCAGCATTCTGTCCTGCACCAAATGGGATAAGGGTGATATATACCTGCCTAATTGTCAAAAGACTAATGAGTCATGGCTTGAAAGGCTTACATAAAGCTTTATCTCTGGACATTGTACCAATTATCCATCACTTCTTCCAGTTACTAATTAATATCACATGGCTCTATTCACAATTGGACTAGCTAGTATATATTAGCCTTGACTAACTGATATATAATGTATAAGAACAGAGCATCTTGCCAATTGGTGCAGAAATGCTATACCATTAATGTATAGAAAACTTGTCTTTATTAAAACATTATTAATTAATGTATGTAAGATTAAAGATAATTAGAGTAACATTTTTAATTTTATCTTTGTTGTCCTTTATTTAAACCCATCCCAAACAACCCCACGTCAATTATTTTTATGTTAATTAAAGCGTATCGGTTATCTGTTAATCATTATCACTTCATCACTATCAGGTATCAATTATTTGATTGCTTGGCATATGGTTGTTCTTTATCAAGCTATTTTACCACCGTACATCAACTGGTAAGGGATTCTTCTAACTTAACTAGTGGTCTCGAGTTTGAGTCTGGGTACACAGTTGTGTTAAATACTCGGAGGAAAAGTTTTGCCGCCCATAGAGGTACCCAGCTCGAACATATTGCCTCATGTGGAAATTACCTGTGGTCTTATAAAAAAAAGCTATTTTCTCAAATAAAAGTCAAAGATAAGGCCGTGTGTGTTTCCCAGCTTTCTAAATTCTAACGGCACATGAAGGTTAAAAGAATTAAAATTAGATATCTGAAAGGTACAGTGTTCAGTTTTGGATGTGCTTTTTTGGTAGAATCGGTGCCACGCACTAGTGAACAATATGTCACAAGAATGCAAAGTGAAATTGCCACTCAAATTCATATGTGATGTTTAGCCCTTCTTAGACCTTGTTATTTCCGGGTCATATTCAATGTCAATATTGGTTTCTTCTGATTAATTGGTATGCCGTGTGAAATTAGCTCACTGTTCAATGATGTGAAAAAAACAACAGAATTAAGGTGTTAATTTAGAATTTAATTAGGATCATGTATCTAGAAGAGACAGATGAAGGGAAAAATAGTTACACAATCATTTAAAGTCATGTGGTATGGTTACTATATCAGACACGTTTAACTCTAATTGGTTGGTTTAAGTATTCCTAATTATATGCAGTTATCGTGGTCTTTCAATTTCATCAATCATGTGCTGGCATAGCTTGTGGTTTAAAAGTCAAATTCCCACCATAATTACATGCAACTCTTTTTCCATTGTGGATGGACACCCTTTTTCTTTCTCTTAACTTCTTCTCTGTTTTTATTCTCCCTTTTTAATTTTCATTTTATATTTCTTACCTCTTTCTTTTTCCTTTTAATATTTTTTACTCTAAGCATGCTACGCAACAAGGATTACTATATCCCTTCATTCATAAACTTTCATTAATACTGATAATTATTGAAAAAACATTATCATAAACAACTCAGATATATAAGATTTAATGTGATTTAGCTTAATTAGTACACCTATATTTACGGTCATAGATGTAGGGAAATTAAAGGCACTATAAATAATATTGTAATATAACTTTAAATAAGAAAAAGAACTGCAAATGTTTCTTTACTACTGCTACGATGTTTTATGGAGATAGATTAGCGTATCTTTTAACTTTTGTTAGTGCAACACTTTATAAACAAGGATGCAACCCTTTACTAATGTAAATGGAGAATTTACAAACACCCTACAAATCCGCTACTCACAATTTCCACCCTTTAATTTATTTATTTATTCATTATCAGCATAGTTAAAGTCTCACAAGTCACCACACAATGATTGGTCGCAGTGGAAGTGGACTATGATCCTGGGCAGACTTTACCTGCAAGGTCAGAGATTTGAATCATCGAGTTATCATTCTTGGGGGTTTTACCTAACAACCATCTTCTGCCTGAGTGTTAAACCCACAACTATGCCTCTTGGGATTCCCAGTCAAAGACCAAAAAAAAAGTCTCACAGGTCACAAAAGAAATTATATATAAGAGAGTTCTGCTAACGAGTGTCTTAAGGACGAGTGTCTTAAGGGCACTAGTTAAGTAACTATATATAGGAGGTATTTATTGGAAATATATCACAACATTGATTGCATGTACAATTAATATTAAATGTTACATAGTCCAATAAAAAGCTTTCCAATTTCCGTTCCTTTACTAGTGCCCATAGGACACTCGTTATAGCATTCCCTATATAAAAAAGTAACCATCTATTTGAATTCATGCTAACGGGATTGTGTTGATCAATTAGTATAGAGTTAATTATTATAACTTAAATAGTAGTTTACTCGATTTTGAGTATTAGGTATGCAGTTGTGTTAAGAGAAAAAACTTTAGTGTCCGTAATTACTCGTTCTGTAAAGAATATTTGTGGTTGCGTACAATAAAGAATAATGTTGTTCACTTATTCAAAATCACATTAGACCACTGCTTAACATGGTTTTAGGTAAATGATTCATGTCCGGTTTCATGTTGACGAATTGATTCTAGCTCCAAAATTGATTTTGAGATATATGAAATCAATTCTAGGTAGTTTTGCGTTAAAATGAAAACATTTATAGTGTCCGTTTATTTTACAGTTGACTAGAATTGATTATGGGAATCAATTATTGAGATAAATGATACACGTTTTACGAAGCAAATTGGACGGAAGTGATTTAAAAATAATTTTGTAAAACCATGGTTTTGAACCAAACAAGCTAATAAACATGCTTTTAGAGTAAAAACATCTTGACATAAATCACTTAAATTGAAACTCAATTTTAATAAAAATAATTTTGCAAAACCAATTTCATTCAAAATTGATTTTGTAATCTTTCACTCTAACACACAATAAGCAGGGGAAAGGAGACCCCTTCAATTAAGGTCTTCAGCCAAGAAAGGGATAAGGGATAAAGAGCAAACATGAAAGACATTACATGAGGAGTGGCCCCGATGACGGCTATTAGCAAGGTGGTTAGCACATCCATTTGCCTCTCTAAAATATTGATCAAGGACCACAACCCAATCAATTTGCATAACACCCCTAATCTTAATGAAACCAAAACAGTGATGCATAAAAAAGCAAGTATTTTGAACAAGCTAGCGACACACCACCTTAATTAGAATCTACTAGTTCAATATAATAATAAATTTACAAGTGGACATATATTAAGAGCAAGCCTGGGACCATGTACAACCTCCATATAATTAAACCTTAACAGTGGAACAATAACATAAGTTAGAGGATAAGTCTAACACATAAGCTCTAGCTTCATTACGAAAAATATGTCCACACATACTAATCTATCCACATTTAGCTTAACATACCCTAAAGGAGTGAACCACCAACAAATCATAATCTCCATCAATAAGATCGAAGGCCCCAAACCCTAATTAAATTAAACTAACGAAACTACTCAAATAGAATGGTGTGTTTGGTTTACGTTTCCAAGAAGAAGTTACTATTAGTAGTGTTTGTACGGATACACATTTGAAATGTGATTTTAGAGTAAACTAAACACACACTGCTACTCCATCACGATCTGCTACAAGTGCATAATAATAGTTTCATCAGTCGAAGAACAACAAGGACATCCATCATCATTAGACATCCTCTGGCCTTAATTGCTTTTAGTGTTAGTGAGGAGCTTTTCATGAGCAATATTTTACCAAAAAAAAAAATCTGTATATGAGGGGAGGGGTTCTCTAATCAACTTCTCTTTTATAAGTCAGACAATTATTCTATATAAGTCTTTATAATTCACAAAATTTATATGACAAGCAACCATATACCTACATTTTTTTATTATATAAATGCTTTCTTATTTTATAATTAATAAATCTACCTCACATAAACATTTGTTAACGAATATTCTTATGATAAAAGTAAAGAAATAAAAAATATCAAATATTAAATAAAAATAAAATATCTAACATCTTGAAATACAAACATTTGTATATGTTTAATACTTATTTTTAAGTAATTAAAAATGATCAATTAAAATTTTAAATCCGTAGCTAATAATGTAAGAGTTAGGATACTTATTAATAACACTTATCTTACAATTAAATTCAAAAATAAAAAACTAGAAATAACAATCTACATAGTCAGAGTCAAACCCAATAATTTCTAAGTGGATCGAAATTCCATTTTAAACAAATCATCTTCAAAGTGGAAAGTTTTTTTTTTTTTTGGAACGAGTGGAAAGTTAGTTCAAAACCAAAACTTTTTTTTTTGTCAAAATACCAAAACTTTTAAAACATTGACAGCAACTCTTTTTGGTGAAATACTTTTTTTTTTGGGGTCCATGGTGAAATACTTCTCAGTTGTTTAACACGGGCACGAGGGAAGATTTGGAACTTTCTTTCCCTTATGGATATTTTACTGACCAAGCGAGCCCATAAACTATTACTATAAAATGATTGGGCCCTAAAAAGATTATATATGGAAATCGCTATTGGCACCTCCTATTTTTACTAACCAGACCACTCTGTTTTATAAAAAAAGTTATTTCCAAAACACAAAGTATTGCGGAATACATATGTTACTTTATGTTAAAAATTTAATTTCCAAAATACAATTCATAATTGCATACTGGAAATAGAATAGAAAAATTTTGAATTTAGAGATAAAAAATTTTCTATCTCCAAATTTCTCTTTTGTGGCAGTATAGAGATGGAAAAAACTTTCGTCTCTAAATTAAAAAATTCTCTATTCTAACCATTAAATTTCTAGAAATAAAAAAAGAATTTAGTATTTTAAAAAGGGGTGGCGTAGTTATCAAAATTGAGGGTGTGGACAACAATTCAATTTATTCCGCCCTCATTCTTCTTCTTGAAATAAGGTTGGTTACTTTTTAGTTCTTTACTTTTCTTAGCACCCCATTTTTGCTATTCCTACCCCCACACTTCTTTCCTCCCAAAATACCCCTATCTCTCTCTCCCCCTTCCCCTTTTCCCATCTTAATGTGTTATCTTGACACATTTTATCTTACCTAATATTTTACTCACTTATGTAATAGACGAGATACAATTTTTATTATGTTAATACTTCTAAAATAAATTAAGAATATTAAATATAAAAGATTATATATTTTAAAATTGAATAAAAATGTCTAAAAGATAAGGAGATTATCATATAAAAATTATGATTGTATTTTTTAAATAATCTGTTTTAATTTTAAAAAAACAAAGGATAAAGAGAAATTCAAACCACGTATATTAGCTTATTGGAAAGGCAAGTTATTGAATAAGGCAGGGAGGATGACTTTGGTTAATTCTGTGATCACCTCCATTCCTACTTATTCTATGCAGATTCATTGGATCCCTAAAAGCATTTGCTTTATGTTAGACAGATCAGCAAGGGAGTTTCTTTGGCAGGGTTCATGCAACTCAAGTGTGCATTTAATCAACTAGAATTGTGTGTCTATGCCTAAGAAGATGGGTCGCCTGCGAATAAGGAATGGAAGACATCAAAATGTGTCCTTACTTGGGAAACTGGTGTGGAATATTTTGCAACCGAATCAAGAAAAGTTATAGGTCCAAATTATGAATTCTAAATATAGGTCTTGTCATAATGTTTTCAAACTTGTTCAAGGGGCTTCATATGTCTTGAGATCTTTTCAGAAGGCTACTTCTATTTTGCAAGAAGGGTTTAATCAATAATTGGGGAGGGCAACTCAAGTTTCCTTTTTGATTCTTGGCTCCCTAGTAGACCTTTGTGTGATAGGTTGGACTTCATAAATACTTATGAGATTCATTTAAGAGTTAGAGAAATGTGGAATGGACTAGAATGGAATTTAAATGCTCTATGGACTGCTTTGCCTAATTATGTTAATGATGAAATTCTACAATTAAAACTTATTATTTCAGAGGTGTCCCATATTCTATTATTTTGGGGTAACACTTGTAATGGAATTTATTCATCCAAGGATGGATACACTTGGCTTATGCATCATTGACTTGCTGCTAATGACAAACTTCTTACAAAAAAGTTAGTCGTTGCATCATAGACACATCACTGCTTCTCCAATATATGCATTTGTTGTCAAAGTTGTGATGAGGATGTCTTGCATTGCTTGAGGAGCTACTCTAATGCCGTTAGGCTATGGGATAGGTTAGGTTACACTAATTACACTCAATTCTTAACTTGTAATTGCAACTTTGATGGGCTTTTCTGGTCTTATAATAACCTGGGATCACAATTCTTGGCTAGGGTCTGGGAAATTTGACTGGCTCGAAACCTTAAAATGTTTGAGGGAAAGGATATTTCAACAAATCAACTTATTTGCAAAACTGAAAGTTTGTCCCGAGTTTTCAAGAATCCTTCCCTGGCTCCAAATCAACAAATGAGGTACATCGGGTGGATTACTCCAATCACTAGTTTTGTTGCATTAAATGTTGATGGCAATTCAATTGGAAACCCATGCCCTGCTGGTTTTGGTGGTGTATTAAGTGGTGTATTAAGGGATAGTCAAGGAACATGGATGAAAGGATTTTATGCTTCTCTTGGTAATGCTAATATTATCAAGGCTGAATTGATGGGGCTTTTGGCAGGGATGCAACTAGCTTGGACTGAAGGGTATAGATTTGTGAAATGTTGGCCTGATTCACAACTTGCAATATCTTTTATACAAGGACCTCGTCCCAAATTTCACAGGTTCGCCTCAATAATCAATTAGATTCAAAAGCTAATACAAAACATTGGTCTCTGGATATTAACCACATACCAAGGGAAGGGAATCAACGTGCTGATACCCTTGCCAAATTTGGTGCTAATTGTTACTCTTCTACCATCATGGTCCTTGATTCTCATTATGGTTTTGAAGAGTTAGTTTCTGTTGATATTGCTCATTCCCTAGGGCATAGAGTTTTGGTTCTTTTTTTTTGTTAATTTTTTCTTTTTTTTGTAGTTTGTTTTGGTCTTCCCATCATGTTACCAAGAAAAAAAAAATCACGTTATAACATTGGATAAGGAGAAATTCAATATTTTTAAGAATAAAATTTTTCCAAATTTTTATAATAAAAATATACCACCTAAATTAACATACAAACTATATTGATTTGAAAGTGAATGTCAAATATATGTCAAAATTCAATTTAATATATTGGAAATTTATATTTAAATTTTTATAAAAATAGTAATTCATGGTATATTAGTGCGGTTGTAATTAATGAAATCATTAATAATAAAATATATCTTTAATAATATAATAATTAACTAATATATATGATAATAAATTAATTTATACGTTCATTTGGATGAAACTTTAATACAGTGCGGTTGTGAAACTTTATACATTCATTTTTTAATTTATTATTGAAACTTTAATTGGATGAAAAAATTAGTTAAATTTTAAAAATATGTTAAACGAATTCTCCGTTATTTTTTATTTTAACTAATTTTTATTAATTCTATAATCATTCAATTTTTTGAGTTTTTGATGCGGGAGAAAGGAAAAGAAAAGAAACAAAAGAATCTTTCATCTTGGTAAACAAATTAAAGAAGAAGCTTAAGCTCACTGTAAGGATGGTTCTGAAGCTTCAATGATAGAAATGACAATTGAGCCTGAGTCCATGGATATTTATAATGGATTGGGTAAAAATTCGTTAAGTAAGTATGAGTACGGGTACGAGTACTATGGAGAAATATATATATATATAATTTATACATATTATAAAATAAAATTAGAATTAGAATTATATCAGAATCAAAATAATAAAACATTTGAAAACCTAAAACTCTGAATTGTATAACCCTACTGTCTCACCTGTATGAGTCATTTTCTTCCACTTTGGTCCCTATAGGTGCCAGAAACACATCTCCTTTAATAATCATGTTTGAATGATTATGGAGTAATTTTTCAATCAAGTTAGCATTTTCTTGATTAGATCAATTTTTTATTGAATTACTAATTTTCCACTTAATTAATTAAAGTGCGTTAATGGACTCAAGTACAAGCATATAGGTACCCAACGAATATGAGAACACACATTAAAATTACTTTCCACACAATTATGAGTGCGGGTATAGGCTTTTACTTAAAATGCAATTATAGGAACGAACACTATAATATCTTACCTAGAATGTATCCATTGTGATCCCTACTTCAATGATTTTTGTTTTGAGCACGAAACGTAGTCAAGAAGTTAGTAGTGAAATTAGCTTCTCTTAGGATGTGTGATAGGCTAACACTCTAAGGTCACTGAAGAATGTGGTGAATTTTAGTAATGACAAATGCATAGAGGTGGAATGTTTGAGTCATATTCTCAAACACTAGCCCTCTTTTTGGTTAAATAGAGATGTCGGGGAAATATAAAAGGAGGAGAGAGGTGCATGGGATAGGAATGACTAATGAGGAAGTTCTTTAGTTTGGTGGTCCACATATAAATATTAGAGAAATGACAAAAGGCTTTCAATCCCACAAAAGTAGCATTTCTCTGCAACTATAGCAGGAGACGAGGAAGAAATCAAAAATCTGTCTTCACCTTTAATCAACATAATATAATAAAAAACACGATTTCTCTCGTATTGTTTCTATCAAACCAAACAACAACTAAAACTCATATTTCTTTTTCATTTTCTTACATATTTCTCTCACACTAAGCAGCCTATAAATCATTTTTATTTCATCGCCATTTCCCTCTCCTATATTTCCTTCCTTCCACCAAACATAATGTATGTGAATGGTTTCAAGACACTGAATTTCTATACCTGAGCTCCAACTAGACATAACAATGAGGCTGGTCGGGTATGAAATTATGAAACTCAACCTCATCCCCGCTGATCCTCGTAGGGTTCGGGAAAACCCACATGGATCTTACCTTCTCTATTTTTAATAACATAAATACATATTTTTAAATAAGTTATATATATCTAATATATTTTATTTCAAATAATATGTAACTATTAATATAATTTAAATTAAGCATTGAGAATTCTAAAAAAAATAAAAAACTTAAGAACTATATTATGTTTTAAGAAAAATATATGAGTTTGTCTTTATTAAACTATTAATATAATTTAAATTATTTAACTATTATATCGCGAGTTCGAGTTCGAGTTTGAGTTCCAGGCGAGTTTTGACACCCTTAAATCCAATTCTATTAAAGATATGTATGGGTTGGATTTTCTTAAATTTGATTAAAGTGATTTTTTTTCCGTCAAAATCGACATGAGTGCAGGTAGGTACAAGCGGGTAATTCATGTTTGATTGGCATGCTATCTAGTTCCAATACAAGGAGTAACCTATGCTTTACTACAAGTAACTTCGCCCAAAGAATGTTGAAGTCTTGAAGAATCATTTTGCTTTGTTTTTTTGTGTAAAACTTTATCCCGGAAAATACTTTGAGACATGGCGTCCCTTTCCCTCAATTAAGTGATTTTGGTGGTGGGGGAGCATGCTGGAGAGAAAACAAAACTTGCCATCCCTTTCCTATTTAATTTTTTTTTCAGATGCTTAGACTAATGTCTAACTGAGTTTACCTTTTTTTTTTGGGGTCAAATTGGTGTTTCTAATATCTAATCCGATTTTTATAATACCGGTTGAAAGTAATGTTAATTTTATGAGTGGTGTTATTTCTGCAACACTATATTATATAACATATGTGTTTGGTAAAGTAGAAAGAAATAAAGTGGAAAGAAATAGGGAAAAGAGAAATGGAGTTGAGAGAAATAAATGAAAAACAGTGAAGAATTTTGATTGTTAGGTAGAAGAGAAATAATAGTGAAATAGAATGGAAATATGATGTTATTTCTCTCTCATATATCTTGTTTGGTAGGAGAAAAATAAAAGAGAAATATAATGTAAGAGTGAATTTCCACTCATTTTCTCCTCTTTTGAGGAGAGAAATTCTTTTGGGTGGGACCCACGCATTTAAAGTTCTCTTATCTCTAATTTCTCTCGTACCAAACAAATAAAGATTTTTCTCCCCACCATATTTCCTCTCTATCCCTTCTATTTCCCCTTTATTTCATCTTAACCAAGCAGAGGGAAATATAGATAGAGAATAGAGAAAAATATGAGATGTGATATGTGATATGATGGGAGAGGTAGAGAAAAAAATATGTTATATGAGTCATTATATATTTTTATTGTATGAATTTATTTTCTCAAATTTTATACCGGGTGAACTATAAATAGGCAATATTTATATCATATTATCATTTGAAGACTTAAACTAGAAAATTACAATTACACGACAAGAGATAAACAATTCATTCAATAAAATCATACAACATATTTTTTCTTTACATCTCATATTTCTTCTTGACATGTGAAATTCATACCATAACAAAATATACAACAACCCATACAACATACTTTTCTCTCTATTTCTTTCATTCACATCATCTATCACATCTCACATTTTTCTCCCCTTACCTTCTTTTCTTTCTTTCTTTCACTAAGTTGTATGTTATAATGTTGTATATGTAACATTACTCTTTCTTTTTCTTCCAGAATTACAGTATTTTTGTATATAAATGTTAGGAAAATGCTAACGAGTTCCCTAAGAGCAATTCCAACGGGAGTTGCTTGATATGAGTTGCTTAACTTAAAAACTATTATTTTAATATGGGTCCCACAAGTTGAGTTGCTTAAAATGGGTAAGAGTTACTTATAATTCTTACTCATTTTTAAGCAACTCAACTTGTAGGACCCATATTAAAATAATAATTTTAAGTTAAACAACTCTTCTAAGCAATTTCCATTGGAGATGATCTAAGGGCATTTATTAAGAAATCAAAGATAAAAAGTTTTTATGAGAGTATGTGATATTTAATATCATAGATGCAATCAATACTGTTATTTATAATAAAAACCTTATCCTTAACGAGTACTTGTTACAACCACCATAAATTTTATATGATTATAATTTCTCATTTTACTATCCAACACTTGTACGGTGATGAAGTACTAATCTATACATGCAATATGATCCTGTATGATTAAATTATTCTTGTCTTTTTATCCGTGTTTTTTTTAGATATTTATAATATTTTATTACCAAATAAATGGATTGGAACACTAGTTTTGTGTATACTGCTAGTACACTAGCCTAATGATTCGATCGTTTGGAACACATACATGGTGACATTGCATGGCATGAAAATATCAGAAGCATTGCATTGTGCATTCATCATTCATTCACATTAAATTGATTGGAACAGCCTGGGGTGCCCTGTCTCGTCAGTGGTAAAAGCGTTCACAAATAACCTGAACAGAGTCTTTTCCAAGTTGTAACTTGCAGAGCCCTTATCTCTTATCGTTCCTCTATGTATTTAAGATTCGATAAATATCCACCAGCTTAATTCAACGCCACTCCTCACCTTGCCTAATAACCATTCTGTAAATAGTAAATGCCAGCAACTGTTACTTCATTTAGGTCTGCGTTTGCTCTGACCATGACTGTGACAATTCTTAAAGCGTGAAACTTGAATCCACAATTCCAGATCTTATCCACAAACTCAATTTTTTACTTAATATGCCAATTAAATAAATATTAAAAATCAAGCTAAACTAGCGATAAGTCTTTATTATAATTTCATCCGTTTAATCAATTAAATTAGTAATCACATAGTGATTAAATAAAAAATACAGTATTTAATATAATCGAATGAAAAACATAATCAATTCATGATTTAACCAATTAAACTATTTGGTTCGAATCCTCACATATCACTCTTAAAAGAATTTTAACTAATCATAAGTCGCAGTCCATTAAACAAACAAAAAACTACTCAATTGAAACTAATTTTAAGACTTTTTTTATTGTATATTCTCCAATAAAGTAGCTCACCTTGATGATATATTGGATCTCATCAAACTTTGATCATGGTGGTATTTAAAAGCTAAGGATTCTTCTTTTAAATATCCTTTTGTGATGTCGTCTGGTGGTATTGATTTCTGTCTGGATTTTAGTTCTGTATATTAGACTATGTGCGGTTGGTAGTATGCTCTGCTGAGTTTTTTTTTTGGGTTTTAATTTGGTTTGGGGTTTGTTTGTGGTGGTTGTATCTCCTGATTGTATAGGTTGTTGGATTTAGCTAATTGATTAGCATTTTTGTATTTGGGTTAGAGCACCCCAGTGCTCTCTTTAATTAAATTTTGCTTATAAAAAAGTGCTATTCAATGCGGTTTCCTTTTGTTCATTAATAAGCAATATTATTATTTATAATTTTTAGTGGTTCCATTGTCAACATCATCATTTAGGACCTGTTTGGTTTGTAGTTGGAAATAGTGAAATTCAATTTCAGTAGAATTGTTTTTAAACCACTTTTGTTTAACGATCTTCACAAATCGTGCTTCACAAGTTTGTTGAATCCTATTCCAGCTTTATCAAATAGTCCTTTCTGAGTTCCTATAAGTTTATAAATTATTTGTTCCTTTGACAAATTTAGCAAGATCTTGATTTAGCTCATCTACTTTTTCTCTTAGAAGATCATTTTCTTTTTGTAGAAAATGATTATTACTGCTTGCTTCTTTTGAGGATCTCAGTCTTAGGGTTTTTACTTGCTCAGATAGTTTAAAATGAGATTGTTGCAGACATTGATTTGTCTTGAACAATTTCTCATTTTCACTCTTTAATTCCTCATTAGCTTTTTGTGCTAGTGTGTGTGAATGAGAAAGTAAGTTTTCAAAAGCATCTTCTAGCTCTTTATAAGGAGAGTTCGATTCAAATACCTCATCTTCTTTTTTTCCTATTATGAGACATATGTTTGTTATTTATTCTTCTAGATCATCTTCTGATGAGCTTTCTGTATCATCCGAGGTGGCCATTATGGCTTTCTTCTTCTTTAGAAAATTTCTGGGCTCCCTTTTTAGTTGCGGGCAGTCAACTTTCATGTGTCCAGGTTTGTTACATTCAAAGCATATTATTTGAGTTTTTCCTCCTTCAGGTTTCTGGCCTTCTTTTATGGGTGTAAAGATTCTTCTTCCTTTACCTTTTCTTCTTAGTATCCTCTGAATTATTTTGGAAATGAAAGACAGTTCATCATCATTTCCAGAGGTGGATTCTTCCTCTTCATACTCTTGTTCTTTATCTTCTGAAGACTTTACACTAGTGCTGGCCCTTTTTGATGTACTAGCCTTTAGTGCAATTGTTTTGCCTATTCTTTGTAGTATTTCATCCATGAGTTCTTGCTCATGAACTTTTAGAGATCCAAGAAGTTCATTTAATTTCAAGACAACAAGATCTTTTGCTTCTTGAATAGCTGTTATCTTAGGTCTCCAAATTTTTGGAAGACTTCTAAGTATTTTTCTGACTTGCTCTTGGTTAGTATAGTTTTTTCCAAGAGACTTTAAGTCATTTATAATGATTGTGAATGTAACGTTCTGATTTTGGAAACCTAGGAATAATGCCCATTGGAAGCATCTTCCTAAATTCCTGAAATTATTTTCGCGACATTACCGATATTGTAAACATACAACACATGCAAAGCTTAGGTAACCAACGTTTACTTAAGCGAAACTTTCCAAATATACAGATATACAAACAATTGCCATTAACTGGCTACAATACAACAGAAATAGCTAACTCATTTACTATCCTCCTTCCTATACAAAAAGTCTAGCTACTCTAACTCACATAACTTCTAGGGGGAAAATCATTCATCCCTAGGCTCAAGTCTACCTTTCCATGCTCCAGCTGGACATCTTGCATTACTAAAATGTTCCACAAAACGTGTGGTGAGACTTACGTCCTAGTGAGTGTGATAAAGCATGTAGTGTAGGGTAGCATACAAATGAGATGCAACAGTAAACATACACAGCAATCCCAATACATGAACAATGACTGTGAAACTATGCACTCGGTCATGTGACCAAGGACCGTCATCCAAGGCCATCTATGCTTAAGCTTTATTAATAATAAATGAACAATGCATGTTGTCATTTTTAGCTTGAGGACCCCCCATCTCCCTCTTGGTCGAGAGTTCGATGTTGTTACCTCGTCTTTTTATAACTGATTGCCTGAAGGCCTGTGATGGTTTGAAGACCCTGTGATTGTCCGAAGACTCTATGATAGTTCGAAGACTCTATGTCATTTCCCTGCATGGCCATAGGCCCATGAATGTTTATAAATACGTACTTGTCTATGAGCATGAATGGCATGATATGCACACAAAGCTACTCCTTAGAGATTTTCAATGCTAACACCTAAGCATAACCTAGGGTTTCAAGACATCGATACATAAAATTCCAGAAATTATTCACTAACCCTATAATCAACCAACAATAATCACAATCAAGGTAAGGAAGTAAGGGGAAGAGGAACAGGGGACATACAATAGGGCAAGCAAGAAGGAAGTGAGTGGCTGACCACACTCATCTTAAGAGTAGGAGAAATATGATGATTAAGAGGTTGGGGATGATGATCCAAAGCTCCTCTAGAGATTTGAGGCTTCAATCCAAGCTACTTGTTCTTCATTTCTTCTCCATCTCTCTAGACTCTCTCTCTAAAACTCAAGGATTGGGAAAATAATCCCAAAACCCTAACTGAAACGCGCATAAAAAACTGTTTTGCGCGTTCTCGCTTAAGCGAGGATCCGCTCGCTTAAGGGAAAGAATTGATGTGTCGCAGGAAATGCGCCCTTGCTCAAGCGAGAGCCTTCTCGCTTGAGCGCAATTGCACAAGAAAAATACCCATCCTCTTTGACTTTGTCTTGCTCAAGCGAGAGCCTTCTCGCTTGAGCAAGAGCAAGTCAGGGAGCAACCCCTGATTTTGGATGGAATTTCACTTGAGCGAGCCTAATTGCGCTTGAGCGCAATTCCATCACAGAGAGTCTCCTAAAACTGCCTTGTCCCTTGCTCAAGTGAGACCCTCTCGCTTGAGCGAGGATGACAGAACACAAATTCCCCTTTGTTTTACAGATATACTCACTCAAGCGAGACCTTCTCGCTTGAGCGAGAATATCATAATCCTAAATTCTCATTTTCTCTTATACAGTCTCTTTTCCTAATTCCTTCTTACGGGGATACTTCCTTAACCTCATTCCTTTGGTCTAATGGCAGTAGTGGTAGTGGTTTGAGGGGGTGTAATTGAGCAATGATGGTAATGAAAGGTATCAAACAATTACTAGATGGCAATCATAAAAGCCTAAGGTTACATGTGAGGATGAAAATGAAAGAAAACGTTATCATATTTTACTTATTTTTAACACAACTCAAAATTTATCCTGATTAAATAAAATGAAAGCTATCCAGATAAATTAATCTTATTATACACATCAAACACTAAATTAAAATAGGATATGATAAGTTATCTTAAACTATTGCTCTTATGGTGACATACCCTTAGAGTGTGTTTGGTAAGACATTTCAGCTAGATGAAAGCTGAAATTAATAGTTGAAACCATTTCATCAGTGTTTGGTATGGTAGCTACTAGATTTTCTTGAAAAGCTACTTGAGGTAGCGTTTTTAAAAACTCTCATTTTCAGCTACTAGCTGAAAGTTTATAACAAGTTTATCTCGCAACCACCCCACTTATCATTATTTAATAATTAATTATGTCTTTATATGTCATTTTACCATTTTCAGTTAATTTTACCAAACATCTTCAATCAAATCAACTAGTTTTTCAACTTTCAGCTAGCTTTTTAGCTTTCATCTAACTTTTCAGCTTTCAGCTAGTTTTTTTAGCTAGTTTGACCAAAGACACTCTTAATTTTTTTTGTTTGGTGTAAAACCAAATGTATACTATCTCTCTTATGGTGACCGACCCTTATTCTTTTTTGTTTAGTGTAAGATCACTTATATACTCCACATGAGACAATCATGTTCGAGTCAGGTAAGATATCTACGGACGATAAAGCTTTACCTCCGAGTATTTAACACAACTGCATACCTAGAACTCAAGACCACTGATTATGCTGGAATAACGCCTTACCATCTGATCCATGTGCTCGGTGGTGACTAGAGCCGGCAAAATGGGCTAGCCCGACTGGGTCGGCCCGTAAAAGTCCGCAAAAATGTAGGGTTTGGACAATTATTTTAGAAGCCCGAATAATTTCCGGCCTTTTTAGCATAGCCTGATAAAGCCTACTACCTGCAAAAACCCAGGTAGCCCACAAAAAACCCGTAAAAAAGTTTATAAAAATGCAGGGCTCATGCTCTTATTTTTTAACCTCTAATAATTTCCGTGTTTTTTAACTCAATCCAATAAAATCCGTTACTCGCATTGCTTCGGACCGGACTGAATCGAACCGAAAAACCCGAATTGATAGCTTTAATGGTGTCTCACCCTTAATCAATAAAAATATCTATAAAAATCTCAAAAAAAAATCGATAAGTCAAGACATATTTGAGCAGTCAAAAAAGCAAAGCAGTCAAAATATTAAAGTTATCCATGTCTGATTCTTTCATTCATGAAACAATAAGACCAGCCATTTGTACTACGAGGCTTCAAAAGGTAAAACAGTTATCTTCTTTACACACACAGATTCGTTTCACATATTCCATTCTTTTTTATTTCATCACCATTCTCTTTTTTATGTTCTCTCTCGATAATCTACAACTCTAGTCACTCTCCATAGCTATAAGTCTGTATTGACCCTTATTTCTTTTATATAAAATAAAATAAAATAACATTCCTCAAAGTGAAGTGGAAGCATACAAAGCTTTTCTTCTTCAATCAACTAAATTAACTGAAGAAGTGTTTGTTCAACCTGAAATTACAAAACACCCCATCCCCACTTTCTGTAAAAGGCTGATTCCATTACCCACCTGCACCTGCACTGCCACACCATCTGCCTCTGCTTGAAAGGCAACAAAACAAGCTTCTAAACCCCAAAAGTCTCTCTCTTTAAACCTTTATACTCATTTCATCACAGCGACATATTTGACACTTGTTCTGTCATAAACAAACCCATGGCATACCCAACACCCCCTCGCATTTATGACATTTTACTACTTTGCCACTATTACCTTCTACTACTTCACTATCACCACCCACTATTACTCTTTCTGCTCTCCCATGTAACCAACACAGGCTCCCCCATCAAGACCATTCTCTCAAAGCTCGGGTTTTTCAACAACCCATTTCCTACGCTACTCGATTCAAGGTGGTTTCTCTTTGGCAGTTTCGAAGGTTTTGCTTGTTTCAATTTGCTCAAGTTTGTTTTGTTTATTTTTTTCCCCCTCTCTTAAGTTTGTCATTTGGCGTTGTTTGTTTCCATCAACAATATTATTTTTTTATACATGAAAATTTGAATTCAAGATTCTCTCCTTCTTTGTTGTGTTTTCTTTCTAATACTGTCGGAATGGGAACAGTACTTGTTGCTGTTAGAGTCAAGAGCCAATCTTATAATGCTTCAATGTGATTGCTTTTTGTTCAGGTCTGATCATAGGTACTTCATTTTTTGTTTGTTATGCTCATTTCCCGCTAGAATAGTTCTGCACAGTTCTCAGTGAGAAGAAAGGAGCTAGCTTTTATCCCCATTTAATCATTAATGTTATCTATTTCATTCAACTTTGCTTTTGGTTTGGACCCCCAAATCTCATTTTTGTGCCTTTTTCGGAATGGGATAAAGGATTGCGATTTTAAGCTTATTTTCTGGAATGTGGTGGGTTTACTACTTTACTGGTTGTTACTTGTTTCATCCCCTCTCTCCTCTTTGTTTGTGCCAAGTTTGTTTTTTTGATATTTTTTTTTTGTGTACTGGCATAATAGCTTTCCCTTTTTGATGTTTTCTTTCTCTTGTAGGTTGGTTTGTACTGTGTTTGTAGTGGGTTCTGAACAAGACAGTGATGGATGGCCGAAGGCATTCTGTTGATGTTCCAATTTCTAAAACTCTTGTAGCATTGAGAAGAGTCAGATCATTGAGGGATCCATCAACTAATGGTATTAGCAAGCTCTCTCCTTTGATGGATGATGGACATTGGGAAAATGGTTCCGGTAATGGAATTTCTCTGAGGTTCCTAAATGCTTCTCATGCTTGTGATTCTGATCATGATGGTTTTTTAAGATCAAAGAATTTAGATATTAAGGGACTAAAAGAGGAGGATAATACTAATTTTGAATTGGATTGTGGTCTGTTGAACTCTAAGATGAACTATTATGGGATCTCATGTCATGAAGGGCAGAAACATGATGATGAACTAGTTTACTCTGACTCTGATCCTAAGCAGCAAGGATTTTCTGGAAATAAATCACCAAATGAAAGCTGTTGTAGCAACCTTGGAGGTAGAGGATTGGATTTGGCTTCTATCATGCCTCCTAGTAATCATTTGAAGGATGGGGAATCATACTATTTATCAACTGCATTATCATCACAATTGGGGAGGATAGATCACTCAAAGTCAACCAGAAAATCACTGCGCAAGAATCAAGTGAAACCATCTGAAGTGATGGGTGATAATGCAAGCCATGTTGGGAGTCCATGTCTTTCTGTTCGTGATGCTCTCTCAGCTCATAGTGCCTCAGCACATGCAACTCAAGATGTTGATGTTTTTGTTAATCACCATGGATGTGGAATAAGCTGTTGTTGGTCAAAGTCACCAAGGTTTAGAGAATCAAATCATTATTCTGAAACAGAAGATCTTCCCTTGATATTGCAGCATGTTAATGAGACAGATCATCATGGACATAAAAGCATGAGACACATTGGTGGTGAAATTAGTCCAACTTTGGAAACTCCCAGAAGTTTATCCATGAAATTCAAGCCAAAATCTTTCAGTGATTTGGTTGGACAAAATGTGGTTGGGAAGTCACTTTTGGGGGCTATCTATAGAGGAAGGATAGCATTATTTTATCTCTTCCATGGTCCCCGTGGCACAGGGAAGACCTCTGCATCCAGGATATTTGCTGCTGCACTGAATTGCCTCTCCCTTGAGGAGCAAAGGCCATGTGGTCTGTGTAGAGAATGTGTTGTGTTCTTTTCTGGAAGAAGTAAAGATGTTAAGGAAGTGGACTCATTGAGAATCAATCACGTGGACAAGGTTAAATCCCTTGTTAAGAATGCATGCATCCCTCCAGTTTCCTCACGGTTTAAGGTGTTCATTATTGATGAGTGCCAATTATTGCATGGGGAAACATGGGCGAGTCTTTTGAACAGCCTAGAGAATGTTTCTCAACATGCAGTTTTTGTGATGATCACTCCTGATTTGGATAAGCTTCCTCGAGGTGCAGTTTCCCGAGCTCAAAGGTACCACTTTGCAAAAATTAAAGATGCTGACATTGCAAGCAGATTGGAAAAAATTTGTGTTGAAGAAGGGCTTGAATTTGAACAAGATGCTTTGGATTTTATTGCTGCTAAATCCCATGGTTCCCTTAGGGATGCAGAAATGATGCTTGATCAGCTGAGTTTGCTTGGTAAAAAAATCACAATTTCCTTAGTCTATGAGCTTGTAAGTGTTCTGCTTTGTTCTGTACACATATATAACTGTCTTCATTTTTTTACTGAGCATTCAGTCTTTCCCTTTGTTCTGCAGACTGGGGTCATTTCTGATGATGAATTGCTTGAGTTGCTGGACCTGGCTTTGTCTTCTGACACTTCAAATACAGTGATAAGGGCCCGGGAGTTGATGAGATCAAGGATAGATCCTTTACAACTTATATCACAGCTAGCAAATCTTATTATGGATATCCTTGCAGGGAAATGTGAACTTGGTGGTTCTGAAATCAGAAGAAGATTTTCTAGTAGACATACCTGTAAGCGCTTTGATGTATAACATATTATATTCTTTGTAGCTTTGAGCTCTTCTATTGGCTGTTTGATTTTTATTACAGTCCTTGCTTGTGTTTCTGTTTCACCTTGTAATCTCATTGTGCTTGTACCTTTTTTTCTGTTGTCTAACTGGTTTTTTTCTCCATCATAGCGGAAGCAGACCTGCAGAAACTTAGTCACGCATTAAGAATACTTTCTGAAACAGAGAAGCAGTTGAGAATTTCTAAGAATCAAACAACATGGTTCACTGCAGCTCTTCTCCAGTTAAGCTCTGTAGAATGTTCATCTGGGGATGCAAATGATACCAAGTTATGTGTGAGAGCTGCTTCTGATAGAGGTGGGCTTGACTTCTTTGTCCTTTTGTTATTTTTCATTTCCCCAACTTCCTTAGCAGAAGGTGTGTAGGATGGAGTTGGCAGAATTGGAGTGGTTTGATCTGGTGGAACCTTCCATTCTTAGCTTGTCTTTATATGGGTGCAGATGGTGATTTATGCAGCACATCTTCTACAGGGGAGAGCTTGAAGCATGTTGCTACAGGTCAGTGTGATGAGAAGTCATATGGATTAGGATTGCAGGAGGATCACAATGGGACATTGGATTCCATATGGTATAAAGCTACAGAGATATGTCAATCTAGTAGGCTAAGAACTTTTCTTAAGAAGCAAGGGAAGTTGTCTTCAGTTTGTATTGATCAAGGTACATATGATACTTTATCCACAGCGATTTTCTGTCCAGCAACTAAATTTGCATTCATTAAAATTTCTGGCATCACCTTATCATCTCTTCCAACTGTTATGGTCAGTATTGTTTGTGCTTGCTTTTGTCCTGAGAATTGCTTATGAAACACTTTTGACATTTTCTTTTTAATTGTATTATTGGGTAAAATAACATGTAGGTTCCTTGAATGTAGTGAGCTAGGTTATTTAGTGGGACTCACATGAGAGAAAAAAGTGTGTTGGTAGTATTTCTCCATTATCAAAACTTTTTGTCGATTATTGTTTAATTTGATTTCTTTTGAAGGAGATTCTAGTACCTGCTCCTCTAACCTGGAGTATGGGAAATGATGGTTTTACAGCAATAATATTTATGATAGCACAAGTATGTGCTATCAAATTCAGCTGCTTTTCCATAATCTTTAGCGACTATTTTCATATTCTTTTACCTAGTACATTATGTGCATTACATATTGCATTTCTTTTTTCTTAAGTTTGAACATATTGCACTCTTTTTTCCCTATTATAGTGAGTGCTAATAGCAACTAAATTGAATGGAAAATGTTCCAATTTTCAGGTCTTGCAGTTGTTGAGTTGGAGTTCCACCACCGTGACTATGTAGCTAGGGCTGAGAAGTCATGGAAACTGATTGCAAGTTCCCTGCAGTTCATATTGGGTTGTAACATTGAGCTCAGAATCAATTATGTACCTTCGGATTCTAAGCATGCTAAATTGAAGAGGTCATCTTTCAATTTATTTAGTTGTTCCCGCAGAATTCTAAGGAAGTCATTATCATCTGATGGACAAGGAAGTGAATCAGACTATGCTGATTACACCTCTCAAAAGCCAATGACAAAGGATCAAACTCTAACTTGTTCCTCGGATTGTGGATCGCGGGTGCCACCACTTGAGTCCTACCCTGGAATGCAGGTTGTAACAACTTTGAGAAGCTGTGAAGGGAATTTGCTAAGCTCAGGGAAGATATTCTTGAATAGGTCATGTCAAGAGACTCCAAAGATTTCTTTTTCTAGAGTTGATTCTCTCAAGGAAGAGGGATGCAATTATGAACATCTTGCTTCATCAACCCTTGATTTAGATAATCAGTCTAACTGTTTTCCTCGATCCCTCTGGCTTCATAGAAAGTTCTCTTCTTCACATGCATCACAGCAGAAGGATTTTGTTTTATCAATCTCCAAGTACCAATGTTCTGAGACTTGTAGCTATGATAAGGAGCCCTGTGTTTTCCCCCACAGCTCTAACAACTATACCAAAGCTGTTGAGGAAAAGTAGGTTGTTTTGGATGAGGTGTGCTATTTAGTACAAGACAAATTGTTAGGAATGTATTAGAGGAGAAAAAATAAAATCATGGAGACAAAAATATGGCAGAGAGAAAAAAAAAAGTAAAAGATTCTTTCACAGTTAAACATTTGTGCAGAAGTTACAATTTGGCTTTTTGTACTAATGAGCATTATCCTTTGCATTTTGATCATTATCTTTGTTTGCATTGTTTTGTGCATCTTAGTCTATATAATCTATGCTAACTTGTACCTTCAATATTGCCAGTGCCACCACTGTATGCTATGTTAAAAATTTTGACACTGCAGTTATACAGTATTGCATAGGATAATTGCATAGAATCAGCTGAAATCTAATTTGTTCATCCTTATGCGTTAACATCCGGTGGTCTCCACAGAATGATGGGAGCAAGCGTTAATTTGTTTGGTAAAAAGAAGGATTTTTGACCCATTTGGGGCAAAAGAATTAAAAAAAAAAAAAAAAACAGAATAATGTTTCCATGAAACTATTTACCCCGGGTGGTGCGGTCCGAGCCACGTGGAAAGAGGAGGTGCAAAATGAGGCTTCAAGAGGCGCAAACTGAGTATGCGACTTAGTTTTATATATAGCGCTATATGGGAATGTGCCTCTCACTCTTCTGCTTGGGCACTGAGATTCGCGGCAGAGACAGAGCTGGACATAAATTCGCGTATTATTCCTTAGGTTCCTGCGCCTCTCACTCTTTTGCTTGAACACTGAGGTTCATGTGCCTCTCTCTTTCTCGCATCACGCTTTGATGCATCACGTAGAGATTCCTCTCCCTCTCTTTCTCTCGCATCACGTAGAGATTCTTGAGGCAGTGTTAATTGACCGGAAGAAAAATAAAGTGAGAATGAGGTGTTCGGTGATATTGCCTGAACAATTTAAATAGATGGTTCGCTATTATCTTTGTTTACACTCAGACTCCATTCTCAGCTTCTCTTCTATGCTCTTCTCCTCTTCTTCTTCTTCTATGAGTCAAATTCTTCTTCTTCTTCTTCTTCTTTGTTTTAATATTTTGTGTTCTCTCATTGTGTTCTCATTGCAGTCACTACAAATTCTGTGGATCATTTGTTGTATGTTTTTGAAACTTTGTTTTTTAAAAATGAGTCAAATTATTATTTTTATTTATTGGAATGGGAGAAAGTATGAAGGTGTACATGGTATAATGTTTGAAGGTGATAAGAGATCAGTTCAGATAAAACATGGAATCAGTTATAATTTTTTGAAGAAGAAGATTAAAAAAAAATTAAATCTTTCATCTCACCAAATTATTTCTAGTTTGACTTGTAGATTTTTAATTTCACAAAATCCAAGCACATATACATGTCTTCAAATATGCGATGATGAAGATGTTGGGTGCATGATCAACTCTTTTCAACAACAGTCTTTGATGACAGTGCTTGAATTATATGCAGACATTGATAATGTTGGAAGTTTATCATTACCTACACAATTCTATCATTTGGACACTCAACTTTCTATGGGGATTGAAGATCAATGTGTGTATCCATCAGGAGGTGTAACGGTTGAGGCCAATGTCAACATAGAAGAATGTGAAGGTGATGAGAATGATAATGATGTTAACATGGATATGAACAGGGAATGTGATGATGATAGTGAGGAGTTTGATGATGAAGGCGAAGTACCTGAGGGAGATTCATCTGATACAGAGGTTGGGGGTGACTTTGATACAAATGTTGATCCTGTAATACCCTTAACATTCATGGCAAATTCACCAGATTCAGCCCCAATTCATGCTCTCAATCAACAACAAGAGCATGTGCAAAGATTGGACACATGGTAACAATGTCTTTATTACTTTTTTTATATCATGGAAAGGATGATAATGTTTGATGTGTACACTCAATATCTTATTTTGGTTCATGGTATAGGTTGATAGCTTGGAGCGCATGTATTTCGCTGTGACAACTTAAGGGCAAAGTACGTTCTCATTTGAAAACATGAGATCAGAACTTAGCCATTGTTTACAGATTTGTCGTGAAGTAGATAGAATAACAACAACGACAGTATCAGCTCTTGCCCCTTCTCAGCTTGCACAAGAAGCACAAGTAAGCAATGACATCCCTGCTGGACGGGTGGAAGGACAAGGACTTCATTGTCGTCGTAGAAAAGTGGCACATGAACAACTAACAATGCCACCACCACCACCACAACCTGAGCCAGGCTTGTATTATGTGCCACCAATGGATCCTTTTGATCCAGTTTCTTCATACTATTATCCATCTCAATCTACACCTCCAAATATGCCTTCTCCTAACTTTGGTTATCCCCCTTCCTTTACAATGGAGGATTGTTATATGCCAACACCACTGGTTAATGTTACTCCACCTGTGTATACCCAAACTGCTGCAACATCTGCAACACCCACAGGTTGGATTCATCAGTGGCAAGATGCTCCACTCACGTCCTCAGCATCCGACGGGATGAATTACCAAGCCAGCTCTTCTAGACAACCTGAACCACCTGGCCTTGGTTTTAACTTGAATGAAATGTTTGCTGAAGAAGCAAGTGCATCGGAGAACGTAATGGAAAGTAAAGACCCCGAGCCAAGAAGAAACCAACCCCATCATGCTAGGAACCAACATCGTCATTGTATTCTCTCCCCTTTCCCCACAAATGATTAAATGTGTTTATTAATGTAATGTATCGACAATATTATATTAGGTACTTACCTTGTTTAAAATGAATCAATATCATCAAATTATTCCTTATTAATAGGTTTTTATAATTTATTCAACCAATTTAATTTAACAAATATAAATTGCTAAATTAAATTATTAATTTGTAAAGTTTAATTATTGAATTGGTGGTTCAACGAGGGTCCAAAAAAAATTGAACTCACAAGAGGCGCTTGATGGGATAGTGCCTCTTGTTATGTATGTCGCCCACCCATTTTGCGTTTCCACTGGAAAGCGCATACCCAGTTTGCGCCTCTTGAAGCGCAGACTCCGTTTGCGCCTACTCTTTCCATGTGGCTGAATCACACCACCGGGGGGTAAATAGTTTCATGGAAACATTATTTTGGTAAAAAATTTTTTTTGCCCCAAATGGGTCAAAAGGGCTAAAAAGAAGTCATGGAATGTCCATTTCATTCCTTGCCTTGATTCTAGAGATAGGATTTGGCCATTCCTTCTTAGTAAGATGGGAATGAGCGAGGTCATTCATTGCAGAATGGAAATTAATGCTGATTTTGTTTCCTTATTAGTTATAATGAACAATTACATTCCATACTAATCCATGTACCAAACGTGAAAATAACTTTTGAATTTTAAAAAGAAAAAGATTCCACTCCTATGTTAATTGAAAGTTGAAGCATTAATAACTCCATTACTATTTCTACTACTAGTTAGATTCCATAAAAAATGGATGTGTGCCAAATATATCCCTAGTGTCCTTGAATTATTGGTAGCAAAATGCATGGTCAATCGTCCTTAAAGTGCATGATCATATAAGCCTTTTAATGTTATAATCATATTCTGACAAATTAATCTATCAAATTTGGATTTTTTTTTAAACCTAGAGGTTAAATCTTAGTCCTAATCTATTTAAATTATTTCTTTCAAATACTTTTTAACATGGTTTTCTATGTAGTTCCTAGTTCATATAGAAAATGAGGAAGGAAAGCATATAAAATAGTGTAAATAGAAAACTGCTATAGTGCATAATATTGGTACTTTGTTTCCTGTGATTTGTTGTTTTCTACCTGATTTTTCTTTTTCACTGTCGGCTAAAAAAGGACATCGATAAGTTATTTATTGAATTTGACATGGAATAGATGCAAGACAAATTTTTGGGTGAGCTTTTCTAAATTAAATTATTCATAAAATTCTATTGTCTTTGTTTCAGTCAAACCATAAGATCAGAGATTCAGATGTAATTTGATGGAGAACCCCTTCATGTCCCTTGAGGAAGGTATTGGTCTAAATGAAAATTCAATTAGCTAGACGTGGCTTTTTTTTATTTGGAGGAATAATTTTTTTGGAAGATAGAGGAAATTGTAATTGAGTAAAGGGTGGGAAGTTCCTAGTTTCAAAATGTCTAATTTCATATTAATTGAAAACCAACCCATATTATCCTTATTGCCTGAGACAGACAGTTGCACACACACACACACACACCTGCACTAAAATAGGATCTTGGTTATGGTGGCTTAACATTCAAACAATTAAACTCCATATGCAACTTGATGGAAAGCCTTACTCATTCAACTACTTTATATCTTGACAATAAGTGTTCTCATATGTGACTGTGAAGAATGGGATGTGGGGCTTCAGCAAGATATGGAACATATTATTAAGCTAATGTAATTCTGTATGTGTAGCAATAAACAAATTAATAGTCAATTATAATGTGATCATATTTTGGAGACCTCAATCTTAAGAAAATTAATTAGATGCATCTCACAAAATGATATTACTTTCTTTAAAAAAAAAATTCTCACATTGTTGTTAAAATTAAATCAAACCGGCCAGTTCAACCAAAAACTGAGCCAGTTACCGGTTTGATTAGACTATTAGATCGGATCTGCAGTTGAGTCGGGATGACATCAGCAAACCAATGGTCAAACAGGTCAAAGTAGCATCAAAATACGGGTTTGACCGGTCTTCACAAGCCAATAAATGCAAAAAATTCTATTATAAGAGTTGAACACAAGACCCACTATAGCAATATGGGGCGCGCTACCACTACACCAACTAACCTCTAACTACATATTGTGCATAGTTTTTTATATATACCATTCTTAAGGGTTGACATTTCATTACTTCACATTTCCAATTGTTTTGTGTTTTTAATTTTTTTTTAATAATCTAATATAATGAAATATGTATAATATATATTATTAAACAAATAAATTTTCATACTATTTAATCTTACTAGTTTAATTTGTGATTTTTATTTTTTTCATAAACTGTAGATTTTTTTAATATAAAATTTATAGGTTTTGATATATATCGGTTCAACTAGTGACTCACTGGTTCGACCATTGACCCGCTGACACAATACTTCGATCGAGTCGATCACCGATCCGAGTTTTATAACATTGCTTTCCCAACTTATTACTCTCTTTCTTTGGATCAAATTTTTAGTAATGGAAACCCAAGATCGGCCTACCATAAAGCTGATAAACCATTTACTTTAAGCCTCCAAATCACCTTTAATTATTTTAGACCCCAAAAAAATATTTTTTACTTATTAATAATTTTTTTAACAAAATATTACAACTATTTTAGATCCCTAATATTACAACTCTCTCCTAATTATTAACTATTATATTAATTTCATTTGTTTTATTTTTTATATTTTATTAATCATAATTAAAACCTATAGTCCATCTATTGTCTTCCATGTATTAAATCTTAATATTAATAAAATTCTCACATTCACTATTAGTAATGGAGTTCCCACGTTAACTCATGTAGCTTTTATTTTATTTGAATGAAATTTTATTAAAAATTTGAAAATCGTTTTAATTATAAAAGTTTAATTTTTTTTCTTTATCCAATATTATCCACGTTAGTTTAATTTTTTATTATAAATTAAAAATAATAATTATTAATTAAAAAATATTACTGCAAAAAATAATTTCTCATTATTCTTATATTGTTTGTTTAAATTTTAAAACATAATAATTTTACTAATTTTCATATGATAAACTTCTCATCATTTGGATACTTTTGTTTAAATTTCAAAATATATACTTTTACGTTTGATTTTTTAGTTAGCTTAGAAATATCAATAAAATAGAAAACTACTATATGGATTTTAAGAGTGGTTAAAATATTAGTTGTTATTTAATTTTATAAGCGTTGGAATATATTAAACCATCAAAATACTAATTACCATAAATGTGAATTGCTTAATAATAAAATGTTAACAAAGTTCAATAATATCTCAACAAAGATTAAATGAGTTTATTTTATTATTAAATGAAAAAATATTAAATAAAACTAATTAGGATAATTTAATAAGTAATTTGTATTTTAAAAATTTTAAATGAAATTTATAATAACTTTAATAAATTCTTTTAATTAATTTGTAAAGGTCGCATCTTATAACTCGCTTTAGGCCTAGATAAAATATTGGATCGACCTTGTGGAAACTAAAGACATTGCATTCCATATATTTTGATTCTTACATTGTAAAGTATGACAAAGCTCATGGCATGTGTAATTGCGAAGATATCTCTCATAAGATGTAACAAAAAATAAATATAAAAGATATGAGAATGTCATAAGCACTATTAGCATCACCATGAAAGGAATAATTAGCTTCTTGTGTCACTTTTTAAGAATCTTCACATGTAGCATCAAATTAAACATGTATAATAAGTTTCAAACTAAATTTGAATGGGTCCCTACATGCATGTAGCAAT
Organism: Sesbania bispinosa; assembly: GCA_026901365.1. Classification (NCBI taxonomy): domain Eukaryota; kingdom Viridiplantae; phylum Streptophyta; class Magnoliopsida; order Fabales; family Fabaceae; genus Sesbania; species Sesbania bispinosa. Next base: position 926,038 of record QLOH01000177.1, read on the forward strand.
TTCAATAGCATCACTAACAATCAAATTTGTAATGATTGTTGCTTGAGCAACCTGTAATTGGTCGTATAACTTAGGAGAATAAGTCACAACATTCACAACCATTGCTAAATTTGAGAAAGATTGATGAATATGACAAACTTCTCTAGCAGCAACAACTAGTGCCAGTTGTAATCGATGAACAAGACAATGAATATAATATGCATCTCGACAATCTTCAAAGAACAAAACTTATAACTCATTCCAATCACCACATATGTTGCTAACTCCATCATACTCTTAACCAAATAAATTTTAAATATCAAGACAATGATGAGAAATAATAACTGGAATTTATTTATTTAATATTAAAGAAGTGTCATTAACATGAATAAACAAAAAAAAAAACCTCTTGAACACACCTATTTTTGTCCAAAAATCTCAAAACTATAGACATTTTATTTTCTTTTTGACTAATTCATAGCTTCATCAATGATAAGTCTGAATTTATTATTATTGTTCTTTTCATGTATTGCAACATGTGACCTTCTATAAAAAAAATATACAATATTTCTTTCTAAATATTGGGTGAGATATATCAAGCATTTTTAAGAGCAACATTAAAAATTTTATGATGGTAAGAATCTACAGGCTTTATTAGCTCAATAAAATTCCCTCCATTCAAGGAGTGGAAACTTTCATCGATCATTACCTCTAAACGCACATATTTGAAATGTGAGTCATTGAACCGCATCAATGGAAGTCTTCAATCGTAAATAGTTTTTTATAATCATTTCAATACTTTTCATATTGAATACTTTTTCAATACGCTGAGATTTAGCCATCAAATCATCACAATTTTAAATGTCTTTTATGCAGTGAATTAATGTTAATTCCTTCATTGCATAAAATTGCATAATTTTTTTGTCGTTGACTTATTTTTTCTAATTTATAAACCCTACTTCATCAAAACCATAAAATGGAATTAAGATAGAAAGAGAGATAGGGAGGGATTTGATTTAATATGTTGTTTTAATTGTTAGGAATGATGGAAAAAATTGTTTAAATTTTTATTTTATTTGATTGGATGGAAGGTGTAACGCCCTAATTTCTAAACTCAGAAATAATGCCCGTTGGAGACACTATCCCTGAAGTTCTTGAAATCATTTCGTTAAATTTTCGATATCACCACACATTCGCTTAAACTTTCCAACGATTAGCTTAAGCAATTTACAATACAACATCAATATTTATAAATAAGAGTAAATCTTACTTAAATTTAGGGACGAATCCACACTTGGAGAAGTGTGATTCAGTGAACTCATACCGGAAAATCCGGCAGAGTCTCCCCTAAAAACCGGACAATTACCAGAATTCAACTGAACCTGAAAATCAGCAAAATCAGTACATCTCAATATTTAAACCTATCACAACATTAAAACTAGGCCTCAGTGGCCAACTAAGAAATAATTATATTTATACAAGATCCAACAATAGACCTAAATGAATAACCAAATAACAGCTACAAATACATTAGGGACTAATCCTATTAACGAATCTTCCAACTGAAGTAAGATTCATCTCCATCCTCACCATAACTGCCTCAACATCAACAAAAGTACCTGCACAACTAAAGTAAATCCCCGAAACGTGGGGTGAGATAATAATCTCAGCGAGTACAACTTGACATGTATAGTGTGAGGAAGAAAAACCATCAAGCATTGAGATACACCTAAAGCATATTTATAGATAGCTAATGAAAGAATAATTTAAACATGTAACATGAACTAACAATGATGCAGAACATGATGCTCATGATGCACTCACTGCTTTGCCCAACAGGCATGATCTTATCACTGAAACTGGAGTTAGACCTGAGCTCAGACTATGAGAAACGTCTTTCCCGGGGACGTATCCCACCCATTACTGGACCGAAGTCATGTTTTACTTAGTTTACTTAACTTTTTACTCACAGCGCAAAGGCCGACTTGAATTACTCACGGTCGAAACCGGCTTAAAAAGGTTATAATGCTAAATATGCTTCATGAAAACTTGATTATCAAATATTTACACTTAAATGCACTGAAAACTGAGTAGACAATGTATTTCGAGAGTTTCGTAACTCTCGTAAGTTCGTAACTTCGAAATTCAATGGTTTTACATCAAATACTAACATCACCTACTCAATTCCAGTACAAACATCACAAATCCAATCATTTTAATCATATAGAAAGGGAATCAAAGGGGTAGGGTTCATACATTGATCATTTCGACAATTTCGTAAATCTCGCTACCCTAAAGTTTTCATTGAAAATCCTAACGAAACTACTCAATATCATACAAACATTACTAATCTAACCATAATAATCACATAGAAAGGGAATTAAAGAGTAGGGTTCATGCATTGGAGAGAAATCAAAATCAAAGGGGAAAGGGTGTGTGTGAGTTATACTCACCAAATCTATGAAATCAAGAGGAGAATAAGAATTTGAAGTGATCCAATTGATGATTCTAGCTTCAATCTCCTTCCAAAGCTCCAAAATTGACTTCCTCTCTCTAGAATTCTCTCTTTCTCTCTCCAGGGTGAAGAAGGGTGAGAAAGAAAATGTGAAAATCTGATTTTTGCATGTGGGACTATATATACTGGTTCGCTAGTAATCGATTACAGATAGTCTGTAATCGATTACGAGTAGTCGTAAAATGCACTAGAAAACCTTTCTGGGAATCTGGTAATCGATTACAACCCTTGGTAATCGATTACCAAAAACACAGCCCTCAGGTAATTGATTACGTAATCAATTACATAAAATTCAGTTCTCGGGTAATCGATTACAGACTCCCTGTAATCGATTACCTAAAAACTAGCTCTCAGGTAATCGATTACAACCTGTGAGTAATCGATTACCTAAAAACTAGCTCTCGAGTAATCGATTACGAACCCACTGTAATCGATTACCAGAACCCATATTCCTAAAGTTCACTTAAGTTAAAGCTTAAAACTTGGTTTTATACTTGAGTTTTAACCCATAGCTCCTCAATTACCTTAATTCCTCAACTTATATTCCCTTAATTACTAATACATAACCCTCTTATTTTAAGCCTAATTAGTTATTAAAGTTCCTAATTTGCGGGATGTTACAGAAGGTAAAAAGATAAAAATGAACTTTTCCGTTTTAATAAGTCTAATTGCTTTTTTCATAATTTATTCCTCTTAATCTGTCTCGTTTAGGGTTCAATATGATATTTTCACACTCTTTACATATGTGTATATTGTTGGATATTCGCCCAGAAAAATGATAGAATAGTATTTATTCTTCAAGTTTCGAGTTGAATATATATAATTGAGGAAACACTTCTAGTTCAAATGATTATTGTAATAACAATAGTATTTCAATTTGAAATTATGCATCCACAAAGGTTGTGAGGGCATAAGAATTTGCCTTCCATGTTCCAACAGAAAAAAGTCATTATGCATGGTAGAAAATATTAATATTTGATTTTTGTAGTTAATTAGAGTGTTTGCAATGATTTCATTCCTATCATCTACCACTAACTTTAAAAAATAAACTTCATATTGATATTTTAGTTAATTTAAAGGGATCATGGAAATATTGATAAGTAAGCTTGGAGTTAAAGTAGATGACTCAAAAATTTAGGGTTTTCTTGGTATAAAGAAGTTTAACATAAACTTACTATGTATTTAGAAAAATACATAGTAATTCAGGGGAACACACAATCGGTGCTAAATTTCTGATTGACCATGGTGCCAATTCTACTATAGCTAGTAATTTAAGGGCTACGACCTTGCACCATTCTCCTAGGATAAGTCTATTCTCTTTTGCCATAACTTCTCATTAGTTTTATTTATCCTATGACAAAAGAATTTTGTTTTATGTCTGATTTCATGATCTCTTCCTTATGCAATTTTAGATAAGTATTATTTAAGTTTGCTCGCCTTATTTCTCTTGTTCCATTTATTTTGTAATATCTGTGCTTTAATTTGTTTTAGGAGCTACTGAGTTGCTTAAGTATTTGCTATCCAAAGGAATTAATCTTGATATAGAAAGTGATGCAGGAACACCTTTGGTTTGAGCTATTGGTCATTCCCAATAACCTGTTGTCAATGTTCTATTAGAACATGGTGCAGATGTAAGTCCTTATTCTATTTTGTTATTTTGTGTTACTTTTCAATAATATAGTTAAATGGAAGGTTTGATGCTAAATAATGTTATGAGGTACTCCCAACTACTTTTAGCCAAGGCATAACTAAATATGGCCATTACTTGCCATATTTGGTTTGGTATTTTGCCTTCAGAAATTTAATTCACACAGTTGTTTCTTATTTTTATCCTTTGGTTATTGAATTCTAGAACTTGCATAGCAGAGTTGTTACCTCTTGAGATTTCAAACCAAGTATAACTTGTTAATTAATGTTTTATTTAATGGTGTTCGTTTCATGAAGTATTTAAGCAAATAATATGTACTGCTTGCGAATTGATAGAGTTGCAAGGTTATTCCATTCATACATGCTATATCATGATATAGTGATACAACATGTTAGTTTTGCTCAAATTCCTTAATGATTAATATTTTAATTTAATAGAAGTGATGCGATGATGCAGGGATACAAGCCATATGGATTCTAGGCAGAGCAACCATATTTGAGTAGATTGACAATATTGAGATAATCTTTTTCACCTAGTAACAAAACTTCAACTGTAGTATTTGATCCAATGTAAAACATTACCTTTACTAGTAACTTCAGTTGTTGTTGCTTTTCATGTATCATGTTTTATAGCTTGTTATATCCTAAGTCGATTGATCTTTCGTGATTCTCCTAATGTGAAACCACCGCCACAAACAATTTCCTTTGAGACAAGTTCTTTGTTTTTATATATCCATATATCAAATGCCTGTAGTAGTAGTAGTATTAGTAGCTAGTAGCTTATATGTAACTAAATTTATTCAATTACAGGAATGCAAAGTAGCCTCCTTGAACTTGCTCTTGCTAATAAGTTATTTGAAGATCCACTAGTGGGATGCTTTCTGCAATTTCTGTAAATTCCCACTCCAGTTAGACTTAATTGTTAGTTTCTTCTCTTCCTGTTTTACATGTGACTGTGTACATTAACATTAATATTAATCGCATGATTGATACTATATGTTTTCTTTATAATAAAATAAGGAAAGAGATTGATATATATGCATATATATATATATGATTTAAATGTATTTTTCACTTCATACTCATGGTTACACAGTTGATCACTTTGTTGTGTTGGAAAATGCAAAGGTTTTGTATGCTTAAAGCATCTTAAATGACTAGCTAGTCTATGCTGAGAAGTATAGTAGTGTTGTCTAACAATATTATTGTATTGCAATATAAAATGTTAATTTTGCTTGCAGTCCACATACATTGTTTTCCACTGGGGTGGTACATCGTAGGTGTTGTTGACCCAAATTATCCTTTTTTCGGAACTAACATTAGGATCCATGCAGACCTGTCTGTAGGTAGTTATGACTTATAAAACAATTAATGTTTTTCATGTTGTGACATATTTATACAAATTATATCTGAACACTTGGATTGAGTGTGGATTTGTGCCTGCCCCTGCAGAGTAGAACAGATACTACCTGTGGAACTTCCCTATTATGCTCCTTTACAAAACATTAGTCAAAATGGAGGAAAGTTGTGAGAAAGTTTCCATATCTTTTAGTTTTCCAATTTTTGAAATCTGAAGGATTTATATTTTTGTGTATAGTTCATTTTTCTTTTGGTTTGTTTCCATTGCTAATATGTTAGCTCCCCTCCTCGAACACAAGAGAATTGAAAAACAAATTGAGTTTCCATGAGGTCAGATATTGTTTTGGACTTGATTATTATATATCTTGACAATAAGAAAAATATTGATTGAATATTTAAATTTTATAAATTTAATTTTATCACGTAATAATTTTTTACATATGCATGAATTGAAAATTAAATTCAGTTCAACTAACAATAAAATTAAATATTATTACATATTAAAATAAATTTTATTATTATTATTATTATTATTGTTGTTGTTGTTGTTGTTGTTGTTATTAAGATCAAATAAAATTGAAATATTATACAGTGTTTAGTATGACATTATACATTTAAAAATTTCATGATCAAATGGACTGAACCATGAATTTTGCACCAATATTAGATACCATAAAATTGGCAAACATCGTACTCCACTACCGTCTATCAACTCATTGTATGTCACCCTTTCATTGACAAAGCTCTTCAACATTTAAGGTAACATAACATCATGGATTTTAAATAAAACACGAAAGACTAAAAGACTATATGTGTCATCTGCAAGAAAAATGTTCATTGTTCCTTTGTTTTCTTATGTGCCATAAAACATTCTTTTGCTTCAACTTGAGCATCATAAATTCTTTTGTGATGATCCAGCTTTGGATAAGAAGTTGACGGATGTTCAATTGACATCGTTTCCTTCTACATAATTCTCAGGATTTTGCTTCATATTCTATTGGAAGGACTAGAAGTTTCACCATGCTCACCAATCTTTTTTCCTAGAAGGCTATAAGGGTGAACTTGAGTCACGTAATGAATGTCTCCCTTCACGACGCCGATTTGATGCATCAAAGCTCACTCAGCTCATGTTGATTTGATGCAATCTTTTTCTCATACACAATCTCACGGTACTGCTCACACTCAATTGCTTTTTTAATCAGATTTTGGATATATTTTGCATGCATCACAGATTACTAGTTGATGAGTACCAATGTCATTTCACAAATAACCAATAATGAACAAATCTAAGCATTGGCTCTTCACAAAAGTATAACAAGAAAGTAATTTTAAACCAAACTATTGAAGAGGAATTAGCACATAGGCTACTTGAAACGCACTATCAACCATTTTCATTATTCTAACAATGTGTTGGCTATATATGAAGTTCCCACACTTCAAGAGAGGAGTTGTATCAATGCATGTTAGACAATAAAATCCAGGTTGACACACACATCTTTATATACTCTTGGAAAGGTGAATAAGTCAAATCTTGATATTTCACAATTTTGATTTTATATAAAGATATTTAACTTGATATATCATCTATCATCAATACATACGCCCTCTTAAACTAGAATTTTTCTATGTCACTGTATCCATCTTCCACATAGGCTTACTACCCTACCAAAAAAAAAACCAAAAGGGCACTGATATGTTGAAGACAACTCAATAGAAATTTATTTGATAACAAGATGTAAAAGGATTTTCCTGCTATCAAAATGCAAACAATGGCAAATTTTTAAATAAATGAAAACAATTTTTTAAAAAAAATGAAAAGTAAAGATACAATCAGTTTTACTAGGATTCATTGTGAAAGTAAGTGAATATGTACCTTCATTCATATGTAGCAGTGATGAATTCTATGTAGTCAATTGAACCATTTTCATATACATCAGCGTAAATTTAAGCAAAAACATGTAAGTTTGGAAGTATAAAGTAAAAAAAACACGGGAGGACTAATGTTGTAAGTCAAAAATACCTTAAAGCATCCATTAGCTGCCACACTTATGCTTCGGTATGCCTTGAGCTAAGTCTTTCCAGTTTTGCTATCAGTTCCTCATTGGTGACTGTACCACTTTTTTCATTTAATTTTTTTGTCTTGTCATTTAACTACTCTATATTGGTTTGTCAGTGTTTTTCAATCAACATCGACTTCATTCGCACCACCCTTGAACAAAATATTGGGTCGATTAGTCCCAATAACTTGTAACCAAGGTGACCACACTACACCAAAACGGATTTTAGAGGCAGTTGTTTAGTGGCGGTTGTTCATAACCGCCCCATTGTAAGTTGATCAAAGTCGGTTTCTTGACCGACGTTAAAGTTAGAAACATAACGGCGGTTTTTAATGATCAACGACGTTTAAAATCACCATTAAGCATATTTCCTAGTTTTCCTAGATTTAAAGTTTAATAATGTAAATGCTTTAAATTATAAGGGCGGTTTTATTAGTCAAAACCGCCACTAGGCTTGGAAATTTTTTACAGTTGTTCGCGTTTTTGCAATTTCTTTTTTCGCGTTGGGGCTATTCTTTCTGCTTGTCCCAATTCAATTCACTCGCTCGAGTCTAAGTCCCATCATTGTCTGATTTATCCAATGGTTTCCATTACGAGAATTTTCTGGTGATTTAGCGCCGTTGCCACCAATTTATAGGGTTCAACGGGTTCAACGATTGAACGTTTTGTTTCATTTTTACTAGTTTTAATCGTTCACTTCTTCATTGGGGGTTCAATGTTCAATGTCTTGGTCACCAACGTGGAGTGTAGAATGGGAACCGTCTCTCCTACATATGGTCTCTATTAGAAGCTTAAAATTTCTCCTCAACCGTGGCTGGAACGACTACTTCAACCTCTCCCTCCGTCAAATTGCACTCTAGGTTTCATTCCCTTTCTTCTTTTCCCCAAATCCAATGAAACAAAATAACCCTTTCATGTTTATATTGCATTTCTAATATCTTTCTTCTCAAGGGAGCTAAAAAATGGGGGTTTTTCATGTGGGTATCTTTATTTCAAACTTATCCTTATTCCACCTTCATTGGTTCATAATATGATGTGATTTTCAGCTAGAAATGTTGACCGACAACGCACTAGGGTTGTAATGGGGAAGACAATGCTTATGAGACCCTTTCCGTGCTTTTTGTTAATGCACTGGAACCAGAAAGAAGAAGAACATAATTGTATTTTTAGGTATAATTATAAATTGTAATGGAATTGATATTTTAGCATGCTTATGTTTTATTACCATTGATTTCTTATTTAGGTTATGTGGTTGACATGTAGGGTAGCATCAACTATAGATACTATCTTGCTTTCACATTCGAATGTAATCATGTGTAGTGATTGTTTGGATTTCGCTATGATCACTGTTGTAATAGTGAGTGATTTTATTGCTACTTTTAGTGAAAGATATCTAATTTGGAGGAATTAGTCTACTAATCAATGACTATTTCACTTGCAGTAAGAAAAGAATTTGTATTAGACAGTACATGAGGGGTACAATCCTTGGATAGAAAAGGTAAAAGCTTCTTTCCCTGCATAATTATAAACTGTTTTTGCTTTTTTATTTTGAAAGCTATTTTTTAAAAAACAAAAAATTATTGTGGATTTTGCTCTTTCACAGTCCTCCCTTTAATTGGGTTATAGCTCATTCATTGGTTATTATTTTCAATTTGTTTTTCTTATTGAAATCTTGAATATAAGAATGAGATTTTCACTGCATGGCTTAATTATGCAACTTAGTGCTATGCCTTTTTGGAGATTTATGATTTCGCTTGCTTAGTGTTAAACAATGACTAAGTGTAATTGGTAGTTGCATTGATAGTTAGTTAGTGCTTAAGAAGCTTAAGTACTGTGTGTATGGGAAATGTTGTCTTTCTTAATTACTCTACAGTTTTGTGTTGTCAGTACTGCTGTCTTCTCCCAACATACATGACTTGGATTATGACAAGGAAAAACAAATAGATCAGTAGTCTGGATAATATGGCAAATAAAAGAAAGCATTTTGTTCAAATATATGTTGCCAATTTATTTCATTTATCTCTGATTTCTCTTCCATCCAACCCCTACAGCAAGGACCACAACAAATACAATTAATACCAACCCATAGAAATGCGCAGTTTTTCCCCTCTATTTTTTGAGCTTCTCACTCACAATTTGCTTCCATAGTTCCTTGTTATTGTCCCATTAGTGACTGACTTGCTAGTATGCAAAATTAGTAGTCTCTAAGCAATAGCAAGCCCACCTAAAATTCCACTAAACCATAATTCAATAATTTCAATAGTATGGTTAATTTTAGTTGATATGAAATATTGATTGTTTATAATAAAGCGGACCCAGCTTTACTGTCACTCTTGGTGTTGAAAACTAAAATCATTATGAGAAGGCCATATATCCTAATATTTAAAAGGAAAAAGATAGTGGTCCAACTAGTTAAAAAAGAAAAGTTTGCGTTAAACATCAGTTTGGCATATATTAAAAACAATGATGAAAAACTTATGAATATATAGTAAGTAAAGTTTCTTTGTATGGATAAATTTTATTTTTGTTAACTTTAATATTTCTTTTTGTTTATAATTACGTTATATTATATAAGTAATTTTGAAATAAGGGTTAATTATCTTAAAAGTGGAGTACGTGTGTGTGACCACTTTCAAGATTTGGAATACATGTGGTTTATTTCATTATGAATGGTGATACATGCAGGATATGGTTTTTTAAATGAATATTTCACATTATATTAGATCCATATTAATTAATATTATGCATTTATTCTCATTAGTAAAATATATTCCATATATAAAATTTAAAATGGGTTTGTTATGACTTATATTTTTTTTCAATTAAAAGGGATTTATTAAATTTATAGATTTAATGCTAATATATAGTATGTTGCATTTTTTAGAAATAAGACTGGTTAGATTGTCACAACTGAACTTTTTGTTGTAATAAATGCAATGACAATATTTTACTAATGCTCAGAGAGCGGTGGATTGCAGGTTTTAGCCATCTGAGCTTCTAAAGATGGTGAATGGTTGAAAGAAGTTGAACATGTTAATCAAGAATATGTGAGACCTTAATTTCAATCACTTCTCATTATTGGGTTTAAACTTTTAACATCTTTTAGTGTATTCTTGAGAGATAGAACAGGGGAAATCTGAAATTGCATTTATTCACTATATATTTTATACATTAGGCAACATCTCTACTAGAATGTTTTTTATACTTAAAGTGGTTATCATCATTCAATGTTGATGATGGTCCCAGCAAGTAAGGTCTAACAAGAGGTGATATTTAGATACTGTCTTAACTTCTTGCCATGGTCGAGAATTGCATTTCCACATTTTCATTTCAAATTTAAAAAGGCTTTTATTGAGAATGTTGCTTAACTTGAGATTATTTCTATTATTATGTTCAACTTTGGCATGATGTAAACTTTTAATGTTTACTGAATGTCAGTAATTGTATTTTAATTGTAGGTTCTTGGTACAATAATTGAACCCTTGATAGAGCAGCAACAATTGGATATTGTTAATCTCGGGCAATCATGTCAGCAAGCAGGAGATGCCATTTCACAAGGTATGGACAAACTCTGTCAAAAACTTAATGATAGTGTATTAGTTGGATAGTTTGTTGAAGGAAATTATATTCTTTAGATGGTTTATGCAATTGATAAGTTAGAAGCTCTAGTGAGCTTTGTGAACCAAAAAATATAACCTGCTCTCTTGATAGTCGTTACTTGTCAAAATGGCTTGTCATTTATCAAGCAACTTTGGGAAGTAGCTAGCTTTGAAAATATGCTTCACTAGGTAAATTTCAAGGGATTTGAAACGTAGAAATTGTTAATGTCCCTGTCCTGATGGTTAAAGGCACACTATAATTTTCTATGCTATTTTTTTAATTTTGTTCCTGGAATAAAATAGTCTTTTATTTATTAATTGTTTTTTATTTACATAGGTACTTCCCTGTTATCAACATCTGAAGAAAAATCAATTTTAGAGCCTGGAGCATCTATTTGAAGATTTATTAGAAAATTGGCTTAGAAAGGTAGTTAAATGCTTGCTCTTTGTGTAATGATTCATGGTTGCAACTTATATAAATAGATTGTAAATCTAAATTGATTTGAGTTGCAAAATTGAATTTCTTAAATAGATTCAATGTAATGTATTTTTCAAATTTCTATGTTTATGCCTTTATGGTCTAATTCTTTTTTTCTACAATATGACATAATTTTGTAATATTTTTTATTGACTCACTTGCGGCATTGTTGAATTGAAGAATGATATAAAAAAATTTTAAAAATGATTTTTACAACATAAAGTAGCATTTTATTAGACTTTTTGAAAGAAAAAAAAATTTAATTGTGGTTACATAACACTCCTATTATTATCAATTATTTTAAACATGCTAGCGGCGGTTACAAACCGCCTCAATGCGCAAGTAACAATCATTTTTAATGTCCTAAATGGAATTTGTTTGTAAGAAAAAATATCACATAGTGGCCGTTTGTAACCGCCGCTATTTCTTATTGCTATTTCCTGGCGGTTATTCTGGCGGTTAGCTTAAACTGCCGTTAGATAGCTTAACGGCGCCAGATTCTATGGCGGTTTGGCAACCACCACTAAATTGTTTAGTGGCGGTTTAAACCGCCGCTATACATTACATTTAACCGCCGCTAAATCCCGACTTTCTTGTAGTGCCAGAGGCATAAGGAACTATGACTAACTAAATATATCGGGGTAGTCGCGTGCTATTTCATAGAGTTGCCAGATTTAAATATAGAATAAACTAATCTATTGATTCCTAGGTCAAAGAAGTTTTATAACCATTCCAAAAGCAAATTATGACAAAAGCATAAGTTGTTAGGATATGGTCGATGACGGTTTTTATGAGAACAAATTATTGATAAGCATTAATTTGAATTTCCATTTTCATAAAATTTAACTGTAATATACAACAGTTGATATAACACATATTTTAATTGTTGAGGACCTCACCTCTAAAGCGTGGGAAAAGGACTTCACCTCTGAAGCTTCTGAAAGATCCCAGTCATCAAGGAACGTCCCCTTACGATATTTCAAATTAGAACTAAATCCCTATATCAAAAGAGGCATATGACATTATACATTTAAAAATTTCATGATCAAATGGAGTGAACCATGAAATTGGCACCAATATTAGATACCATACAATTGGCACCAATATTAGATACCATACAATTGGCAAAACATCGTACTCCACTACCGTCTATCAGCTCATTGTATGTCACCCTTTCATTGACAAAGCTCTTCAACATTTAAGGTAACATAACATCGTGGATTTTAAATAAAACACAAGAGACTAAAGACCATATGTCTCGTCTGCAAGAAAAATGTCCATTGTTCCTTTATTTCCTTACGTGCCATAAAGCATTCTTTTGCTTCAACCTGAGCATCATGAATTCTTTTGTGATGATCCGGCTTTGGTTGAGAAGCTGACGGATGTACAATTGACTCTGTTTCCTTCTACATAATTCTCAGGATTTTGCTTCATCACTTCGTTGTGTTGGAAAATGCAAAGCTTTTGTATGCTTAAAGCATCTTGAATGACTAACTAGTCTATGCAGAGAAGTATAGTAGTGTTGTCTAACAATATTATTGTATTGCAATATAAATTGCTAATTTTATTGGTAACATATAAATTGTTAATTTTGCTTGTAGTCTACATACGTTGTTTTCCACTAGGGTGGCACATCGTAGGTGTTATTGACCCAAATTATCCTTTTTTCGAAACTAACATTAGGATCCATGCAGACCTGTCTGTAGGTAGTTATGACTTATAAAACAATTAATATTTTTCATGTTGTGACATATTTATACAAATTATATCTGAACACTTGGATTGAGTGTGGATTTGTGCCTACCCCTGCAGAGTAGAGCAGATACTACCTATGGAACTTTCCTATTATGCTCCTTTACAAAACATTAGTCAAAATGGAGGAAAGTTGTGAGAAAGTTTCCCTATCTTTTAGTTTTCCAATTTTTGAAATCTGGAGGATTTATATTTTTGTGTATAGTTCATTTTTCTTTTGGTTTATTTTCATTGCTAATATGTTAGCTCTCCTCCTCGAACACAAGAGAATTGAAAAACAAATTGAGTTTCCAGAAGGTCAGGTATTGCTTTGGACTTGATTATTATATATCTTGGCAATAAGGAAAATATTGATTGAATATTTAAATTTTACAAGTTTAATTTTATCACGTAATAATTTTTTACATATTCATCAATTGAAAATTAAATTCAGTTCAACTAACAATAAAATTAAATACTATTACATATTAAAATAAATTTTATTATTATTATTGTTGTTATTAAGAAATGGCTATGTATTTAAATATTGTGGTGTCTTAACATTTAAATATACACATATTGAAACTTGAGTTATATAAATGAATTAAAATGGGAGTGCAATATGGTTTTATTGAGTTCAAGCATCAAAGTTTATTTTCATCTCTTACAAATCAGTTTGCTTCCAAAACTAATTTTTATACTTGCAGGAATGGTTAAGGGATTTGGCATTTATTGCTTGAAAAAGTATAGGATTTTTATTATAGTTCAAGAGGGTCTTGTTGAAAGATTAGAGAGTTATTTGTTATACATATTTCAGTACTTTAAATATTGTCTATTTTCTAAATGCCTTGTAATGTATGAAATTTCAAGAAAAAAATGCAGTTTATATCATCTTGTAGTGGTCTATAAATAAATTTGGTGTCATTGTTGATTGATTATCCTGGTTTTTTAAAGAACGTCTCCAGCTTTCAACATGTGTGAATCAATGTGGCAATAGTGCAACAACCATGTCTTTAATTTGTTAAGTAATGTATGATTGAAAAGAAAGGTATAATAAGCATCGATAGTTAATAATATAAGATCAAATAAAATTGAAATATTATACAATGTTTAGTATGACATTATACATTTAAAAATTTCATGATCAAATGGACTGAACCTTGAAATTGGCACCAATATTAGATACCATAAAATTGGCAAAACATCGTATTCCACTACCGTTTATGAGCTCACTGTATGTCACCCTTTCATTGACAAAGCTCTTCAACATTTAAGGTAACATAACATCATGGATTTTAAATAAAATACGAAATACTAAAGACTATATGTGTCATCTGCAAGAAAAATGTTCACTGTTCCTTTGTTTTCTTACATGCCATAAAGCATTCTTTTGCTTCAACCTGAGCATCATAAATTCTTTTGTGATGATCCAGCTTTGGTTGAGAAGCTGACAGATGTTCAATTAACATCGTTTCCTTCTACATAATTCTCAAGATTTTGCTTCATATTCTATTGTAAGGACTAGAAGTTTCACCGTGCTCACCAATCTTTTTCCTAGAAGGCTCTAAGGGTGAACTTGAGTCACCTAATGAATGTCTCCCTTCACGACGCCGATTTGATGCATCAAGGCTCACTCATCTCATGTTGATTTGATGCAATCTTTTTCTCATACACAATCTCACGGTACTGCTCACGCTCTTTTGCTTTTTTAATCAGATTTTGGATATATTTTGCATGCATCACAGATTACTAGTTGATGAGTACCGATGTCATTTCACAAATAACCAATAATGGACAAATCTAAGTATTGGCTCTTCACAAAAGTATAACAAGAAAGTAATTTTAAACCAAACTATTGAAGAGGAATTAGCACATAGGCTACATGAAACGCACCATCAACCATTTTCATTATTCTAACAATGTGTTGGCTATATATGAAGCTCCCACACTTCAAGAGAGGAGTTGTATCAATGCATGTTAGACAATAAAATCCAGGTTGACACACACATCTTTATATACTCTTGGAAAGGTGAATATGACAAATCTTGATATTTCACAATTTTGATTTTATATAAAGATATTTAACTTGATATCTCATCTATCATCAATACACACGCCCTCTTAAACTAGAATTTTTCTTTGTCACTGTATCCATCTTCCACATAGGCTTACTACCCTACCAAAAAAAACAAAAAGGGCACTGATATGTTGAAGACAACTCAACAAAAAATTATTTGATAGAAAAATGTAAAAGGATTTTCCTGCTATCAAAATGCAAACAATGGCAAATTTTTAAATAAATGAAAACAATTTTTAAAAAAAATGAAAAATAAAGATACAATCAGTTTTACTAGGATTCATTGTGAAAATATGTGAATGTGTACCTTCATTCATATGTAGCAGTGATGAATTCTATGTAGTCAATTAAACCATTTTCATCTACATCAGCGTAAATTTAAGCAAAAACATGTAAGTTTAGAAGTATAAAGCAAAAAAACGGGAGGACTAATGTTGTAAGTCAAAAATACCTTACAGCATCCATTAGCTGTCACACTTCTGCTTCGGTATACCTTGAGTTAAGTCTTTGCAGTTCTGCTATCTGTTCCTTATTGGTGACTGTATCACTTTTGTCATTTAATTTTTTGTCTTGTCATTTAACTATTTTATATTGGTTTTTCAGTGTTTTTTAATCAACATCAGCTTCATTCGCACCTCCCTTAAACAAAATATTGGGTCGATTAGTCCAATTAACTTGTAACCAAGGTGACTAGAGGCATAAGAAACCATGACTAACTAAATATATTGGGGTAGTCGCACGCTATTTCATAGAGTTATCAGATTTAAATATAGAATAAACTAATCTATTGATTCATAGGTCAAAGAGCCTTTAAAACCATGCAAAAAACAAATTATGACAAAAGCATAAGTTGTTAGAAGATGGTCGATGACGGTTTTTATGAGAACAAATTATTTATTAGCATTAATTTGATTTTCTAATTTCGTAAAATTTAACTGTAATATACAACAGTTGATATAACACATATTTTAATTACTGAGGACCTCACCTCTAAAGCGTGGAAAAAGGACTTCACGTTTGAAGCTTCTGAAAGATCACAGTCATCAAGGAATGTCCCCTTACAATATTTCAAATCAGAACTAAATCCCTATATCAAAAGAGGCATATAGTGAAGTAAATCACAGAGTCACAAGAAGGGGGGTTGAATTGTGACCCTTGAAAACTTTTGGTCCAACCTACAAGTACTTTGAAAAACTTACTGATCTTTGCTAAAGGAATTTCTTGGCTATCAGAAGTTACTTCTAGAAAATAGTGGTTAGTGTATAATGTCAACTGAGTTGATTAACACTATCTTTTTAAAGGTAAGCAATATCATAGGGATTGATATCATCAAATTTTATTCTTGCATATAGTGTATTTAATGCAGATGCAACTCAAATAAGGTTCAGAAGAATAAAATAAAGTTTCTACAGTTATGCAGAAGCAAAACAATGAATCTGTCACTGTAAGCCTATATTTTGAAAGGTCAAATGATTTTATATTATAATAAAACTTTTCAGAATAGTTATTTAACCAATAACTAATAAGATTATATGAGAAAATATGTTCATAAGAAAGTTTATATCAGTCTGGTATATTTAAATCAAGTTACAATGAAATCTGATGTATGTTTCGTCAGAAGTATCAAATGAACTTGAAATTTGATGAAACTTTCCAGAATAGTTATTTAACTAATAACTAATAAGATTATATGAGAAAATCTGTTCAGAAGAAAGTTTATATCAATCTGGTATCTTTAAATCAAGTTACACAATAAAATCTGATAAATGTTTCTTCTGAAGTATCAAATGAACTTGAAACTTGATGAAACTTTCCAGATCAGATATTTAAATAGTAAACAATCATAATATAAAGTTAGATCTAATTAAAATCAAGTTTGTAAAGATCTGGTGGTTTGAACCCCAAGTTTCAATGTTGAACAATGAACAAATATCAAGAAATGTGCTTCTGAAGCACCAAACGGTTTCATAATTTAATGAAACTTTCTAGATCAGTATTTGAACTAATATGGATGTGATTTATATGAAAAAATCAGTTCAAAAACAGGTTTATCAAAATCCGGTTTGCATCTTGCTAAACATTCAAAGTATGACCAATAACTAGCAAATCAACGAATGTAAGTGCAGAAAGATAAAGAGAGTAAGGGTGAGAGACATTGCACATATGATTTCTATACTGGTTCACCCTCACAATCCTTGGGTTACGTCCAGTACCTACCTCGGTAGGATTTTCCACTAATCAATCATGATTACAAGGTATTCTTTGCTCCCACAGTCTCCTCAGGCTATTTTCAAGTATTCTTTGCAGCCTCTTAAGTATTATTTTGCAGCCTCTTCAGGCTTTAACACAAGTATTCTTTGCTCAGCCTCTACAGGCTCTACACACTCTCAATCCAACACTAACTCTCTCTAGTTAGCTTGGGAGATCATAAACACTCTTCAACAAGAGATGGATTTTTTACATATGGCTCACAAAACACTCATGGAGTGGATTAATCTTTACAAAACTGAACCTAGACTCACTCTCTAAGAATTTATGAACAACAACTCTGCACTTTGGAGTGGTCGAATGAGAACCTCACTCTATAAGGGAATTTCTACATTATGGCTCTTTGGATTTCTTCCCTTTTGTTCTCCTTGATTTTGCCCAGCTGAATAGGGCTATATTTATAGAGTTATGGTGGTCAAACTAGCCGTTGGAAATGCTTGGAGAGGAAGACAAGTCCCCAGTTGGCCATCTAAGGGTTGTCACTTTCATGTGACAACTTTTCTCTTTCTTCAGCTTTGACTGGTCATATCTTCTGCAGCCAGTAATTTCATTCTGTTTGAGCTTTCTTCTTCTGGAGTAGTTAGTAAGACATGCATAAATATTGGGCATTTTCTCATTTTTAGCAAAAGATGTCTTAAACTCCTTTAAATTGAAATTGTAGCAGGTACTGCCAATTTCTTTCTTCTAAAGGTTGCAGAGGGTCTGTTTCTTCTGCAGAAATTCTGTTTCGTCTTCTGGAAGTGTGCAGAATTTTGTTTCTTCTTCTGGAGCAAACTGATTCTTCTAGAAGTGTGCAGAAATTCTGTTTCTTCTGCAGAAATATTTCGTTTCTTCTTCAAATATGCTTGTAAAGCTTCCAATCTTTTATCCTTGCTTTATTTGCATTGTGAGACAAGTAATTATGCTTATGGAAGAGTGTTCTTCGACTTAAAATATTCAAGGATAATATCTTGAGGAGTGTGGGAACTTGTTCAATGCTTCTAAAGATACTTTGAACATGTTTACAACTTGAAATAAGAATTTGATGTTTCTACATAAATTGTAAGTTTTGCTTTTAAGGACAAAACTGTGTTTCTAGTGATATTGATCTTCTCCAATTGCTTTGTTTGCATCAGCAACACTTGGAATGAATATGCTTGAATTGCTTAAGTGATCTTTCACATTTAGAAGGTGTCAGGTTTCATGAAAATCTCCTTCTCATGCTTCTAGTGGTCTTGAATGATCCTTCCAAAGCTTCAACTTTGCTTCTAAAGCTTGATAAAACTCAGTTTAATACTGATGGGATCTTAGATGAACTGTCTTGACCTTCTTGAAGCTAAGAAGCTACTTCTTGAACTTGTTTAATCACTTTTGACATCAAAGCTCTTTGTAACATGCTTCTGGACACATGTTCTGATATTAAATGATGTTTTTGATCTTTGCACCTTCCTTCTGTAACTTTTCCTGTATTCTTTCAAGCATTCTCAAGTGCAAACATTAGTACCAAAGTATTCAGAACACTTAGAATATTGTTGTGAAAGTTTGTTGTCATTAAAACCTTTGCTCAAGAGGGTCTTGGACCTTACATATAGGTGCTTTGAACACATAAAAAAACATAAAATTTAATCATAATTATAATTGCAAAAACATATACGAGGTAGAGAGATTGGGTTCATATTCTATTTAATTTGTTGGATATAATCACAGATGCGTTAGTGTTAATTATTCCAAACGTTTATTATATCATCTTCCAATTTATGTATCAATCTTCCTTTCTACTATTTACAGTACAAAAGTTTTCTCACAATATGTGACTTGAAAATGGTAGGAAACTTCATATGAACAACATAGATAATTCATAATGCACAACAATAACATCGCAAAACATTTTCTACGAGGAATTGTTATTAAATCTAGGACATGCAAATTGTTTAACTGCATGAAGTACTAAGAATGCTTTTAATTGACAGTGCGTTCTTGGTGTTGGAAAGCTACACTATATAAAAGTCTAGTGTTACGTGAGTCAATTGTTTCTTTCACTATTACTATTTTTTCTCAAGTCCTATTTATTTCGGGACTAAGGGATTGGATGTCCCATACTGCCACAAACCCATGATCATACCTTCAACCGTGTTATTTCTCGTTGCATTTTACGGTTGTTATGAAGAAGAGACTCCATCTAAAAAATGAAAATATATTAAGGGCATTTGAAAAACTTTTTTTTTTTAAGTTTATATGAACTTATCTTATACTATAAACATCTTTTTAATATGTAAAACAATATGTAAGTGGATGGATGAATTTATTATTTTATACTAGTTTTTCTCTCTAATAGTTTTCTAGTGAGAGAGGACACAATTTTAATTATAGATTTGATCATGTTTTATACTTTTTTATTTATTTCCACAATTAAATGATGAAAAAAAATAATATATTCCTTTTGTTCTTTTTGTATTAACAATAACTACAGATCAATGTGTGTGTGTTATAGGAAGAAGAAGGGGATGGATCAACTTTTTTTTTAAGGAGGGATGGATCAAGTTACACCAAGGTAAATTATATAAATTGTTACATCATAGATAACTTTGGATAGAATGTAATTTTGGTTAATCCAATTGTTAATTATAATTATTCCTTACATTTATTATTTCTATTAAATATTAAAATTTTGCAAACTTTTAACACTAATAAACTAATACTCACATGGTGTCTATTTTTATACATTTTAAAAATATATGACATTAATATAAACAAATTTTAATAATGTATTAAATAACTTTGAATCAATGTACAATTATATAGATATGATCTAGATAATATTAACTTTCAATATAGTTGTGGATTTTGCCAAACAATAAGGCCCATTTACTTTTGAGAAAACATTTTTTGTTTTCGTTTATTATTTTTTAGCTTTAATTGTAAATAATGTCAACTTTTTTTTTTTCATTTTATTTCATGTTTGAGTTTTGTACAAGAAATAGGGAAAACGATACAAAGTTATTTTCATTGTTTCCTTAACAAAACTTACAAAACAAGAAACAAAATGATGTTTTTTAATCAAAACTTAAAATGTTTTGATAATTAAAACCAAATATAGGAAATGAAAACATAAAATGTTTTTTTAAAGTAAACGACCTTTAAATTACAAAACTATTATCAATTTTAGTTATACAAATATCACATTGTTTTCATTTTGTTTCTTATTGTCAAAGTTTTATATATGAAACAATTAAAACATCTTTGTATTGGTTTATGTGTTTTCTATACAAAACTTTGAAAACAAAAAATAAAATGAAAGAAACAAGCTGACATTTTTTATAATTTAAACTAAAAAACAAGAAATTAAAACATAAATGTTTTTAAAAAGTAAATGGACACATTATTTGTTAAAAAGTTATTCAATTGTTTAACAATTGGTACAACATTGTAACTCATCTAGGTATAACTTGATCCCTATAGATTTAAAAGTAATACTTAAATGATTAGAGTTCTCATCTTTATAGAGATTAAATTCATTATGCCTTTATTTTGATATGGAAAGAAAATAAGTATAAAGTGATATTAGTTGGACATTAATAAAAATTACTAACATACACACGTCACACTTATAAAAAAAATGTGATATTTTTTCACTCAATTAAAAATTCGAATTTCGATACATGCAGTTAAAAACATCACCAAATGTCTTTTATAGGCAGATTCTTATAATATTAAAATATGATTTAGATAACTTAAATGTAAAGGAAGGACAACACAACTTGGAGTAGTAACAATGCTTAAGTTTTTTTTTTACTTTCACAATCTGAAAACTCTATGAAATACAAGTTGTAAATCTTGTTTTACAATACTGCGACATAACTATGAATGACACTGAGTACATGGAAAATTGGCAATGAAATTATTCAATGTTAAATCTATTATATAGGGGATTTAGATTGTCTATAGTTGGCCAATTGACAAAGTCACTGCAATCACACTTTGTATGCACCGTTACATTCATACAGTGGATCCATATTAAGCCACACCACCTCTTCCTATAAGTAAATAAACATGTCATGAGAAAGCTCCCATGTTCCATTTTTTGGTTGAACCCCTGTTCCATTTCTATCCAAGACTGGTATTCAATGTCTTGGTCTATATACCCTGTGACACCCTTCTACCCCAGCTCTTATACAATTAATAAGTCGAAATATTTTTCAAAAACAGTATCCCTCAACGGGTAAAAAGGTTCACATATCTCTTCATTTAAAACCTCATTCATTGTAAACAACTTAATTAAAATAAAAGTAGAACTCAAATGTTTTCAAAATACACAAGAAGCGAAATCTCCAAATTATCAAATAATTAAAACATCCTACTCGCCATGTAAGACATTTAAAAGTGTTTTACAAAATCCTTCCTAACTAGAAACATAAAGAAAAGAACCCTCAATAATATGCTCTGATGTTACATGTACCAGAGCAACATTCCCTTTAATCAAAACTCGACACCAGTTGTGTCATCATCATCACCTGTAAAATAGCCACAGTATAACGGTGAGGAAAAGAATATTACTCATACATACACATAGGAGACTACCCTATCCTCACCCTCATGTAAACAACATCATCATATAACTCATTCTATTAACAAATATAAACATAGTCATCATCATCATATACACCAACAACATCAGCAATATCACCACAATCATCATAATCATCAAAATCATCATTATCATCAACATCATCATACTCATCATAACCATCATACTCATCCTTATCATCAATATCATCTTAGTCATCATTAGCATCAATATCATCATAATCCTCGTTATCATCATTATCATCATATCATCATAACCATCATTCGCCTCCCTGAGTTGTACTTTACCCACTCTAGGCTTGTACACCTCAGGTACCACATTCAATTTCGCCATAATCAGCGTTCACTTCCCTGAGTTATACACAGGTACATTCATCAACATTATCATAATCATTACTCACCTCCCTGAGTTATACTCAGGTACCAAAATCAATAACATACTCAATACTCGCCTCCCTGAGTTACACTCAGGTACAACATTCACCTCCTCGAGTTAGACTCAAGTACAACATTCACCTCCCCGGGCCACACTTCACCCCTCACTGGGCTTGTGTATCCCAAGTACAATCACCCCCCTGAGTTACACCCCACCCCTCACTGGGCTTGTGTATCTCAGGTACAACATCATATATACTCAAGCATCATTTACAGCATAAGGTTAATTAAATCATCATCACCATTATCACCTCCCTGAGTTATACTCGGGTACACTATTCACCTCCCCGAGTTAGACTCGGGTACAACACCAACATCATCATCATCAATCATTATAATTAGCACCATTCATCATCATCATGTATCATCATACATATTCACCAACCATCATCATCAAAAATCATCATAATTATCACCAAATATCATTATCATCATAATTAACACCTATCATCATCATCATATTTCATCATAATTATCACCAAATATCATTATCATCATAATTAACACCAATCATCATCATATTTCAACATAATTATCACCAAATATCATTATCATCATCAATAAATACATCAACTCAATATGAGCAATCATCCATCACAAGGACTCACCAATCCACACTGGTAATCAATTACAATCCTCATGTAATCGATTACCTGCAAACAAGGTCTCTGGTAATCGATTACCAACCCTTGGTAATCGATTACCAACACACCAACTCTTTGGTAATCGATTACAACATCTCTGTAATTGATTACCCGCGAGCCAACAACCCTCCTGGTTGCCTAGAACACTCTAGTAATCGATTACCAACCCTGGTAATTGATTACCCGCGACGCAGATCGCAGTTCTCGCGATCTCTACCAATTCTAAACCTCTCTATTCAATCTCTAATCAATCCTTTTCATCAAAACATTATTTATATACGTTTACATTCATCAAACTCCACCAAAGTATCCATCTTTAACAATTTTACAAGGTTTTCCCATCAAAACCCCAATTCATCAAACCCTTATTAATCCTCTTTTCACTATTCATATTATTCTCATTCAATCTCCTCAAGATTCATCAAGAATCATACAAACAATCATCAATTTACAATTTTCATCATCCATACTCAATATATCAATTATTAATACGAATTAAAGTCTTAGGTTACTGCCCAAGCATCCCCCACATGCATATATAAGCAACACCCTCTCCCCCATTGTACCTTGAAGTGAAGATCGAACCGCAACAGTACTTGATTCTCAATGATTATTCTGCAACAACCCCTTCTTGAGACGTCATTTTTTCCCTGCTTAGCGTTTCGCTCTCTGATGATTATACAAATAAGGATTAGGGTGAACTGGGAACCATTCCTTAAATAAATACTTAATTAGGCTAGGCTCACTCTTAACCCACTTATTCTATTTATTATTCTTATTATTTATTAAATAACCTTATGGATAAAACTACTCATAATATTAATCCTATTATTTATTTATTTATTTATTTCTTCTACTTTATTAATTTTATTTTATTTTATTTTACTTAATAAAATTCAGGATGTTACATACCTAACATTTAATCAATGGTAGTATCGATTTTGCCTCAATAAGCCTCACATCTTTAAAAATAAAATGCATAAACATAGATGCAACCAAATATCTACTTTGTTTACCTAGTGGAATCAACTCATGCAACCAAATAATATCAATGTTTTAGTTCAAACCCACATTCATTCATAATCATATAAAATGTGGCAACTTACAGCAAAAAAACAATGAGCAAACTTATATTCCTTGAAAAACCTGCAGTGCTTTTGCTCCTTCATGTTCAAACACAAATCAACGATATGATAATCTTAACTTTAACGGTGTCGTACAAACTTAAATTTCTACCAAAATCAAGAAGGGAACTTATAATCACATCATAGGGAATTCTCTGAAACCATATCATACAACTGTTTGATCATTGCAACATATAAGAGCTTAAATTATGTAATAGAGCTTTCAATTCTGAATGGAATTATGATGGAATGCAAAGACGGTGGGGATAGCGAATGACAACGGCGAACGACTGCAACATCGTTGGAGAACGAATGTGGCTTGTTATTGAAAACGACTATGAGAGGTATAGAGAGAGTGCATCGACATATTTTTTGGGCTTGTTCATTTGGGGAAGAGAATCAATGTTAAAAGTTCAACCGTTAGATTCATCTAATGGTGCATACAAAGCGTGATTGAATTGACTTCGTCAATTGGCAACTGCAGTCAATCTGAATACATTATATAAGAGTGTAGCTACTTTGCTTCAACTATTGAGCTTTGTAGGTCAGGCACCTACAATAATGCTAGGTTGTACGTCGTAATTTCACAAGCGATAGTATTTTCTTTTTAAACTTGATTAGTTATGGACATTATGTAAACATTCATGATATTTGAATAATCAAATAGGATCTTAGAATCTATAGTTTTCTATCTCTTTCCTTTTTCTTTCTTGTGCTTTTCAATTCTTGATGGTAACTTAAGAGACAAACTTTGATAGGCAGAGATTGGGACAATTCATGTCCTTCCAATATATATATTTGTTTCCATCAAACAATATACCATTTTATTAAAACATGTAAAAACTCCTTCCCAAAATTTATATCCTTTCAATCAAATATTGACTAATATATTCTTTTATTAAATTTATTAAACCACATACATTTGTCACACACATGAGACATTAATTTCTTACACATTAGCCACCTGAATCAAGTTTTCATATTTGTCATGTTGAGTAATTTCTCCAACATGAAAAAAACTCAATCTTTAAATGTTTTATAAAAATATTTTTGGTTTCTTTAATATGACAATAATAACTGGATTTTTACATCGTGTAATGGCAGATTTGTTATCACAAAATATTTATGTAGAAGTATACTGCTTATGATGCATCACTTCAAGTATTCTTCTCGATCATATGGCCTATGCAACCTAACTAACTGTTGTTATATGCTTTGCTTTGTTCATGAAGAGTGTAACTACTAGTTGATTTTTTTTAACACCAAAATATTGTGTTAGTGCCAAGATGAAATACATACCACAATCACTATCAATGTATCCAACAAGTTTTACATAATTATTATTAGGATGAAAAATTCCATCAATTAAAGTACCTTTAATTTTT
This sequence comes from Sesbania bispinosa, assembly GCA_026901365.1. NCBI lineage: Eukaryota > Viridiplantae > Streptophyta > Magnoliopsida > Fabales > Fabaceae > Sesbania > Sesbania bispinosa. Next base: position 951,899 of record QLOH01000177.1, read on the forward strand.
TCAAAAATTATCTTAGTTTCTTGTAGATGACAAATATGTGACTCTTCCACAAATTTATTCAGAAATCTAACTATAAAAACTATCTTGTTTGGTTGCAATCAAATATCTTAAACTGCCAATCAAACTCTTGTAATAAGTTGAGTCTACCTTTTTGCCATCATTTTCTCTTATCTACTTCAACATTTTCAATTAGTGTGGAAATTAGCTGAATTTTCTTTCTTGAATATTTTCAAAATATCACCAATATATTTCTTTTGAGATATGAAAATTCCTTCTTTCTATTAAACGACATTAATGTCATGAAAACAAGACATTAGGCCCAAATATATCATTCCAAAGCAACTTATCATAACCTCCCTAAATTTTGTAATTATAGTTAAATTATTGCTTATGAAGATCAAATCATTAACATAAAGACGCATAATTATAATAATATCTTAAGCTCAACAAGCTTAATATATAGAGTTATCTCATAGGGGGATCTTTCAAAATCATGGTGCACAAAATGAGCATCAATCTTCTTGTACCACATTCTTAATTTGATTACATATCGTATTTTGGGAAAAGGAACTAGTGTGTGGGTTTTTTACCTAATCTTTGGGCTAGATCAAATAAAAAATCTATACTGATCAAAGATGCTCCTCCAAGACTCTCAAGTCCTTTGTAAAGCGAATGCCATAGGAATAATGTTTACTTGGGTGTAATTTAGTTTCTCCTTTATTTGTTTTGTTTTACTTTCCTTATATCTACAGAAAATTAATAGTAATAGTAATAGTAAAAGTAATTGTATTTTTTTGTTTTATATTTTTTACATCAAAGGATTACATTAGATTTCAATTAATTCGAATTGAATTAGATGAATTTATTAAGGGGGTTAATTTCTGTCAATACTTATTTTTTTTATTGATAAAATACATTAGTTGAGAACATTAAATTTAATACGTACCATTCAATGTAATATCAAATTGACATCTATGATGAAACAACATAAAAATGTATCAATGGTGTATCATGTAAATAACTGGTTATTACAAGTTTTTTCCAATCACTTCGAAGTTTATAAATTTATAAAGGAGCCCTTGGAATAAAATTAGATGACATCTTATAAACTACTATGCAACGAATCATCGTCTAGAGTTATGCGCCACCCAAAGGGTTGTCCTTTGCATTGTTTCCATTATTTTTGTAAATCTTGAGGTGTTAAGGGGCCTAGTATTGCTTTAGTTCCAACTGGCTAAATCTATTCTCCTTTGTAATTTAGGTAGACATAAATAATTCCTAGAAAGATTTATGCACTTGCCCGTGAAATTTAGAGATTTTGTAGTCATGAGTCTTATTATATAGGCTCGCCTTTATAATTTTCTCTACTAATTAATTACTTTTTTAAGAGTTACAAAACCTAATATTAGATCTTCGTGTCTCCACCTCCATGACTTTGTTGTGTTCACCCCTTCATAATAAGGACTATTCCCACATGTTCACTCTCCATTGAATAACAATTGTTTAGGTTGACTGCATAGTTGTGTTGTGCTCTTTATTGGAAGATAATAGGAGAGGGAAATATGGTTAATTTTTTGTAAGCTTTGTTTTTTATCCAATATCGTAATAGTGTTTCAGGGTAATTTCTCTAGTTCATTCATGTGGTTGTCTACCTAACAAAATAACCAACTTCACTTTCTTTGACTTTGTTTCCCATTTTGTTTTCCTTTTATCTTCGAATGTCACACATCTTAAAAAGGTTGCAACCCAAAGGAATACCCAACAAATCCCTTTTCAAATGATGGAAGGCTTTAAGTTTTGTTGTGTTATGCATTGCTAGAAGTCCTTGGAATAAGAAAGAGAAAATTACTACCATCCCTTGAAAATAAAACCATAGCCAACAAAAACCTAGATCTTAGGTGATAAAAAGCTTTGAACTTTTGCTACACTTTACTTTGCTGAAAATTCCACGGAATATTAGGGGCGAGAATCATATAGAAAGGGAAAAAGGAAGGGTGAGAAGTGGCTTCAATGAGGATGGAAGTGAGTTCAAGAGTATTGGAGGTAGTAGAGGCTTGCTTGACGAAATGATCGATGGACTTTGCTTACTTATACGCGATATCCATATTAGTTGCTTGAGATCCGTTATAAAGCGCGATATCGAACTAGCACCACCTCATTTTTCAAGAATGGGTGGTTTCTTGATCTCATTCACCTCACAATACATTAAATAGACTTCGCCACAGTTAACTAAAAAGGTACACTACCAAATGCAAGTAAACAAACTTGGCCATTAGGTAATTTAACATTAAACCTACAAAATTACATTTGCTTTGCTGAGAGTCCTATAGAAGATTTAGGAGAACGAGACTCTCAGAGAAGGTGAAAGGGTGAAAAGTGGCTTCGACAAGGATACAAACGAGTTTAAGAGTTCTGGAGCCAATAGAGGCTTGCTTAACAAAGTGATCAATGAGTTTTGCTTACTTTTGCTTAATGTTCTTATCAGTCGCTTAAGATTAATTATAAAGCACAACACCCAACGAGCACTACCTCATCTCTAAGAATAGGTGGATTCTTGATCTCATTCACCTCATATCACATTAAATGAATGTGGTCACAATTAACTAAAAAAATATGTTACCGAATGCGTGTAAGCAAACTCGGCCATTAGATAATTTAACATTAAATCTAAAGATCATAACTTACCGGTGAGTCACTTTTTTGTTTACTCACCCAAAACAAAACGTGTGTTTATGTTGCAGTTGTGAACACAGTTTTGTGACTTTCATAAATGAATTTTATAAAAGCAACATGAGGTTACTTTGAGAAGACCGTGGATTTGAGGATGCTACAATGACTATCCAAATGTGTTAAAAATCTAGAAATAGTATAAACGTTGGGTAAATGGATATGCAATTTATGCATGGTAATGGTAAGTCCTAACCTAAGGAGTCTAGGTTAGGGTTAAACTAATTCGGATATATACCAGTTGCCATTACAAGCAAAGAGAAGGGCACATCATTAAGATCGTCTTTAGCCTCTAGCACCAACGCCACGTGTAGCCAGAAAACAATAATAACAGTGGGATAGATAGATAGAATAGAATAGGCCCAAACCCGAAAACCTCGCCCACTGATGACGTGTACAGGTAACCATAGCCTCCATATATAAACCTTCTCTTCTTTTTTTCTTCATTCTCATCCATTTCTCCCTTCTCTTCTTCTCACTTTCCACCGATTCAGACACTCACTCTCCGATTACTCTCACACCCATCGTTTAGGGTTTCTCTTCCGAAACTCGATCTTCTCTTCTTCGTGTCGTTCGCTTTCACCGCAGCGCCCGATTCCGGAAAAATCCGGCTGCTTCTCCTGTCTTGGCTCGAGATCCGGGCCAAGCACAGAAGAATCCGGTTCTGATTTGCATTTTGTAGTCACTGGTTCGTGTTATTCACTTCTCTCTCTTATGCTTTCTTTTTATCCTATTTTTATTTTTCTATGATTTTTGCTTTAGTTTTGGGGCAAGTTTGATATGATGTATTCGCATGCTGTTTTATTTGGTCTTAGAGTAAAAATACGCGTGGCTTGTTTCTTAGACTCTTTGTTTGGTACTGGGTGAGAGAGCCAAAACGGTGCATGCTCAATTGCTCATGGTATTTAAGAGGAAATGCTTGAGGCTTGGAGATGTGTTTTCGATAGCGCCTTCGTAGTGCTAATGAGTAGTGATTATTGAGCTATGTGTTTCTTACTGCTATTGATGAACTAATGGGATTATGAATTGGTGAACGTGTGTGTAGGGTTGGCTTGTTTTTGTTCACTCTGTGTAAATGGCATCGGGTGAGGGATTTCTGACAGATGGGCAGAGGGAAATGCTAAAAATTGCTAGTCAAAATGCCGAGAATTTGTCTTCATCGCCGAAATCCCCGTCGTCTTTGCTTTCTGAACATCATATAAAAGCCCCTGCTGGTGGTAAGGCACATACCGCTGGGATAGCTGTGAGGCATGTGCGCCGGTCACACTCAGGAAAGTTTGTGCGGGTGAAGAAGGGTGAGTTCTTGTCCTTCAGATACTTCATTTTGAATGGATTATCTTATCTATTGCTATGTATACCACTTTTATACACAATATCTGTGTTTAGAGTTTAGACTGTTGGATTTCTTGAGGAGGTTTTCAAGAAACAAATGACTAAATCATCATAGCATTTAGTAAATTTTAACTAATAATGTCATAACTCCTAATAACAAGCCATGATTTTTTTTCTCGCCAATGACTCTCCCTTATTATGACTGCATTAAAATACATTTAATGTGATAGATCTTTTCCCACCAATAACTAGTCATTCAAGGCATCATTACATCCATGGGGGAAGGATTTTGACCATTAATACATTTGAAAATGATCTATGTTTCTTATAATTAGGACAAAAAATACACCCTTTTATTTTTTGTGGGGTTAAGCTGACCAGGGAGATGTTAAACTTTTTAACTATTACTTGTCACGTTCTGCTTATGATTTATTTTTATACTATTGTAAACATGGTTATCAAAACGAGATTCAAATATCGATATTCGAATTGTGAATTGGAAAAAGACCTATTTTCCGTATTGTGAATCGAATCTTATTATGAATTGTAAGATACATGATCAATAATAAAAACAACATAAATATATATATTTTCAAATAAAGAAACATTCGAAACATAAAGATATTGTCATTTCTAAGTAAAAAAAATGAATAATTCATTGCATAAACTAAAAGACAGTGGGAAGACAGAACTTAGTAGAGCACCTGTAAGTGTGGGAAAATAGGAAAAGGGACAAGGAGGACCAGGGGAGAAGAACAATGCTGTGGGAGCATAGAAAAAGAGAACAACCACGTCGGAGGCAGAGAAAGGAAGAAACATCCAAGGACCAACCCTAAAATTGTTTAACCTGACTTGGGTCCAAATGAAGGATGATTTCCGGCCTATTCCCTTGAAGTTTCAATTAAAAAAATCCCGGAAAAAGCTAAAATTGAGATTTTAAAACTGGGGCTGCGCCCACAACCCGACCCGTTTTGGCATGTGGCCCAGCTGTTCTGTTTTGTGTGATTCTTCCTCCCAATCGCGATTCAGGTGATACAGTGCGATTCAGGGAATACAGAACAGTCTTCAAGCGATTTGCATTGCAGAGCATTGTTTTTGCATTGTATCGAGCATAGCATTATTTTTGCATTGTATCGTGCAGGGTATTATTTTTGCATTGTATCGCGATACATATCGTGTGATACTAACTACCATGATTGCAAATATTTAATAGTTACCTACTATTTCTCTCTGAAAATTGTGGAATTATGGCTGTAGGTTGGCAAAATTTTGATGTTATTATTTAGTTACAAACTTTCAGTGGATTAGCTACCCCAATAAGAACTGATAGATAGAAGTGCTGTCCAGACAGGATACCATATTTGAGGTTTATAATTGATATGTATATGGTGAATGGTTGTTTTAGTATAAGGGGATTGATTTGGGTCCTGAACTCCTGATGTATCAGAACTGGCTTCATATCATTCTTAAAGATGGAGGAATATTCATTGATTTTAAAAGGGAAGTTGTATATCTGTACTTAGTTAACTCTTACCTCATAACAACATGATTTCTTGCTTTGCTGATCTTATTGATTATGAGGCAGTGATGAATGCATAACAACCCCAATTCATGAATGCGAAACATTATATATAATTGCAATGACATTTGGAGGTTACTAAATTCATGGTAAATTGACTACTACCTTTTTCTTTGATTAATCATTAATCTTTTTATCCCTTCTTGTCATTTTTTTATTTGGTTAATTTTCATTAATAGGAGGCAAATGTTCATCTTTTTAATTTGATATTTCTTTCCTTTCCTTTCTCCATAATTTGAGGCTAATCTGATTGTTGTCCAGTTCATTAGTTGTATTGTTAAACAGCACTGGCATCTGGGGCAGCCAACTATCTAATCATCTCTAGTTTAAATAGATTATAGTAAAATCTTATTAAGATGCATATCATGCAAACCCACTTTCATTAACTAGTTAAAAGGGAACTGGTTGCATAAAATAAACAAAGAGTTTTAGTGGTTCTGATTGATGGTTTTAGGCTTTTTTATTTTGGGTTAACAATCATATGGCAATGGTGTTGACCTTTCTCTTACAGTATCAAGTACCAACATCCTATGTTCAAATTTGCTTTAAGTTTTATAAAGTTCTTCATTTGGTAATTTGAGGTTCTTTGTCTTATGGATGCAGATGGCGCTGGTGGTAAGGGCACTTGGGGAAAATTGCTTGATACAGATGTTGAATCTCACATAGACCGAAATGATCCAAATTATGACAGTGGCGAGGTAAAGTCTTTTTCCAGGTTTTGTTGGTAGTTTCGGAAATCATTTTTTTATGTAACACTAGCTGCTTGAAAATTTGATATGGTACTTGTAGTAGCAGTAGTAGACTGTAGTCTTTTCTTTTCATTCCGTTTAATTTCTGTTAAACTGTTCTTGTCTGCTTTATATTTCCTCTCTCGGTCTCTCTCTCTCTCTCTCTCCCCCCCCCCCTTCGACAATTTCAAATGGATTACATAAATAAGCACATGACATGTGCCTGTTTGCACACACTTGCTATTTATAGGAACCGTATCAGCTGGTTGGATCTACTGTCACTGACCCCTTAGACGAATTCAAGAAAGCAGTGGTATCTATCATAGAGGAATATTTCAGTAATGGGGATGTGGAATTGGCAGCATCTGACCTCAGAGAACTTGGCTCAAGTGAATATTATCCATACTTCATTAAGCGCCTTGTGTCCATGGCAATGGACAGGCATGATAAGGAGAAAGAAATGGCTTCTGTTCTGCTTTCAGCATTGTATGCTGATGTTATTAGTCCATCACAGATTAGGGACGGATTTTTTATGCTTCTTGAATCTGCCGATGATCTTGCAGTAGATATACTGGATGCAGTGGATATCCTTGCTTTATTCCTGGCACGTGCTGTTGTTGATGACATTCTTCCTCCAGCTTTTCTTGCCAGGGCACGGAAGGCTCTTCCAGAATCTTCCAATGGAGTTCAGGTAATCCAGACTGCTGAGAAGAGTTATCTCTCAGCTCCACATCATGCTGAACTTGTGGAAAGGCGATGGGGTGGTAGCACTCACATCACTGTTGAAGAAGTGAAGAAGAAGATTGCTGATTTACTTAGAGAATATGTGGATAGTGGTGATGCATTTGAAGCCTGTAGGTGCATACGTGAATTGGGGGTTTCATTCTTTCATCATGAGGTTGTGAAGAGGGCTTTGGTACTTGCCATGGAGATTCGTTCGGCAGAACCTCTAATGTTGAAGCTATTGAAAGAAGCAGCAGAAGAAGGACTCATTAGTTCTAGTCAAATGGTGAAAGGGTTTTCTCGTTTGGCAGAAGGGCTAGATGATCTTGCTCTTGATATTCCATCAGCTAAAGCCTTGTTTGAGTCATTTGTCCCAAAGGCAATATCTGAAGGATGGCTTGATGCTTCTTCATTGACCAAACCTGCTGGTGAAGATGGGGAAATCCAAGTTGAAGATGAGAGGGTGAGGAAGTACAAAAAGGAAGCTGTAACTATAATTCATGAGTATTTTCTCTCTGATGACATTCCTGAACTCATCCGGAGTCTTGAAGATCTTGGAGCACCTGAGTATAACTCAATATTTTTGAAGAAGCTAATAACTCTTGCCATGGACAGAAAGAACAGAGAAAAAGAAATGGCATCTGTACTGCTATCTGCTCTTCATATAGAGATCTTCTCTACAGAGGACATAGTTAATGGTTTTGTCATGCTTCTGGAAAGTGCAGAAGATACAGCACTGGATATATTGGATGCTTCAAATGAGCTTGCTCTTTTCTTAGCACGGGCTGTGATTGATGATGTATTGGTCCCGTTGAATTTGGAAGAAATTGGCAGCAGGTTACCACCAAATTGTAGCGGTAGTGAAACTGTGCGTATGGCTCGATCACTCATTGCTGCTCGTCATGCTGGGGAAAGGCTATTGAGATGCTGGGGTGGAGGGACTGGATGGGCTGTGGAAGATGCTAAGGACAAGATCATGAAGCTCTTGGAGGAGTACGAAAGTGGTGGGGTTGTGAGTGAAGCATGTCAGTGTATTCGTGACCTGGATTTGCCTTTCTTTAACCATGAGGTGGTGAAGAAAGCTTTGGTTATGGCCATGGAGAAGAAGAATGATAGGATGCTAGATCTGCTGCAGGAGTGCTTTAGTGAAGGCCTGATCACAATCAATCAGATGACTAAAGGGTTCACCCGAGTTAAGGATGGTCTTGATGATCTGGCTCTGGACATTCCAAACGCAAAGGAAAAATTTGGCTTCTATGTGGAGCATGCACAGAAGAAAGGCTGGCTTCTACCTTCATTTGATTCATCTGCCTCAGACGTCTAACTACCCCTGCTGCAGCTTTTTGAGGACATATATTAATTGTTTCTCTTATGTATGTTGTCCTTTAAGCTCTTTGAATCTGAAGATGGATATACTGGGATGGTTGGACTTATGATCTTTTTTTATCTGTTCTTGTTACTTAACTTTTTTTTTAAGAATCCTCTCACCGACAGAGATTCATATTATCTCGGTCGTTGTATAAAGTTGGTCTTATTCCATTAACAGCTTTTTAGGATGATAATGCATCATGAGATATTTTAGAAGGGCATATATTGTATTTTTCAGCATTGATTCTCTGTTTTTTTCCCCATCATGTCTTAAACTGGTTGCTGTTTCTCGTGGAGCTTCACTTTTTTGAGCCATCAATCTGACCGAAGTTTGGACTATTACTATTTCACGCCAAGTCCGTCGTGAAACAGACTATTCAAGTTCTTCCCCGTTATTTATGTCTAGGCTTTGACTCCTCTCAGTTATTGGTTTTGTGAAAACTCGAATGGTCCTAGCCTATTCTTCGTCACGTAACTCTACCCCACTTTATATTCTGTTAACGACTTAACATTATTCCATTCTACATATTCTCCAATTCCAGTTCTATTCTCTCTCCCTATATCACGTTCTCAGAGAATTCGATTTCTCTCTTCAATTTCAATCCTGTTCGAATTCCATTATTGACTATTTGAATCAGTTAATTGTTTTAACGTAACACTCAAGTAACAAAAAGAAAAAGGAACCATCATCGGTGAACTTTGATGAATCAGAGCCACAAAAAGAAGTTCAAAATATAGTTCATTTTTCAGAAAACCCTCGACTAGAAGCAGCCACCCAACTGCCACAAGTACAGAAGTTTCAATTAGTAATAATAGAAATAAAACTAAAGACAACCAAAATCAATTTTCCTGTTCATACAGAAACAATTGCAATTTGTAAGACCCGTTAAACAGATATGAAGAATACCTATTCTTAGATAAATATAAAACCATAGTTGTGAAAACCGAACCCGCCGGTCGGACCGGAAAACCGGTGAACCGGCCATAAGTCCGGTCCAAATAAACCTCTGAACCATTCCAGCAAAAAAACCAGTCAAAAACCGGCCAAACCGTAAAAAACCGGTGGTTTACCGGTTTGGAACGGTTTTTTACAAAGTTATCAATACGACGTGGTTTAATTAAAAAAAAAAAAACAAGTTGTATGACCCCGTGGTCTACGGTGCGCGACATCATCTTCTTCTAAGCTTCCGCTGCATCTTCGTCCTCCATTGTGCGCGGCGTCGCACCACCACTGTCTTCCACTGCTCGCGCCGCCGGTCTGCTGCATCCCACCATGTCTGCACCTTATTTCCAGCCACCCCAGGTATTCTGTCCCGCCTCTGTTTGCATTGCAGCACCCTCCTCTGTTTGCATAAATTGGCTCCCTGCTCAAGTCTTGAATCTTGATATTTTCATGTGTTAAAAGCTTTAATTTGATCATTGTAATGATGCTGCGTAAGCAATAAGTAAAATAAACAATGAAAGGGGTTTTGTCTATTGTTGAATTTGAATTGTTGGTCAAAATTGAAGTTTTGTTGCGCTGATTGGATCTTGAAATTGCTTTGGTCTTCTGGATTTGTTGTGTTTCAAGTTTCAAATTGCTTTCAACTGTTGGGTAGTATTTGCATTTTTAAGCTGTTTTCTCATGGTAAGGGTAATGGATACCTTAATGCTTGCTTTTGAAAACTTGGAAAGGCATTGGAAAGCTTTGATATTTCCATGTTGGAAAATGATCACGGCAGACACGGCCATTTGATAAATATTCCAGAGAAGTTCTGACATGCTAGATTTTAGTATTTTAGTACTTTATGTTATGGAATTATAGTTTTTTTTATATATTGTTTAATATATCATATAATTTTATAAAAAAATATTATTTAATTAATACCGGTTCGACCACGGTTCGACCATTAAACCTTGAACCAGTGCCCTTGACCGGTTCAATGGCCGGTCCGGTTTTCAAAACCATGTATAAAACCACTAAACCAATTTTTTTTTGGTCAAATCTTTTTAAGAGGTACAACAGGACTTCCATATGAAAATAGAGTAGGTAGATGACTATATGGTATATCAGCAAGTTTTTCGGCATTGCCTGTACATTTTTATTGAGTAAATTAGCAAATCAGTCCCTGACTTTTTTAGTGTCATGTAATTTAGTCCCTGAGAAATAGAAAACCTCAATATAGTCTCTTACATTTGACTCTTTCTTTCACTATAGTCCAACCGTGTGTTTCCAGTTAATTTTTTTTACGACGTGACACGTTTAGTGACACTTTGTCATACTGTTTGTCATTAAAGTGTCCATAGTGGCACAAAAATGATGTGGTTTTATCAAATTTATAGCTTGAAAGGCTTCAACTCCAACAGTTGTGTGCTTCCATATTCTCCGCTTTTCTCTCTTCTCCCCTTTTTTCATTGGAATGTCTCAACCTCAATGACGTTATTTTGTGTCCCGATGGCAAACAGTGTGACAAAATGTCACTAAACATGACACGTCGTTAAAAAATTAACGAAAAATACACAGTTGGACTATAGTGAAAGAAAAAGTAAAAAGTCAGGGACTATATTAGGGTTTTCTATTTCTTAGGGATTAAATTGCATGACCCCAAAAAAGTGAGAGACCAATTTGCTCCACTTTTATTTATCGAATCCATCACACCTTAGGTCATTGGGCGAGTGGGCCTCGCTGATTCTCATTTCATTTCAATGATTTAAAATAAAAAAGAATAAGAAAGTATTTGGTTTCTTTTCAAATTGTGTTGTAAATGTATAAAATCGATAAATATTAAACCGTAAAAAAATAACAACATGGATGAGGCAAAAAAGAGGTAGGAAAGAAGTAACCACTAACCAACATGAGCAATGGTATCGTTCTTTTATTTTTTTGGTCGAACGAGCAATGGTATCTTAGATGCAAGGAGCCCAGGAGTGCTTCCATGCTCACGTTTGAAGGGAGTTGCTTTTGGGACCCCCCTTTTTGCTATTCGCACCCCCCTAATATACCCTCTTTCCCATATTACCCCTATCCCCCACCCCCACCCACCCCCACCACCAGCCACCCCGCCAGCCACTCCCAACCCACTTCCCCTCCCCTCCCCTCCCCTCCCCCCTTCCCCACTCACAATGTTAGCATTTTATGGAGGCTGTAAATAGAAGAATGAAGAACATAACAAAGAAGGGAAGTCCTGAAGTTAAATCTCTGTGAAAATATTCTCAAGTTTTCCTTTTTCATTCTTTTATTTATTGCAAAGTTTCTCTTTGAACTTGTTGTTCAATTTGAAAACTCTAGTTACTCAGTGTAGGGGTGTTCGCGGATTGGATTGGATTGGTTATGAGGGAAAAATCATCCAATCCAATGATTTCGGTTTTCTCATTTAATCATCCAATCGGTTTTGATTTTTTTCCGAATCCAATCCAATCCAATCCAATTTTAATCGGTTTGGATTGGATTGGATTTCGATTTCTCAAATAAACTAAAAATGAAATTATGAAAACAAAATTATGACATCATTACTAGTTTCCAAGATCGTTAATCTTTTACAAATTAAAAGCCAAAAAGTCATGTTTTGCCAAATTATTAATGTTTCTTGAACAAATAAGTTGTAACTTTAAATACTTAATTAGATATAAGAGTGGATCTCAATTCCATTGCCCATATAACAATATTCGCTTATGGTAAACCTAATATGATAAAAAACATGCAATTATCTTATCATATCCTATAATATACAAATTATTTGATGGCTTCTAATCCCATAATTGAATGTTATTCGTTAAATATAGTTGCACAATAATAATTTTTTTACATCATCACAGAAAAATAATATCAATAATGGTAATATACCAAAATGTTTAGAAAACTTTGGATCGGTTTGGATTGGATTGGTTCTCACGGGCAGATCCGAAATCCAATCCAATCCAATAAAAAATTTCGGTTTTTTGCGGTTTGCGATTTTTTCGGTTTGCGGTTATTTTGGTTTGCGGTTTTTTGGATCGGTTGTTGCGGTTTCAATTGGATTGGATTGGATTTGAACACCCCTAACTCAGTGTACCTCAAGAATTTCGTTTCACATGTAGTGTAGCATTAAACACCTATTCTTTTATTTGCATGAAGTGTCTAAACTTTAGGAGGTTAGCTGAGCAAATAATACCTGATTGTGAAGATGAATGAAGAGGCTAGAAAAAAATACTTGTTGGCTGGTAAATATGGTGAAACTTTTAACTGTGCTAAGGACTGGACGTAACACTTGCTTGATAAGTGTGACACCCTTCTACCTCATACTCTTATATGCTTAACAAATTGAATGTAGAAAAGAGTTTGTCCCACGATGGGTAAAAGGTTCACAAACACTCTTACTTAAAATCTCATGAGTTCGAAAACAACTTTATTACATGAAAGTAAACTTCAAATATAATCCAACAATTATGCAGCGGAATCTCCAAAGAAATAAAAACAACTAAACAACCTACTTGTCGTACAAGGCATCAAAAATAGTTCATAACATGCTCATAACTAGAAACATAATAAAAGACTCCCAAGTACACCCTGATGTCACATCTATCAGAGCACAACCCTTTAATCATGTTTGACACCAAATGTGTCATCACCATCACCTGAAACAACAACAGTAACGGTGAGGAAAAGAGCTCTAACTCATATATACATATAGGAGGCTACCCTCTCCTCACCCACAATATCATCATATAACATACCAAGCACCAAAACATCAGATAAACCACCCGATCACAATCACCCAACACTCAGTATATAACTATTTATCTACATCAACATATAAGTCTCATACTATCATTCACCCAATATAACACGTAAATACATCCATCATATATATCATCATAGTGTCATTCATATATCATCATACTCATTATCATCAGAACATCATTCATCTATCATCAATATCATAACATCAATCATCATACTCGTTATCATCATAACATCAATCATCTATCATCATACTCATTATCATCATAACATCAATCATCTATCATCATACTCATCATCATCAAAACCTCATTCATCTATCATTATACTCATCATAGAGTAATCACCACAGAGGCCGACAAGCTTCACACACAACACCACCGTTATTCACCACAGAGGCCGGTAGGCTTCACACACCATGCTACCATAAATCACCACAGAGGCCGGTAGGCTTCACACACAACGCTACCGTTAATCGTCACAGAGGCCGGTAAGCTCCACACACAACGCTATCGTTAATCGCCACAGAGGCCGATAAGCTCCACACACAACGCTACCGTTAATCGCAACAGGGGCCGGTAAGCTCCACACACAACGCCACCGTTAATCGCCACAGAGGCCGGTAAGCTCCACACACAACGCTACTGTTAATCGCCACAGAGGCCGGTAAGCTCCACACACAACGCTACCGTTAATCGCCACAGAGGCCGGTAAGCTCCACACACAATGCTACCGTTAATCGCTACAGAGGCCGGTAGTGCTGCCCAACGCCCCTCTCTTGGGCCCGCACAAACCAGATCTCATCACATATGCTCAAGGCATCTCTCCTAAGTAATACCCCCCTCTATGGGTCCGCACAACTTAGGTAACATCATCATCATACATCAATACACTCATCATTAAATATAATCTTTTTAATCAAGTGACATACACTATCATCATCATCATTATCATCATACATCATTAATATCATCATCATAAAGTGACATACACTATCATCATCAACATCATCATCATAAAGTGACATACACTATCATCATCAACATCATTATCATAAAATGACATACACTGTCATCATCAACATCATCATCATACATCATTAACATCATCATCATCAAGTATCATCATAATACATCATCATAAGCATCGCAATCCTCATCAAACATCATTAATCATTAATACAATACTCATTATAAAGTACTCTCAAACAACATCAATCATCATCAAACAGTTAGGATCTCAAAATCCACTCTGGTAATCGATTACCAACCTCTAGTAATCGTTTACCCGTAAACAAGGTCTCTGGTAATCGATTACAACCCCCTTGTAATCGATTACCCGCAAGCAGACTCTCTGGTAATCGATTACAGCACCCCTGTAATCGATTACCCGCAAACAAACTCTCTGGTAATCGATTACAGCACCCCTGTAATCGATTACCTGCAAGCAAACAGTGCTTCTGGGTTGCCCTGAAAAATCTGGTAATCGATTACCACACCTGGTAATCGATTACCCGCGACACAGATCGCAGAATTCACGATTTCAAACCTCTCTAAACTCATCCAATCAATCCCTAATCAATCTTTTACGTCTAAACATCATACATAATTATTATTAGCATCCAATACTCCGTAAATCAACAATCAATTACAGATTATACCATCAATTCATCAAAACCCCCAATTTCTCAATCCCTAATCACCCCTTTTTCATTATTCTCAATATCATCTTTAATCTTATCCAATACTCATCAATTTACATACAATCAATCATCAACCAACAAATTATATCTTCATTTTAAGTTATAAATTCATCATTTCAAAATTATACTCTTAGATTACTACCCAAACATCCCGACGTGCATATACAGGCAATACCCTCTCCCCCACCGTACCTTGTAGTAGAGATCGAACAGCAAAGAAGACTCTTTCTTGGTTCTTGATGATTACTCCTCAGCAACCTCCTCTTGAGACTTGGTTTCTACCCTCCTTGGCCTTTCGTTCTCTGACGATTATACGAATAATGATTAGGGTGAACTGAGAACCCCTCCTTAAATACATACTTAATTGGGCTAGGCCCACTCTCAACCCACTTATTATATTTTTTATTCTTATTATTTATTTATTATCTCTTATTAAATAACTCTCCTCAATAAATATTCTAATTCTATTATTATTAATATTTATTAAATAACTCTTACTCATTAAATGGTTTAATTAATATTAATATTATTTATTTATTTCTCCTACTCTTATAAATTTTATTTTATTTAATAAAATTTAGGATGTTACAACTCTCCCCTCCTTAAAAGAAAATTCGTCCCCGAATTTCCTGAGATGAATAATTCTGGAAAAGACTCCTCTCAACAGGTTGATCAAAGACAACTGTTTCACCAGAACAATCCAATAGGACATGGTTGAAAGATAACCAGTCCATGCCAAGAATAATATCTAGTTGATTTAGAGGCAAACAAATCAAACCAACTAGGAATCCCCCACCATCATCATGAATAGAACAGTTTAAGCGCACATTAGAAGTAGAAACTAACTCACTAGTTGGCGTTCTA
This sequence comes from Sesbania bispinosa, assembly GCA_026901365.1. Taxonomy (NCBI): domain Eukaryota; kingdom Viridiplantae; phylum Streptophyta; class Magnoliopsida; order Fabales; family Fabaceae; genus Sesbania; species Sesbania bispinosa. The sequence continues at coordinate 967,621 of QLOH01000177.1, forward strand.
TACTCAACACAGAAAGCAAGGAAGAAACAACCATTTTTAACTTAGACACCCATACACGTGCAATAAAATAGTACGTCACACTAGAATCAAACATCACATTTAAAGAAGTTTCCCTGTAACGAAACCAGTACCTTGGATCAAGTCTTCAGATTGAAAAGCTTCAGTACCACGCAAGGCAAAGATTCTCCCAATAGCTTTAGGTTCACTAGCTCTTCCACTTGCATCTCCATTTGTCGTGGCATCTCCCCTCTTCTTTTGAGGACAATCACGAGAGATATGTCATTTCTCCCTACATGTGTAGCAGGTGACCTTTTTGTATTCACATTGGTTTGCTCGATGTCCCTCCTTCTTGCATCTAAAACAAGTAATAGGACCGGTAGATTCCACGCTTCCACCCTTGAACGCTTGACCAACAGCTGGATTGTAACTCTTCTTCTGCACCGAACCCTCATTGCCCCCTCCGAGTTTGGGGTCTCCCGTTGCACGATAATATGACTCACCCTTGCAAGCAGATTCAGACTTGTTTTGGTTCCTGATAGGTCCTTCATTCTTGTAATGCGCAACTCTAGTCCGGTTGTCTTCATCATAAATCCTGAACTTGTTCACCAGCTCGTGAAAGCGCGTGATCCCTTGGTAGTTGAACACTTGCTTAATCTCGGGACGAAGGCCGCTGAGAAACTTGACGCACTTTGCTTCTTCATTGGCTGCTCCCTCATATGACGGGCAGAATCGTGCTAGAGCTTCGAACCTTGATGCGTAGTCTGCCATGGTGCCGTCCCCTTGCTTTAGATCCAAGAACTCTATCTGTTTCTTGTTGCGCACGTCATGTGGAAAGTACTTCTCCAGGAATAACCTTTTGAAGTTGTCCCAGCTCAAGGCGGTGGCCTCATCAATCATCCTTTGGCAGGTGCTCTGCCACCAGAAACCAGCATCTCCAGATAACATGAAAGTTGCTAAGGTCACCTTCTGAAGCATAGGACAGTCCATTGCTCTGAAGATCTTCTCAATCTCATAAATCCAGTCAGCCGCTCCATCCGGGTCATAACCTCCTCGAAACGTAGGTGGATGGTTCCTCTGGAACCGTGCAAGCCAGTCAATCTCGTGGTGTTGGTTAAGATTGCCAACTGCCTGTGCCATGGCCATCAAGGCATCGACCATTGCTCGATTGTTTCTACCCCCAACCATTACTCTTTCTGTATTTAAGAAAGGGTAAGCACACATACTAAGTAAAGCAGAAAAGCAAGGAAATCAAACAAACAACAATCAGCCAAGCAGACAATTAACTCAAGCAACCAATCAATTACTCAATCAATCAATCAGGTTAGCACATCAAAAGCATAATAAACTCATAACTCAAGGCCGGTGAACCGACCTGCTCTGATACCAACTAATGCGACACCCTTCTACCCCATACTCTTATATGCTTAATAAATTGAATGTAGAAAAGAGTTTGTTCCACGATGGGTAAAAGGTTCACAAACACTCTTACTTAAAATCTCATGAGTTTGAAAACAACTTTATTACATGAAAGTAAAATTCAAATATAATCCAACAATTATGCAGTGGAATCTCCAAAGAAATAAAAACAACTAAACAACCTACTTGCCGTACAAGGCATCAAAAATAGTTCATAACATGCTCATAACTAGAAACATAATAAAAGACTCCAAAGTACACCCTGATGTCACATTTATCAGAGCACAACCCTTTAATCATGTTTGACACCAAATGTGTCATCACCATCACCTGAAACAACAACAGTAACGGTGAGGAAAAGAGCTCTAACTCATATATACATATAGGAGGCTACCCTGTCCTCACCCACAATATCATCATATAACATACCAAGCACCAAAACATCAGATAAACCACCCGATCACAATCACCCAACACTCAGTATATAACTATTTATCTACATCAACATATAAGTCTCATACTATCATTCACCCAATATAACACGTAAATACACCCATCATATATATCATCATAGTGTCATTCATATATCATCATAATCATTATCATCATAACATCATTCATCTATTATCAATATCATAACATCAATCATCTATCATCATACTCGTTATCATCATAACATCAATCATCTATCATCATACTCATTATCATCATAACATCAATCATCTATCATCATACTCATCATCATCAAAACATCATTCATCTATCATTATACTCATCATAGGGTAATCACCACAGAGGCCGACAAGCTTCACACACAACACTACCGTTATTCACCACAGAGGCTGGTAGGCTTCACACACCATGCTACCATAAATCACCACAGAGGCCGGTAGGCTTCACACACAACGCTACCGTTAATCGCCACAGAGGCCGGTAAGCTCCACACACAACGCTACAGTTAATCGCCACAGAGGTCGGTAAGCTCCACACACAACGCTACCGTTAATCGCCACAGAGGCCGGTAAGCTCCACACACAACGCTACCGTTAATCGCCACAGAGGCCGGTAGTGCTGCCCAACGCCCCTCTCTTGGGCCCGCACAAACAAGATCTCATCACATATGCTCAAGGCATCTCTCCTAAGTAGTACCCCCCTCTATGGGTCCGCACAACTTAGGTAACATCATCATCATACATCAATACACTCATCATTAAACATCATCTTTTTAATCAAGTGATATACACTATCATCATCAACATCATCATCATCATACATCATTAATATCATCATCATAAAGTGACATACACTATCATCATCAACATCATCATCATAAAGTGACATACACCATCATCATCAACATCATTATCATAAAGTGACACACACTACCATCATCAACATCATCATCATACATCATTATCATCATCATCATCAAGTATCATCATAATACATCATCATAAGCATCGCAATCCTCATCAAACATCATTAATCATCAATACAATACTCATTATAAAGTACTCTCAAACAACATCAATCATCATCAAACAGTTAGGATCTCAAAATCCACTCTGGTAATCGATTACCAACCTCTAGTAATCGTTTACCCGTAAACAAGGTCTCTGGTAATCGATTACAACCCCCTTGTAATCGATTACCCGCAAGCAGACTCTCTGGTAATCGATTACAGCACCCCTGTAATCGATTACCCGCAAACAAACTCTCTGGTAATCGATTACAGCACCCCTGTAATCGATTACCCGCAAGCAAACAGTGCTTCTGGGTTGCCCTGAAAAATCTGGTAATCGATTACCACACCTGGTAATCGATTACCCGCGACACAGATCGCAGAATTCACGATTTCAAACCTCTCTAAACTCATCCAATCAATCCCTAATCAATCTTTTACGTCTAAACATCATACATAATTATTATTAGCATCCAATACTCCGTAAATCAACAATCAATTACAGATTATACCATCAATTCATCAAAACCCCCAATTTCTCAATCCCTAATCACCCCTTTTTCATTATTCTCAATATCATCTTTAATCTCATCCAATACTCATCAATTTACATACAATCAATCATCAACCAACAAATTATATCTTCATTTTAAGTTATAAATTCATCATTTCAAAATTATACTCTTAGATTACTACCCAAACATCCCGACATGCATATACAGGCAATACCCTCTCCCCCACCGTACCTTGTAGTAGAGATCAAACAACAAAGAAGACTCTTTCTTGGTTCTTGATGATTACTCCTCAGCAACCTCCTCTTGAGACTTGGTTTCTCCCCTCCTTGGCCTTTCGTTCTCTGACGATTATACGAATAATGATTAGGGTGAACTGAGAACCCCTCCTTAAATACATACTTAATTGGGCTAGGCCCACTCTCAACCCATTTATTATATTTATTATTCTTATTATTTATTTATTATCTCTTATTAAATAACTCTCCTCAATAAATATTCTAATTCTATTATTATTAATATTTATTAAATAACTCTTACTCATTAAATGGTTTAATTAATATTAATATTATTTATTTATTTATCCTACTCTTATAAATTTTATTTTATTTAATAAAATTTGGGATGTTACAATAAGTGTGGACTAGTATAAATATTGTGTTATCTTCCCCACCCTCTCATTTATTTTGAATTTGTTAGTTGTATAAATTAAATGGGTTCAAGTTTATATCTCTAAACATCTTTGGTAAAAATCTATTTGTGAAATTGTTTCGAACTTATCTGTGTTTGGTTCTTAAGGTTGTACCTTAAGAAAAACCCTTCAAACTCATGTATGAGAGCTTTGTGAATTACCTTTGTGAAAACTCTTTATTAAAGATTCAGAAAATAGAATTCAACTCCCTTCTTGTATTTTTCCTGTGTGCTTCAGCCCTTTATTGTTTCCATTTTTATTCCTTAACTAGTACATTAACGACACTTGTTAGAGTTGAAGTTGTTGAGATCTTTTCTTTTAAATTTTTTATAGTTATTTAGAAGCTTAAGATAAAATAAGATCAGATGTATCTCTGATTTTAATCTTTATTTTCTGTTTTATCTTTCTATTTGTTTCCTTATCTCTAAGATTGAGTTGTAATCAAATTGGGTAGATAATCTCTAACCAACTTTGTCTTTTAAATTATCTATCGTAAGCTTCAATTTATGAAGAATACAAATTATTATGTATTCTCCTAAACTATATGGTATCAAAGTTGCAAAGCTCTGATCCAGGAATTGGCCCATCATGATGAAAACGGCGATGAGCGGAGAAAACAGGTCAGGAAAGATCGAAGAAGTTCCAAAAATAACAACCTCTTTTGCAACAATAGGAGGCGGTGAACCGGCCTCTTATTCTTCAATTGATGCTTTATCTTCAAGTTCCAAGTTTCAACCTGTCATTCAAAAGCTGAATGGGAATAACTACTTAGAGTGGGCTTAATCGATAAAGTTAGAACTAGAAGGCAAAGGGAAATTTGGATACTTGACTGGTGACTCTGCACAATCGGGGAAAAGCTATCCTTCTATGGAGAGATGGAAATCCGAGAATTCTTGGATTATTATGTGGCTAATCAACTAGATGGAACCAACAATTGGGAAGCCTTACCTTTTTCTATCAACAACCAAAGATGTTTGGGAAGCTGTTAAAGGTTTTTATTTTGATTTGGAGAATTGATCTCGGATTTTTTACCTTAAAACTCACTTATGGCAATCTAAATAGGGAGATCAAGACGTCACTACTTATTACAATATTATGGTGGCTCTTTGGCAAGAATTAAATCAATGATATGAAGATAATTGGGAGAATACGAATGATGTTGCTCGATTCAAGAAAAGAGAGGAGGGTGATAGAGTATATATGTTTCTGGTTGGCCTCAATCATAATTTTTGAAGTCATAAAAGAGGAGTTGAGGAGAAGAATCATGTTGCGCACCTTTGAATCCTCAAAGATGCAACTATGTAAAGGTTCAACTTTCGCTCTAAAGGGAAAATATTTAAAATGAGAAAAGAAGAAGAAGCTTTGGTGTGAAGATTGTAGAAAGCATCGGCATACAAAGGAGACTTGCTGGAAACTCCATAGTAAACCACCAAACTGGAAGAAAAAATCAGGAGGAGAAGGAAAGGTGTTTCAGACATCTAATGCAAAAGATCAGGAGCAAAAAAATACCTCTGAGTCATCTCTATTCATAAAAGAGCAATTAGATCACCTGTACAAATATTTCTCTACAAAAATAACAGTTGCTCTATTCTTTTCTTTAGCCCCAAAAGGTACTCATTTGTCTATTGCTCTCCATACTAAACAAAAATCTAAAGATCCATGGATCATTGATTCTGGAGCCACTAATCACATGACAGATTGCACAAATATGTTCTCTTCCTATAATCTTTATGCAGCTAACAAAAAGGTTAGAATTGCATATGGTTCTTTCTCTGCAATAGTTGGTGTTGGTTCAGTCCCAATTTCAAAATTCCCCAACTCTTCATAATGTTCTCCATGTCCCCATTTTGTTATGTAATCTACTATCCATTAGCAAATTGACTCATTACCTAAGATGTCTATATGTTTTTTACTCTTCAACTTGTACATTGCAGGAGTTGAAATTGGGGAAGACGATTGGCAGTGCTAAAGAAGTTGATGGCTGCTATTTACTTGAAGAAGAAATTGTTTTCAATAAACAATCTCAAAGTAATTGTCTTAATTAATTTTCGGTTTCCAAGGATTACGAAATAATGTCATGGCATTGTAGATTATGTCATCCAAGTTTCTTGTATCTAAAGCATTTGCTTCCTGATCTCTTTAAGAATAAAAATCCATCTTTACTTACTTGTGAAACTTGCCAATTAGCAAAGCAACATCGTTCTACTTACTCTCCTCAACCTTACAAAATGTCCAGTCCATTTACCCTAATTCATAGTGATGTTTGGGAACCTAACTGAGACCCTACACCCTGGCAATTTGTCACTTTTATAGATGATCATACAAGACTAACATTGGTCTATTTGATGAAAGAAAAATCAGAAGTAAAAGGAATATTCATAAGCTTCTTTCATATGACAAGGACCCAATTTAAAGAACAAATAAAAAATTTTAGGAGTGACAATGGTAAATAATACTTCAACAAATGTTTAAATAATTTTTTTTCTTAAATAATGGATCATACATCAAAGTTATTGTATTAATACCCCCCAAAAATGGGTTGGCTGAAAGAAAGCAAAAACACATACTAGAAGTTGCTTGAGTTTTGTTATTTCAAAATAATGTACCTAAATATCTTTGGGATGAAGCAATCTTGACTGCTACTTATTTAATTAATAGAATGTCTAGCAAAGTTTTAAATTTCAAAACCCCTTTGGATGTTTTTATGGGCATTTATCTAAGAAATAGAGTAACATATTTTTTGCCGCTAAAGGTATTCGATTGTACAACTTTTCTTCACTCATTAACCAAATCAAAATAAATTTGAACCAAGGGCAAAAAGGTGTGTGTTTATTGGATATGCACCCAACCAAAAGGGATACAGGTGCTTTGATCCTACATCTAAAAAAACTTTATCACCATGGATGTCACCTTTAAGAAAACACCTTTTTCTACAATCCATCCTCATGGGGAGAAAAGTTGAAGATTCAGAACAATACTTCCAAATTTTAGAGTCTTAGGAACAAATTTCTTAATCCTGGTAAAAAATTCAGAAGATTCAAATCTTTCAGAAGTGTTAAATTTGTCAAATGAGACTCAAAATAAAGAGTTGTAAACTGTATCAAATTCCAAAACAAAAAAGAATGAAATAGTTACATTGACAAATGACCTAAAACCCTTTGATTTTGTCTACTCAAGGAGAAAACACTTAGGTAGTGTTTTGTAGACACTTCGAAACGGAACTGAACGAGACATATAGGTTCTAATCTATGTTTGTTGTATTTTAAAAGTAGAAAAGAACATGACATATCATTAAAAAAGTGGAACACCTTGGTCCTATAAAAAAGGTGGAACTAAAAAGAACAGAGCGGAACATCTCATTATTAATTTTATATTGACAAAACTACCACCGACTTTCCTAACCTTATTTCCATAATTTTAATTCCTCTACTGTTATCTAACACATTTTACCACCACAATTGTTACCCAGCACCCGCCACCACCACCACCACTGTTGTCGCCGCCGCCGCCACCACCTTTGTTGTCATTGTCACCACTTAACACCCTTTACCACCACCATTGTCGCTCAACACCCTACACCGCCACCGCCACCTTTGTCACTATCGCCATCGCCATCGCCGCCACACCACATATGTCGTTGCCGCCACCACCACCATTGTCACTTGGCACCCCACCCCACTGCTGCCGCCACCATCATTATCGTCGTCGCCGCTAATGTCATCACCATCATTGCCACCATCATTGCCACTGCTGCCACCCTACACCCCCTACTACCACCGTCTTGTCCAACACCTCATTTTTAAAATTTCAATACTTAATTAAATATTAAAGAGGATAAGGATATATATATGTGTGTGTGTGTAATTGAACACATATTATCTTATTTTGTTCTGTAGTTACCAAACATAACACAACACTTTTTATCCCGTTACAACTTGTTTTGTTTTGTTCTGTTATATTTTGTCCCATTCTATTCATCTACCAAATGATACCTCAAAGAATGGATCTAAATGATACTTTGGAGCTGAATGAACATCAACATTGTCATGAGTCTGAAAACCAATCAAGTAATGTCTTTTCTAAGTCTATAGAACTTGTTCAACCCACTTTTGATTCAAATATTGAGTCCATTAGTTTAGAGTCAGATGTGTCTATCTTCCCATTGTTATCCGTAAGGGTGTAAGGTCATGCACTAAGTATCCTATCTCTAACTTTGTGTCATATGCTAATTTATCACCTTTTTTCGTTCCTTCACTTTAAAATTGACAAAATTTGAAATTCCAAAAGATATGCAAGTTGCTCTAAAGGTTCCAGAGTGGAAGGAGGCTGTCTTGGAGGAGATGAAAGCTCTTTGAAAAAAAAAACCAGACATGGAAAATGGTGAATTTGCCTAAAGGGAAGACCATTGTGGGATGCAAATGGGTGTTCACAATTAAATACAATGCAGATGGATTCATTGAAAGGTACAAAGCTTGATTGGTGGTCAAGGGTTTTACTCAGACTTAAGGAGTTTACTACTTAGAGAGACTTTTGCACCTGTTGCAAAATTGAATACTATCAAGGTTTCCTTATCATTGATAGCAAGTCTTGATTGGTCTCTACAACAATTAGATGTGAATAATGCTTTCCAAAATAGAGATTTAGATGACGAAGTATACATGGATGCACTGCCAAGTTTAAAGCACGCTTTAACAAGAAATTTTGTAAGCTTAAAAAATCATTATATGGATTGAAGCAATCACCTAGAGCTTGGGTCGAGAGGTTTACTCATTTCATTGAATAAACAACGGTATGTGCAATGTCAAAGTGATCACACTATGTTTGTGAATCATTCACTTAAAAGGAAGTTGGTTGTGTTAAATGTATATGTGGATGATATAATACTCATTGGGGATGACTTGCTTGAGATGAACAGATTGAAGAAGTCCCTGGCTGCGAAATTTGAAATTAAAGATGTTGGGCCATTAAGATATTTCTTGGGGATGGAAATTACAAGATAAAAAAATAGGTACATTTGTTTTTCCAAGAAAATAAATCATAGACTTTCTCAAAGAGACTATAATTATTGGTTGCAGACCTGCTGACACCCCAATTGATCCCAACCAGAAGCTTGAGAATAATTGGGAAAATGCAGTAGTGGATACTCCTCGGTATCAAAGATTAGTAGGAAATTTGTTCTATTTATCCCATACCCGACCTAATATTGCATTTGCAGTGAGCTTGGTAAGCCAATTTATGTATTCTCCTCATGGAGAACACATTAAAGATGTTTACAGAATTCTAAGACACTTAAAAAGAGTGCTCCTGGAGTAGGATTATTTTTTAAGAAGATTGGACAACAGGGCATTGAGACCTATACATATGTTGATTGGGCAAGGTCTGTTACAGATTAGAAATCAATATCGGGGTATTTAACTTTTGTGTGGGGAAATTTGATCAATGAAGGGGCAAAAAACAAAATGTAGTTGCAAGAAGTAGTGTTGAAGTTGAATATAGGGCCATGGCTCAAGGAGTATGTGGAATTTTGTCTGAAAATGATATTTAAAGAGTTACATCTTCCCATGATTCTACCTATGAAACTATATTGTGATAATAAAGTTGCAATAAGTATTGCTCAGAACCCTGTCCGATATGACTGAACCAAACATGTGGAAATTGATAGACACTTCATAAAAGAGAAGGTTGAGGAAAGAATTATTTGCGTGCCATGTGTCTCAACGTCTCAGTAGTTGGCATACATACTTACTAAAGGGACGTTTCGACCTAATTTTGAGTTTTTCATAAGCAAGTTGGGCATGATAAATATATATGCACCAACTTGAGGGGGTGTTGAAGTTGTTAACATCTTTTCTTTTAAAGTTTTGATAGTTTTCTAAAAGCTTAAGTTAAAATAAGATTGGATGTATCTCTTATCTTAATCTTATCTTTCTGTTTGTTTGTTCCTCATCTCTAAGGTTGAGTTGTAATTAGATTGTGTAGAGAATCTTTAACCAACTCTACCCATTTATATCATCTCTTGTAAGCTTCAATTTATGAAGAATAAGAATTATTATTTCTTCTCCTAAACTATAGTTAGCATTCCACATTTTTTTTCATATCACCAAAGACAATCAATTAATGAAATAGTTAATGTTTACTCATTTCATTTCATTATATTTTGTTTGGCATTTATGCTTGTAATACAGGAACTAAAAAATAAAAAAAAATCTAGTTTTAATGAAAATTATAAACTATTTTTCTATTATAACTCTTATCTCTTATAATTAATTTCCTTCTTATATATTGTTCTCTTTTTAATTTCTCCCTCTTATTAATTATTAATGGTGAAATTGGAAAAGAAAATTAATTGTTCATTGATATTGTAAAATGACAATCAACATGAGAACAAAAAAAAATTTGCTGAAATGACAATGAAAATAAAATGGAAAGAGTAATATCTAATATGTGACTTTTGTTAAGAATGGAAAGTGTGATTATGGAAACCGTATGACTAAATAGTAGTATTTATGATTTGAAATCTTGTGAAACACTCATTCCGATCTTTTTTATAAGAACTTTTTGAAAAGTTAACAATGATCTTTTTTATAAGAGCATTTTCAAATTGTTTCTTGCATTATTTATTTTTTGATAAAAGTATCCTAGTTTACTTAGCATATAAATAAGAAATGCTTTAAATGTCTTAGTTTCTCTTTAAAGATGATAGGAAAGACTCTTTATATCAAATGTAAAAATTAAATTTAAACAAATTCATTGATATGAATGAGTAATTAATTAGTAAAAAGAGAAAAGTCAATGTAGTAATTAGGTGAAAAAAGAGAGATAACGAGTCTCAATAAGTTCAAGAATAATTTTGGAATGATGATATTAATTCTTGATAAGTTCAATGTCACCAACTAAATTAATTAAATTCCTTAATCCTTGTAAAGTCTTTAAAAGATTCTTATAAAAATTATTGGATTGGATGGAGTATATTAATTGTTTATTAAAACATTTAGAGTTAAATATGTTTTTGGTTCCTATAGTTTCACCCAAAATTGGTTTTGGTCCCTAAACTTTAAAACCGCTGAATTGGGTCCCTCATTTTCTAAAACCATTGATTATAGTCCTTGCCTTTAAAAGGGTTAACGGGAATGAAGACGTGGCAAACGTTTTTCCTTGTCAGCAAGTCCGGTCAACAAACCGAGCTCACACTCAAACGAATTCTACAAACCGATCTCGGACTCGATCGAACTCTATAAACCAAGCTCAAACTCAGACGAATTCTACAAATGCCCCCTAGCTTGTCCCTGGAATAGATGCCCCGTAGCTTGTCCAACCAGGATGTCACTCTATGCCCCGCCCAGATGGATGGTACTGGGGTATCAGACCAGATCCGAGATGGAAGGACAGCGACCTTGGTTTGTAGAAATCGTCCGAGTGTGAGCTCGGTTTGTTGATGGAACTTGCTTTCAAGGAAAAACGTTTGCCACATCGTCAATCCCATTAACCCTTTAACGACACGGACTAAAATAAATGGTTTTAGAAAATGGGGACCCAACTTAGCGGTTTTAAAGTTTAGAGACCAAAACCAATTTTGGGTGAAACTATGGGGACCAAAAACATATTTAACCCAAACATTTAATATTGGTAATTTATTACATGGTTAAATATACTTTTAGTCCCTGAAGTTTGAGCCGAAATTGATTTTAATCCATAAACTTTAAAATTGTTGGTGTCAGGTCCCTCTCATGTTCTAAAATCACGTAATTTTAGTCCCTCCTCTTAACACCGTTAACTTTGACGCTCACGTGACAAACGAATTTCTGTGTCAGTTTGTCCAGTCACTTTCAATGACCATGATGTGGCAATTGAATTACAACTTAGTTCATCCAGACAGTTTTGTGGTCTTCCCTATTAATAAAAAATGCGAAGTTAAATTTAGTAAAACCCCAAATAAAATCTGACTAGATGAGCTGAGGTGTAATTCAATTGCCACAACATGGTCATTGTAACTGGCTGGACAAAATGACACAGAAATTCATTTGTCACATCAATGTCAAAGTCAACGGTATTAAGTGAAGGGACTAAAGTTACGTGATTTCAAAACATGATGGTCCCAAACCAACGGTTTTTAAGTTTAGAAACTAAAATCAAATTCGAGGTAAAGTTCATAGATTTAAAATATATTTAACTCTTTATTATATGATTTTGATATCATCAACCTTTAAGAATACAAATAATAATATTCAAAGTGATTTTTTTTATTAAAAAAAGTATTTATTATATTATAAATATAAAAGTGTAATAAATATTTATCCTGTGATAAGATATTTCCATTTTATTTTTTTATATAAAATCATTAATTATATATCGATTAAATTATAACACATACTTAATTTAATATTTTTATGTATTATATTAAATTAACATTTAATATTATTTTGTAAGTCAATTTTACTTATATAATAATAATAAGTATCATATAATATTATATAAGGTGTATTTATTTATTAGAGTAAAAAAGTGTATTTATTTATTAGAATATTTAATATGTTGTATTTAATAAATAAAATACTTAATATCATTAATTAGTTATATATAGTGGTTAATCTCTCGTATACTTCAATATTTTATAGATTGCATTAAACGTAGCATTTAATATTTTTCTTTAAGTTAGCTTGACTTATATATTATTTTATATTATATTTTATTAAGTGTATTAATTATTTTTTTCACAACTCATAATTTAATATATTACTTTTAATAAGTATATTAGTAATTAATTATATATAGTGATTAAATTGTAATATATACTTTAATATTTTATTTATTACATTAAATATGACATTTAATATTGTTGTTTTAAGTTGGCTTGACTTATATATTATACTATGTACTATTTATGAAGTATATTAATTATTTATCATAGCATTTAATATATTACATTTAATAAAGTAGTTACATTGTCAGAATAAATTTTTTTTACATAAATATTTAATGATATGCTACCAAAGACTCCTGACTCATAGTAATTGCTTATATTTACCTCATCTCAAGGAAATGGGTTGAGGCTTAAACATGTTATTTGTCATATGTGAGGCCATGTTTGTTCCATTCGACCAATTCGTTGGGGTTACATTGTTTATTGAATTTTTTTGCTCCAAAACACTAAAAAATCTGTTGACAATTAATTTGTTGGGCTTCTTGAGAATTGCTAGACTTTATTTGCAGGAAGAATTTGTTAAAAATTTATATTAGAAGCATGGGTGATGGTTGCTCCAAGACAAGTATTTTTCCACACACTCATTAAATAAAGTTTCTAATACAAATTTTACCTACCATAATAGATACATCAGGTTTGCAGGCTACCTTATGCTGATTCATTTCTATGTTATGTGAAGCTCTAGCTACTGAGGAACCTATCAAAAGTTGAAAGAATTATAATTTAATAATGAAATGAAGCAGGTGGTTACTGTATTCTTATGCAATTATAACTTATATTTTTTGGATACAGGTTAGAGTACTCCAATTTGTCCTACCAGTATTCCATTATCTAAGAGTACATCAATCCAAACATGCAGAGCAGCTCCTTTTGTTGTCCATGAACAACTCCCTGTAGATTCTTTGGACAAATACATTGAACGATTGATTGGAAAATGGAAATGTAGAAGCAGCCTCTATTGAACATTCTGTTGTGTGTTGCTGCATATGCCAATTCCAAAAAGAAAAATAGCAGAAACTCCATTTCAAGAAAAGAAAATCATATCTTTCAAGAGAACAATTACACACGTTTCAATAATAATGTTTTTTCCTTCTCATTAGTTACAAGAATTGCCAACAAGATATCCATGTATTTTTTGGAAGTATGTTTTGTATCATGTACAAAATAGGTTTAGGGAACACTATGTAATGATTCTTTTTTGCATTGTAAGAAATTATCAATATTAATATACATGTCTTTTGTTTCTTTGCTCTATATTTCTTTGCATTTTAATAGTCAAGTGTATATGCTCATAATGTTAACAAGATCTAATTATGCTCATACTTAATTTAGAGCTACAATCATAAAGCAAAGAGCATAGGGATTGGATTATATCAGAACTATAATAACCAAAAAGTAGCAAAAGATTCATTGCCAAAGTAGCAAAATTATAGAATTTTCTGCATAATGCATTTCCAAAATGACAGCAAAAGATTATTACCAAAGTAGCAAAATTACAGCAACCAGAATACAAATTTTTCTACGGAATGCATTGCCAAAATGACAGCAAAAGATTCATTGAATAACTTGCTTATATCAAGTCAATTCTTCTGAATCATGAATGCATCATTGTTGCATGTTTTAATGAATTGAAGTTGTATACCATATTGTCACTAATATATTGAATCATGGATTAGGGACTGAATGCATCATTGCTGCATGTTTCAATTGGCTCCTGCCCCCATTGAATCTGGACCAACTGCCGATGATAAGAAATGACAAATATATATGTGGCCTTACTATATTAAAACCATTGCTTCTTTGTTATGCATTTTCTATTGCTGGCAGTATCATAGTGGCCTTATTATATTAAAAACATCACATATTTGTTCACATGAAGCAATTTCTATTACAGATTGATAACCTTCTCAGGACTCAAGGTAGACTGACCATGACAGTATGCATTCAGGGACTCTAGCAAAACACAATGGCATGCGTAACACCTTTGGGACCATTTTGATACCTAGACCTAAAATATATACCAAACTGTAAACAAATTTTGTTGGCACTGCTACTGTTGACTTGGTTACTTTAAAGAAATATTGACTTTAAAGGATCTTTTTCTGAATTGATGATACACAAACACATGTAAGGTTTGAGCTTATGTTTTTCTCAGTTATGGTGTCCATTAGAACATTCAGATTTTCATAACGATTTTTCATTGGTATTTAAGTAATTTGTGGTCTTTCCAAATGGCTTTGTTCCCTTGCTCTGATACCTATCTGCAAACAGCCAAACAGGTTCCCAATGTGTAGAAACCTTTTATTTGTACTGCAAACAGGTTCCCTTGCTTTGATACCTATCTGTAAACAGGTTCCCTTTATTAGAGCTCTTGAACCTATGAGGAATGACAATGAGAGCAGTGCAAGGAAACTAGTTCCAACCCTCATCAAGATCTCATTGGTTCAGTAAAAAATTAGACAAAATGCAGTGAGAAATCTACCAGATTACCACACATTGACACAACCAGAGGCTACAATTCAGACACAACCAGATTACCACAGTAATATTTCCCTACTCTTTCTATTTTAATTTTTATCTGCATTTGAAAAGACTATGGTATATGGTAATAGTGATGATAGATGCCAAAACAAGTTATTGTGCTAAATACCACATGCCAAAACAAGTTCCTGAAATAAAATACTTATTGCTAATTGTCATAAGTAATAGAATTGTCAGTAAGATGTACAAAAATTAAAGAATTAAAAAAAATTACAAGAACAGAATCAGAACTTCTAAAAATATGAAATGTCTACTAAGTTCAATAGGCTTTTTTTCCATCCATTGCCTCAAGCCATGTTTGAAACAACCATATAAAAGAACTCTCTGACTCATCTTGTAACAGAGCACAACCAAATAAAATTGATTGATAATGATTGTTCAGTCCAGTAAAGGGGGCAAACGGCATACTATACTTGTTGGTTTTGTACGTGGTGTCAAAAGTTATAACATCTCCAAATTGTTGGTAAGCTGCTCTTGATCTAGCATAAATCCAAAAGAAATTTACCATCCGGGACTCATCATCAGTCTGGATTGAATAGTAAAAATTACAATTTTTAGCCTGCTTTCTTTTACAGTAATTAAAAACAGCTTGTGCATCTCCAACATCTAAATTCTTTCTACGTAAATTTCTAATGTGATTCCAACAATCCCTGTTAGAGAAAGCTAAGTCACCATCATTGAAAATTTTAGCAACCTTTCCCATTGGCAGGTCTTTTTCCTCAAATTTTTCAACAAGATTTTTTGCAGCAATGGTTATCTTTTTATGACACCTCATATAAGACACGCTCTTGGGGCTAATCATGACATGGTTATGATCATTGTTAAAAGATTCTATAAACCAACTACTCTGTGTTGTGACTCTTGAAACAATAAGTGAAGCTTGACAACCACTCCGGGTGGTTGAACATTTTCTTTTAGTTTGATTGGTGCCATCTTGAATTTCTTCACACCCAGAGCTTTTCACTTGGTGTTGACCTTCATTTCAACATACCAAAACTGCTCTCTTTGGTTTAGTTGAACGAATACGTACTCTGAAACCCCCCCTTTTTTTAGCAAAAGATTTATATAACTCTTTAACTTTCTCAATAGACTCAAATTCCATTCCAATATGAAGTTCAATATTTAATTCCTCACCAACATTTGAAACATCTGGTATACTCTTGTTGGATGAATCATTAGCATTACCTTCCACCATTGGTTGCAACACCTATTTTTTTTCAAAAGAAAAATATTAGCAACAGTAACATTAAGCAACATTAGTTAATCTTGTGATGAGTATTTTGAATTTCTTATTAATAGTTATGAATAACAAACTCAATGTTAATAGAAAGCAATATAAAGAAAGGAAAATATCGTTGTTAATCATTGAAACTAGTAAGTCAACAAAAGCAATATAAACACAGAAAAGAAAATGTTGTTACTGCTTGCAAATCGAGTGAACAAAAACAATATAAAGACAAGAACAAAATGTCATTAATGATTGCAAAGAAATTAATAAGTGATCAACAGGGGAATAGCCATAACATTGTTAATGATTGCAAAAAGTCAAAGTGGAGGGGGTTAGTCTTATTAGTAAAAACATCACTGCACGATTACAAAAATTTAGAATCTCTCTTTCCTTTCGCTGCATAAAATAAAAAAGGGAAACAATTGCATAATATCAATTCCATGAGAGACAGAGACGAGAGAAATCATGGGTTCAAAATTCTAACCTCTCTTTGTTCGACGGGAAAAAGAGGGAAGAGAGGGTTGATCGAAGTAATCATCGAAGGGAGGGACGGTGGCGTCGGCGATGGTGGTGGCGGTGGCAGCGACAACGACGACAAACATGGAGGAGTAGCCATGTGATGAGGGATGATGAGAATGAAGAACCTTGCAGCACGTGAGGTGAAATTTTTTAATTAATCACAATAATTTTAATTAGTTACTACCATTAGATTTAAAATAAATGGATGGTTGAGATTGAGAGTAAGTTATTCAGAGTAAGTGGATCCCCTCCCTATATATATCATGAGAACACTTGTTTATGGTGAGAAATGAGAACAATTAATAATAGCCATTAGATTAGTTTAACGGTCCTGATTATATCTTAAAATTAATCAATTCTCCCTTCATTCTATCTGCGTGCTTCTTCCCCAACCAAGAGAATACTACTGTAAGTTGTTCTCCCCTCAACGTCTTTCTTCTCCGGCCAGCCACCTCTCCATCTCCAAAAGCTTCTTTAGGGTTTTCAAAATCATTAATTTAATTTTATAATTTCTTTGATTTGTAAAATCCCAGTTGATTTTTCGAAACAACGATGAATCCGTAAACAACTATATAAAATCCCATACAGTTCACATACACTAATTGTTGAAGCATTATTGAGAGAGAAAGATGCTACTGCAATCATTAAAGAATCCTATTGTCTTTATAGGATACAATTGTTGAAGCAAGGAGAAAGCAATTGTCGGATCAATTGTTTGGAAACATTGGTAAAAAAAATCATTCACTTGCTAAAGACTAAAATCCATGTTAATAAAAACATGTATATATCACGGGCATTCCAAAGACGCACTACACGGCCATGAATTTGGAGAGGAAAAAAAAAACTGTGGAAAAGAATAAAGGGGAAAGAGGTCAAATTTTTTAGGAAAAGAGATGTATGTGAAAAGAGATAAAGTAAAAAGATTTTTAATTTATTTTAGAGAATAATCCATACCATTAAATATAATTCAATGGCTATTATTAAATGTTCTTATTTCTCACAATAAACAAGTGTTTTCACTTGATATGCTATATATATATATATATAGATGTAATTTAGCTAAATGACACCACTTGAAATCTTATAAAGCTTGGATGCAAATAAATTTGCTTTACCGCTGAAAGCCTGAAAGTAATCAAATAGTAGCTTGTATTGTTTAGGGTGAAAATCAATTTTATTGTGTCTATATAATTGTTTTTGAGATATGTAAAAATTTTCAACCTTTTTCACAGAAAAAAGTTTATTGTAGATAACACATAGTTCATGTTTGACTTTCTAATGGATAATTGCTGGTGTACCGCAACATATTACCTGTGAAAATCCCGCACCCTTCTTTTCTTTTTGCACCCTTTTTTTCTTTTTTCATCCTTTTTTAAATTCTTTTTAAACTGTTTTTTACCTTTTTATTTAAAAAAATAATTTTTATATTTTTATTTTATTATTATTATTTTTTTATTTATTTATCTCATCAAATAAAAATATAGATCAAGAAAATACAATTAAATGATCATATAAAAATTATGTTAATTAAAATGAGGTTAATTATATGTCCCGAAACGGTGAATATATTAAAAAATGAGGTTAATAGTATTTTCGTTTGTGGTTAACAAAGTAGAATTTTTGGTTAATTGCAACTCCTGTTAACACGGGGTTAATTATGTGGCCAGAAACGGTGAATATATTTGTAAATGAGGTTAATGGTGTATACATTGGTGGTTAACAAAGTGAGATATTTGGTTAATTGAATTTATGAGGTTAATTGTGTGCACAGAAACGGTGAATGCAGTAGTATATTTGGTTAATAAATTAAAAAATAAATAAAAACTATTAAAAAAATGAGGTTAATGGTGTTTCCGTTTATGGTTAACAGAATAAGATTTTTGGTTAATTGCAACTCCTGTTAAAAGGGGTTAATTTTGTGTCCATAAACGGTGATCATATTTTTAAATGAGGTTAATGATGTATACATTGATGGTTAACAGAATGAGATATTTGGTTAATTGATTTTGTGCGGTTAATTATGTGTACAAAAATGGTGAATATAGTAGTATATTTAGTTAACAAATTAAAAAATAAATAAAAAGAAAAAAGAAAAAAAGACCGCACACATAGGGCGGTACAATTGCACGCGCACTGTGTGCGGTACGTCAATCATCATTGCTTTGTAATTAACTTTCAGTTTTAATTGATAATTGGAATTTTTTTTTAACTACATGTATCCCCTATTAACAGGCACAATACTATTCGGGACTTAATCACAATTAAAGCTCCTCACCCTTACTGAAGAATGTGTTTAGTGGGGATCAAACCCGAGAGCTATTGGTATTGTTTGTTAATGCACTTAGGAATTTTCCCCTCGGTTATACTTATTTTTCCTTCTTATTTTCCCCCTTCCTATTATTCTACAAAATAAAGAAAAACGAGTATAAAAGACAAAGCAGATCAAAGGTGTATAACTGTATATGTATTACACATACCCGAAAACAGTGTCGATTGTGCTGTGATTAATACGTTTACGATGGGGCTCATCTGCATGATATTTTCATAATAATAAAATTGTCTGCACAATCTGATATGATGATTTATCATTCATGATGGGCTTGGTTGCACTGTGCTCCATTGGCCCATTGGCTGATATAGGGTGCCCCACACAACTAAGTCAATGAGCTGCCAAGCACATTGCGACACATGGCTGTCATATGTAAGGCAAAGGCACCTTAACCTAATTCCAACAGACTAGCCCTGCGGTCTAATCAGGAGGTTCTCAAAACACATTTAAAAAAATAATTATAATCATTTTTTTTTTTACATTAAAGGTATCTCTAAACTCCGATTAATAGCCACATACTAATCTTTTATAGGACATTTCAACAAGTTCTTTTCACATACATGATCAATGATCAAATTCTTGTCTGTAAATTTAAGGGATTTAGTTATTTGATAATTATGTTAGGCTTTGTTGATAATTTTAATTAAGGTTTGAGCATATAGTGGGTGCGATTATAATCCGACTTATCACATCCATCGTGATTATTCGAGCTATTTGAATCGAATTTGACCTTATAACGGATTTATTGACACCAAAAGCTCATTAAGAATAAGTTTAGATTAATTTGGTGGTTGAGAGGTTAATGACTAATGGTCCGTTTGGTGAGTAGAATTGATTCTAGAAATAAATGGTTGAGATGAATGATGTACGTTTTACGAAATACGTTGGACGGAAGTGATTTAAAATCAATTCTGCAAAATCATAGTTTTGTATTGTGCAAATTTAAAACAAACGAGCTATAAATAGCCACAACGACTACTTCACCACATATTAGGGCCAAGTGGACACATGAAGATTATATAATTTTATTTAGTCAATTAAAATTTAAAATATAATATCGAGATAGAATCCAGAAAAAGTGATCAGATCCATGTATTCCTAGATTATTGGGGATTTTTAAGGATGATGGTGTAATAGGATTGTTAATTAGCATGAAATTAGTCCTCCACTCAAATTATACAATAGCTATGAATTCATGATTGCCAAACGCAGTTGCACAACCACTAGGAGTGGAAAGAAGGGTTAATGTATTGTTAATGTTATAATAGGCTATAATTAATAATTGGAATGTTTATAAATACATGTTAAAATGCATTTGTAAAAAAAAAAATGTTTCCTCCAATTCAATCAAAAATCATTTACTTTATCCAATTTTTTTAAGCATTTAACTTTCTTATCTTTACATTTTAGCTTTTACTTTCAACTTGTTTACAACTTTCATATAGTCTTTTTTTACATTTTGTTATTTATATTCATTTATTTATGAGTTTTTTTTAACCCACTTTATAACAAGAACCCCAATTTCTCAATGACGACTCTAAGAGCTCTATGGAGTAGTTTAGGAACTCGCATTGAGGGATAGAGATCCTTAAGTAATTTCCTAATGAGGGGAATCGATTGAGTTCATCGTAAACTGATAGCAATCAATTGATTATTAAAAATTTTAGAATCAACAAGGACTTATTTGATTACCCAACTATCATCTAATCATTGACAAATTTGAGTTATCCATTATTTATGATTTTCTAGTTCTAAAGGTTCAACCTTATTTTTTCTTTTAGTTACAAAAATTTCAATTCAACGTTACTTTATTTGCTTTTGAAGACACGTCCTATATACAAAAAAACTGTACAATAATAATATATTGTCATTTTTCTCTTAATTATTTCATAAATTAAAATAGAGTAAAAACTACATATATTGAGAAAAGTTATATTATATATAATATATTCATTAATTGTATTAACTTTTTTCAACCTGTGATATATGATTATTTCATTGTTTTTATTTATCTTATATATTGGATCAACTCGATCCATTTATCCTACTTAAACTCAATATTATTTAAATGGATAAATCATTGAGTTTCTTCAAGTTACAATTGGTTTTAAATTTAAAGAATTGACCTAATTAAAAATTAACTTTGTTTGTACTTTTGGTACCTCTGGTTTGAATTATGTGCAATTTTAATTTAATAAGTTTCTTTATTAATTTAAATTCCACTGTTTTTAAAATTAAGTAAATATGGCTACTCAAACAATGGTTTTCTGTTTAAAACCTTCAAAATTTCACGTCATGCTCAACATTTTCATAATTTAAATTAATTAAATTATTTTAAATATTTTTAAGTTAAAAAAATCTCACTAATAAAAAATATCATATTTCATCTAAAATTAAAAAAAAAATCCCAAATTTTTACCTTCTTTAAACCCTATCTCTATATGATGCAAAACGCTTTACAATTAATCAAATTCTATTAATTGTTTACTTTTAAATCTTTAAAATTATTTCACATCTCAAATCCATCGTAAGCTCACAAGTATTTGGATAGAAAATATAAGAATTTAAGGATTTTATGTAGAAGATAATTAATGGAGGAACCATATTTGCTTATTTTTAAAATAAAATCGAAATTGGATATAATTCAAACCATAATAACCAAAAGTGTAATTAAGCCTAAAATTTAAAGCAAGTAAAAAATAAGAAATATTCAATCTAGACCATTTCATGAACACCCCCTAATACACAAGTTTAATTTTTCCCGTAGATGATGTGTTTTGATTAAAATTAGTGTTTTACTCTAAAATATATTAAAGACTTAAATATGTTTTTGGTCCCTGGAAATATACCCCCTTATGGTTTTAGTCCCTAGAATTTTTTTTACCAAATTAGTCCCTGGAAAAAATGACCGTTGTCATTTTAGTCCTTGTTGTTAAATGTCTCTGTTAAGTGATGATCTGGCACCCACAATAACTGAAAGAGACTCACACGTGGCATGTCTGTCAGAACCAAGAAGGCAAGAACCCTAATAGACACAACTCACAGCAATAGCGTCGCGCCGCCGCCGCCCCTTCCTCCGCCTCACGCAGCGCTGCCGCAGTAGCATCCTTCTCCGCCTCACGCAGCGTCGCCACAGTAGCTTCCGTTCTTGGTCGCTCCTCCTCCGTTCTTGCGTGGTCGCGTTCCTCCTCCTCCAGTGAAGTCGAGTTTCTTCATCCTTTGTTCTTGCACGTAGCCACATTCCTCCTCCTCCGTTCTCGCGCGCGACCGATTTTGTTCTCCATTTCAGGCAGCTCCGCTTCTGTACGCTTCACTGGTACGCTTTTGTTTTGATCCTGCAATTTAAGGTTTGCCTTTGTTTATTGTTTTGGGCTAAATATGTGATAGGCTGAAGAGGGATGAGTTCTGGTCTTTTAATCTTTTATCTTAATTTATTGCATATATTATACGCTCTCATATATATCTAGGTGTGGGATTATGCTTCTGAGGAATTGAATGATCAACCTAGACCTGGCCTTAACATATATTTTAGGCCGAAAAACAAAAGAAGAGTTACTGCCGCATATTCTCCAATTGGCAAGGCTGTAGGTGGACATTTAAAATGATAACAGGCTGTCAGATGCCACGTTTTTAAGCCAAATCATCACTTAACAGAGACATTTAACAGCAGGGACTAAAATGATAACGGTCATTTTTTCTAGGGACTAATTTGTTAAAAAAAAATTCTAGGGACTAAAACCATAAGGGGGTATATTTCCAGGGATTGAAAACATATTTAAGCCTACATTAAATTATATGTTTTAACTCAGTTTAGAGTATGTGTGTATACTCCTTCTATTGTAGTTTATAAAAAGAAGCATTTGAAAAATTGCCTTAGGACATGTTACTTTTCCATTTGTAACATCATAGAACATCTCTTAGAATTACTTTGTTTAAAACAAAATAGAGCTCAAATCATTAAAATTCAACCTTTTTATGTTTAAAACACATAATTTAATTTTAAGTTAATTTACTTATCACTACAAAAAAATTGTGAAATACTAGCATTTATTTAGTGGCAGTTAATAAAAACTGCCAGAAAATGATGTATTTTTTTGGCGTTTTTAAAGGTGCCATAAATTATTTGTTTTTTTTTTTTTTGCAGTTTAAAACATATTTTGTAGAGCTTAAAGATCGCCACATTTGTTTTTTATGTTTTCTTAATTTTCTATAGCACTATACGACACTAACACGTTAAGCTAGAAGATATTTTTTCTCCATTTCCTTTCGTCTAAAGACTTCTTTCTACTCTTCAATCTCACTAAACCCTAACCGTCTCTCCCCCTCCCCCCAAATTTCTCCCACTCTGTTCCAGATTCCTCTTTTGTCTCACCAGATTCTGCTCCCATTGAGGACGGAGATCATGGCATTGAGGCCTTCACCTTTGGGGCTAGGGTTTGTTTAGTTGGGAGAAAGTGAGAAAGGGGCAGCTAAGGGAGAAGAGGTCGCGCATGGCAGTCATGGTGGAAGGGGTTCGCGGCCGTGAGGGAGGAGAGGTCGCGCATGGCGGCTCTGATTGTGCGTCGGTGGTTTGCACGGTGGTGTTGCGGCCGCGAAACTAGGGGGAACTAGCCGCGAAATGGAAACGTCGAGGACTGTGCAACGACGCTCGCGGAGCCTGAGGCGGCCACGGTGGTCCCCGGGGACAGCTGTGCACGACTGGGATGCCGCTGAGGTGTGGGACGGTGACTGGAGGGGATGTTGGAAGAGGATGACGGAGGTTGTCGCGGGGAAGGTGGCGATGGTCGTATACGGCCGCGGGGAGGATGTAGGTGGCGGCGCAGCAAGGCCGCTGGCCGTTCGAAGGTGAGGCGTCTCTCACTCTGGTTTGCATGCTCTGATCCCTGTTTGGCTCCTTGATTTTCACCTCTCTCTTTTGATTTTGCTATTTCTCTGGTTGTAGGAACTACAGGGTGGGGATATGGCAGTGAGCTAGAACTATGGTGACACAGCCGCTGCGGCTGGTGGTGGCTCCTCTTTTGCTTTTTCTTACTGTTTGGTACCCTCTTATTGCTTGTTAATTTCACCAAAGTTTCTTTATCTATTTAGTTAGACTGTGGATTTGGTGAGTTGGATTGGAATGATCGTGTGCTTTTTGGGGTTGTTATGGATAACAGAGTAAATAAGTAAAACATGCTTTTTGATAACTAACTTGGAGTATGCTAGTCTTGGAATATGGTCACCCAGATTATGAGTATGGTGATTTAGTATCATTATGATGATGGCTTCACAGAGGAGCCTTATTGTGTAAGAGTTTGGTTATCTGGTTGTTTATTCCTATACTCATTTTCAATGTGTTGGAGTCCAACAAATATTAAATGATCTCTATATTAATTTGGAAGTGCTATCTCACTACTTTTGTATGTCTATTACTGCCACATCTCTGTTTAAACTACTCTCAGTTTATAGTTTTCTCTATTTACTGTTTTATGTTCTAAGTATACATTATGCTTATTCAAAATGAATCTTAGTAGCATAGTTTTTTCTATAATTTAACCTGGAAACAAGGACATCAAAGAGGATGCCACAAGGACCCTTGACATGTTACACCAGCAAGGTGAGTATATAATTAGGACCCTTTATTGTTTGAATTTTTTTAAAGATAGAATAAAATGGAACATGATAGTATTTATGTTTCATTTCATCTAATATCTTTTTTCTTCAAAATTAGCATGGTAGTGTCCTTTTATCATTTTCAACTTATAATGTTAGAATATATACCATGTCATACTGGACTTGAGAAATTATTCACGTAACAAACTCTCTGGATGACACCTTTTGAAGAAGAAATAGGAGTAGCAAATAATTTGTAAATGCAATGATTTGGTTTTCGTTGCTCCTTTTCTTTCCTGGTTTCTTTCATGTTCTCATGTGCTCCTATAATTGTGTTTGTTTTCAATGGTTGTATTTTTGTGTAGAGCTCTATGAAATTTATTTTGGGTGTTCTCTCATGTTTGTACAGCCAAGATTTGGGGGAGTGCATGCTAGATTATGGTGGGAGGAGAACCGTGCCATAATGCATGAACAATACTTGTTAGATTTTATAAAGGAGGGTGGCTGCTGATGCTTTACACGATGTGCAGGTGGTGTTACGTACTTATTAAATTTTTCCATATTTGCTTTGCTATGCTACTAAGTTTTGTAGTGTCAGTACACCAATTGCAGCCACATAATCAGTTTATTATATTTCATATGATGGTCTCTGGAGCACCTAAGCAATAAAGAAGCAGTTGATATAGTTCAAAATAATTCCCACTTTGTAAGTCATATATATACCTTTATTTTTTGGTTTATCCTTGATGATAGAATATGAATTTTATTTGCTTTCTAATTACTAGAAATCTCTCTATGCCTTTCTCTCTAATATATCTCATTATTATTATTTTCTTCAGGTTTATTTGATTTCAGAAAATAAAGATAAGATCCACAAGTTTCTTTTTAGTGCAGAAAGAAAAAGAACCACTCTTGTATCTTGTTCTTGACTCTTAAGGTAATGCTCTTCTATATCACTTTACAGCAAGAATGAATAGAGCTTGTTGTCTAAGCAGATGTTGTTATCCAAGTTCCTAGGCTAAAGTGCATTTCTTGGCAAATATCATTTTTTTCATTGTTCTTCTTTATTTTTGCTTCATCTAGGAACACGTACTGGATGGATGGAAGCCTCCACAAGCAGCTTGTGACTCAATTTTCAACTTTTAATGACCGACTCAACAGTAAAAAAAATAGGTGGATTTGATTGATAATGTGTTATTAATTCCATATGAGTTCGTGCTTCTATTAAATTCTATATATTTCATTTCTTATCATTTCTAGAAATTATTTTGTATATTTTGTGTGTATTGTGTAGATTAAGACAGAATATTTGGATTCTCTGCTCTGTGTAAAATTTTTGAAAGTCTCTTGGGAATTGATTTTCTAATCAAACTTGTGTATAAATCCTGGATGAGTTGTTTAATTTTCCACATGTACTGCTGGTAGGGGTTCTCTTAGATTATTGTTGGCTAATTGCCTCATATTGCAGGTATATGGATTTTGGAAATGGATCTTTATAGAGACATGTAACACTTTCCACAGAACTTGCTGTGCAAAATATGATAACTTGATTCTAAACAGGTAGAATCAGGCTAAATATGCCATCAAATTGAAAGTAACTATATCTTTATCATCACATTAAATAGTGTATATTTTTTCTTACAGGTATGAAGGCCTCTTAGATAAAAAAAATTTTATGTCCTGCTCCGAAGCTGTTGTTGTTAGCAGGAACTGATAGATTGGACAAGTAAACCACCTTTAAATTATTTGAGTCTTTGGAGATACCTTAAATTTTATTTGTTGGTTTTCAGTGAAACCTTTTCTTGTTATAGTTTCTCAATTTCAATAGTTAGAATGGAATTAAACAATCGGATGCAAATTTTATTTGGACTTTATATCTTATCTCCAGAAAGTGCTGATAGTGTTGTAGAACAGATTGTGATTAGAGATTAGTTCAATTTTAAGTTTCTTTCATTAAAAGCTGAAATCCAAATGCATGATCTGGTAAGAGTTGAGTATTTCAGCTTCTGCCTTTTGCTAGAAGTTCGTCTATCATATCAAGTTTTGCTATTGGCATCAAATAAAGTTTGGATATTTTGCTTACGTTAATATGCTTCTGAATATTGTTGTTTCTGATGATAAGGTTTTATTCAATTTCTAGCAATAAACCCAACTTCCAGATTTTCAATCAATTGCCTGTTATAATATAGGGGGATAAATCTTATTTTTCCCATTTTATCTTGTCTACATTACATTACATTGATTTTCCAATTTGAGATATGATTTTAATATTTGTATGATTTATAGTATATGAGCTCTTCATCAATTTAGCTAGTCATCACAAAAAGGGTGGACCTATATGAGCCATTCTATCAAGTGAGCAGAATGTGGAGGGACAGCTTTAAAGTTGATGGCAGCCTGAATTCAATTGCTTCCCCAATGTTAATGAAGAACACTAACATGGAGAACAAGGTCAGAAGTCATGAATTTCTCTTTTGTTTGGAGGTTAATTAGCTTTGTTTTATGGGAAAACTAGTTTACAATAGTCTTATAAAATTTCATAAGTATATATTTCTTTTATTTATGTATTTCATTATATTATCTTTTGATTCTTTCCCATGTTTCATCTCATTTTAATTTTGAAATGATATTGAACATTTCTGGCGGTTTTTAACCACCAGTAATGGTCAAAACAATTTCTGGCAGTCCTGCCAGCATTCTAGCAAAAACTGCCACAAAGCATTTTGTGGCACACGTAATGCTGACACTACCTAGACTGCCAGAATTGTATTTCGTAGCGGTCTTAAACCGCCAGGAAATGATAATTTAACCTCCAGTAAATTACAGTTTTTTTGTAGTGTATGAACTTTATTTATTAACTTCACTTAAAATAATATAGTTTTTTCTCTTGGTATATAACATGTTTGATAAATAAAGGAACATAGTTTATTTGGTATTTTTTTTCTTGTGTGTACATGTTAACAAATATTCTACAAACAATTAAGATTAGATATGAATACACGATGAAAGGGTGAGTATCGAGGGTTTATGATATTAACCAACAGATAGATCTTATATTGAAATTATAGGTTTATTTTCAAATTAATAAGTATTTGGTAAATTCTAAAGTACCCTTCATAAGTGGAAGTTGTACCTTTAACCTTGACGGTAAACATTGTGTGGCTAGGCTTGTAGCAATGATGAAGATGTCTGTAGGAGGAGGGAGATGATAGTTATGTGTGATAGTATTGGATAGGAAGATGTTAGCAAAGCTACTTGTAGCAACAGAAGATGGTGGTGCGAATAGAGGAGTCAAGCCCATCGATTCATGCATGACTATGTGATCATATAGATGTTCTCATGATTGGTGATGAGTTTTCCTTCAACAATGATAAATGGTGCTTCACAATAGTGTCGTAGGTGGCTTAAGCGACGTTCAAACTGTGGCATGAGGTTGTTGTGATACTAAGGAGGTGAGCAAGAAAATGAAGCTGTTTTAATGGATGGATATAGAGGTTTTTAGGGAAGAAGGTGCACGAATGAGAGTTTAGAGACGAGAGAGATCCAAGGATAGAGAAAGAAAAAAGATAAGAGGGTGTGATGGAGCTAGTAAGACTAAGGGACGCTTGTTGAAAAAAAGCGGTACAACTAAAGATTATGACTATCCTGATATATATATATATGTGTGTGTGTGTGTGTGTGTGTGTGTGTGTGTGTGTGTGTGTGTGTGTGTGTGTGATGGATATCATGGAAGACACTTAGGTATTTAGTACAACTACATACTCAAGGTTTGAACCATAAAACCACTAGTTAAGCTAGAACATCTGCATGCGAGATTCAAAGTAACAAAATGGTGAAATTAACAAAAAGGAGTTTATTTAAATATTTAAAATGAAATAAAAAGAATTTTTTTAACAACTCATTAGAATTTTAAGTTATAGTTATGATTAATTGGTTATTGTGTGATGGGTTGATATATAGTTTAATTTAGTTGTATATATAATCCAAAATCACGATCTAACATAGAGATGTCAATTAGAGCTACTCAACCCGATCTGATGTGAGAGGCAGGCTTTTGTAGGCCAGTTTAAAAAGCCCATGAGTTATACAAAGTTCTAGAATAAAACCCCAAGCCCTACATTTTTGGGCCTTTAACGGGTAGCCCGAGTTTTTTTGGGCTTTTGAAACTTTTTTCAGGTAGCAGACTTTATTGATCTTAGCTTAAAAACCTAGAAGTTATTTAAGTTTCTAAAATAAATATATAAACCCTATATTTTTGTGGGCTTTTACGGACTACCTCGATGGCCCGATCAATTCATTTTGCACGCTTATTTTAATACAATTGTGATTACGTTTAGATTTAAGAAATTTGAAATCTTGTCACATACAGACAATTAAAACTAGAAAAAAATAACTAAGATTGAATTTATTACTTTTTAATTTTCAAATGTCTAATTTCATTTATTCTAAACAAATTGACAACGACAATTTTTTCAGCGTCAAAAGTTCTAGTTCCCGTTTGATTCCCGTTTGATTTACAGTTGAGTTAAATTGATCGATTCTAGAAATTAATAATTGAAATGAGTGATATACGTTTTACGAAGCACGTTAGACGGAAGTGATTTAAAATCAATTCTGCGAAATCATGATTTTGCACCGTTAAAATGCCAAAACCAAACGGACTCTCCATTAATGTTCTAAATTTTAGATTAAATCACCTAGTTGAATTAATTAATTAAACAATAGTATATTAGTTATATTAATAATTTTAATAATTTTAGTTAAGTCATTGTTAAATGATAAATCGATTAATTTAGTTACAATATAAAAGGTCTCATTATTTTAAAATTCAGCATACTTTATAAAATACTTCAGTCATGACCTATTTAACATAAGCACACATATAAGGAAAAGATAATTTAATGCATTGATTTTTTAAAGATTCCTATAGTTTACAGCTTATCCCTATTTAAAGTTAAATTATATTTATTAATCATAGAAAGTACAAATCTTTAATAGTTATGAAAGGTAAAAATAAAAAAAATAATATATATTTTTTTAAACATTGTAAAAGATCTTATAAAAGATCAAACACAATTCTCAATAGATTCTATAAAAAGGATTAAAAGGAATATATTAAATTTAATACTATTTTAAATTAGATAAATGTTTAATTATATTTCACCCAATGTTTTAAAAATCGGACCGATAGTTAAATTGGTAAATGCCCGATTCGTGGCTCATTAGTTCAAATCAGTAATAATTAAATATATATTTAATAATGTATATTATTTTAATTAATAAAATAACATAAAATCATAAGAAATTATGATATATTCACTCTGGTTCTATTCATAAGACCATATTTTGATCTAAAAATGCATATTAAAGAAACATGTTTTATTGTGTTGATTTTTAAAAATATTTCCTAACTACAAAATTTACCGCTATTTAAAATTAAACCCCATTCAATTCCCCACATTAACCAATTACTTTTTTTTTTATATTTATAGGGGCAAAAAGCCCAGAAGAAAACTACAAAACTAAACGAGGCAAGGCGACACCTCTACAATCATCCTTAAGAATATCTAAAAAAGATCTAGGACAAGATGTAATCCTAGGAAAGCCAATAGGGTAATCATGACCCAAATTAGCTAGGTGATCGGCTGCTGTATTCCCTTCCCTATATGTATGACATATAGAGATTGTCCAATCCCAAGAGAGAGCTTCCCTAATATCCCTAACAAGGCTAGAACAATGATGTGTCTGATTACAACCTTTCCTAATTAAGTTCACAGCTATTTTAGAATCTAGCTCCACAATTAAATTTCTAATATTAATTTTTTTTCCATTTTCAGCCCAAAGAATATAGCCCAAAGTTCAGCTTTCACTGCAAAACAAACACCAATCTTTGATGTAAATCCAGTAAAATAGCTGCCATCATCCCTTCAAATAAGACCCCCACCAACAGCACTAAGAGACTATTTTACAGATCCATCCACATTGAGTTTAACACAACCTTCGGGAGGGGGACTCCAAGCAATATGTTTTTCATGTTTAATACTTAGGATCTGTGCTTTCTCGTAGCTATTTAAACTTTTTGTCATTTCAACAGCATATGGAATTGCTTTTTGAAGCAAGTTTGATGCTAATTCAGTCTTCTGTTTGAAAACCAAGCTATTTTTGTCATGCCAAAGCACCCATAGCAGTATAGGGAAGAGGATATTCCAGTCAATTCCAAATTCCCTTTCAGAGACATCTTCTAACAGATTCATCTTCATCCACCCTTTAATTCCTAAACTGAAGATCCTGGCCCAATGGTCAGCATGAATTAATGAATTCCATAATTCCATAACAGCAGGGCAGTCCCTAATGGCATGCATGATTGACTCGGATTGATCATGACAACTGCAACATGTATCTTGAGCTAGGCCTCTGCTGGATCTTTCTTCATTGGTAGGGAGCTTCCTATGAATACATTTCCAAAGGAGGCACTAGATTCTTGGAGTTCCCTTCCAATTCCACACATGATTACAAACAGCTGGATCAATTTCAGAAGAGAAATGTGCCCCTATATTCTCATACATCTTCTCCATCAGAAGTATCAACCCATGTAGGAGTGTTTCTAGATTTTCTCTTGGAGGTGAGACAACATGAAGTTTCAAAATTACCTCTGCTGGTAAAGACCCTTGAAGATTGACTAATTTCCAATTACCATTATCAGCAAAGTTAGCAACAATAAGGATTTTTTGAAACTCATCAATTGGTTGGTTGGTATAGTTGATTAGAGGACCCAAACCAGGGATGAAAGCATCTGTCCAAAATCAGGTGTTGTTTCCATTACCAATGTTCCATAGTAATCCAGCTTGAACATGTTTCCAAGCATTAGTGATCCCTTTCCACAAGCTAGATTCCCTATAGCATTTTGATATTGAAGGCATTCTGTTTGAACCACACTTGTACTTTGCCCTTAGGATCTGGACCCAAAGCATCTGAGGATGGCTTACCATTCTCCAGGATAAGAAAAAAATGCTAAGTTTAATAAATATCAATCCAAATAAATATATCAATTTTATGATTCGAAGAGGGTACAACTTGTGTAAAGCTCGGCTAAAGCTAGTGAAATTTACTTTTTTAAAAGCTACTTTTATTTGATAAAAATAAGCTCTTTATTATATATAAAAACTTTATTAAAAACCTGTTTGGCTAGACTTCTCCTTATAAGGAGAAGAAAAATCTAAAAAAGCCACGCTAAATATACGTTTTTTATGTTTTATAAGACAAAAATTTAATAATGATTAGTAAAATAATAAATATTTCTGTGTAATTTTTGAATATGCATATTTATTTATCTTAAATATATTTTGAAATAAATAAAAAAATTTATTTTTATTTGAAAAAGATAAACTCAAACCGCTTTTTACACCAACTAGATTTTTGGCCTGTTCAACCAATTTTTCAATGGTTTTAAAAATTGTCAATTTTTAAGAATTGAATGGATCGATTACTAAGTCGACTTCCAATTAAATACCGATTTGATTTTTTACGACATGGATTTCACAACTTATCATATTATAATATAATTTTAAAAAGTAAAATTATGACGTGATAAGATAGTGAAATATGATTTGATATATATATATAAGAAATATTTTTATTATTTATATAATTATTAAATTCTTTATTTATATATAAAAATAATATTGCTTTTACAGTTTTAAAATTGAATTTTAAAAAAATATTATTTATTTATTTTCTTAAAAAAATTGTGTCCGGATGTACTGTTAATTATTAAAAAAATCAGGACTCCATTTGACCGTGATAAAACTGGGGTCGTAATAATAAAAACCAGAATAAGCACTGACTGCATAGTGCCGAGAAAATGAAAAGAAAAGAAAAGAAAACACAGAATAAGAAGCAGAACGCAAAGCATGCGGCAGAACAGAAGGGCACGGCTGCAAAACAGCAAAAGTAACACCCACCGTTTTCCCAATTATTTTATATATTATCCGCAAATGCAAAACGCCAAATCCCAAACGGATATATATTATTATCATTATTATTACAGGAAAGAGAAAACAACGCACAGTGGCAGTTTTAGTAAATAACACCACAAACGATGGCCAATTTCCACAGATCCCCCTCCAAACCAAACCCCACACCAAAAACCCCACTCACACATCAAACCCACTACTCACTCCACTCCTCTGCTCTGCCCCAAACCAAAACAATTTCCCATTTTCCTTTTCACCGCTTCACTTCTCTGTAACATCGAAAACAGAGCAAGCAACCAAGAAACCAGAGAAAATAAAAGGAAGAAAAAGAAAAAAATCCTAAAAGCCAAAAGCAGTAGAGGAAAAAAAGTCTTTTGTTATTTAATTTTTTCGAAAAGGAAAATGCCCCAAAAGATATAAAGAAAAAAAGAAACGCCAAGCATGGAATCTGAAGAGCAAGTTGGTTTTGCTTTGGTTTGGGTTGGTTGTTCCCTGTTTGGGAAAAAAACAGGGGGCATTGAATGAG
Source organism: Sesbania bispinosa (assembly GCA_026901365.1). Classification (NCBI taxonomy): domain Eukaryota; kingdom Viridiplantae; phylum Streptophyta; class Magnoliopsida; order Fabales; family Fabaceae; genus Sesbania; species Sesbania bispinosa. The sequence goes on from QLOH01000177.1 coordinate 1,001,111, forward strand.
TGTGAGAAAGGAAGAAGAAGAAGAAACCCCAAAGTCGCAGCGGCAATGGCGGGTTCGGAGGAGGTTTTCCCGTGGTTGAAATCTCTGCCGGTGGCGCCGGAGTACCGGCCGAGCGCGGCGGAGTTCCAAGATCCGATCGGTTACATTTTAAGATCGAGAAAGAAGCATCAAAATACGGAATCTGTAAGATCATTCCTCCGGTTCCCCCTTCCCCTAAGAAAACCGCAATTTCGAACCTGAACCGGTCCCAACCCCGGTTCACCACACGACAGCAACAGATCGGGTTCTGCCCTCGGCGACCCCAACCGGTTCGGCGACCGGTCTGGCACAGCGGTCACCACTACTCATTTCGCGACTTCGAGGCCAAAGCCAAAGCGTTCGAGAAAAGCTACCTCAAGAAAGGTAAAAAGTGCGCTTCAACGGTTTCCCCTCTCGAAGTGGAGACTCTGTATTGGAAGGCCACCGCTGATAAGCCCTTTTCCGTTGAGTATGCAAACGACATGCCAGGCTCTGCGTTTGTTCCTGCAAACGACGGAGGAGGAGGTGGAGACAACGTAACGGTTGGCGAGACTGCGTGGAATATGAGAGCGGTTTCGAGGGCAAATGGTTCTCTGTTGAGGTTCATGAAAGAGGAGATTCCTGGAGTGACTTCACCTATGGTGTATGTTGCTATGTTATTCAGCTGGTTCGCTTGGCATGTGGAGGACCATGACTTGCATAGCTTGAATTACCTTCACATGGGTGCTCCAAAGACATGGTATGGTGTGCCTAGAGACGCAGCCGTTGCATTCGAGGAAGTTGTTAGAGTTCATGGCTATGGAGGAGAGATTAACCCTCTTGGTCAGTGCTTTCAATTTGTTGCTAATGCTAATAGTCATATACTTGGCTTTGTTGTTTTTGCATAACTTACATGCACGGGTACTCTTTTTCTTTCCCATTCAACAGTTACTTTTGCTATTCTTGGTGAGAAAACTACAGTGATGTCGCCAGAAGTATTCATTAGCGCGGGTGTTCCCTGCTGCAGGTACTGGATTTTTACTATTGTGCTACTGTAGTTTGTAGTCCTCTTCCTTTTCATAATTTTGTTGGGAAATTTTTTTATGCTATCAGTTTTGTGTTGTTGGTGATGCTATTCACTTTGAATTGCTGCTTTATTTTGTTGTATAAGAAGCATTTTCGACTTTAAATATGTTAAAAGTTCAATAGCAATTGCATGAACTTGCTGGAAATATATCCCTGAGCCAGAACGTTTAGCTGCATTGTTTATTTTACATGATTGGTAGGCTGCTTTCCTTTGGAAATATTTGTTTGGTTTGCTTGATGAATAGTGGGTGTGGTGTGCCAAAGCAATTTCTCATGGTTCTTTGAAGGTTTTGGTAGAAGCAAAGAAACCATAATTTTGTGTCTGTGAAGAGTTTATGCTGCTCTGTGGTGTGTTTGGTTCAAGTCTCTTTGTCCCGGGATTTCCTTTAGGTTAGGGTCGTGCTTATGGCTTCTCTCTAGTGCTTTGATAGGGCAGTTTCAGGGGAGTTCCCTTTTCTGATATGCAGGGAGCCTTGACAGGCTTGCTGCAGCCTTCATGCTTGATTATGGTGTGTTTGGTTCAAGTCTCTTTGTCCGCGGAATTGCTTTAGGCTAGGGTCATGCTTATGGCTGCTCTCTAGTGCTTTGATAGGGCAGTTCCAGGGGAGTTCCCTTTTCTGATATGCAGGGAGCCTTGACAGGCTTGCAGCATCCTTCATGCTTGATTATCTTATCTCTATCTCCCTTTTCATTTATCTTTTTTGAAGGATTTTATATCCTCACCCTAGTTGTACACACTCTCTGTATATATATTGAGAATTTTAATATGTATCTTAACTTTATTTTCAATTGCTTTGAATCAGATTAGTGCAAAATGCTGGGGAATTTGTGGTGACGTTTCCGAGAGCATATCACACAGGATTTAGTCACGGTAAGACACCTTACAATCTCAGAATGTAATCGTAGACTAAAACATTTTCTGTTTTTCTTTGGTGGGGCTGGTGTTTGCTTGTGATTATTGTTTCTGTCAATAGTTATGTGTTTCTAATCCTTTAGTTGCATGCTTTGTAGGTTTTAATTGTGGAGAGGCAGCTAACATTGCAACACCTGAATGGTTGAGGGTTGCTAAAGATGCTGCTATTCGGAGGGCTTCAATTAATTATCCTCCTATGGTTTCACATTTCCAGTTACTTTATGACCTTGGCCTTGCTTTGTGTTCTAGGTATGTCTTTCCCTATTGGAGCTTCTTTCTTCTGGGTTTAGGAGAGTCATGCTAATATCTTAGAGGAATTATTTCTTTTTTAATGGTCCAGACTCATTTGATGCATTTCAATTATGAACATGTTAACTCTAAACATGTAATTGCATACCACAAATTAAATACATGTGGATGAATCATTCTAAATGTTATCTAACATATAAGTATAACGTCTGATAAAGTTATTGATAGTGACCGTTACATTAGGTTTTCTTTTGTAAGAATTTCATGTCAATTAACATGATTTTCTCATGGCACACAAACACAATGTTTCTGTTGACAATATGAGCTGTTATATTATATCCACCCTGTAAGTTTTCATGTATTCTCGTTACAGAATCCCTGGAGGCATGAGCACTGAACCACGGAGTTCTCGACTTAAAGATAAGAGAAAGGGTGTAGGAGAAACTGTAATTAAAGAACTATTTGTACAGGACGTGTTACGGAATAATGATCTGCTTCACGTACTTGGCAAAGGATCTGCTATAGTACTTCTTCCTCGTAGCTCTTCTGACATTTCTGTTTGCTCAAAATTACGTGTTGGGTCTCAACAACTAAAAGTGAACACTGAGTTTTCTCTCAATGAATGCAATTCTGAGGGAATGAATTCCTCAAAAGGTTTTATTTCTGATGACCTGGTGTTCAACAGGAACCATGGAATAAAAAAAGTAAAAGGTTTTTATTCTGTAAAAGAAAAATTTGCTTCATTGTGTGAAAGGAACAGGGTTTGTTCATTCGGTGCGAATGGTAACATATGCACGTCAAGTTCAAAAACACTGCAAAGTGACACTGAAAATGAAACAAGTCAAGGAGATGGATTGTCAGATCAGAGATTATTTTCATGTGTCACATGCGGAATATTAAGCTTTTCCTGTGTTGCTATTGTACAGCCTAGAGAACCAGCATCTAGATACCTTATGTCAGCTGATTGTAGCTTCTTTAATGATTGGACCGTTGGTTCTGGAGTAACTAGCAATAAATTTACTGTTGCCCATGAAGATGCAAGTATTCCCAAGCCCAGCACATATACAGGCAGGTTCTATTTTTTTGGTTGTCATATTATTGTAAAATACTGCTGTTTTGGCTTTCTTCAAATATTATCAATAATGATTACACACCCTTTGTTGTCGGTTTGTCATATGTCCATTGGGAAATATGTCTATTTATTTGGTCAGTGTCCTGTATGTAGAACAGAAGCACAAATGCTTTACCTGTAGGATATGATTTGGCTCTGCATTGGCGTGAGCTGCTGCTATCCTGTTTTGATCCCTTTTTATTTTGGGGCTTAACATTTGTTATTCTTATCATCTTTAGCTTAAGAGTTGAGGACGCCCATAAACAACCTCAAAAGGAGTTGTTCTCATGGTGGAATGGAAGGTGATGTTATACCACAACTCACCCCATCATATCCATAAATTCCACTACTTTGGTTGCTCCGAAGTAAAACACCTTCAAATAAGTTTCCAAGCAGCATTTGACCACCTTAGATTAGCTATCCAATTGAGGGTGATAAGAGGTTCTCATTTTTAGCACAGTACCTTGGAGTTGAAATAATTCTTTCCAAAATTTACTTAGTAAGAGAGGGTCCATTCCATTCACAACAGCACGAGGAAATCCATGCTGGTGCTCTACATCCTTTATAAATTGCAATAGATTTGGCTGTGAAAAGGGTGCTTAACTGGGGTGAAATGAGCATACTTAGACAATAGGTGTTATTTGATCTGTGTAGTAGACCTTACCTAGTGGAAAAAGACTTTGGTTGTTGTTGTACCACCCTTGAGACCTTGGCAAACCAGTAATAAAATCCGTTGAGACTTCTTCCCAAATTAAATTGAGTACAGGGAGTGGTTGCAACACACCTGTAGGGGCTCAAAATTGATATTTATTGCATTGGAAAACCTCACATTCTTGCATGAAATGCATGATTTGCTTGCACATTCCTTTCCAATATACACATCCAGCAATCCTCTTATATGTGTACCAAACCAAAATGACCCCTAGATGGTGAGTGAAATTCCAGCAGTAATGCGAGAATGAGGGAAGAATTATGAGAAATCACTAGGGCTCCCTTCATAGAATAGGGAATCACCTCACTATGGATACCCTGGTTTAGTGTTAGGATCATTTTGTAAAGTTACCAACAATTGCAAAAGTACTAGATCCTGTAAAATTTCCTCTTTCACTTTAACCAAGTCAACCCAATAGGGACTCGAGGAGTAAACTTGTAAGGCCTTCTCCTTCTTGGTCTCATCCTTAACTGTGTTTGGTTCCACAGTTCTATCAGTTCTGGTATGTCACTTCAAGTTCTTGTCTTTTTCTTTCCCTTCTAGTTGTGCCATGGGAAGATATTTTTCTGTTACAACGTTATTCTATTTGGAAACAGTCATCTCTTATCTTAATCTATTTTACCTTGTCCTTTAAAGTTTAAACTAACTGTTCCTTTTTGTCAAAAAAATTGATTGTAATATAAATTAGCCAATGGATAGTAATCTGGGATTTAGTCTAGTTTTCAATTTTCGTATATTTCCCTTTTGGACTTAGTTGGAATCCAGAATACTGGTATGGGTCCTGTAGTACTCTTGTAAATCTGGGATTTAGTCTAGTTTTCAATTTTCGTATATTTCCCTTTTGGACTTAATTGGAATCCAGAATACTGGTATGGGTCCTGTAGTACTCTTGTAAATCAGGGAGATGGCTTAGTTGATTAGTTGAATATTTCACCTTTGAATGCAGAATCATAGTGTGTTCTTGCCGTGTGCCTGCCATTATACACACACACACACATACATAAAGGCCTGCCATTATACACACACACACACACACATACATAAAGGGAACGCATTGCATTAATGCCTATGCTAAGACTTTATGATGTGCTTGAGAAAAGAAGCATAGCTATCTAAGAATCTAAGTTCCATTTATGTCTTTTACTTTATCTCCCAAACGTTGACACATTTTGTGCATCATGCAGGATGGACAAAACAGAATGCTGGAAATGATGTGTATGATGCTCCTGTTGAATCTATTGAACAACAGACACAGATTGCTGATCATAATTCCAAGGAGGCTTTAAATACTGAAAGAAAAAAAGGCAATACAGCTCTTGCACTATTGGCTTCAGCATATGGAAATTCTTCCGACTCTGAGGAAGATCAGGGTGACTCAGATATTGCAGCTGACGGTGGTGAATTGAATGTGATGAAGCATCCATCAGCAAGTAGATCTCAGGAGATACCTTGTTTGCCTTCTCATTTTCAAGATTACCATGGTAGTCCCATGGTTAGACTTGATGGAGGAGATGATAATCCTTCGGAGAGTATTGGCAATTATGAGTATTATATGCATAAGAGAGTTGAGCGCATTATGAGCCCGTTTGACTACTCTGTTAAGTCAGAAGATTGTAACATCACTTCAGGGGGAGCATTTAAAAATAATAGGGCAGTACCTTATTCCACCATGAATTGTTCTCAAGATACTCATGCTGCAACGTCATTAATGGGCAAAACTGCGATTCCCATTGATAATAAAAATGTTTCATTGGGGGCACCATCTGATGAAGACTCGTCTAGAATGCATGTCTTCTGTCTAGAGCACGCTGCAGAAGCAGAGCAGCAACTTCGTCCAATTGGAGGTGCCCACATATTGCTCCTATGTCATCCAGGTCTGTTGTTTCATTAATTTACTCTTCTCCTTAAGTTCTCTTAAGTTCTTTTATTAATAAAGGAACACATTTTGTACTGCATTGTTTATATCATGTCCAAGTTCTCTGTAAAAACACTTTGCCTCCCTTTTACCTGCTCTCTCTCTCTCTCACTCTCTTTCCAAGCAAACACTTGTTCAATGGAAACCTTGGTTATTAAACATGAGTCTTGTGATGGAAGTTATGTCTCAATTTAGATTGCAAATTAAGAAAAGTGTGGTTTTTTCCCCTGATGAAGAGGTTATTCAAATATACTAATTTTAAAAATCAAGTGGTCTGATTGATCCATTTTCCTTGAAGACAAACTTGTATGAAGGTATTGTGTTTGACCTTTATAAATCTATATGAACAACAAAGGAAGCTTGAATTTTACATGTTCTTATATTTTAGCCTTAGGTGAACACATTTAGTTTATGATTTTCCTGAAATGATTAGAAATAAAAAAATCCATGCGCATGTCAACATGTTGGTGATGTTTCCTTCTGATTTGAAGCATCATTTATATATCATTGTCATGCATCCTTATTAGTTTGTTTATATCACCTCATTGCTACTGATTAACTTTTGACCTTTATCAGCATGTTTTGCATCTTCTTAGGATTGGGATTATTGTTAATCATTTTCCTTTCCTTGCCAATCATTCATGATTTATTTTACTTACTTCTACAGATTATCCGAAGATAGAGGCTGAAGCAAAGTTTGTGGCAGAAGAATTGGGGATTGATTACATGTGGAAGAATACTGTATACAGGCATGCCAACAGGGAAGACGAGGAGAGGATCCAATCATCTCTGGATGGTGAGGAAGCTATTCCTGGGAATGGGGACTGGGCTGTGAAGCTGGGAATCAATCTCTTTTATAGTGCCAATCTTAGCCGCTCTCCACTTTATAGTAAGCAGATGCCTTACAATTCTGTTATATATAATGCGTTTGGTCGTAGCACTCCATCAAGCTCTCCCATAGAACCCAAGGTCTATCGGAGAAGGGCTAACAAACAGAAAAAGGTAGTTGCTGGGAAATGGTGCGGCAAAGTTTGGATGTCCAATCAAGTCCATCCCCTTTTAGCAAAAAGAGATTCTGAAGATGTTGAGGATGAGAAAAGCTTACATGGGTGGTCATTACCTGATGAGAAACTTGAGAGATCAGAAATTACCCACAAAAGCAATACTACAATTAAAAAATTTGGTAGGAAAAGGAAAATGACTGTGGAGAGTGGAGAAGCCAGGGAAGGAAGTATTGCTGAGAGAGATTGGCTATCAGATGATTCAATTGAAGATAAATCCAATCAATCTCGAAGGAAGATTCTTCGAAGTAAGCGAACTAGGCCTATTGAGAGAGATGATACTGCTTCAGAAGGGGATTATTCTCCTCTGCAGCATCATAGAAAGCCTATAAGCAAGCGTGCAAAATGCATTGAAAGTGATGCAGTTTCAGATGATTCACTGGATGATAATACTCATATACAGCATTGGAGGAAGGCTAATGCCAAGGAAGCTAAATTTATTGACAGTGATGTGGTTTCAGATGACACAATGGACTATGATTTTGATTGGGCACAGAGGGGAGAGCTTAGCGACAAGCAAGATGTTATTTCAGAAGACTCATTGGGTGTTGGTTCTCTTCAGCTGCAAAGAAAAACTCCTAAAAGCAAGTATGATCAATACATTGCCGAAGAAGATGTGATTTCTAATGATGAAACAGAAGTTTATTTTCAGAAGCAGAAAGGGAGGATATCTAAAAGTAGGCATCACAAATTCCTTTCTGAAAAAGAGACAGTGATATCTGATGACCAACTGGAGCACCACATGCAGAAGCAGCAACGGAGACATCCTAAAAGCAGGCAAGACAAATACCTTTCTGGAGAGGATATTATATCTGATGATCAACTGGAGGGTCATTGTCGCAAGTATCAAAGAAGGATTCCTAAAAGCAGGCAAGCCAAATGTGTTACTGGGGAAGATGTAGTGTCTGATGACCAGTTGGATGATCACTTTCAGAAGCCCCAAAGGAATGTTCGAAGGAGCAGGCAAAATAAATACAATGATAGAGAAGTTGTGGATGACTCAACTGAAAATAATTCTCATCTGTTGTACAGAACTCCTAAAAGAAAGCAAGCTAAATGCATGGATGAAGACCCTGTAAGTTCAGATGATCAAGTAGAGGATGATTCTCATCAGCAACATGGGAGAACTCTTCGAAGTAAGCAATCTAAACCACAACCACAGACTCTTAAACATATGAAACAAGCTAACCCTCTCCATGTGAGAAGCATGACATCCCGGCCTGTGAAACGAGGTGCTCTCATGCTAATGAAATCAAAGGCTCCTCGGCAAATGAAGCAGCAGCCTCGTGTATGGAATAGTCAATCTGGTAACTCCAGAGACGAGACTTTACATATTGAAGAGGAGGAAGAAGGTGGACCTAGCACAAGGCTTAGGAAGAGAGTTCCAAAAATTCAGAAGGAATCTGAAGGAAAATCAAAAGAGAAGGAAACCAAAAAGAAAAAAGTGAAGAATGCCACAGCTGCAAAGGTTTCAGCTGGCCAGGCCAAAGTGAAGGATGAGGAAGGTGAATACCAGTGTGATATTGAGGGGTGTAACATGAGTTTTGGGTCTAAACAGGAGCTGGTGCATCATAAGAGAAATATCTGTCCTGTGAAAGGATGTGGAAAGAAATTTTTCTCACACAAATATCTGGTGCAGCACCGTCGAGTTCATGAGGATGACCGTCCCCTGAAGTGCCCTTGGAAGGGGTGCAAGATGACTTTCAAGTGGGCATGGGCTCGTACTGAACATATTCGAGTCCACACTGGTGCTCGTCCATATGTATGTGCTGAGGCAGGGTGTGGGCAAACCTTCAGATTTGTTTCTGATTTCAGTCGTCATAAGCGAAAGACTGGTCATTCAGCAAAGAAGAATCGTTGATACTTGATAGCAACAAGTGTAACAGATATTACTAGCATTGTTGATGAATTTGTGAATCTATTGCTCAACTGACAGGCTAGGACTAGGTTTTTATAACAGTTTAGGATATCCCTGCAATTGCCATTTGGAGTAACTATTAATTATGCTTCGGTAGGTGTTCTTGTACCCATTTATTTATTGCAATCAAAGCAATTGCTTGGATTTGGAAACATTATTCTCATCCATTTCATATCTCATGCAACTCTTGTTCCAATCTATTTTATCGCTTGCTTGGTACAGTAGTCATGCACTAGGCATGCTCCAAGAAGGCTGCAATCATGAGAAGCCAAAGGTAGCGAGGCCTATAGGAGGATCTCATTTTCTTTTCTTTCCTTTTTCGTTTTTTTTTGAGTAATGTTTACTCTCAATGGCAATTGCTGCACGGTCTGCGTCAGAGAGGGTTGAATACATGTGAAATTGAATTTGATTGTATGTAGTCACTTTTTTGTGCAGTTGGTATATTATGTGTTTGGTTTACTGCAAAACCACGTTTCAAACGTGGATTCACTCCAACGCTACAGTGAATCCACGTTACTGTAGCGTTGGAGTGGATCCACGTTTGAAACGTGGTTTTGACTCAAACCAAACATGCTAATAGTCATAAAATTCGGACCGTCTGATTTTAATTAGATGACTCAGACGTCGAGATATTAAATCGGTATTGAAAAAGTATTTCGGCATTTGAGCCGTTCGATTAAAATCGGACGGTCAGGATTTCATGACTGCACCAAAAAGTGATTGCACCATTTTTAGGTCCTTTAAAACTTCAAGGGGATGTTTGTTTTTGGAAAATATTTATTTTTGGAAAATGTTATCTGAAAGTAATGTTTACTCTCAATGACAATTGTTGCACGGTATGCGCCAGAGGGTTGAATACATGTGAAATTGAATTTATGCTGTGCAGTTGGTATAATGCGTTTGGTTTACTGCAAAATCATGTTTCAAGCGTAAATCCGGGCCAACACTATAGAGAGTAGCGTTGGAGTGGATTCACGATTTAAACGTGGTTTTGACTCAAACCAAACTTGCTAATAGTCATGAAATCCGGACTGTATGATTTTAATTAGATAACTCAAATGTCGAGATGTTAAATCGATATTGAAAAAGTATCTCTGCATCTGAGCCGTCCGATTAAGATCGGACGGACGAATTTCATGACTACACCAACTGTATCAAAAAGTGATTGCACCAAATCTGGGTCCTTTAAAAGTTCAAGAGGATGTTTATTTTTGGAAAATATTTGTTTTTCTATTTTTAGTATTAATTATAGAAATATATTCAATTTTAATTATAAAAATATCACATTGTTTCCACTTTATTTTTTGTTTTCAAAATTTGTATATAAAAACATTGTATTGGTTTCTCTATTTTGTACAAAATTATGAAATAAAAAATAAAATGAAAAAAATAAGTTAACATTTTTATAATTAAAATAAAAAAGAAGAATTAGAAATAGAAAATGTTATCTGAAAGTAAATGACCCCATATATTTTGTTAACACATTTCTCGTCAAAAACTCAATACAATGCTAAATCACTCAATAAATGGGGTGGTAACTTGAGTCTCTACTCCTTTGTTACTTTAGATGTACATAAATACTAGCTAGATAAGGATAAAACAAACGAACAAATAGATAGATAAATAAATAAATAAATAAATAAAAACAAATTGAACCGAGAAAACTTAACAAAACCAAAATAAACCAAACTGAATCGAACCAACCGGGGTCAAGCCGGATCGGACCAAGCAAACTAGACTGAACCAAGCCAAACTAAACTAGATCGGCCTGAGCCGAACCAAACTGGATTGGACCAAGTCAAACCAAATCCAACCAAGTTGAACCAAACCGGTTCGAGGTGAACTAGACCAAACCAGACTGGATCGAACAAAGCTGAATTGGACCGGACTGAACTAGACCTCATGTTATCGAACAAGACCGAACCAACCAAACTAATCTACTTCATGTTCATAGGTCTTTAGTTTTTAAGATGTACCCTTCACACTAGTGCTGGAGGTGGTAAACTCACGTTTGATTTAGTGTTGAAATCTGGTAAACTTATGTTTCAAATGTTAGAAATAATTGCATTGGAGAATTCAAATTAGGGTTTTGTCAATTTCAACGCCAAACCATACACGCAGTTAGTTTTTTGTTCTTGACTCTTACTTTACATTTTGTACATCAAGTTTGTTTTTGTATAAATAATGTTGAATTTTATTAAGAGTTTCTTCTTAAAGATTGTGATGTATGCTGGCTGAAGTTTATTTAACGAGACTTACTATAAACTCCAAACTCTGTGTGCGACAAACATTTCTGCTTTATAAATACTAATTCTTTCTATAATTAACATTTTGTTCCACCTTCATCTAAAGCACGTGGGCATTTACTACTACTATTATTATTGTGGTTGCAGTTTTTTTTTTTTTTTGGGTCGAATGGTTGCAGCTGCAGGATACTTGATTGCATACAATTGATTTGTTAAAGTGTCTAGAACTCAGCTAAGGTAGTGGATTCAGAAAATTGAATATGCACGGTTTGTGATCAAGACGAGACAATGAGAGGAGAGCAGTTGTTGGTAGGGACAAACTGAAAAGGCATTATTGGAAAAAGTGTAGAATAGACTATCTCCCTTCCTTTGGAATTGGTAGGTACAAGTCTAACCAAGTACTACTATATTCATATCCACAACTTGGAAACGCCTAGGTAAAAATCTCATAATTTAACGCTTATTTGGTTTATTTTATAATCACATTATTTTAAATATAGATTAAAAAAAAGTTACTACATTTAAAACGTGATTTTATAATAAAATTTAAAATAATAAAATTTAGGATGCTAAAATAAGATTATACTAATATATATATATATATTAATTATATGAATATGTATATATGTAGTTTTTAATTTAGGAAAGGTCTTCATAAAATTCGCGTGGACGATCTCCAAATTATAATAGATCGATCTCTAGTGTAAAGAGAAATTATGCAGATGAACTAGTTTTTTACTAAACAAACTCAATGCCATTTTGCTTGCACTTCAATTTCTTTTTCTTCTTTTTAGACCCTATTAGAAAAGGGTTAGGACACTAAATGCAGTAAAACTTCCATATGGACCTGACTTTATTATGAACTGCTCCAAAACCGTTTCATGATTTTGAGAAAATCATCAATTTAGTGACAATATGCTTGAGCAGGCAAAAACCATGGGATTGATGTTCCATTTTTACCCCTGGCCAACTTGCTAAAGTCACTTTAGAGTTTTAGAGCATAAATCCACCCACAGATGTTTATCTCCTTTTTGCTGTATATAGTATACTAATAATTATAATGGCCAAGTTGAAAGATGCTCCAATGCACTGGACTGGATAATAAATTCCAGTATTCCATACCTTTTACTTTAATTTGACCCAACAAAAAACATATACTATACTACACTATATTAACACACGATGAAGCATTGACACATTTTCCATTCAGACATATACAAATTCCACGTTCGCAGAGTCCAATCCACTAGGCTACGCTTTGCAACGGACAAACACCCAATGATTTATGACCAAAACCCTTTTGGACAGGAATAAATATTTTCATTATTTTCATTTCAATCTCCTATCATTAATAGCTATTCTCTTTATTTACGCTGGCCCCTTTCCCATTCTTCAATCTAAAACGGTTTTACGATCGAGCACGTATATCATATGCTAAATGGCTATTACAGCATGGTTTCGAGTTCTAACCCTAACCCTAAATATGTAGTTGTGTTAAATATTTGAATAAGGATGATAATGAGTAGGATATGGGTAGGGTAGTATCCGTCCCCATATCCGCGTTTTAAAAAAATACCCCTGACTCGGATCCATACCTACGTGGGTAATGATTCTAATACCCGTACTCTTACCCGATGGGTACTCAAGTACCCGCACCCGTACCCATTACCTGCACTTTTGTTAGCTATAAAAATAATAAATTAATTAGAAAATAAAAATTAATTAAAAAATAAATGAAAAATAATCCATAGACCATCCAAGTTTAACCTATAAAACAACTATTGTATGTGGAAGTGGATGGGAGGGGAAATGAAAATTAGTTCATGTTTTGCAATTTTATTGTTTAGGACAAATATTTATTGTTTTGCAATTAATTACCCGCACTCGTACCCATTACCCACACTCGAACCAAACTCATTTGGTGGGTAATTACACTACTAATTGAGGGTAATTTTTGTGAGTATCCACTGAGTCTGGGTCCAATTGTCATCCTTATACTTGGAGGGTTTTTCCGCCGATAGAAGTCCCACCTTTGAACAGAACCGTCTTTGTGAAAAAAATCTAAAATGATTTTGTTCTAAACGGGTACCATAGAATTAATAAATATATGTTTATTCTATTAAAATTATCATTTAATTTTCTAACTTTTTTTTATGTTTTTGATATTTTTTATCCAATTCTCTCATTAATTAAATAAATAAAATTAGGATACGATATATAAAATAATAATTAATATTAAAAAAATATGTTTAAAGCACTCATTAATTTATTATAATGAATATTATAATTTTCAATAGAAATCTTATAATTATTTTTTTTAATGAATACCTTTAAAACTCATTAACAACATCCTTAGTGTTATTTTAAGTTTTTAAAACTAAGGATAAATAGAAAAACAATTAAAATATCAACAATTAGAAAAGAAAAGATATAATATTTTTTTTTTGCTAAGCAAAGAAAATAAACTAAATGAGTAAAAGGGGTACTCTAACCCAATACAACAATAACGATTACAAACCAGAAAAGTGGAGTGGCCTACCAGGACCAATACCAGCAACCACCTAAGTTTAGAAACCAATAACACCAATCATAAAAAAAGAAAGAAGTATTAATGTCTAAACCTAAAAGACAATACCCCTTAAAGCATGAAATAACCTGAACTATATAGTAGCAGCACCAGAATTATAACTATCAAATAAGCAGGAAACCAGAGAAGACACCCATGCTGAGAATGGATAAACAAAAGACGAATCCTTACAACGTAACCAGTTCAAAGATATAATTTTAATGAGATCAAGCAACTCGGTGGGGCTTGTCAACTGTGCAGAAAAAACCATTGCATTCCTAGCCAACCACAGAGACCAAATTGTTACCATCCATAAAGTAGACCACTTGAAACGATTATTAGCATAACAACATGGAAGGCCTATAAACTGAGCAAAATTTTTATGACCAGAATTATGCAGAGCAACAGAGAAGCCAAGCCAATCCATACACCACATCCAAATAGAGTATGCAAAAGGGCATTCAAAAAGTAAGTGAGAAGTAGTTTCCACAGGCTCTCGACACCAAACACAGCTTCCTTCTGACGGTAAAAATATAAAATAGCCTTCCTTTTAATTAAATTATGTTTTGTTGGAATTCTGTCCAACAATACCTTCCAAGCAAAACCTGAAATTTTTGAGGGAACAAGTTTGGACCAGAGAAAATTATGAAGTGGGAATTCTGCAAAAATACTATCATTGATAATAGTTTTGTAGGCGGACTTCACGGAATACACCTCTTCAGAATTAGCCTTCCAACTTCACCCGTCAAAATGATTAAACTGAAACAAAACTGAATTTAATTCAGCCTGCAAAAGAGTTAGTTGCTCAACCTCCCATTGGAAAAGACTCCTCCGCCACTGCCAACTCCAGACAACTCCCTCATTCCTCCAAACAAACATATCAGCAACCAACACATCCTTATTAACCGCAACAGAAAACAACCTATTATAACGATCACACAAAGCACTCGACCCACACCAAATATCCCTCCAAAAAGACGTTGATTGACCACCCCCCACAACCCGAACACAATTATTAGAAAACCACTCGGGAGTAAAAGTAGAATCACTCTCAAGACTCCACAAATCCATCCACCAATTAGACCCCTTAACACCATTAGATGTATACCTTCCTCCCACATCCCCATATATAGAGGACACCACCCTAATCCACAACCTATCTTTTTCCACCAACAACCTCCATCTCCACTTACCTAAAAGAGCAAAATTAAATGCTCTCAAATCTCTAAAACCCAGCCCCCCATGTTTTCTTTCCCTGCACACAACATCCCAAGATACCCAAGCAATCTTACTATGACACTCATTCCCCCCCCCCCAAAGGAAGTTCCGAAATAAAGCTTCAAGTTTAGAAATTATACCTTTTGGAGCCTTGAAGAAAGAAAGAAAGTAGATCGAAATTTAGTGGAGAACTGACTTCAAAAGGACACATCGACCACCAAAAGACAAAGTTTTTGATTTCCATTTAGACAACCTCTTCTGCACCTTATTAATTACCGGTTCCCAAGTCTTCTTAAGCCGTGGATTTGCACCAATTGGAATTCCCAAATAACAGAAAGGCAAGACACCCACTTTACAGTTAAGAAAAGATATAATATATCTTATTATAAATTAATTATAAAGGATAATTGTTAATTGAAATATATTAAATTATGAAGTTTTTAAAATATATTTATTAAAGTTTTTATCAACGTATATGAATGTGTATGATTTTATTTTGTCATGTAAAATAAAATACTACCATTCTCATTTTATAATAGCTAAAATACAAAATTTAAAAAAGGAAATTGAGAAACACTGTTTGTACAAGTAACAGTACACACCATAGCAAGTAGCACACTTTTTTCTCCCTATTTGCTTGTTCACACTGCTTCTGGTTTCTTCTTCTTTGCTGATTCCCTATATAAAAAGCACACTTTTTTCACCCCCTTTCACTTTCTTTCTCTCCGTGTGTGTGTGTGTGAGTGAGAGAGAGATTTTTCTTTTAATAAAAATCAATTTCTGTTATTAGGGTTTGAAATGTGGAGGGAGAATGGAACCCTCTGAATCCGATTCAGTTGCTGTTTCCAATGGTGAAGACCCTCAATTGGGTTCTGAGAAGGCACCTTCTTCCCCTGGTGCCCTTCCTTCACCGCCAGATCTCAATCACACTGTCGAGGAGGAAGCACTTGGTGGGGAACTTCAGAACAAGTTGGATTTGAAGGATGAAGATGAAGGGGACACCGAAACTGGGGAGAAAGTTGAGAAAGTTTCGGACTTTAACGATGGTGGACAAGTTTGCGATGAAGAATCCGTTAAGTGTGAAGTGTTTGATGGATATAGCAGGGGTTGGGAGACCAATAGTTGGAATGAGAATGTGAATGAAGAGGTGGGTAGAGATGGAGATGTTGATGGGTATGGAGATGGAGATGGGGATGTTGATGGGTATGGGGATGTTGATGGTGATGGAGTGGAAAAGAAGGAAGAGAAAAGCAGTGGTAGAACTCGCCACTACCCTTTGAGGCCTGAAGCTGAAGATTGTGCATTCTACATGAAGACTGGGACTTGCAAGTTTGGGTTCAATTGCAAGTTTAACCACCCCATTAGGAGGAAAAATCAGGTTTTTCTTCTATCTTTCTTCTTCTCTACACTTTTGAGATATTTAAGTTTGTTAGTCAGGCATCCATTTGGATATGGTTGCATTCATATTCATTACTATTAGTTATGCTGGTGCGTCCATTTAGTCATTTAGATATTGCATTATTGAAGTAAAGGTAATTTTTTGGCCTATGATCCCCTTTGGTAGCGATGGTAGATAGGTTAGAACTAGACAGAACATATGAGTTTTGTTCTACTTTTAGTGTATACTAAAAGTAAAACAGAACAGAACAAAATGTGAAAAAGTGGTACATTGTGGTTCTACTAAAAAAGTGGGACTAAAGAGAACAGAAAGAGACTACTCTGTTTGTGTACCGAACTCTACCTTTGTGTTTATGATGACATTGTTTTATCAGTGGAATTGTTGGGTTGAGAAGGGCATTTTGCCTTTGCTGAAGGTAGTGCTTTTGATTGGAAGGACTGGTTATAACTGTAACATCATGGCAGGTTTGTACTTGATATTGAATTGTAATTTTTGGAGGAATTGATATCTTGGTAATATGCTTTTAAAATGTCTGTTTTGGTCTTTCTTTTTCCTCTATGGTATTGCTCAATTACCTCTTTGGACTTCAAAACTTTCCCCATTTTGTGAGTTCTCCTGTATGGCATAAGGAATTAACTTAAGTAGGGTTAGAAAGAGGATGAAAAAGTAGTTCCTTGGATAGGATAATAGGTATATCATTGAGCATATCAATCAGGTTCACTTAGCCATTTTATGACTGCAAACATCTTTTTCGATGTTCACTTCTTACAAATGTTCTTTTTTGTTTTGTATTAATGATAAACGAAGGCTGTTAAAATGTTCTTTTTTATTTTGTATTAATGATAAACAAAGGCTGTTAAGGAGAAGACAGGAGAAAGAGAAGAACCAACAGAAAGATCAAGCCCAACAGAATGCAAGGTTATTGTCAAAATTATTCTGAAGAAATTCTGTTGCGAATTTTAATTTTTATAGTGTTATTTCAACATATTATCACTTTGGCTTTTGTGTTGATATTATCATCATTTAAATACAATTTCCTTTGAATCTTTGACTATGTGATTTGCCATGGAAGATTGTGTGTAAGGGTTTATTCAAGGAGGTTCAAACCTAAATGCAACTTTATATTTTTCATTTCCTTCTGTGACAGTGAGATCATAGATAATTTATATGTTATATGTTCAATTTTCTGTGCTGTCATATTATCTGTCATTGCAATAATTGTGACAACAATGAGACCTGGGTTTGACATAGTGATATAAATACAATGTATTCTATATTAGAATTCCTTGATCAATAAATAGTTTCCAGTGACTGAGAATTGATAGATGTCACTTTTGATTACTCATGTCTGTATTTTGTGTTGACATATGTAATCTATATGGTGTACATTAGCCTTCGACAGGGAAGCATGTTTGTATATGTTATTTATGTTTAATCTTTCCCGAGCCACACCTTCACCATGTGACACTATTTCTGACAATTTCATACTTCATAATAATTTTTTTCCTTGATGTTATGGCAGTATTATCAAAGGTCTGGTGGTTGTAAGTTTGGAAAAGCTTGTAAATATAACCACCCCAAAGGAAAATCTTCAACAGCACCAATTTTAGAACTTAACTTTCTCGGCCTACCTATTCGTCTGGTAAGACCTTAGTTTCTCATACTATCTTAGTCTCTGCAGTCTTCTAAAATAATTGTTACTGAAATGTTAATAAGGTTGTTTTTTGTGATAGGGGGAGAAAGAATGCCCCTATTACATGCGCACTGGCTCTTGTAAGTTTGGATCAAACTGCAAGTTTAATCATCCTGACCCTACAGCTGTTGGAGGATGTGATCCTCCTTCAGGGTATGGTAATGGAGGGTCTATTTCATTACAAGGTGTATCACAATCATCTGTACCCTCCTGGTCCTCTCCAAGAACATTAAATGAAACATCTTTTGTGCCAATGATGGTTTCACCTGCTCAAGGAGTTTCTCCCCAAAGTTCTGATTGGAATGGATATCAGGTAAATGCATAGATTCAATATCAATAACTCATATGGCAAGGGGCAATTATTATATAATTAGTACTAGACTAGATACAATTTCGTCTGCCAATTTTTCATCATGCAATGTTTATGCTCTCTGTTGCTGCAGTATATGATACGTTAGCTGTGCCATGTCCCAATTGTTTTTCTTTTATGACTATTTATTCTCCTCTCAGATTTTTTCTGAAATGACTTTCTAGATTGTGAGATAATGTCACCTGACGGCTGATTCAGATTTGTCATTAATCCAATGTGTTTTTTGTTATTAAATATAGTGAACGCTGAACAATGAAATGAGTATTAAGCCATTTGAGGTTTGAGGTTTATATGCTCAACATCAATTACTTAAAAGTCAAATAATATTTCATTTATTTCTTATGTTATATTTAGGCTCTATTTCGTAGATCTGGGGCTTTTTGACCTAGCAGCATATTGCAGAATCACACAGATTAAGCAATGGATCCTTGGCTTTGTGCCTAAAAATGAATTTAAAATTGCACCTATACTAAGTCCTCAAAGTAAAAAAAAAAATATGAATAGCATCTGCTGTTTTGAGTTTATGCTCAACCCACATCTCCCCCACCCCACCCCCCTTTTCACCATAGCATTTGTAACTTTTTATGCATCCTGTTTGTGGACTGTGGTTTGTAAAGGCACCTGTCTACCTATCTGAGAGGAGCATGCGTCCATCTTCTACATATGTCATGAACAATCCAGCAATTGAAACAAATATTTACATGCGCCATCAAAAGCAGATGCCAGTAGAAGAGTTTCCAGAAAGGCCTGGAGAACCTGAATGCAGCTACTTCTTAAAAACTGGGGATTGCAAGTATAAAGCTAACTGTAAATTTCACCACCCAAAGAATCGGGTTGCAAGATTACCTCCATGCAACCTCAGTGACAAGGGTCTACCTCTGAGACCTGTAAGTTATGCTGCTTTTTTTGCTTCTATGGAATCTTCAAAATGGAATTAACATGGCTTTGTAACCTTGAGATGATTGAGTTTCTGATTTTTGAAACATTATTCCTTTAGTTTGATTAGTCATATGAGACTACATAAGCTAGATTGGCTAGTTTCTCTTATTCAATATTTTACTTGTCATGAAATCCAGGACCAGAATGTCTGCTCACACTATAGTCGCTATGGAATTTGCAAATTTGGACCAGCTTGTAAGTTTGACCACCCAATAAACTCAATGCCCTTAATGATGCCTGGACTTGGCCAGCAATCCTACACAAACTCATCTGATGTTGAGGTAGATGGACTGGGTGGAAGTGCAGGTGCAAGTGATGTGATGGTTCAGCAATCTGTGTAAACATCTTTGTCAAGGATCTTCTTAAACAAACTTTAAGGATTCATATCATCCAGAATTAGTAGTTTTCTTCTTAAACATGATAAATTTATTTAACTTTTTTTTGCTCTGCCCAACGCGACACAAGCTTTGCAGAGGATAGCTACATATATATGTCAAACAGTTTTTTTTGTGTGTCTATTACAAGTAACATCTGCATCTGTAGATTATCTTTTCTTTCAGGATTGTTTTCTCTCACTTGGGTTATAGTTAGATTGGTTTGAATTGTGATTGTGGATTTTCTTGTTTCAGTTGCCATGAGAGTTATGAACCTTAGTATATTAAGATCTACAATCATTCAATACATCTGATAAGGTAAAAAAAGTTGATAAATGAAACCATGGGGATGCAGTTTTTTGGTTTGCAAAAGATTGATGACCTCTTATTGTCCAAGTGCTAACTAAGATCTAACCTTAATTAATTCCATGACTTCTTCTAAAGCAACCATATTTGAATAAGAAACTACCTGATTTCTAGCCAACCCAATAGACTAAAAATCAGTTTTTTACAAATAAAATGAATTATTTATACACTTTTCATTACAAACAAAACAACTAAAAAGCAGGTTTGTAGTTTTAGAATTTTAGTTTTTAAAAATAGAAAAATGTTACACTTTTTAAAACTGTTTTTAAAAATTGTCTGTCAAATAAATTTTCAGTTTTATGTTTATAAAAATAGAAAATAATTTTTGAGAAATTGTAAATAAACATGTCCTAAAATAATTGAGAACCAGATTGTTTGCCACAACCGTAAACCTCTGAATTGTTCAAAATGCACCTTATTGGTGCTAGACAAAGCTAATGAAACTCCAGCCACCTTAAACATTCCTTCTAAAGCTTGAAATACCGCCAGTACTAGAAGAAAAGATGGTTAAATATTAATACTCTCCTCTTTGTCATTCCATCCCTTATACAAGGAGTAAACTAGCAAATTGGTCCCTGACTTTTTTAGGGTCATGTAATTTAGTCCCTAAGAAATAAAAAATCCCAATATAGTCCCTGACTTCTTGCTTTTTCTTTCACTATAGTCCAACTATGTGTTTCCCGTTAATTTTTTTATGATGTGTCACGTTTCGTGACACTATATCATACTATTTGGCATCGGGGCACAAAAATAACGTCATTGGAGTAGAGACCTTCCAATGAAAAAGGGGGAGAAGGGAGAAAAATGGAAAATAGGGAAGCACACAACAGTTGGAGTTGAAGCATTTAAAGCTATAAATTTGACAAAACCACATCATTTTTGTGCCATAGTGGACACTATAGTGATAAACAGTGAGACAGAGTATCATTAAATGTGACACGTCGTAAAAAAATTAACGGGAAACACACGGTTGGACTATAGTGAGAGAATAAACAAGAAGTCAGGGACTATATTGGGGTTTTTTATTTCTTAGGGACTAAATTGCATGACCCTAAAAAAGTCAGGGACCAATTTGCTAGTTTACTCCTTATACAAGTGTCTCCGTGAATGACTCCTCTCTTTAACAGGTTACATTGAATTTGTAATCCAATTCACATAAAAATAATCTCGCTTTTTTTTTTTTGAAAAAATTTAGGATGAGTATTCACGTATGTACTTATATTTACCTCACCCCAAAAAAATGAGTGGGGGTTCAAACTTGTGACTTGTCAGATACGAGACCCTAATTTACTCTACTCAATCAACCCATTGGAGATAATAATCTCGCTTTCTAAATTGCTTAATAACTTGTTTAATTTCCACTAGATTCATGTTTATAATTTGGTTTTGATGAAAACCAAACACACAATAAATATGTCCACCACATTAAATTAACTCTTTACTTCTAAACAACACTACCTGAACTCATACTTAGAATACTTAGAAATTAGAAAACTTTGTTTCACAAGGTCTTTTGGGTTCTCTTCCACTTCTCTAACAAAGCAAAATTCAATGATTTAAAAATTTTCACATATAAACCTCCCTAACATATTTTATCCCAAGCCACCCAATGAATATTTTGAGCATCCTCCCAAATAAACTTCTTAAAGAGTTTCAACCAAATGTATGATGCCTTTAGATGCCTAAAAAACGATAAAAAGTAAAATTGGAAGAGAGGATAACACTGTTTTGATAAAAAAATCCTAACAAATTATAATTAGAGAAAATATTTTTTATTACTTTTATATCCCTAATTAAACCTTTTTTTTAAATATCATTTAAATCAAATAGATTATTCAATTAATATCATTTAATGGTGATAGTATAATATCTATGGGAGGCAATCATGTAACATTCACATTATGATGAGTTAACTAGTTCTCCCAATGAAGTTTTTTCCATATATAAAATTCAAACATGAAACCTTACCAAAAAATTATAGATGGATGCTATGGTGGCTTAGTAAAAATGTGCATCACCGGTGGTGCACCATTTTCACTTAGAAAAGCCTGTAACTATCCGGTTGCTATATAATAAATAATAATAAAATAATACTTGAAGAAATTTTTTGAATTTGTTACATAACTTGCAATAGGACTCGTAGGAAGGGTTGTATACTTATATCCCAAAGTTGTCTGTCAAAAAGCTCGGCATCCCTTTGAGTCTGGGACGACCTCCATTGCCTCGGCCTAATGGCTTGTGTGGTGCTCTTTTTGCTTGGAAGGGTTTGTAAACAATTTCATCATTAAACAAAAACACCATCATCTTTAATTAACTCTTTAAATTGGTATAGTACCTACAAAATCTTAGAAAAAACCCTCTGTGACAGCAAACAGAAAATTACCGATAACAGCAGTTCGCAATGCCATCCATAGTTCCTCTCAACTTCACTTCTTCAATTTCTGCGAACGAAGTACCACCAATAGCATAATATAGATAAACTTTTCCATCTTTCTGCAAACTTCCAGTCCAGTGCCATCTCCTCAATGCAGCCATGATGGCTCTGCACTTCACTCCTTCAAGGACGGGAAGACAATGTGCCAATGGGAGGACTAATAAAAAAATATCTGAACTCCTAATTCAAACAAACAACTTTTATTGAAGACCGATATGGCAAGTAGCACGTCTTTCATCTACACCATCGATTTTAAAATCAATATATCTAACGGTTGAAAGCTTGTGAAGCATCGGTGGTACACATTTTTACTAACCCACCTTAGACACTACCAAAATTATATACCATTTGAACCAATCATTCGTTAACATATCGTGGTATTTGAGAAGAAAAAACATTCAAATCCAAAAGAAAAAAAAATACACCTCACAAATGTGTAGAATGTTTGGAAATATATTATATTTTGTAATATATATAAATTATCTACAGAATTTTTTGACTAAATTATTTTTCACCTTCAAATAAATTAATTCAAACCACGCTATTATACTTTTTTTCTTTTTGGAAAAAAAAAACATGGGAAAAAATTGAAAGAGTGAAGCCAACAATGAGATAAGACATCCAATAGGCAGGAGGCTATTTAACCTTGACATATTCCTCGACAATGGTCGGCAATGGCTACCTTCCAAATCAACCCTGTCAAATCTAATCGGAAAAGGGCCTTATAGATTTCACTTATTTCAATTAATCAATACATATCATTGATTAGTATTGATTAATTGGTGGCAGTTGGCTATAATCACTTATTTCAATTAATCAATACATTTCATTGATTAGTATTGCAGCAGAGAATTTTATTAAATTGAGGGAGTCGACTATAAGTACTATCCAAAACCCTGAATTGAAAGAACAAGAATGGGGGAAAAGGGTAAAAAAACTGGTAAGAGCAATAATAATCAATAATATGTGAATATTTTTGTACAGACTTTTCTTTTATTTACTTTCTTTTTTTTGGGGGGGCCTTATATTTGTACAAATTTTTCTATTACACCACATTTCACACTATTTTTTTCACAAGTGATTGGTTCTTACACAGTCAGAACAAAATCAGTTTTGATCAAGTATCAACCCTGAGAAGAAAAAGGAAAAGGAAAAAATGGTATGCAAATTTCAGTTTGCTTACAGCTAACAATAACATCAATACAGAAGGTTGTGATCCTGCAAAGGAAAAGAAGGTGAAAACAAAGCAAAATAAATGGAAAGAAAAAAGAAGAAAGTGAAAGACAACAAATAGGATCATAAACCATTTCCTGCTCCACCAGATTTGCAATGAACATTAGAGGGTTCCCCTTTAATCCTTATTAGGAGCATTTATATTCCATGCTCTCTAGGCGCCTAACCGCAGCAAAACCATTTCCTCTGCATTTAAATTTCATTTCAGAAATTAAATAAAGCTTATGAGAGGAGAATTGAAACACCAAGCTAAACCCAGACCCTGAAAAGGAACACCATCATCAACTACTTAATTTCACCTTTCCAAGATATTGAGGATAATTCTCATTCTTATCAGTTCTACGTGGGGTTACCATGTTCATTGGAGCATTGTTAGTCTTTTTCTCATCTCTTGCCTTATTGAATATGACAGTAAACCCTTCAGCTGAAGCAGGATTGTTCACATCCCACTCACCGAATTTTGGCAGTGGCCGACCTTTATCCTGCTGTATATCAACAAAAAACAAAATTTGAACATTTATCAGAGGATGTGCTTAATTTTATGTCCTGATCCTGATATCATGTTCTGTTCCATTGCTGCAATGCATTTTCTAAAACTGATAGACTGCACCGTTTCCACAATTTAACATTGATTCCATAATTGAACCTATTCATTTCCAATATCCTTCTAATTCAACACAAGTGCTAACTCATTATCAATCAAAATGCACAATCCATATAATGAAAGATAGAGAGAGACATGTTTCTCTACAATGATATTCAATTCCACCTGTATCATCATCAATTTTCCAATGAGGCAAGCAATTAGAGTCCTTAATTATGCACAACTAATGATACATTGACAACACAATGTATATATCAAACGAGTTTCATTGCATTCAATTTCATAACAAGTTTCATACCAAAAATAAGGAAGAATTTGGAGAAGAGTGAAGAATTATACCGAAGCCATGGGTGGGAATCGCAGGTTAGAGATTGGATTGAGGGAGAAAAAGACCAACAATGAATTGATGAGGAACAGAAAAAAAAACACTTGCGTTCAAGACAGAAATCTAATATATTTTAAGGGCTATTTGTTAGGAGATGGGAAGGAAATCAAAACGGCATGAACAATCCCTGTCGTTTGCTTTGTTGGACGATCCAGATCGATTCCCCGTAACGGTTTCTTGTTTCCCTTTAACGATAGCACCAGAAAACAAAACAGTGTCGTTGGAACGTGCGCGCCTCGTTTTCAATTTTAGCTCTCCCAAAGCCAAGAAAGACTCAATTTTATTTCCTAATTTTTTGAAGTACTAACACTAAAACAATTGGATGTCTGTTTCAAGTCATCAATCAAGTAAAATGAAATCTCATTCTAACATGAAATTAAATTTAAAATGAAATCAAAAGCGAACTAAAATCTGCAAGCTCTGATTTTTTATTTAGAAAAATTAAGAGATAAAATTTAATAATAATTTTTGTCATGTGATAGTTTACACGTCACAAAATTAAATCTACGTCAGCAAACTCTGCTAATTAAGGGGACCAAAATCACCCATTTACAAAAGTACATGGACCAAAATTGAGTAACTAAAAATAGGGGACTAAAATCACCCATTTACAAAAATATAGGGACCACATATTTATTTAAGCCATTTATTTTAATATAATAAATTAAAACCTTTTCATGCACCTGAGAGTAAATAATCTTTTCATGCACATCCATTTTTTATCAAACACGAATTTCTTGGTTCAAAATCACTTTTTTTTCCTAATCATGCATCCTCATGCTATCTTATTCACGTGTTTGGTGGTGACCAGTACTATTTTTTTTTTTTTTGAACCAAAGATATTTCCGGCCGATAATTAGAGACTAATCCCTTCGAGGCGTAGAGATCACCGAAGTGGGTTTTACCTCTCTCAACAAATTCTTTTTCATACACACCACCAGGCATCAAACCCAATATACTTAAGGGACCCAGCTATCTGCCACATTTATATTTCGTTTTTTGTATATATCATTTTATGAGCTATGTTGATGGAGCATGTTCGACGCACATATATTGGTTGATTTCATAGAGTAATCTTTAAGGTTTGAACAAAATTTTGTAATTTTTAATTTGTTCTTTAGGATTTTCTTAATCCCTGTGCAGTTAATTATTAGATAAAATGCATGGAATCCCTTTTAATTATAGGGGCCCAATTTTGAAATATACTTGTGTTTACAAACTCATCAATATTCGAAAAAAAAAAAAACTCATCAGTACAACTACGTGAGCTCACAAGTCACACTGTCACACACCTTTGCATGTTAACATTTCCTTAAATAATCTATCCAAATAATTTCGTCAACTTGAATGTAGATTTATTCCTTATTAATCTCACCTCAAATGAAATTGTTCCCGAATTAAACCCAACAAATAAGCTTGCAGCCTGCCCAACATGCAGCTCTAACTTTTTACGACAGTGATGAAATTAATCAATAATCCGAGAGTGTTGTTTAAGGGTGTTAAAATGGACCGAATCCTATGAGTAAGATATATAAGATCACATATTATAATATAGGTCCGGCTAATAATGGTGAAAACGGGTAAGGTCAGGCTTTGACAGGCCTGAGCCTTACTGACTCTTAATTCTTAAGTCCGAGTTTGGGTTTGTTACATGTTACAAACCTTTTTTAAATGTCTGGCCTGCACAAAGGTCTGATCTGACCTGTAAGCCTGTTTAGAAGCATATTTTATAACAAGATCTATAAGCCTATGCAGACCGGCATTCCTTTGAGTAGACTTTTTATAAAATTAATTTAATATATTCTAGTTTTTGTATTATATACTAGTTTCTTAATTATATTTATAGTTATTTATATAATTAATTTAATATATTATATATTATTATATTAAACAGGACGACCTGTCAAGCATAACAGACTTTTTCATAGGCCTGAAGCCTGACCTATTTAACTAAACATGTCTTTTAAAAAGCCTTAGCCTGACATTTTTAATAAATGAGTCAGATCAGACCAGACCATAAACAGCCCAGGCCGTAGGCCCCTGATAGGTCGACTGGTCTATTCCCACCCCTACCCAGTAACGAGTGCTATAAGGACACTGGTTAAGAAATCAATTTATAAAATATTTTTATTAGAAATCACAGTTTTGATTGCATTTGTAATATTAAATGCTACTAAATTCAATAAAAACTTTCTATTTTTATTTCCTTACCAGTGTTTTTAGGGCACTAGTTTGTATTTCCCTATAAAATATTGGGTACGATGCGCGCCCATTAAAATTGATGGTTTTGGTGTCATGACACTTTTAGTTTTTTTTTTTTTTGTTTTTGACCGAGAATCTCCCACAGGTATAGTTGTGGGTTTAACCCTCGAGTCAAGAGTAGTGGTTAGGTAAAGTCCACATGGGGACACAGACCACTTCCACTACGACCAACCACTATTTGGTTTACTTTTAGCATGTTTGGTATAACATGAAAACAATAAAAAAAAATAGACGTATAAAAAAATGAAATGAAATTGCTTTCATTAAACTTGCATCATAACTCGTGTATAAATTCATTTCCAGTTATTGATTAGCTAATTGTAAACCAAATACACACTTTGAGTATGTTTGGTAAAACTAGCTGATAAGCTAACTTCTAGCTTATAAGCTCCAAGTTTATAAGTTAGTTTATTAAATTAAAAATATTTGGTAAACTAGTTGATAATCTAGGTAATAAATGTAAAATGACATGAAAAAAAAGTAAAAAGAAAACAAATAAGAAAGTGTATTAAAATATGAGGGATGAAAATGGAAGAAAAATAAATAAACTACAAGCTAGAAGCTATAAGTCAGCTAAAGTAGCTTGTACCTTGTAAGATAAAGAGTGTGTTTGGCTTGCCATTTCAGCTAGCTGAAAGTTGAAAATAGTAGCTGAAACCATTTCAGCAGTGTTTGAGAAGGTAGCTTTTTTGGGTAGCTACAAACTTTTCTTAAAAAGCTACTTGGGGTAGCTTTTTTAAAAAAGCTCCAATTTTCAGCTACTAACTGAAAATTAATTACAAGTTTAGCCCTCAATCACCCCCACTTATCATTATTTAATAATTAATGTTGTCCTTAAATGTCATTTTACCATTTTCAGCTAGTTTTACCAAACACATTCAATAGTTTTTCAGTTTTCAGCTAACTTTAAGCTTTCAGCTAGCTTTTCAACTTTCAACTAGCTTTAAGCTTTCAACTAGCTTTTCAACTTTCAGCTAGCTTTAAGCTTTCAGCTAGCTTTTCAGCTAGTTTTACCAAACACACTCAAAAGCTCATGAAATAATCTAGAAGCTACCAAACACTTTGATATTGGTCAAACTAGTCAACACAATGGGACACCATGTCATGGCACCACCAAATCCAAATCCCACCAATTTTTTGGGGTCACTTTAACAACCATCAAATCAACTCTTTATATTATAATTTTGAGACCTTTCTTGCGAGAGTGTGATTTCTCAATCCTTAATGCTTATCTTTTTCATAATTAATTTTTTAAATACTAATAAATGTTAATCTTGGATTTGGAAATTTATCAAGATTCAAAATCTTATCCTATCATTTACTATTTTAATCCTTATTTTTAATATAAATCTTTGTTCTTGTCATTATGATTTTAATTTATTTAATTATATCTTATTGTCAAAAAATATTGTAATTTGGATTTGAATAGTAAAACATAATCCACTATTATAATTTAAAATTGAGTAATTATTCAAAATTATTATAAATTTTATTTTTTAAAATTTTAAAAATATTTATTTATTGTACATTTAATTTTAATTAAATAAAAATATCTTTATCCAC
Organism: Sesbania bispinosa; assembly: GCA_026901365.1. Taxonomy (NCBI): domain Eukaryota; kingdom Viridiplantae; phylum Streptophyta; class Magnoliopsida; order Fabales; family Fabaceae; genus Sesbania; species Sesbania bispinosa. The sequence goes on from QLOH01000177.1 coordinate 1,029,725, forward strand.
GTATTACGCGAGTTAATATATCTATACTATATATAAAGAGAGTAAGGGAGTTTTGGTTTCCACATTTCCATTCCCATTATACCCCTATTTTATATCATGATTTATTATAACCACCCAATGAAAATAATAACTACCTAAAAAGAAAGATGAAGAAGAGACTTTAAAATAAAAAGATGGGGAAAGAGGGAAATGGATCGTAAAAATAAGAAATGCGAAAAGACATGCACGGGAACAACAGTGTCTCTCTTTTCGTTAGTATAAGTTAAATTTTAAAATTTTAGTTAGCTAGATGGACCTGACTTGTAGTGGGTTGAGCCAATTAATTGATTTTTAAATCATATTTAACTTAGACAATAAACCTAATACTACATAGGCTATTAATATGTATTTTAAGTTGAATTTCCATGTATATTAAACTTTTTTTTTAATTTTACCACTGTTGGTTGTTATAGTTGATGACTATATTTCATTTCCATGATTATGGATTACCTTTTTTATTTTATATTATAGCATTGCAACCTAATATATTTGATGTTATTATTAAAACTATATATAAAAATAAAACGTATTAAATCTATATTAGTTATATATAGTTCATTGTGATTTAAAGGTATATTTTAGCTAATTGCATCAGTTAATTTATCTTATTAAAATTTTACTAACTTGTTGCATTATACTCGGTCAACCCATTTGGCTCACAAAATGTTGAATTAGTCTTTTGTATTCCTATAATGTGTTTAGTAAAACTAGTTGAAAGCTGAAAAGTTACCTAAATGCTTAAAGCTAGCTGAAAGCTTAAAAGCTAGCTGATTTGATTGAATGTGTTTGGTAAAAATAGCTGAAAATGGTAAAATGACATATAAGGACATTATTAATTATTAAATAATGATAAGTGAGGGTAGTTGAGGGATAAACTTGTAATTAATTTTTAGCTAGTAGCTACCCAAAAAGTTACCTTACTAAACACAACTAAAATGGTTTCAACTACTAATTTTAACTTTCAGCTAGCTGAAATGACTTACCAAACAAACTCCTAATATGTAACTAAACAGGTTCAACCCAACCTAATCCAAAAGGAGAAAAGACATTAACCTATAATGGGTCAAATTGAACAAGTAAGCTTGGGCTAACATGAAGTGATAGCCCTGATACTATTGGAGGAATCTACAAAAATAATAATTAAGGAAGTTTTTTTATCAGTGTTATAAAACTCGGACCGGTCAGTGACTCGGTCAGAGTACTGGGTCACTGGGTCAATGGTCGAACCAGTGAGTCACTGGTTGAACCGGTTAAACCGGTATATATAAAAAAACTATAAATTCATACTATAAATATGGCATATAAAAATAAATATAATATTTTTTAAGTATATAAATAATTTTATAGTTGAGTTTGATATAAAAGAATATAATTGTTTGTATTATTTAATGTGTTAGTATGTAAAATAAATGAATGTTATGTTAAAAAAACAATAAGTGGCCTGGCTCATAAGGAAAATTACAATAAGTGGCCTGACCCATTCGTAGTGATATATTATATATATAAACTTTAGCATATATTTAGTAAGAATCAGTTGCGGCTCAAGTGGTTAGGCGCCTCACATCTTGCAGAAGGGACGCGGGTTCAAACCCTGTACGCGTCCTACTTGCCATGTATTTTTTTAAAGTAACAAACAGTTGTTGACGCTTCTGAATCGGAATCGAACTGGTTCTTACCGGTTTTCCCGGTTTAAGTGCGGTTGGACCAGTTCGTTGATGGGTCATTAGCTGAAACGATCCATTGGTCTGACCGGACTGGCCAAGGATCCGGTTGAACCGGTCGGACCGGCCGGTCCGGTCCGAGTTTAACAACAATTAAGAACATCCACGTTGTGAAAGGACACCTCCAAGCTCTAGAGGGAAGCCTCCTAATATTGAATATTTAAAGTGGAGGCGTTAAGTGTATGAACTATATTGTGAGAATTAAAACCTAAAATTATTTTGTCTCAATTTAGCCCAACTCAAAATTTCATTGACCTAATTATGTTGAGTTAACTCATCTACTATATTTTTTATTTACTTTTTTTATAATTGATGAAGTAATAAATCTAACACTACATATACTCTAAGCTTCAATTTCGAGGTGAATCTTTTATACATATTTGGCTTTTTTATTTCCAATATTTATTGAACGTTACCATTAGTGTGATTCATTTTATTTTTATTCTTACATGTAATCTTTTATTATTTTATAGTACAACACTGTAATTTATTATATTAGATGTTATTGTTAAAATTACAAGATAATATAAAATAGAATATATTACATTTATTTTAACTTTAGTTCATTGTGATTTAAATAAATTTTATTAATTACTTGTTGAATAGATTAATTTATTTAATAAAACTTTTATTAATTTGTTATATTTTTAAGAAAGTGGGTCTAGGGATGTAAAAAAACCCGCACCCGCGTATACCCATGGATATACCCGCAATGGTACCCGCATATTTATTAAATGGGTGGGGACAGATATTATACTACCCGCCCCGCGGTACCCGCAAACTCATTAAAACATATTTTTCTATTAAATATATTTGAATATTACGATTTTTTATTATTTAATGATGAGATATAATTTATTTTATATTATTTTTTTGATGATTGTTTATATATATAGTATGATATTATAATATATTATATAACATCTCCTCTCTTTTTTTTAATAAAATTTAAATTCTTAAACATTAATGGATATCCGTAAATGCCCGCGGATACCCGTTATCCGCATGGGTACCCGTTAATTTTAGCGGGTATGTATGCGGGTAGGCAATACCCGCCCCCGTCCCCGCCCCGTTGACATCCCTAAGTGGGTCACATGACTTGTCTATTTGGCCCGTAGCTCATAAAAGATTGGGGTGCACTAGTAAATTGTTAGTCTACAACTAAATTGATCTAACTCAACCTAACTCGAATATATATTAGACTACAATTGATTAGTCTAAATAGGTCAAAGTAATTTGAATTGATAGTAGGGGTGGGAGTACCTGGCCTGATTAAAGCTTGGTCTGGCCTGACTTGTTTATTAAAAAGATAGGCCTAGGCTTTTTATAAAGCTTGTTTATATAAACGAGTCGGGCTTAAGTAGGTAAAAAAAGCCTGTTTAGCCTGTCAGGCGGCCTGTATAAATATAATAATTAATTAATATAATTATATATTTATATTTATATATTAATTATTATAAAATAACTTTCATTTTTTTTACGGTATAAAATAACTTTCATTATAATATATTTTTAATTTTATTTTTTTAAACTTTTTTTACAAATTAAAACTATCAGAATTCAGAAACACAGAAGTTACAAATTTTTTTAGAAACAAAATTACAAATTTATATTTTAGAATTGAGAAATTGAAAACACAAAAGTCCTCTTATTCTCCCAACGTCTCTGCTTCGAACCCTAGCCGCCGTGTGTCTCTGCCTCAAGCTCCTCCATGCGTTTTCGCCTCGCGCTCCGCCTTGCGTCCCTGCCTCCGTCTCCGTGGCCGTGCGTCTCTGCCTCGCGCTCTGCCTTGCGTCTCATCCTGCGTCTCCGTGGTCGTGCGTCTCTTTGAACCTCGGAGCAGCAACAAGTGTGTGTGGTGGGACGTCTTTTCTGTGGGTAAGCTATTTTTGCAACTCTCAATGATTCATACTTTCCATGTTGGAAACTTATATGTTGTTTGCTTCCTAGCAAAAGACTGTTACATTTGCATACAACCAGTTGATCATTTCACAGAATTTTTAGAATACCGTTGTATCACTTTTGTATATGCATATACTGTTAGGGCTGTTAATAGGCATTATATTAGTGACTGTGTACCATTGAAATTTTTGAGTCGCCCTACTGCAAATTCAGAACCACCTCCTCCAACTTCAAAGCCTTGAAATTGAAGCTCCATCATATGGTAGAAAAATAGCCTAGACTTTAGAATTTAGACATAATTTTTTTTAAAAAAAATTGGGAACAATAGAACAGAGGTAGTATTTTGCAATCTAGGTTTTGTTGTTTTCGGCTAATGGTTAGGAACACATTTTAAACTTTTTAAGGCCTCATCTAATCCTTTGTTATATGTTCATTTTCTTGTTAATTCTATGTTTTTTCTTTGTTTTATACATTGATATTTCAGGTTAGGCTCCGCAAGGGCTGTTAATAGGCATTATAGAAGGTTGTTTTGTTAGTGTAAGCGCTTTTGGAATGGATTGTGGTTGTGGTCTAGCTCTTGCTTGTTTGTTACAAACTAATTTTACATCGTGCAATTTTATTTTATGGTACAAAATTTTATTCATAGTTAGGAGTTTCACATGTTTATAGTCAATCTCTTATTTCAGTTTTGTTTATAAATCAATTGAAGGTTGAAAATTCAATTTTTCCCTTACTTGTTGTGTCTATTTTGCAAAAAAAGTAAAATAAAAATTGAAGGTTGAAAATAGGCTTTTGGGCCTACCAGCCTATTAGCCTATTTATAAATAGGCCTTCGGCCTTTTAGCCGGCCTTCATAAGATGCAGGTTGTTATGTAGGCTTGTAGGCTTAACAGGCCTTGTAACGAACCGGGTTAAGGTACTAAATAAAGCCTATTACAAGTTAAAGGCCAAGCTTAGGCTTAAAAATTTTGAAACAGGCCAGGCCTATTTATGCGAAGCCTGGCTCGGCCTGCCTCATTCCCACCCCTAATTGATAGCGATAATTTTATGTGAATATGTGAATGAAAAATATCTAAGTAGGGTTACTATATTTATCTCTATATGCTATGAATACTCATCTATAGGTCTCCCTTGGGGTTTTGTACATGCAAGGAATAAAAAGGGTGAGAAGAAAACGAGCTTGGCCGACTTCTTATTATTGACCATGTAACTTGGTCAAACTTGTGATCAAGTGTACAATTGTACGCCTTAATGTGTACGATCATATGCTTTGATGATGTCAGGTTGTACCAATGTTATATGGGCATACATCATCTGTTGAGTAACGTTTCTTATGTCACTAAGGTCATAGGAGCTTATAGTGATTCTTTTTATTGTTGCGAAGAACTTAATCAGACAATAGTCTATTACCACCTTCATGTTCCATTCACATCAATCCTTAACTAAGTAGGTCATTCATCTCCACGACCACATTTGCTTCTCCACCCCCATCATTGGTGGTTTTAGCAACAACTCCACATTTTGAGCAGAGAAACCCTTGCTTATATATATAGAGAGACACACATGTGAGTTATATATTCAGGAGTCGTTAGTGTGTCAAACTTGTAATGTTTGGATTTGCCTCATTTAAACTATCAAGCCCAATTTCAAACTTGAGTTAATTTTTTATTGGTATATATCTTACATATTAAAATTAATAAATTTTTTATATCATATACATAAAATATTATCATCTTTTATTTGTTAAAAATAAATTTTCATTTTTTTAAAAAATAAATATATTATGTGAGACCTCTTATCTCTTATGAACAGGCCCCCAGTTTATAATTTGCTTTAAGCCTATAGAAGTATTGGATCGACCCTGCATTTACACCCATATTGGTGCTTATACAGGTCTTCTTTACAAATTCCCAAATCATCTAAAATGTGGCTCTCTACCATTTTTCTACAATAAGAGTTACCACAGCCTTCTCCACACATTCTTAATCATGTTTTTTTTTTTTTTATCCACTCATTCATATAACATTCTCATCTCTTTAAAATTAAACTTACTTTATTGTTAGCTCTTTACCGCTCAATACATGATTCTATACAACATTTTAGATCTTATAGTTGTACAAAACTCTAACCTTATGTCATGTTAAAAAGTCTAACCTTACTTCATATAAAATATCTCTAATTTCGTCAAATTCTCTCAAAGTTTCTATAATCTCAACCTTTCAAACCATTCCTTATTTCAAACATTTGTAGAATGAAAAGAAACAAACAAAAGAACTTAATTATTGCAATTAAAAAATTAGAAAAATAAATTTGAGAAAAAAAACTATTAATGATTAAAATCACATATTAATTATACTTGGAAAAATAAAATTAATTAAATAAACCAATTTTTAACAAATCTTATTTGAAAATCACGTTGTAGATTGCTCAACTATTTTTAGACGAATTTTGAAACCGCTATCCCCTCCAGTAACTGAAGTATCATGTAAAAGAGAGACAAAGACAATAAAAATATGGATCCCTCCGCTGACTCTTTCCGATCAGGTGGATCCTATATGGGACCCACATTTTTATTATCTATATCTTTCTCTTATAGGACTCTCAGGTTACTAGAAGGAATCATGTCCCAACTCTTTAACTCTTTCTAGCTGATAAAAAAATTGGTGAAAAAAATTAATAATAGCAGCAAAAATTAGGTCACAGCCATCCTCAATATGACAAAGCAACGGGCGAAAATAATTAATAGCAGTAGCAACAATTAGGTAGGAGCTATCATTAATATCGTGCCTATGTTTTTGTTCACCTCCGCTGCATACTTTTTTTTTGGTCCAAACATCCACCGCATACTCAGAATTCACTTTTTTTTTTTTTTTTTCATTTTTTATGGTAGACAGAATTGACAATTGAATGGGCTGGTAATTATAGCTCTGCTCATTAAATAACTTTCACATGAGTTGGAACCGCATATAGTGAAGTATACCTATTTTGATGGAACATGTGTGAATTAATATTGAATATGAGTGTTTGGTTAATTCAATTTTTTTTACTTAATACTACTCCCAATCCTATACATAAGAAATATTTGATTAAAATTATCAAGATCAAGCAAATACATTTGAATATGTTAGAGTGTTAGTGATAATTAATAGTGGTATAAATTTATTTTTTTAAAAAAATATCCTTAATATTAAATGAGTGAATACCTTTTAACTACACACAATAAATTAAGGGTATATAAGGCATTTAGTAACTAATGCAACTAAAATAGAACTATGTTTCCTACATATAAGACCAATGAAATTTTTATTTTTTGTTTCTTTCATATATAAGACTGGAGATAGTATATTTTTATTAATAATGGACAAAAATATATATTATACATTAAAATAAATTTATCTGATAAAGTGTTAGTTAATTTTTCAATTGAATGATTTTGTGTAAATTTCATCTATTTATATAATTCTTTCAATCCAATAATTAAGTTAATGAAAAATATTCATAAAAAGTTATTGCGTTGGAGTAATTTTGATAAGAATGACCCCATACCCTTGCAAACAAAAAATACTTTTATTTCAAAAATTTTAGGAAAAAAAAACAAAAACACTGATAAAATATTTATTTTTCATATTTGATTTTTTTTTATTTTTAAATGTAATGATCAGCATAATTGCTCCATTAGTGGAGTTTGATGGCTCTAGTTCGAATTCCTACAAAATACAAATGTAGTCCCCCTCCCCTCTTTCATCTCATTCTATATTTTTCAATTAGAGGAATATTAACAAATTAAGTATAATTTAAATTAAGTTGATAGATCTAATCATTTGTATGCATGTTTTTAATAATCAATAATTAACTATGAAAATAGTATTCGAATTGCTTAGATTGATCTTATATTAAATTGATTGAACCTTTGTAATTATTTTAATATTTGTTATTCAGTATTGGTATATTACAATCAACCAAACCCGCTCTCAAAAGAATTAAATTGGGTGAATTTTCAGGGTTCAACCTGATTTGTACCTTTCACTATAATTAATTTACAAATTAATTAATTATAATTTTATCCAAATTCCACAGCTATTAATTGATATATTTTTTTATGCAATTTGGGCCGGTACGTTTGCCCATATATATTTTACCTATGTACTACTCCCTCCGGTCCCATTTATAAGACAATGTTTGAAGTTTTTCCATGGTCATATTTATAAGACAAAGTGCACAAATCTAGAAGCATTTATTATTTTTTTTCATATTTGCCCTTGTTGACCATTAAAGGTTTTAAGGTGACACAATTACCATGATATTGGAGTTTAATTTTAAATATGAGTAAAATTGTAATCTTATAGAGTAATTTCTTGAAAATCAACGCATTAATTACAATTATTAATATGTGTGTTTTGGTCTGAATTGTCTTATAAATAGGACGAGAGGGAGCATATAACTAAAATTTAAAATAGTTATGTAAATTTTTAATTTATTGTACGCCTTAGGCCACTTGGTAACATTTCCCATTTAAATCTTACACATGACATTTAGCATTTCAACCAGTGAAGCATCGAGACCGTGGTTGTTGGTTGCCATTAATGAGATGGATGCATACCGAAGCAATCAAAGATGGCTCGCAAATTTACTTCCAACATCAGAAAGAGCACCGCTGCTGTAGTGTGTAGACCTTACTACTCATAAAATCACCCATAAAAAACGGTTGGTGTGGGGACAGGTTCATTCAAGCCTTCAATTATTAGAAATTGAATATTTCTTGATTTTTGTAATTGTAATCAATCTTCTTATTAATGTTTCAATTAACTATTAAACAAAATATTAAGTTTTTTTGTTTATATAAAAATGTTAAAAAAGGTTTTAAATACCGACTAGGAAAATGAAATTAAAACGTATGTATTGCATGTATTCAAAATATACATGTTATTTAATATTTTCACTTTTAAAAATTTGAAATATTTAAGAGAATATAATAAATATTTTTTAATTAATTTTTAAGGAAATATTAATAAGCACTTAAGTCTTAATTAAGAAAATAAGCTTATATTATAAGAAACTTATTAAAATAAGCACAAAAGAACTTGTAGTTTACTGCAAATCATTCATTCTTTTTAAAGATTAACTAAATAACTACTTAAAAATTTGTGTCATAAGCTAAAATCAAATAAATTCTAAAAACGAACTCTTTTAAACACCCTAAAAAATCAAGGTATGAGAAAAAATGGAAAAGAAAGAAAAATAAAAGATTCCTTAATCATTACTCCCTCCGGTCCTATTTATAAGACAATGTTTGAAGCTTTTTTATAGTCCCATTTATAAGATAAAGTACATTAATCTAGAAGCATTTATTGTTTTTTTTTCTCATATTTGCCGTTGTTGACCATTAAATGTTTTAAAGTGAGACAATTACCATGGTAGTGAAGTTTAATTTTAAATAGGGGTAAACTTGTAATCTCATAGAGTAATTTCTTGAAAATCAACGCATTAATTACTTTTCTTAATATGTGTGTTTTTGTCTGAATTGTTTTATAAATAGGACCGAAGGGAGTACTCTATTTGGGCATAAGGTAAGAATTTTTTTAGAGTAAATCACCAACTTGGTTCTGGAAAGTGTTGTTCGCTATCAAGTTAGTCCCTGAATTGACATAAACTAAAAATCAGTTTTCTGAAACTGTATTTCATCTGTCAAAGTAGTCCCTCTCTTAATAGAAGTATAATTTAGTATCTGTAAGTTGATACTTACTATCAACTTAATCCTTTAAATCTTAGTACCTAAATTCAAATAAATCCCTAAAACTAACAAATCACTATCAAAGTAGTCCCTAGAAGATTTGTTTTTGTTAACAGAGGGGCTGCTTTGACAGACAAAATACAATTTCGGAGATTTAATTTTAATTTATGTCATTTCATGGACTAATTTGACAGCAAACAACATTTTCAGGGATCAAATTGACAGTTTACTCAATCTTTTTATGGATTTAATTAATATACACTGTCAGTGTAAAGAAATTTTACACAGACATCCAATGGTGTGCCGCCACATCATTTAATGAATGTGCACCTCATGTGTTATTAAATTCATTAAATGATGTGGCGGCACATCATTGGATGTTTGTATAAAATTTCTTTACACAGATAGTGTGTCTATATATATATATATTAAAATCTTTTTTCATTATTCAACATTTTTCATTTATTATATTGAAATTTCATAATATATAATATGAATATTCAATGACAATCAGTATCCTAAAATATATTCATCTTTAACATAATTTAAAATAGATTATAATCTTAGTCCGAATAAATCCAACGTTACTTACACCATTTTTTTAACAAATTCAATTTATTAGAACTTTTTCCATGTATTTATAAGCCTTGGACTCAATAACTTAAGCAAGATGCCAGCAACTCTTCCGAGAACAATTAAATTAGCCTTTTGAAATGGCTTCTTCTGTGGTATCCATCTCTTCTACAATCACACTAATTACCATCTTCATACTCTCCTCAGTTTTATCAATTGCTTCTACAGCAGAAAGTTTGGAGGAAAGGACGAGGCCCTTCAAGAAGGTTTATGCCTTTGGGGACTCCTTTACTGACACTGGCAACACCAAGAATGCTGAAGGTCCAAGTGGGTTTGGCCATGTGTCAAACTCTCCATATGGCAGCACCTTCTTTAACCATTCCACCAACAGATACTCTGATGGTAGGCTTGTGATAGACTTTGTAGCTGAAGCACTATCATTGCCATACCTTCCCCCTTACCGTCACAGCAAAGGCAATGACACTTTTGGGGTGAACTTTGCTGTTGCTGGTTCTACAGCAATAAACCATGAGTTCTTTGTCAGGAACAACCTTTCCCTTGACATCACTCCTCAGTCCATCCAAACCCAGATGATATGGTTTAACAGGTACCTAGAGAGCCAAGGATGTCAAGGAGTGGAATCAAAATGCAAAGATTTTGATGAGACTCTATTTTGGTTTGGTGAGATTGGAGTCAATGACTATGCCTACACTCTTGGATCTTCAGTCTCAGATGACACCATAAGGAAGCTTGCAGTTAGCAGTGTCTCAGGAGCTTTACAGGTAATGATATGGCTTATTGGCCTTGATCTTTTATACCAACTTAACAAATAGTTCAAACTCAAAGTCAAAAACACAACTTTATGTACAGAATCATCTTACCCCAATGTTAATATTCATTCTTTGTTTTGCAGGCATTGCTTCAGAAGGGTGCTAAGTACCTAGTTGTGCAAGGTTTGCCACTAACTGGTTGCCTGCCACTGGCTATGTATCTGGCTCCTCAAGATGACAGAGATGATATTGGATGTGTGAAAAGTGTCAACAACCAAAGCTACACTCACAACCTTGTGCTGCAAGCCAAATTACAGGAATTCAGGAAGCAGTACCCTCATGCTGTGATAGTGTATGCTGATTACTGGAATGCCTATCGCACTGTCATGAAGAATCCAGGTAAATATGGATTCAAAGAGGTATTCAGAGTCTGCTGTGGATCAGGAGAACCACCTTACAACTTCAGTGTGTTTGCCACATGTGGCACACCTAATGCAACGGTTTGCACAAGCCCTTCTCAGTACATTAATTGGGATGGTGTTCACCTAACAGAGGCCATGTATAAAGTTGTTTCTGATATGTTTCTGCAAGGAAACTTCAGCCAACCTCCATTTAATTTTTTACTGGAAAAGAAAGAGAGGCAGGGATGAATGGTTCACCCAAGAATGGCATTTGGTATCTGCTTGTCCTTATGGCTTTAATGCATTTGCTAATGTAACTTTTAAGTGAGAGAATCAGATTTCATCTTTTTTTTTATTAGAACTCATATCTACTGCTTCATAAAAGTTAACAGGAATGTTGTATTTGTATTATTCTCCATAGTTATCTTAAATTGGAGAGATTCTCAGAAAATCCAGAATTTCCATTGGCCCTGCTGAGAAAATGAAGAATCCTAAACATATAATTTTGGTCACCTAACTTCATCCAAATTGGGGTAGGCCTCTTGGAACAAAAGAGAGGAATTAAACAAGGAGGGAATCTAGTATAACACATATTGAGTTCATGCCATAATCAGTGCTCACTGAATTTTAGTTGTAACTGGTTCCAGGTCTGCTTGGTATGTGCAGAACCTGAACAACAATAATTAGCACATGCTTGTGGTTGTGGACAATTACGTCTCCTTCCTCCCTTCTCAATAAAAGAAAAATTGAAAAGGATGAAAGAAGGAGCACCACAAACTGAAAATCATAAAAAATTGGTGAAAATTTAATGCTAGTCCGAGTCTGTTACCATAATAAATGTGTACATCCATTCCTCCCTTCTTAGATAAATGGTCATTTGACAAAAACGTGTCCAGCCACTTTTGTCAAGTGTCAAGCATAGACTTAATAAAGCAATAAGGGATTTGCTGCATTAATATAAGGGTTTTTCTAACATGTGCAACCCTTGCACAAGATAATAAAACAAAATTAGAAAGGTTTTATTGGGAATTGCAACTATCACAACACCCAATGCATTGGTAATGTTAATGGTTACAATTCCCAATAAAACCTTTCTATTTTTGTTTTATTATCATGTGCAATATTGCACAGGTTAGAAAAACCGTTAATATAAATCCCGGACTCTAATACTGCAAAAACATTCAAGAGTTTGCAGACATAGCATGTGTTTATCAGGAAGCAATTTAAGTGATAGCTTAAGCATCACAACTACCGATCCTAAAATGGCAAAGAGTGGATACATCCAGGAAAGCTTACATCTTTGGTGCCTCACCATCATAGAAATTACCGGATATATCGATATATACTAGTGTGTGTATAGTAAAATTAATCATCCTACTTGTGCCCACTTAAATTTCTATTGAAAGCAAAAGGTCACCTCATTAACTTGTGATATCTTTTTTTTTTTTCTTTTTGGTATATTAACTGATATATTTCAATTTCATGCTGAGAGAATGTAACAATGGTATACAAACAAATAATCAAGGAGAAAAATTGACCGGATTCTATACAATGATGGCCAGCAATTTTTCTCACCTATACATAATTCTTAAATTAAAATAAGTACTCATGATACATAAGGAAAAGAGAATCTGGGATATATTCTGGTAGGTTATTTACAAAGAGATAGAGACGCAACATATCTTCTCTGTATATGGTTTGCACATCAATTACTTCGCTGCTGCTTGTTAGAACCCACAAATCCCCTGAGTTAACTCTCTTTAAACTTCCCCGGCAAAATGGACAAGATTCTGACCTTGTGTTCCTGTTGCATAAAGTGAATAAAAGCTGTGTTACTGTTAACTGTATAAATCCATTCTTCTATTAACAGTGAATAGTTTACAATTACAGGTTAATAGAAGGAAAACTGAGGCTCTCATGTTCTTACCAGTCATTGTAACAATTTATACACATTGCATGGCAGCAATTAGGCAAAACTATTTTGGTGCAGGACTCTAAGCAGATTCCACACTCATTTTCTCTGTCTGAGTCCAAATCAGAAGGCTTCCTCTTATCCTCCTCACTTCTATTTAAAACCATCTCCATGCTGTGATCTTTTTCTTGAGTAATGTCAGCATCTACTAAATCACCGTGAAGGCGCTGGAGAGAAGGTAATATAACACCTGCAATTATGGATTGAAGAATGCAGGCCAGTTAAGTGCAAAAACAGGAGAACACTATTGGATTAACTTAATCCTTGTCCTTGATAATAATGATAATAATACAGAAAGGAAAACAAAAATGCCACCTTTGATCAATAAGATATTTGTTCAAATCACTAAATATATTAATTATGTCAAGCACTGGAAATATGGAAAATTGCAATAATATCAAATGATGCATGGCATCCGCATAGCCTTCTATGCAGTAACATAGTGCACACTACAAGTGGAAGAAAGATTTTTAGTACTTACTGTAGAACTCCCTTATGGTTGCTTTCCTTCCACAAGAAAATATATCTGGCTTCCCATTAGTATGCGCCTAAAAGGGGGCAAAACAAGAAAGAGAGAGATTAATTAAAAAAATAAAATCAAAAGAAAAAAGCCAATAATTCAATGCACACAAGAATAAGGGGGAAGAGGCACTATTAACCTTGTATACAATTACACGGAAAAGATTCAAATGACTTGAAAGTAGACATGAACATGAGCAATCCATCCATTGAAATAAAAACAGAAAAACGGGTGCCAATTTATTATAAACTAACTTCATTTGTAGGCAAGCCCTGCCCTTGCCCCTTGGAATAGAAGCAGCCCTGCATACAGTTTCAAATTTAAACCAAAATATAATTATATCTGAAACTAATCATTTTTACCATTATAATAATAAATGTATTCTCAGGCTATACCTTTGAATTCCAAGCATCATCAATATGCAAGTAAACTAACTTGTAAGGATTAAATAGACAATATTACAATAATACATTGCCAGGGTTGTAGTTACAAAGCTACTCTGCCTTATAGGCAGCATATATTGGCTTTTAGGTTGAGTATCCAATGGTCAACAAATAAACTACCCAACCAAGAGGCATGATACTGATGCCCAAGCTTCACCAAAACAAAAAGTAAATTATAATGACAAGTACTCTACTAGAAGTAAAAAGTAATCTTATCATAATCATCACTACATTACATTGTTTGCACATGTCATGAAGATTGAACAAAATTCCAAGTTAGCTGTTGATTATCTAACACAGCTCTCTTCATTTTTTCCTTACTTAGTATGTGTTTGATTTGGCGTTGAAACTGGTCAAACTCAAATTTGGATTTCACAACGCAACTATTTCTAGCGTTGAAAACGTGAGATTAAAATTTTGAAGGCTAAACCAAACATGCTATTAACCGGTGGTGTAAGAGATTAAAATTCTGAAGACTCATTATTACTGCTAATGACATACAATTCCAACAGTTATCTGTCCAACCAGTTACGGAGAAGCAAGAAAATTAAGAGAGAGAGAGAACTCACAGCAGATTGGCATGTCGAATGTCAGCCTCAAGTGCCTTGAGGGAGTCTTGAAAAGAGGGTGATGAATCAAGCATTTGGTAGCCGCGCAACATTTCTCAAACTTGGGGTTATGATCCTTGCCTTGCAGTGAAATGCTGATTAGAGAGAAAGGAAAGCAGAGAATAATAAAAATGTGGCTGGCAGCGAAAGCACAAAATTGCCATGGAAATTTGTTGGGTTTTGAGTTGACCAACAACGGGTTGAGAAAAGAAAAGGTCTATTGAGCCTTGGAGACGCTCAGTGGCCCGTTTTGACCACCATTGCCTTTTCAAGATCACAAGTCTCCTTTGAACACAGTAATAACTACAAGTATCATTTATTAATGGTAAAAAAAGCCGATCCATTCAACTGTAACATTTTTTCTCTTAATTTTTTTTTTTGTATATAAAAAATATACACTTTATTTTTCTTAACCTTCTCGCCAAAGACCGGGTTAATGTAGGCATAAAGCTCAACCACCATTATCTTTCTTGTCCTTTTTTATTAACACATTCAAGACGTTGTATCCGGGCATTTGGGATTTGGCCTTGGCTTTCTCTTGCTTTTCTCCTCCCTTGTTTTGTTTTCTTGGACTACGTGTAAACTTTTGCGGGTGTTGTATTTTTCATTTGTTTTGACCCCTACCGTATTATACTCTCATTCATTATTTCAACATTAGAACTTCTGGCCTCAGTAGCCATGGCATTGGGATTGGATGGAATTTGCTCTCTCCGTCCCCGACTCTCGTAAAAGTCAGGACAGATTCGAGTTTAGATTTAAAGAGAGCGAATGTGAAATTAAAAAGCGTGACTCCATTTCAGTGAGTTCCAGGTTAAGGGAAACCTAGGATTCACCTTCTCTATTTTTCATGTTTTTCTTTATTTTTTATAAATTAAATACATGTTTTAAAATAAGTCATTTATATAATATATTTTAATTCAAATAATATGTAAATATAGACATTGATAATTCTAAAAATTAGAAACTTAAGAAGTATATTATATTTTAAGGAAAATATATAATATTATCTTTATTATTTAATTATTATATTGGAACGAGAATGGGGTGGGGCAAAGCAGGTTCTTGCACCACAAATCTGTCCCCTCCCCGTTAAAGGCGGGGTGAGTTCGGGTCGGGTTTTACTTAAACCCGATCAGGGTGGGTTTTTCCTGTTAAAGTCAGGATGATTCAGATTTGATTGTCATGCATAGGCCTTAGGGATGATTCGTATGAAAATGGAGCGAGGTTGGTACAAGTAGAGAGGACTGACAAAGCTTAAGCATGAGTAATAAGAGATTTCAATGTTTTTGAAAAGTGATAATGAAATAAAATTTTCTCATGTTTAATAGAAGAGGGAGATTTTTTGTTTTCAAAATATTAAAGATTTTTGGAAATGAAAACCTGTGAATAAAATTTTAAAAATATATTTTCATCTTCATAGATATGAATAAAACTTTTTTATAAGAATGAAAATATTATAAGTTGTATAATTACTAATTTGGCTATATTTATTTCTAACTTTCATTAATAAGTCATTTACTCAATACTTTTTGTTTAATTAAAGGTATTTATAGAAGAGAGGGAGGTATTTTCTAAGTTATTTTCCACAAAAGTTACCACCACATGTACCAAATTCTTTTACTTTTTTCTATGTTATCAATTAACCTACTTTTACTCTCTTATGTATTATTTCTTTCGTTTCTTTTTATAACACACTTTTAATTGAATTATATAAACCACAAGAAAAGTAAGTAAAATGATTAATCTTACTGATTTTATATTAAAATAACACATTTTTACATTTTTACCCCCATTTAATATTATCAGTATACTCTCTCAGTAAATAATTGACATTGAATTCTACATTAAATTTTACTAATTCACACTATCAATTTTTTTGTAACTTTGAAAATTTTCTTTCTCTCGGTTCTTGCGACACCCTTAGTTATACCGCTAAGAATGTCACATATGACACGTGACCAACGAACTTACTGTTTTCAAAAACGTCAAAATACAGATTTTTTTTTTAAAAGGGTTTAGGTGTCATTGGCCTATTACCTCTCTAGCTTTATTTTAAGTACTTATGAAATATCCTTTCCTTAAATTTAAAACTCATTTTTCCGAAAACATCTAGACGCTTATTACCGCGCCTACCTACACAGCATACACATAGTTATAAAATGAATCATAAGGAAGGAAACATCATATATATATATATATACATACATACATCACGGTGTCGATGTACTTTTTGAGCCAACAAGGCAACCACGCAAAACATGAGTTCCAGTAGTAGACTAAAATAAATAAGACCTCAACTAAATACAAAATAAGAGGTCGCTAGATCAGAGCTGCCACTACCTAGACTCAACACAACCTATTCCTTCTCAAGTACAAGAGGAAGTCTGGGGTGCGTGATGATGACACAGACTCCCCCTCCATAGAACTCACACCTGCGCGGGATACTCGTCGCCCACCGGGTGCCCCTCAGCAACCATATGAGTCGCACCTGCATTGACGTCATGACGGAAGTCCTCGATACCGACTATCAACGTGACGAGAAGAGCATAGAAAGAAAACATAGAACAGGAGGGTGAGAACATCGCATGAACTCACAGCATGTAGGATACAACAAACTAGAGCACACACATAGAGGCAATCCACACAGTCGAATCAATAAGCAATCACGACATCTCATCATGGTGTACTCATATGAACGCAACTCTACTATTATAATGTAATATCTAATGCATGCGGGCCCAGCGAAACATCACCATCGGCAGAGCACATAGCAGCTGCCCGACCATATATACACAGCACGTCAGGAGTTAGAGTCTGTACTAGCATTGGTACAAAGAGCATTGCTCATACATTTTGGCCAAATCATTTAAGCGTTCTTCCAGACAATCTCAACTGACCCGAAAATCATGAGAGCGACAGGAATAGCTAAGCTGGGTTCCCCAATCTCGACAGTAGGGAGCTAATCTACGTCACCTGAGATCTTCCGGGAGCTAGGCTATCCTCAGGGCTGGCGTCCCTTTTGAGGACCCACTGGCGTTCTTTGCAAAACCCAGTTGCACCCTTCCCAACCGATTTCACACTGTACCAAGTGCTACTGTCATATAGGTCATAAGGTTTTCAACCTCGAACATCAACAATGCCTCATGATGCATGTCACACAACAATGCTCACAACATTCACATCCTTACAGGCAAAGCCCATTGAACCATTCAACGTCACCACATCCCCGTGGCACGGCCCGAATTCAATGTCTTTCCTTCAAGGAAAATCGAACCCTACCTTGGGTTGGAAACGCACTCTCTCACTAAGCTTCTCAAGTTTTATGAAGAAAGAGTGTGTTTGTTATAGCCTTTTAAGGTAGTTTGTACTAATATTCTTGATAATCATGTCCACTTAAGTCTTATAATTTACTAAGACTTATGATTGTGTCTTATGGATAGCATTGCTTATCCTAATTCCTCTTGTATGACTAATTAAGATTAAGTTTAATCTTTAATTACAATTAGTTTTCATTAACTGAACTATAATTAGTCTTAATCTTCTTTAATTAAGTCTTAATCCTTACTTAAGATCCTAATTAATTCCTAATTATTCCTTAATCTCTTCCTTAATTTTGGATTAAGCTTTTAATTATATTTGATTAAGGTTAATTAATTTTAGCCTTAATTTATTATTCTTTACTTAATTAACTTAAGTAGATTAGGTTAATTAACTTAGATAACTAAATTAGCCAAGTCCACTAATTAATTCTTGAGTTTTAATCTTAATAACGTGGATTAGAGTTGAAGTCCAACTCCAATCTAACTTTAATTTCATAATCTAATCTTGATTGACTTTTAATGAGTCTTTAACTCCTTTTCTTAAAGGTTTTAAACTTAAATTAAAAGCCTAAAGGTTTTATAACTCTTAGGAACTTATTTTTAGTCATGGCAACCTAAAATATTGACCTTTAAGTTGACTTTTACTTGGTTGGAATTGGAAATCCGAATTTAACCAATTATTTTAACAACTTAACTTAATTGCACTTTGGCCCCTTTTGTAAAAAAAAATTTATCTTTTAGTCCCTTACACTTAAAACATGTTTTTAAACCTCTTTTTGATCTTTTCGAGATCAAAAAGGTCTCCCTTGATGAATCTCATCAAGAATCCTCATGAACTTCAAGAACAAGCTTGAATGTTCATCAAATTTTCTTTTTTTTTTTTCTTTCTTTCTCCAATCTTTGCCAAAATCACACATAATCTCATCCATGTGTTTTAAACATCAAATAGGATATTTCAAACTATTCAAATCACACATGCACATGCTCAAGGCTCAAACTTGCATTTTTCATGCTCAAAACATCATTATTTTCAAGATAAATCACCAAATCAATTTTTCCACTTAAGATCAACCACATGCATGTACATATATCCATCATATAATCACATTCAAACCATCAAAATAATTTTTGCACACATGCAGCCACCTCTTCCTCTCTTGGCCGAGAGCTTAAGGGGAAAAAGGAGGGATTTTTCAACAAAAATCCTTCCATGGCTTGCATGCAACACAACCCAACCATCAACAACAATCCAAGCAAGATCAAAGACATGCAAACAACAACAATAACCCAGCTCATCAAGACCGAAAATATTTTCTTAAAAACAAGCTCAAAGGTTTGATTTTTCAAGAGAAAAATAAGAGAAAAAAAAAACAAGGATTCAAGGGCAAATCCTTGACTCTAGTTACATGGCCTACTAGAGTTCAAGTTCTCCCCCCCTTTACCTTAGATCTTCAAGGGAATGAGTGCAAATTTTTCCTCCTCCAACAGCCCCTTCAAGCTCCTCCTTCAAGCCTCCAACAAGTGGATTTTGGTAGAAAGTATGTATTTAGCTTAAATCCAAGAATGGGACTTAAGCTTGGTTGGTGATTTGGGTGGAGATGAAGAAATTTTGGGGAGAAGAAGGGTGGTGGTGCGCGGCCAGCAAGGGAGAAAGAAGAAGAAGAAGAAAGAAAATGGGTAGGTGGAGAAGATGGCTAAGTGAAAAATGGCCATAAAGTGAAGCTTTCTCCTTTATATAGACTTAATGGTGTGAAGGAAGACATGGACAAGTGGCACACATGCACCATGCTGTGCAGCGCAATTTTCAGAGGAGAAAATAAGGTTTGTACAATTTTTTTCTGGCCCGGATCAAGAGTATTCGGGCCCGGGTCGGGGTACCGGAGGGCAAAAAGATCATTTTTTGCAGAAAAATCCCAAAAATTCCCAGAAAATTCCTAAAAATAGGAAATTTAATACTGAATCCAAAAATATAGATTTTGACAATTAAAAATAATTTTAATCATTTAAAATCCATTAAAACGCTTAAAACAGCAAAAACGGGAAAACGGTAAAAATGCGGGTGTTACAGTTCTCAATTCCCACTAACCTCATTCATCCACATATAATTGAAACTCAAAATGAGTTTTAAATCATAAAATTTACAATGGAAAATTTTAAAATTTGAGTAAAATTTTGTTCCCACCAAATTAAGTTTAACAAAAAAAAGATTTTGAAATTTAAATCTTTTTAAAAGAAACAAGATTTTCATATATTACAATTTTACTATTACAATGCTTGTCACTATAATTACACTTTGTATCTTGTTGAAGTAGTTTTTGTAGTCCAAAGAGAGAAGATGTCATTTGACATAGATTTAAACAAAGAACCATGGTTGGATGTCATTTCAACAAAATGGGAACAAAATTGTCTGGACATCAACAAAATAGAGCATGAGAGTGAAGCATATCCAATAGAGGAAGAGAGTGAAACAGAACCATGGTCAATCGATGTTCCGCTAGAAGGAGAACTAGTTTATATGGAAGTTAACGAAATAATGCGAGAAAGTAGGGTTGCATATGGGTTGGGTAGACTCGATAAACCCGACCAACCATACCCAACCCAAGGTAAAAATGACGGGTCGAGTCATCGGGTTAAATCAGTTTCGATGAAGTAGAACCCGGTTGATTCAGGTTAGATACCGAGTTTCAGCAATTTCAACCCGAACAACCCAACCCAACTCGACCATAAATATAAAAAATTATAAAAATGATATGAATACTAAATTGTCTAAAATTTTCCCAATTGGACCTGACCCAAGCCGATCCAACTACATGTTATTATTATTTTTTTGCTTCTTTCTATTTAATTCATTTCTTTAATTTTTTATGTGAACCTAATTACCCAACCTGAACATTATTGGGTTGGTTCTGGTCGGGTTTCAATTTCAAAAAACAAATAAAATTGTCCCCGACCCAATCCGATCTTCTTTAATCGGGTCGAATCGGGCCAAAATACCCTTAAACCCGACCTGACCCTTGAATATTGTTGGGCGTTGGCAAGCGTACCAATGTCACAATAGTATAATAGATTTATAAGTAAGGGTTGTCATACCCACAAGGAACTCGAACTACTATTAACTCTAAACAATTTAGTTCACTAAGTATTTACAGAAAAACATTGAAACTGTCATTTTGGTTTTGTGGTGAAAGTTTGGCAAAACAAGTTCATAAACTATAACAAGTGCATTAAAAAGTGGTTTAAAAACAAATTTGTAAAATGGGGATTGAATTCGCCATTGTCCCTCCTCAGTATTTCGTTAGTTCCTGTAAACATTGTTTCATTGACATTGATGCAAAACTCTAAAATCGCCTAGGTCGATCCCTCGCACCTAGAGACCCTAAGAATAATATATTTAGCTACTCGCATATCAAATACATATCCTAGCCTTACGAGCGGGTATTCAAGCAATCGATAGATAAATGTCTATTCCTAGTATAAAAACCTACCGAGTAGAAACGTTTAGATCGAAATCAAAGAAATACGTCCCAGTCAAGAATAAGATTTAGTAACAAGAAACTATTTGATTAAAACATAATCAAGTGTTAATATAAAACGAGACTACCAATGTCAAATAAAAGTAAATTACAGAAAGCTAAACAAAATACTTTGGAGATCGAAGACTACATTCAATCTCGGATGAGGAGGTTAGCCACTCATGGCAGCTAACAACCCAAAAGATAAGATGCAAGGAAAAAAATCCCTTGCCCTAGCAGAGTTGGCTGGAAGAAAAGAGGAAACTTGGAGAAGAGGATTTGTAAAAGTGTATCAAGCTGTCAAAGATGCCTTCAAAAAGTCTCCCTTTTCCCTTTTATAGTGCGCTCTGGAATCTGGAGGAAGTTAAGTGTGCGCTCAAGTGCACCAATACGCGCTTGAGCGCGCATTATGTAGCTGAGATATTCCCTTCAGATGATTGCGCGCTCGAG
The DNA here is from genome assembly GCA_026901365.1 of Sesbania bispinosa. Taxonomy (NCBI): domain Eukaryota; kingdom Viridiplantae; phylum Streptophyta; class Magnoliopsida; order Fabales; family Fabaceae; genus Sesbania; species Sesbania bispinosa. The sequence continues at coordinate 1,051,687 of QLOH01000177.1, forward strand.
CGCACCACATGCGCGCTTGCTGCTAAAAACATGTTAACTCCGCATACTTAAGAAGGTTGTGCGCTCAAGCGCACCATCTGCGCGCTTGAGCGCGCGATCTGCTGAAAGCCTTCTTTTCTTCACTCTTAGCTCCATTTGATGCTTTAAAATATTTTTCACTTCCAAAACCTGCAAAAATCCATGTTTCTCATCAAAATAGCATCAAAACTCCAATGTGAACTACAAGCTAAAGACAACTAAAAATCTAAGCAGTAAGAGGGCAATTGGGAGTAAAATTAAAAGCAATTAACATCACAAAGTGCTCAAATTACAACTAAAATTTATAATTCTAAGCACTTATCAAACACCCCTACGAAAAAGTGAAACTTATACAATAGAGGAACATGGTGAAACAAAACCATGGCTAAATGGCATTCTAGCAAGAAGTCCAAACTTTATGGACAATAATGAAATGGGTGACATAGAACCAAATTTGCATTTTGATGAAGCAAACTCAAAATGACACTGGAATAAAATCAGAATCAAATAATGCCAATGCTCCATTTCTACACACTCTTCATTCTCCTTCACTCTCTTTTCTATTTTTAAAGAATTGTAATTATTTTTTATGCCAATCATATGGTTAATAGGTCATATGAGTGAAGGAAAGTGTAACCACAATAATTTCCTCGCCAAACAACGCACATCAATATCTCGTATTTTGCTGCAGTTTACATATGATGGAAAATTGAAGAAAGTCACAAAAAATGGTTGCTTCATTATACTTTGTTTCAAGAATGGTAGTTCAACGCATTTGGCAACAAACAAGGAAAGAAGGATATACATCTGATAAGTGTAAATTATGTGATATTTTCCTATGTTTTTATTACACTTATCAAGGCTAAAATAATGATTTATGCCCCAAAATAATCCCTTTTTATGAATAATTGTAATAATTGTAATTATTTGGTTTGAATTTGATGCTATTTTAATTAGAAATCTGTTAATTTATGCAGATTTATGGAATATTTGAAATGGAAGAGAAAATAGCATTAAATGGGGAGATTGTTTGCAGATTTGAAGTTTAAATGAGGACAAAATAAAGATGAGATCAACAGCCATTTACACAAAGGATCTTGTGGATAACTTTCCCCAATTTGAATTCAAGTTCAAATAAATACAAAATCAAGCCAGAAAAGGGAAAAGAGGAAAGCCAATCAAGCAAAGGAAAGATCAGAAAGAGATCAAGTGGATAAATGTGGAATTGAAGAAAGTCTACAGCGTGTTTCATGCTTCACCTGCGCTTAGCTTAGCGCAGGTGGAGCGCAACTTACAGAGGATTAGGAACACGATTCATCTGCGCTTAGCGCAGGTGAAGCGCAAGTCACGCACCAGCTTTTTAAATTCAAATACAGATTGATCTCTTCCAGATTTGAATTAGGGTTTTCCTTGGTCTATAAATAGTACCTTTTGCACAAATCTAAGGGAAGAGACAAAGGCTTTTGGAGGCTTTTAGAGAGTACAGAGGAGAGAGGCATAGAATAGAAAGATAGACGCACAATGATTGAAGAAGGTGACAGATTCTTCAGTGGTTTATGATGGCTACCATGAGTAGCTAAGCTCTCCAGTAGGATTGGATGTAGTGGATTCAATCCCCAAGTGTATGTGAATTCTCTTGTTTTTAATTATAAATCCCTGTTTTTAATTATATCGGTACTTTTATGCTGTTCTTAATGCATTACTTCCGCGCGTGCGCCGGAGTCGTAGGCTAGTGATCAGGATAACACAGAATGAGATTTCCGGCTAGTATTAGAGTTTAGGGGAGTCTAGACATAGGAAACCTAACCTCTGATTGCTAAAAGTACTCGTTAATTATATGGAAATATAGGTGGAATCTGATGATTGAATTGTTTTGGTGAGTGACAGCCCGTTCATGGGAGCATCTATAGGAACATATAGTTAATTGATAGTAACATAATTGAAAGTTAATTGTATGTGAGGGATAAACGAGATCTTGTGATTGAAGGGGTAGTGACAGCCCTTGAATGAAGAGCGTTTATAGGGATGTACAATTAATGGACGATTCAAACAAACGGAACAATAATCAATTAATTAAGAGCTTAATGAGTCGAGGGTAATTTGTCGCATGGGAGAGCCCGCATGGATTATCTTTGAGTGGTAGGCTACTGGTAACTCGGGGTTTTATCAATTCAGTTTGGCTAAGGTATAATTAATAACAAATTTATAATTAAAAGAAGGGATTCACATACATAAGGGGTGCAAAGAAGCGAAGTCTAATCCTAATCCAAGTAAATCTATCTTCTCTTATTTTATTGTTTACTTTTCTTTTTGCCGTTTAAATTCCGCACATGAATCATTTTCTTAAAAAGTTGCTCACTTGGTAATTCGATCACTAAAATCTTGCAAAGTGAACCGCTCCCTGTGGATACGATACTTTATGCTTACTATTATACTGCTGAACTTTTGGTACGCTTGCCAGAATTTCATCAAGTATTTTTGGCGCCGTTGCCGGGGAGCGGTGTTTCACTTCGTATAACCTTGAGAGGTCGAATTATCAAGTTTATCTTTAATTTTCCTTTATTTTAAATTTATTTTCATTTTTCAAATATATATATATATATATATATTATTTTTTTAAAAAAACTAAAAATTAAAAAAAATTATTTGAAATTTGAAATTCAAATTGGTCTTATCTTATTTTCAACACTTATCTTCTTTGAGTTCTTTTAGGATTTTAGGATAAGTGTATATCATAATTCAAATTCAAACTTGGTTTTATCAAGTTCTATCTTAGGATTTTAGGATTTTTTTAAAAAATTAAAAAAATTATTTTTTATTTTCGTTTTTTAAAAAAAAATATTTTCGTTTTTTTTTTAAAATAATTTTTTTATTTTGTTCCACCTTCCTGAGCTAACATTTGTTTGAGATTCTTCAATAGTGCTCTTGTGAAAACATGTGTCTCAAAATCAATTGATAGAAGGGACAACTAGAAGGAACAAAAGGAGAGATAGAAAAAGGGCAAAGAGACAATCTCAACACTCTCTGTTCAACCACCCCAAATGAAGTAAATGTTGAATGGCTTCTAGATGGCAAAATCCACCAAGAAGAACACTTGGAGATTATCAAAATCCACCAAGAAGAACCCTTGGAGATTATGTTAGACAGCAAGAACCAAAAGATTTCTCCCATACACTGATTCAAGGTAACTTCTCTAATTACAACAATTATTCTAACATTTTTTCACAGGATTGGGGAAGTTACCGAAATCAGAATTTTGGATGGCACCAAGATGATGTTTCACTCCACATGCAACCTTCTTTTCAACAGCAGCAAAGTTACTCTTCATATCAACAAAGATACTCAAAATATGATGAGTTTTTGGAAGAACTCAATCGATACAATATACAATTTCAAAAGGACAGAGAAGAAGCAAGAAGAAAGATTGACGCTTTGTCGAAGCAATTAAAAGAAACAGGAGTCAAACAACAGTCAGAACCAATCTCAGCAAATGCATTGCCCAACCCCGAAGAGCAATGCGATGACATTATTCAGTTGATAGGGGAGGAAATCAATTACAATATGGCTAATGAAGAAGAAAAAGAAAAAGAAGAAAATGAAAAAGAAGAAGAAAAAGAAAAAGAAGAAGAGGAAAACTGAAGAAATACAAGAAAGAAAAGCTGAAGAAAGGGAATCAGAAGAAGCTGATGAAGAAAAAGAAGAAAAAGGTGCGGCAAAAGAAGAAAAAGAAAAAGGAGAGGATGAATCAGCAAAGATTGTGCTTGAAGAAGAGCCTGACTGTGAAAGGGAGAAAGAGAACAACACATATGAGGGTGTACATGATGAAAAAGATCAAGAAAATGAGAAAAAGAGTGAACAGAGAGATGGTGAATTAAAGCCCAAGGAAGGAAGGGAAGTAATATCAAGACCAAAGACCTTGCCTTATCCAACCAGTCCTCCAAAGGAAGATCAAGAAAGACATGGTGCAAGTGATAATCCTTCCAGACCTCACAAAAGAAAGGCTTGCAATCACACTGACCAGAACAGGGCAAAGAGAAGAAAGATCAAGATAGAATCAAATTCAGAGCCCAGAGCTAGATTGAAGATCAAGTGGTCAGGTGTGTTTCATATCAAAGACCCCTGCGAAGTAAGGAAATTGAGAGCAATCAATTGTGAATCATCAAAGCTTCAGGAAAAGAAGACTCATGCAAATGAGAGCAAGATAATGAAGAAAAGGAAAATCAAGCCAAGGGAGTCAGAGGCATGGTCTAATTCCAGAAAGAAGCCCAAATGGTCAAAGTCCTTTCACACTACAGGTTGCTCCAAGGCAAGATTATGGGGAAGTTTATTGGCCAAAGAAAGGAAGGGTGCAGCATACAAGCTCACCAAAAGATTTCAGTTTCAGCCACCTTGACAAAGCAGGCATCGAGCTATCAGATGTTAAACAAGCGCTTTCTGGGAGGCAACCCAGAGATTTTTAAAGTTTTTAATTAATTTTAGTTTTGTTTTATTTTCTTGTTGTTAATTCAGATTTTTCATTTTTTTTAGGATTTAGGAAATTTCAAAATTGATTGGAATAAGTTTGTGGAAAATACAATTTTTAAACAATAGGAAGTAGCAGAAAACGTGACTGAAAATTGAAAAATCTCATTCTGTTTTATGCGCTTCACTTGCGCCAAGCGTAGGAGAAGCGTAAAATTGCAATTTTAGTCACTGTTTTCTGCGCTTCACTTGCGTTGAGCGCAGGTGAAGCGCAGCAGTACGAAATTTTAAAAAATCTTCTGTTTTCTCATGTACTGTTTCTCTACTTCCTAAGCTTTTCTTTTCAATTTTCCCACTCACAAACTTCAATCAATTTTGAAACTTTCAAATTTCATGCATATTTTCTCTAATTTTTACCAATTGAAATCTTCATCTACTCTATTTTTATGATTTGCACTTTAGGATAGCAACTTTAGGATTGTGAATATTGTTGATTATTGCTATCTTTGGCTGTGTAGAACATGAAGAACAATTTGCTTAATTGGAATGCTCTTTGTTTTGTGAGTTATTGAATTTGAAAGTGTTATGCTCTAATTCTTTCAAAAAAATTTACTTTCACTTTCCATGGATTGATTGAATGCTTGCAAAACAAATGAGTATATTCTATTTTTAGGAAGGCATTACCAAGTGTAGTGAAATTTTGTTGTGAAGAGAGTAATTATTTATGCATGCAAATTGGTTAATGATAGGCTTCCATGTTCTTCATGAATTAGTATTTTCAATAAGGCATCATTAAAATAAATGTGTTTTTAGCAACTAATTGTTGTTATTTGACTTTTCAGATGCCTAGGATTAAATTGCTAGTCTTTCCCGCAGCTTTAGCTCACGAGGAGAAGGCATGAGGAAAAGGATCAGAAAATATGATCCCATGAGATTCAAGAGTGCACAGGCTGCTGCAAGACCCATACCCAGGCATGTTGTTTGAAGAGTCCCGGATATTCTAGCAGTAGCCTGGGGACATGCCTATTCTTCCAGGGGAGGTGAAGCAGCAGCAGCTGAAGAAAAGGACAAGGACTTACAGGATACAGAGGATGAAGATTGACACTTGTGTTTTTCTTTCTTTTCGTTGTTTTATTTTCTATTTTCTTTTATAGGATTAATTTTTTTTAGTTAATTACGATTTTTGTTTATTTTTCATTTCAATTTTTAGGATTTTAAAAATTTTTAGGATTTAGGAATTAGGAAACAAAGGAAAATTTTTTCAAAATTTCTGAAATTAGGCAGTTTAACTAACCATATTAGGGAAGAAGAAAGGGTTTTGTGATTAATTCCATAATCATTTAGAATTAGGATGCTTCACAGGAGAACCTATCAGGGTAGTTAATTAAAACTAGTAAGTGCTTTATCAAGGAATTTAGCAAAAAAAATCGGTGAGTTGAGAGCCCAAACACTTGAATTGAGAGTTTTTCACCGCTGCTTGTCAATTTTTATTGATTGAGTTTTTGGATCTTATTCTGCTTATGGAAAATATGGAAGTGACAAAGGTAATTTTTTGTTTTCAATATATTTGCTCAGTGCCAAAAAGCCAACCCTTGATATAATTTTTCCAATTTTTGGTAACCCATTTGAGTCTTAATGATTATTCTTGTGCACCCAAGCCAAAAATTATATTAATATCCTGTCCCTTACACATTTGGGATAGAGAGCAAGGTGCAAGTGGAGACAATGGGAAGAAAAGGTTGGTGAATTAAAATTCAAAAAGCAGGTACATGAAAGCAAAAAGAAGATCACTCCCCCCAAAAAAAAAAAAAAGTGAATAAATTGAATAAGTTGGGGGGGAGTGCATTTTCAAACAAAGAAAGAGGCCTGCAAAGAATTGAAATAAATCAAGAAGGAGATGGTGGAAGGAGAGAAATTGAAGTAAAGCAACATCAAAAGATGCTCTCTGTTCCAAGTGTTCATTGTTTATCCAGAAAAACCATGATTTCTTTATAGCCCAGCCTCATTACAACCATAAAAAGACCTTTTGATCCATATTGACCATGAACATGTTTAGGAACTAGAAACGATTATCAATCTTAGTTGTTCAACTGTGGTGAAAACATTGAGGGAAATAGTACCCGTGAGCATGAGTGAAATTCCTTGGTTTATCATTTATTGCTTTAATTGCTACTTTTGAGAAGTTTAACTGTTGATTGTGTTCTGTTCTTGATTGAGGATTGGTAACATCTCTTGATTCTGATTTTTTCTGATATTTGGAAAGTGACTTCTTCCTAACAAAGAGATGATGTAAATTTTTCCTTATAGTTGTTTATGAGAATTGTACATGAGGGTGATTTGATTTTAATTGCAAAAGGTATCTTGCTTGAGGACAAACAAGAAGTTAAGTTGGGGGTATTTGATAAATGTAAATTATGTGATATTTTCCTATGTTTTTATTACACTTATCAAGGCTAAAATAATGATTTATGCCCCAAAATAATCCCTTTTTATGAATAATTGTAATAATTGTAATTATTTGGTTTGAATTTGAATTTGATGCTATTTTAATTAGAAATCTGTTAATTTATGCAGATTTATGGAAGATTTGAAATGGAAGAGAAAATAGCATTAAATGGGGAGATTGTTTGCAGATTTGAAGTTTAAATGAGGACAAAATAAAGATGAGATCAGCAGCCATTTAAACAAAGGATCCTGTGGATAACTTTCCCCAATTTGAATTCAAGTTCAAATAAATACAAAATCAAGCCAGAAAAGGGAAACAAGGAAAACCAATCAAGCAAAGGCAATATCAGAAAGAGATCAAGTGGATAAATGTGGAATTGAAGAAAGTCTACAGCGTGTTTCACGCTTCACCTGCGCTTAGCGCAGGTGGAGCGCAGCTTACAGAGGAACACGCTTCATCTGCGCTTAGCGCAGGTGAAGCGCAAGTCACGCACTAGCTTTTTAAATTCAAATACAGATTGATCTCTTCCAGATTTGAATTAAGGTTTTCCTTGGTCTATAAATAGTACCTTTTGCACAAATCTAAGGGAAGAGACAAAGGCGTTTGGAGGCTTTTAGAGAGTATAGAGGAGAGAGGCATAAAATAGAAAGATAGACGCACAATGATTGAAGAAGGTGACAGATTCTTCAGTGGTTTGTGATGGTTACCATGAGTAGCTAAGCTCTCCAGTAAGATTGGATGTAGTGGATTCAATCCCCAAGTGTATGTGAATTCTCTTGTTTTTAATTATAAATCCCTGTTTTTAATTATATCGGTACTTTTATGCTGTTCTTAATGCATTACTTCCGCGCGTACGCCGGAGTCATAGGCTAGTGATCAGGATAACACAGAATGAGATTTCCGGCTAGTATTAGAGTTTAGGATAGCCTAGACATAGGAAACCTAACCTCTGATTGCTAAAAGTACTCGTTAATTATATGGAAATATAGGTGGAATCTGATGATTGAATTGTTTTGGTGAGTGACAGCCCGTTCATAGGAGCATCTATAGGAACATATCGTTAATTGATAGTAACATAATTGAAAGTTAATTGTATGTGAGGGATAAACGGGATCTTGTGATTGATGGGGTAGTGACAGCCCTTGAATGAAGAGCGTTTATAGGGAAGTACAATTAATGGACGATTCAAACAAACGGAACAATAATCAATTAATTAAGAGCTTAATGAGCCGAGGGTAATTTGTCGCTTGGGAGAGCGGATTATCTTTGAGTGGTAGGCTACTGGTAACTCGAGGTTTTATCAATTCAGTTTGGCTAAGGTATAATTAATAACAAATTTATAATTAAAAGAAGGGATTCACATACATAAGGGGTGCGAAGAAGCGAAGTCCAATCCTAATCCAAGTAAATCTATCTTCTCTTATTTTATTGCTTACTTTTCTTTTTGCCGTTTAAATTTCGCACATTAATCATTTTTCTTAAAAAGTTGCTCACTTGGTAATTCGATCACTAAAATCTTGCAAAGTGAACCGCTCCCTGTGGCTACGATTCTTTATACTTACTATTATACTGTTGAACTTTTGGTACGCTTGCCAGAATTTCATCAACATCTCATAGAAAGACAAAGAATTATGGATGCAAGAGAGTTGAGTTCGACCATGCTCGCTTTAATGAGGTTCCATTGTCGGAGTGTACTTCATTTCAATCTCTAGCCTGTGTAATGAACATAAACAAGTCATCACTGTTTAGACTAAAAAATGATAGAGCCATACAACATCATTCAAATGCCATTAAGCCATTTTTTCAAGAAGAAAACAATTTGGCTTGATTGAAGTTTTGATTGTCAATGCTTGAAAGGGATAACGTACCATATGATCCAATCTTCAAGCCTATGCATAACATTATTCATATTGACGAGAAAAAGTTCCACATGACAAAGAAGTCTGTAAACTATTACTTTCTATCAGATGAAGAGGAGTCATTGCGCACTTGTAAAAGCAAGAATTTTATTGGAAAAGTAATTTTTTAGTTGTTATTACTCGTCCAATAATTGATGCATAAGGGAATGAGATTTTCTCATAAAAAATTGGTGTATTCCCTTTCATGACTTATAAGGTGGCAAAAGGAAGTGGTGTTAACAAAATTACAGGGATACTAGAAAACAAAACCTAAAACTTCAATTAACAAGGAGGTGAGTTGGAAGTTTCTCATTGAAAAAGTTGTTACAGTCATCAAAATAGAATGACCAAGAGATGAGTTACAATATGTGATTTACATTCAGCAAGACAATGCAAGAAGTCACATTAATCACAACAATGTTGAATTTAATAGAATGGCTTTGGAAGATTGATTACTTCAACACCTTCAAATGAATCTTCAACTCTTTCTATCTCCATTGATGGTGAAAAGGACACAACGCTACAGAGCAAGGGTGGATGATTAACCAACTTCAAAGGCATATGCAGATCTACGAGATGATAATAGCTCGACATTGGAGAGTTTAAAAGGTATGTGGGGTAATGGTTTACATAGAGAAAATGACATCTCAAATAATTGGATATGGAATAGTCCAAAGATTTAACTTTTTCTCTTGGCCACCTCTGCAACAATACTTATAGAGTTCAATAATTATACACTGTCAGTGTATAATGGTTTTACACTGACATCCAATGATGTGTCTAAAAAAATTGTACACTGACAGTGTACAGTTATTGAATCCATATTTATAATGCCTCATGAATGAAAAATTAGCAAACATACATGGTAGAATAATTTAATAAGGGTAAACCAGGAAAAAATTAAATGCTTCATAGAGATTATCAAATGCCTCGTAAAAAGGAACATCAAAATCTCTTAAATGGTGCCTTATAAAATGGAACAGAGAGTATCAATTTTGTGAGGAATTTTTCAAAGTAAATAGTGTTGTTGTTTATAAAAAGACAAACTATATTTCTAAAAATATTTAATTTGGTTCAAATATAATAAAAAAACTTTGATGGGAATATGTTACATTATTTTTAGGAAAGTTGGGAGATAATCAAATATGAATAATCCTATGAGCTGTGAGCATGACTATCCCCTTTCACTTAGGTAAACACAACATATGTTTTTTTTTTTATTTCATATATAATGTATGTGCTTATATTAAGAAGTTTTTACGTAGTATATTTATGGATGAACTTAATGAAGAAGATTTAAATTATATTTTTATACCCATAAAATTATGTTAACTAACGAGTATTGGTATTTATGTAAAAATACTTTAAAAGATATTGATTTTACATAATAAAGCAATTTAAATATTTAAAATATATTTTTATTAGCAAACATTATTTAAAAAATGTGCTTAACTTCTTTAAACGTTTTTGTCTAGGGTGGTAAAGGTAAAAAAAATCACCGATGAGAAAACATCAATATCTATACGACATAATAATAAAATAATTCATTAGAACAAATTTTTTATTGGGTAAATGCCATGATAGATTTATAAAGTTTGCAATGAATGACCTATGCTTTTAACTAAGACTAACCATCTAATATTTTTTTGGTTCAGTGATGAACCCTAATCATCGACCATCTCCAACTCACACTAACATCATTACGATAGAGATTAACATGTGCACCATAAATCCACACAAGGCACAAACTGATCTTTGGTGCCCCTTCCCCTATAAAATGGACATGGTGGAGTGCAATAGTAAGGACAACTAATGGTAGTATTGCTATTGTTACCAGTTGTAAGGAACCCCACGTATGATGACACAATTTCCACCATGCACAATTATGACTAGGAACATGTGGTTGGGACAACACGACAGAGGTGGATGAGCTTTATTATTTTTCCTAATTATAGTTTTTAATTCCTAATATAAAAAACAATATAAAAAATGCGCAAACTCATCAAACCCTATATAAAAAACCAAATAATAGTTAAATAACAAAATAATAATTAGTACTGATATATACAAATAAAATGATTCACTTGTTACTTACCAGAAATTATAAGTGAATGTGCTTGTAAAATCATCAACAAACACCACGTCAAAATTTTCAATTTTTCATTGGGGCCAAAAGTTTTTAATGACCTATAATCGTTGATGATTTTAAATTAACATTGTTAATGACTAACATTGCGCCAAAAAATTCAAATTTTCATTGATGTCAAAAGTAACTGATGATTAATTTTAATCTTACATTACTGACAGCTAGGTTGTAGACTTGTAGATAATTTGACCATCCATGTTTTTGTTGCATAAATAATATATATATAAGAATAAATTTAAATTCATGTACCGGTGGATTGCCAATGACCTTGATAGTCCTTGATTGACAACCTAATCATCAATAACAACAAACCCACAAGAAAAGCTTCTTACCAATGTCTAGGGTGGGCATCGGTCGGGCCGGTTTGATTTCGGGCCCAAAAATGACAATTCGGCCTAAATTGAATATTGCTAAAATCAACCTATTTCCGCCCAATTCTACACTCGGTCATTTCGGGTTACGGGTTAGTCGGTTAATGGGTGGGTTCGGGCGGTTTGATACAGTTTGGACCTACTTTTGGGCCTGGGTCATTTTTTTTGCAGGGATTAAATTTTTGCTGTTCTTTTTTTACTTTTGAACAAAATTATTTTTTTCTTGGTCAAAAGGATTAAAAATTTGAGTTTTTATATTTTTTAAATTTTTTTGAAGTGAATGGGCCTTTATCAATATTTAGAAACTTAAAAATTTAATGCAAAAATTAATACAAGATTACAATACAAATTACAAATCAATCAAAAAAATACAAACTATCATAAATACACAATCTCATATCTTATATTCAAAATACACAACTGTTGTGTAGAATCTGGAAATGTTGGAAGAAAAAGAAATTAACACTTAGATCTAAGAAATAAGCATTAAGAACAACTTAAAAATAAAAAGTAAAAATCTTCTCTTTAAACTAAAAACATGACATTCAGAAAAATTAAAAATCTTCTCTTTAAACTAAAAACATGACATTCAGAAAAATAGAGAGAGAGGGAGAAGAAGCGGTAGGCTATGGAAGAGAAGAAAGGGAGGGAGAAGCTGCCATGGCCACCGCTATAGCAACAACGCGGACAGCAGCGGCGCAATGAGCGCCCCAGTGGTTCTACGCAGGGAAGAAGGCTGAGCACGGTCGCAGGCACGAGGACGCGCGACTCGGAAGGGAGGCCGCGAACTAGTCGCAGGAGGTGGCGCGCGACAACGCACAGGTTGAAGACGCGGTGATGACTGGTTACAGACGCGCGAAGAAGACGGATGAAGGCCGCAAACTGGCGTGGCGACTGAGGGGACGAGGCGGCGATTGTGCTGTAGCGGCCGAGGAAATGGTGGGTAAGGGAGGGAGACAGACGAGAGGAAGAAGAAGAGATAGATTTGAGGTGAGACTTGAGAGTCTGAGAGAGAGCTTCTTGGGAAAAAAAAGAGAATAAGAGAAAGTAACTGAGAAGTGGGAAAGCCAAAGCCTTGGAAATAAAAGCGGGACCTTGGAAACTGGAAAGAGAGTCAAACAATTATTGTGATGAAGTGAGATTTGTGCCGTTAGATCACTTTCAAATACCATCTTAACCGTAAAAAACAAGCACAATCCATGTGTTCTAATAAACAACCATTCAAATAACACTACATGCGGTCGATTTCGGTTACCGATAGTTGCAGATTTCAAAATCGAACCGACTGTTTGAACCCATATTTAACTGTTTTTTCTACCCTTTTGAACCTGTTTACCAGTGGAAACTCGTCCGCATGTGATTTTTTTTGCTTGGGTAGGTTGATTTCAGGCGGGCTGCGTAAATTTGCCCACCCCTACCAATGTCATGTCAATGACTAAACTGGATCGGCAATCTCATGTCATTGGTAATTTTCATAAGTAATTAAAACCTTTCTTGTAGTGTTATTTTAGTTGAATAGAAGGATTGTCTGAATACTCTACAAGTAGTTAGATATATAGGGGTGTTTCTGTTAGTTTTGTTTTAGTTTTTTTTATCTTTTACATGTTATTATTTTATATTATTTCATACATTTGTAAAAGCTTGAAAAATAAGTTTTCCCAATAAAATTCAGAGTATATTGTTTGAATAAGATATGTCCCTTTGGTTTACAGTTGAGTAGAATTGATTCTAGAAATGAATGGTTGAGATGGATTATGCACACTTTACGAAGCACGTTGGACGGAAGTGATTTAAAATCAATTTTCAAAACCATGGTTTTGTTTAGGTAGAATTTTAACCAAACAAGCTAAACTCCATTATTCACCTTTGGGTTTATCTTTTTATGTACAGAGAACTATTCTTAAAAAGAATTAAGAAAAGTAAGGCTTTATGTAATTCAATTCTATATTGTTAATCGTGAATTTAGATAGAGTGTACATTTGACTATTTACTGACTGATTTATTACTTTACCACCTTTTATGGGAATGGATAAAAGTTTCATATTATGTGTTGATTTTTGTTGAATAAGCAATTATTGATGGTCTCACACTCATAGAGGTACACAAAAATATTATTAATTTGATCTTATATGTATGAGAAATGCTAACAAATACCACAAGGACATTTGTTAAGGAAATAGAAATAAAAGGTTTTTACTGAGATGGGTAGCATTTGACATTGCAAATGCAATGAATGTAGAGATTTTTAATAAAAATATCCTATTTATGGGTTTCTTAATCAGTGACCTTAGGGAACTTGTTAACGGGATCCTATATATATTGCTCCTCGTTACAACTTGATTTTCTTTTTTAGGTTTTGATCCCATGGTTACACTCTCCATCTCCCCACCATCCATGATTTCTTGCCCTTTCATTTTTTCCACATCAATCAGGTAGCAAAACTCTACAAATGGGTTTAAAAAAATTGTGAATTCACAACGGTTAGGGATTTGAGACCAAATTAAAGTTTTTTTTGGAGTAAATGGTTGAATTTTGACGATATCATACTCATTAAATGGACCATCTATACATCCACATGATGAATAATGTGTAGTTGAGCATCTCTATTAGGACTAACTTATATGAGTTGATAACATGAACTAGCGTGCATGGTGTCGTTATACGTTAAGAACTATTAATGACACAAAATCAATTAGGGACAAACCTGAACTAAGTGTGAAATGTTATCAAAAAGTTTGGTGATTCACTCCAAAAAAATTGGTTGATAATTTTGTATACTAGTTACCATATATTTGGTTATTTATTCAATAATTATTTACCTTACATTATCTTCAAACACATTTTTTTTTGTCTAAAACCCTTAGTATTGAGAATTACATTAGACATTGATGGACCCATTAAAGGGACATAATCCCCATAACATTTATTTTTTTCATGTACAAAATTCAAATATAAAAGTTAAACAGAATTCCTTTACTGCCTAGATTAAAATATTGTTTTTAAATTAAAAATTAATTAAAGTTTTTATCCTGATGCTTATTTTTAATCCAAGTTTTTTTTATAAATAAAAAAAATATATTTAAATAGAGTACAAGGGGCACTCCAACCCGTTACAATGAAAAACCAGCACCTAACCAATATAGAACTATATCTCCTGTCAATAACAACAAAAACACACCAAATAGGGGACCACGAAAAAACCAACCAAAACACATCCCGGAAGTAATTTACAAAATGCAAACCAATGAAAACCACCTATTCCATTTACTTGGACCGTCCAAACCATGATAGAAATAAAGTAGGCACATTAGCAAATTATGCGCAGGACTCCAGAAAAAACGTTTCCAGCGAACCAACACTTGGTAAGCCATTTTAGCTAGAAAATTGAAATTAGTAGCTGAAACTATTTTAGCTGTGTTTGATAAAATAATTTTTTGGGTAGCTACTAGCTTTTCTTGAAAAGGTACTTGAGGTAGCTTTTTTAAAAAAGTCCAATTTTTAGCTACTAGCTAAAAATTAATTACAAGTTTATCACTCAACCACCCCCACTTATCATTATTTAATAATTAATGATGTCCTTATATGTCATTTTACCATTTCAGCTAGTTTTATCAAACACATTTAATCAAATCAACTAGCTTTTCAGCTTTCGGCTAGCTTTAAGCTTTCAGCTAGCTTTTCAACTGGTTTTTCAGTTAGTTTTACCAAACACACTCTAAATAACCATTCTCAAAAAAACCAAATCCGCTACATCCATAGCCAAGCACGAGGATTAAGAAAGTAATTCACTCCAAATTCCAATAATATATTCCAATAGAACAACATGTTGTAAACCATCTAAATAAAGAGTTTAACCAGAAGACTCAAGCACTTGGCAGTAAGCTAACAAGAAACAGAAAGACAACTAGAAGGCTGAGTCAACAACAATGCAGCGGTAAATACAACAGAAATCCAACACTAATTTGTATTTAAATTCCCCTGCAACATAAAACTTCCAATCTGTAATTCCTCTCCAACAATCACTTCCAAATAAAAATAGAAATGAAATATATACTATCCAAACAACCAACAAGTGACCAAAAAAACAGGCATGGCCCAACATCAACACCATCAGCAACTCTCAATGCAGAAAGATGACCAAAAAAATTAAGGTAACCAATAGGGGAAACATCCCATGATGAGAAAGGATACTGAAAAGAACGATCCTTAGTCTTGAGCCACTTCCAAGAACGAACTTTAATCAGCTTTAGTAAGTCAGAATGTGAAGTTACTTTACCAGAAAAAACAGCCTCATTCCTAGCAATCCATAAAGACCAAAGAACAACCATCCACACAGTTGACCATCTTAATCGATTCTCACTAGAACAGAAAGGTAAACCCACAAACCGTGCAAAATGTGAGAGACAATAGTTATGTAGTGCAGAGATCACTATGCCAAAAAAAGCCTTAGAGGGCGCTCCCGTGCAGCCTTAAAGGGTGCTCCCGTGCACACTAATAGAATCTGCTCTTGTTTGGTCAATAAAATGAGGACGCTCAATGGAGCGCCCTGACAGAAGCAAAAAGAGGGCGCTCCCGTGCAGCCTTAAAGGGCGCACACTGGAGCGCTCTGGTTCTTTAAAACAAGGGCGCTCCAAGGAGCGCCCTCCTTTCGTTTTTTTTTTCAATTTCTGTTTTACAAGCGCCCTCCTTTCTTTTTTTTTTTCAATTTTTTGTTTTTTTAATCTACTTTAACCTGCATATTTATTTCAGTCTGATCCCAATGGCTTAATCCAAAATCATGCATATTAATTCCTTAAAATTCAAACACTTAGTCATACTATGAACAACACTTAGTAAACAACACACATACTTTTATACACGTCATTATTATTTTTCGTTTCAACCATGTTTTTATTACAAATAAATTAAAGGAAATAAAAGATGTGAAACTATTCAAAGCATCAATAGGTTATCTACTTCAAATGAAGAATTCAAATTTGTCATACTTTGAATAGTTTCCTACGCATGCTATAAAGTGTGGTGAAAGTATGAAGTACCTATCAAACTTATTCCTAATGCATGTACATACAAATAACATAATAATTATAGTTGAAAGAAAAACGATAATATAATAAAGGATATACCTGATTAAAGTCAATCACCAATAAGCAGTTGTTAGATTATAAGCAGTTAGGAAACAAGACCTGAAAAAAAAAGACAAGTCAAAAAATTAACTAATAATAAAAATTAGTAGTCGTTAAAAATTTGAGCAGCAACCACCAAATTAACGAAAAAACAATTTTAACTCTAAATCACCAACTCTCAGTCAAAAAGAGATCAATATGAGTAATATATATTTATATAACATTTCAAAATCTAATGTAATATATGACAACCTATATACTTAACACATAAATCATTATAAACTATATCCCAAACATCAAATCATTATAAACTATAATACTAATGTTCAATGTTATCTAACCTTAACAACAAATAAACAGTTCAGATAGCAAAACAGGGGGTGCAGGTAGCAAAAAAATAATGTGCAGCATAAACAAAAAGTGGTGCAAATAGCAAAAAATGTCAATGTTGGAGTTGCTTACCCTAGTAGCCGCCGCGGACTGAGAGAAGAAAGGGGAAGGAGAGAGTCGCGCCGCGCCGAGGGAGAGGAGAAGGGAAGAAGGGAAGGAGAAGCTCACGTACGGTTGCGCTGCGGAGGAAGAAGGGAAGGAGAAGCTCTCCCAAGCTCCCTCACGGACGAAGACGACGAACACGGAGGAGAAGGCACGAATGAAGAAGCTCGCGCACGGAAGAGAAGGGAAAGAGGAACAAGCTTGGGCACGGAGGAGAAGGGACGAAGGAGAAGGAAATAGGAGAAGCTTGGGCACGGAGGAGAAGGGACGAAGGAGAAGGGACGAAGGAGAATGGAGGGAGAAGGGACGCGGGATGAATGAAAGTGAAAATTAAATCTGGGTGGTCATTTTTAAGGATCAACGAGGGCGCTCCGGTGGAGCGCCCTGAAATAATTTTTTAAAAAATAAAAAAGAGCGCTCCCGGGAGCGCCCTGTATTCCTAGAGAATTAGAAAAAAAAATAAAGGAGGGCGCTCCTAGGAGCGCCCTCTATTCCAGAGAATTTAAAAAAAAATCATGCTGGGCAAAAAAAATAAAGGAGGGCGCTCCCTGGAGCGCCCTCTATTGCAGGGCAAAAAAAATATCCACCAGAAAAGAGGGCGCTCCAAAGGAGCGCCCTGTAAAAATAAATAAAAAATAAAGGAGGGCGCTCCAAGGAGCGCCCTCCTTTCGTCAGAAATAAAAAAAAAATTAACGTTGGGAACAAAGGCGCTCCCTGGAAAATGGCCAAAGAGGGCGCTCCACCTGAGCGCCCTGAAATTATAAACAGAAAATCCAATGAGGGCTCTCCTAGGAGCGCCCTCCTTTCATCAGAATTAAAAAAAAAAACAAATTCACGCTGGGAACAAGGGCGCGCTGTTGGAGCGCCCTCTATTCTACCTATAAGGGCGCTCCCGCCCATCTTTTGAGCGCCCTGGTATTTAAATGATTGTTTTAGACGCTAGCCCGCACGGGAGCGCCCTAAAGGGAGTGCTCTAATATCCTCAAATTGGCATAGTGGATAATGCCAAACCAATTAAAACATAACATCCAAATACAGTAAGCAAAGGGACATTCAAAAAATAAATGTGAAATCGTCTCCAAATCATGACCACACCACACACAAGAACCATCTTGAGGCTGCAGAATCCTTCTTTTTAATTGAGTTCTGTTTTGTTGATATTTTATTTAGCATTGATCGCCAAACAAAGCGAGAGATTTTTTAATGTAAAAGCTTTGACCAGATAAATGTATGCAATGGGAATTCTGCATACAAATCTTTATTCACAATGACATGATAAGTTGAATTCACAGAACATTCACCATCATTAGAAGTTGTCCAGACCCATGAATCCATGATGTCAGGTCGCAAGTGCAATGAATCAATTTCAATTGTCAATTGTTCTAATTGTTCACCTTCCCATTGAAATAAGTTCCGCCTCTAACACCAATTCCACACACAATCCCTATCCCTCCTTGCACCCAAATCGACAACAGTACCACTTTTATTAGTGGCAATAAAGAATAATCATTTATACTTCTCACAGAAAGTTATTGGGCCATACCAAGGTTCTAACCATAAGAATGTATCTAACCCATCCCCTACTACCTTATTACACTCACTAGAGAACCAACCATCTGTAACCAACACTTCTTTATCAATACTCCACAAATCAACCCACCAATTAGAACCCTTCACCACCCCATAACTCTCTCACAGATATTCCCCCATAAATAGAAGCTACCACCCTATTCCACAACTTCCCCTTATCTACTAACAACCTCCACCTCCACTTTCCTAACACTGCAAGGTTAAAATACCTTGAATCTCTAATACCCAATCTCCCATGCCTTTTATCTTTACACACACCATCCCACGCAACCCATGCAATCTTACTATGATCTTCATCTCCTCCCTAAAGAAATTTTCTAAATAAAGATTCAAGTTTAGAAATAGTACCTTTCGGTGCCTTGAAGAAAGAGAGGAAGTAGACCGAGATGGAATGAAGAACGGATTTCAAGAGGACACTTTATCCACCAAAGGATAAATTTTTGCTTTTCCACTTGGATAGTCTCTTTTGCACCTTACAAATTACCGGTTCCGAAGTCTTCAACAATCCATGATTTGCACCAATTGGTAAACCCAAATATGCAAATGGTAGAGATCCCACTTTACAATTTTAAAAAAGTGCCATTCCATCTAGTAGCTCCTTGTCCACATTGATTCCATATAATTTGCTCTTATGGAAATTGACTTTAAGATTTGCAACCACCTCAAACAGCTGTAAAATAGCCTTAATAGCCCAAATGTTTTGCAATGAGGGCTCTCCGATAACTAAAGTATCATCAGCATAGTTCAAATGTGACACTAACACTGCCTCTTGACCAACCCTATATCCAACAAATACTTGAGACTCAACCGCTTTAGACATCATAACATGAAATCCCTCAACAACAATAAGAAATAGAAAAGGTGCTAGGGGGTCACCTTGCCTCAACCCCCTCCCAACCCCAAACTCACCAAAAGGGATACCATTAAACAAAACAGAGACTCTGGCGGTACTCAGGCATTCACGTATCCACATTCTCCACTTATATGGGAACCCCATCCTCTCCATAACATACTGTAGAAAGGCCCAATTAATTGAGTCATAGGCCTTTTGACCAAAATCTACTTTAAATAACAGACTGCTTCTTTGCTTTTTTTCAATCTCCTCAACAATTTAATTAATAATCAGAATACCATCCAGAATGTGCCTTCCTCTTGACAAAAGCTGATTGACAATATGAAATGACACTGCTAATCACCTTACGTAGCCTGTTTGCCAACACCTTAGCCACAACCTTATAAATACAACCAATTAAAGAAATTGTCTATACTCTTCCATTTTCTGCGGGCTCTCAGTTTTTGGGACTAACACAATAAAAGGGCTGTAATTTACCATTCACATGAAATTCGTGCACAAACGATAAGAAATCAACTTTCAAGATATCCTAGAAATCTTTAATAAAATTAAAGTTATAGCCATCTGGTTCAGGACTTTTTGCACCTTCACAGTCCCACATAGCTTCTTTCACCTCCTCCTCCTCAGTAGCATCAACCCTAAAGATCGATTCTATAAGGATATAAATATAAAGAGATTTTATTAAAAAAATTATTACACTTCATATTTTTAATGCAATAAATATTTTTTAAAAGTAAAAACTTTTCAGAATTTGTATAACAAAAATCCTAGTCTCATAGGTGAAATTATTTTTAGCCGACTCCTTATATTAAAGTTTAATTAAACATTTAAACTAAAAAAAAAAAGAAAAAAAACAACTAAACTAGTTTACGAAGATTCTCTTTCTTCCTGAATAATACATTCCCCCATCAAAGCCCAGGCACTCCAGAAACCTTTCACTACGTTTGTATTTTCCTTTTGCAGAAAAAAGAGCCCAAGTTTGAACAGAAAATAACGGATGATGAAGGTCACAACAAATTTTTCAAGTTTCGTGATCTTAATACTTTGTTTTCAAGAATTCGTCCACGTTTCTTCGTCGCCTCTCGTAAACGGAAACCAGGTAATGACGTGTGCCCACACATTGGACTTCAAATAAACAAAAACTGTTTTGTGTATAACTTCTTGCCAGCACTTTTTTAATTTGAGATGAGCACTGGATTGTGTTTCGTAGCGCAATTATGAAGAATCGAGGTTTCGTTTTTGGTTGGTGAATGACTTCGCAATTAAACGAATAGCTTAACCATGAAGAATTTTGAGTTTGGGATTTGGAAAACGGAATAGTGAATTTTTTAGGGTTCAAGTTCAGTGTTAGGTTATAAGTTTCGGTTGATTTAATTAGAATCTTCATAAAATGCTAAGTTTACGTTTCTTTTGAGCTTGAATTCTATTGCCAGAATTTACAAAGTTAACGCTTGTTTTCTTCCGTTTTTCTTTTGAAATGTTTGCTCTAGGTTTATGAGGAATCGTCTGGTGAAAGGTACTGGCTCACTTTGATATTTAGCTTTTATTCCCAAACAGATACGTATCTTTATACATTAACTTGTCTCACTCTATTCAGTCTCATGATTAGCTATCTTTTTTCTTGTAGAAATCTTAAGCAAGAACAAGAGCATGGTCATGAAGTGCATTGCTCTAGAGAGAGAAGTAGGGCAGCTTGGAAAATAATAGAGGAGGTATGATAAATTCCTTTAGGCAATCATTGTAAAAATATGACATTGCAGTATGAAGAGGTTTAAAATTTGAATCACATCATAGATTTATGGTGTGCTTGGTTTACAATGGAAACGTGGATCCGGGCAGAAGCTACTCTCAGTAGCGTTTGCCCGGATCCACGTATAAAACGTGATTTTAAGGTAAATCAAACACACTATTAGTGTCTTGGATCTATGTAAATGTCTAGGTTTAATGTATCATGTAAATATAGTAATTAGGAATATCATATCTTTGTATTTACATTCATAATGTATATATTGTTTTCATGATATAGTCGATAAACATGGTTTTTAAGCATTTGCTTCTCTTTTCTCTTTCTCTCAACAAATATGTTTCTTATGTATGTTTTTGTAGTATTTGATACCGTTTGTGGAAAAAGAAAACTATCAGCTTTCAAGAAGGTGCAGACTTCACCCTGAGAATGATATGTTCAGGGATCAGGAAGAGCATAAAATTTCCATAGACAGACATGAATGGCGGTGTGGATATTGTAAGAAAAGCTTCCGTGAAGAAAAATTTCTCGATCAGCATTTTGATAACAGACACCACAATCTTCTGAATCTAGTATGTTAATTCTCATTCCTTTCTCACTGTGTTTGGAGCATACATAATATGCAGTCCAAGCTTTAATTTCATCAGTGATGAGTTTAAAGTTCTTAAATGTTCCTGTCACCCCTCTCCCTCTTTTGTATGTTGAGCTTATATATGCCCAAGAATCATGATTGAGACATTTAAACCAAAAGATTCTCTTCTCTTGAGTATCTCTTTATCTTCTGTTTCTTTTAGCTAGAATGCTCATATTGAATCAATGTTACCTGACAGTGATTACTGTTTTCTATGTCAAATCTCAATATGATGCTTATTAATTTTCGTTCCTGTCATGTCAAAATGTGGCTCTGTGCCCTGAAGCTTTAGTTAAGTGCATCTTTTTTGTTTTTTAATCATTTGTAATACCCTGTTCTCATTAACTTCGAACTGTAAGTTATTTTAAAATACCTGATTAGGTCAATATCCAAGATATAGATAGCCAAACACACATGAAGCTAGATTTTGCACAATTCACTCAGTTTCCTGCATCTGTGACTGTGATGGCTGACAGATGGGGGGCTCCACCCTCAAAAGCTTCCTTAAAATTTTCTTGCAACAAAGATATAATTTTATATTTGGCCTCTCAGAGAAAGTTAAATTAGCCCTTGTCTTCTTTTAAACAATTGGCTAATCTGAATATTTCCTACTACATATCATCATTTTGGCTATTGACTTTAAATTTACATGTAGTTCTACTTAAGTTTTTAGCATTAATCAGAAAATATTGTTTCCACAATTCCATCATTTGATGGTTAATTTACATACAGAGTCATGGTAAGTGCTTGGCTGATTTATGCGGGGCATTGCATTGTGATGCTGTGATGAATTCGAAATCCTCCAGAAGCAAGTGTAACCCAGCAGCTGCTGCAAGAAACCGTCACCTATGTGAGGTTGCTTTCATTTTTTTCATTTGCTTTTACTGATCATTGTAACCCAACTTTCTTCCTAATCCAGATGTACTCTTTGTTCAGAGTCTTGCTGATGGTTGTTTTCCTATAAGCGAGGGTCCATCAGCAGGCCGTCTTCATGGTATACTTATATTTTCTTTTACAGCCAACTCCTTATTGTGCCACTATGATGTTTCTCGTCACTCCCTTCTTTTAAAAGAAATTCTTTATTTTTTATATTTTTCTTTGTTGATTAATTTCTTATGGTGATTTCCTGATGCGCTGGTACCTGGTAGAATTGTTTCTGCACCAATTTTGTGATGCTCACACCTGCTCAGGGAAACACAAACCCTTCTCTAGAGGAGGCAAGGTAAGGCTTGATTATCTCACTGGGGTAATTTATTATCAAATGTGCATTTTTATTAGAAATCTGCCATTTCTAACTTTAGTAATATAGGGATATCAGGGATATGAGTACTTTCACTCATAGATGATCTGTGTTGTGAGGTTTTAGGCCTTGTAGTATTCACAAAGTCAAAATCCTCATTGACATTACATTAATGATTGGTTTCTGGCTAGCTGAAATTATCATCTAAGGTCAAACATGCAGTCACAGTACCTTTCCTTTTCTACTGGGGAGGTTTTAAAAGTTTTAGGCATTAGCTCTTTGTCTTTTCAATTCATTATGCTACAATTTCTGAAGATTTAGGTTCATCATAACTATTTTATTATCACAGTGAATACATATCAATAAAGATGCTATTCATCAATCCTGATATTTTGCCTCTGCAGGATCAAGGAAGTTTCTTTCGCCTGGCTGCTGGAGCATTGATCTTGGTGCTACTTCCTGTGTTCTATCTTTTTCTTTATTTGGTACAAAGGTACAATTTCATGTAATTTTAATTGTTGTTTAACCAATCAATGTTTTACACCAATATTTCATAATGCTTTTGGGCAAATTGCAGTGATATGAAGAGTCGAACTCAAGAGCTTCGTCGTATCTCAAAAGCTGGATGGAAAGCAAAGCCAACATGATTGGTAATGTTTATCTCTTTTAAATGGCCATTTCTTGGTTAATTACATGGGAAAATGGGCTGCAATAACAATAAAATTGCCATTAATTAACAATGCATCCATATCATGTTGGTTGTTGATTAATTTTGATGATCCTGCTGTCGCTGCCTTTTATTTTTTTCATCTGTGTAATTTTTAAATGTGCTGTCACTTTCTGTCGAATCTGTCCCTCCTGATTGGTCTTGTTTTCTTGCTTTTTTCACATGTCTTTTTTGGGTCTTTGTATGCTTTCCAAGTTACATGACCAAACGTAATTCAGTTGACATTACCTTATTCTCAG
This sequence comes from Sesbania bispinosa, assembly GCA_026901365.1. NCBI lineage: Eukaryota > Viridiplantae > Streptophyta > Magnoliopsida > Fabales > Fabaceae > Sesbania > Sesbania bispinosa. Next base: position 1,075,666 of record QLOH01000177.1, read on the forward strand.
ATGAGTCACCATAACCTTCAGATTGCTTCTAAAATGATTTACCCTAAGCTCATTTTCATTATTACTAATCCACCTAAACATGTTTACTTCATCCATGCACATTATATGGATGCTTTGTTTTCTTAACTGAGGAACATTCTATGACATAATGCATGGTTCACTTGGGCTATATTTATTCTTAACTGCAATTTATGAGCTCCAGCTGTCTAGTATCAGTTCTCTAATTTATTCATCAATTTAGTTCTATTGAATCTCTTTCCTTTCATCCGTCCTTTCAGAAATGCCCTAGTCCCTGCTCTCTTAAAATTACGCTCCATCTAATCGTTTTTGTTTCTACTCAAGCAAAACTTCTTACTCTGTCATGTGAACTCTTTTACTACTGCAGGTTAGATTGATGCTATCATCATCTAGGGTGAATGAGTTGACAAAAATGGGAAGATGTACTGCATAATGTTGATTTTGGCCTTTCCTCCAAGTACATTCTCTTTGCATGTCTGTGTCAATGAAGGAATTGTGGAGAATTATTAGGAGTGCGTGAAGGAAATCAGACTTCGCATTGGTCTCAACACACTTTTCCCCAGGTAGCGAGGTTCTTTGTTGATGAAGGGCAGGAAAACATTATTTGGTGATCGTACATCTTTTTTCCATTAAGCCAAGAAAGAGGTTATTAGCTGTAGCTGAGCAATTTACTAACCCATTTTCCAAGTTTTGCTCAAAGTTTATGTAATCATTCACCTTCTTCAGTCTTGAAAACCTCAATCCACCGACAAAGCTAGCAGATCCGAGGCCAAAATCCAAAGCCATAGGAAGGCTTGTTCTTCTAATGGCTATAATTGTAGGCATAACTGTAGGCTTGTTCTTCCAATAGCTAAAAATATGTTTGCACTTATAACCACTCTTACAGTGAATGTTGATTGCGTGATAGATGTAATCCGCATCATAAAGCATTCTTGAAGGCATTTTATAGAAATCCACACACAGTTTCAAGGCAGTGGCATTCCCTTGGTGTATACCTGCAAAGTGCAAACTTTCAAGTGCAAATGTACACGAGATTTTTTTTTCTAAGTTTTAATCTTCATCTATAGTCTAAGGGCTCGTGTAGCATGCAGCAAAGCATGATAAGATAATTTTACATACTATATTTGACCAAAAAAAAGTTTACATACTATATTATTATGATTATTATTAATTATTAATTTGGCGCATTGTACTCTAGTGTATTATGTAAGTTTCTCTATCATTTTTTTTTTCTATATATTAAAGTGCAATAAAATCTTAGAGGGTGGAATTTGGCTTGATTAGGTTTTGAGTAACAATTTCAAATTTTAAAGTATAAGCTAATTAAGTAAATATTCATAATTAATATTTTTATACTATGATTTGATAAATAAGTAATGATGGGCTTATTTTATAAAGATAATGATGTTGACAGCAGTTCATATTATAAAACTTAATGTTTAAATTTTTTATTTTAAAAAATAAATGCATTACAATTTTATTAAGAGTTACTCTTTTTTATATTATAAAATCTGTAAATTTAATTAGTTTTCAAGTTTTTTCATAATGATTTCTATATAAATTTATCATTTGTACATATTAAAAAATAAAATATGAAATTAATTTTAATACTATGTAATAATGCATAAATAGTAAAAAAAAATAGTCCATATGAATATTTTAAAAAAATATTACACACTATATAAATATAAATTCATATATAATCGTGCAAATTCAAGGTTCTTACGAAAGTCCCTTCACAATTTTGTTTATCTCCCAATGTATACCTCATCTTTTCTCTTTTTATTTTTTTTATTAAATGTATATAGCAATCATCAATTTTTTAAGGACTTAGGGGCATTTATTTCTGTAATAATAAGTAAAAAATAAAAAATTTACACAAATATATGTATTTGACGTGGATATAATTCTTTTATAAATAATGCTTATTATATCTAATGTCATACAATGAATCACCAAATACAAGATAGAATTATCTCATAATATATATATATATATATATTGTCTAAACTAAGGGTATTTTCTTACTAATCGATTTCGAGATGTGGAAATCATCCTAATGGATAAATGTCTCTCATAACAAAACTTTTTTCATATAGTCAAAGATTGAATTGTTCTCAACGTGCTTATAGGACATAGCTATATGTCAATTGTATACGACTTTATTATAGAATACAATATTTTCTATAATATTGTACTAAACATTGTATATTATAAATTTTTTATCAAAGTTAATATAATTGAATCTTATATTATTAGATCTTATTCTATCGTGCAAATCAAACAAGTTTGTATTTCAATCCGTGCATTATTAAAGTTTTAATAAGATGTTCTAAGGGAATTCTTAAATAAATATAGATAATATGATTTTTTAAATAAAATATTGTTTTTTAAATGCACACACAAAATATTTAATTCAATTGTTTTTTTTTTCAAAAATAATAATTTTATCTTTTTTTTGGTAGTCAAATAATAATTTTATCTGAAGAAAAATAAATAAAAAGATGAATTGCTCTATATACCAGGCCCACCAGCCCGCACAAAATCAAGTGGAAAAGACCCTTCTATACTGTGGGACCAGAACTCTGAGCTTACAGAACAACATTCCCTCCCAGCCAGGTTCCTCTAATGGCTCATTCGTGTCAACTCCCTTCACTTCTCCTCCGCCTTCCCAAAACCTCATCACCGGTGTCCGTCACAACATCTTTGGGTGCAAATAGAAGTTATTACATTCCAATTTCTTCACCCACAGCCACAGCGATAGCGTATCCTTCACTCTCCTTTTCAACCACACTTTACTTCAAATCAGCCTACAACGTCCAGGTCATAGTTGGCGACGACGAGCCCGAAGACAAGCTCATCAATCGCTTCAAGAGAGAGGTCCTCAGGGCCGGTGTGCTTCAGGAGTGCCGACGGAGAAGGTTCTTCGAGAACAAGCACGACAAGATCAAGAGGAAAGCCCGAGAAGCTTCTAGAAGAAACCGAAAGAGGTTTCCCCTTTCCCCTCCTTTTTTTTTCCTCTTAAATTAAAAAAATAAATATATCATTGAAATGATTTTCGTTTTGTGTTTTAGTGTCACCTTAGTGAGGGTTGAAGGTCAAGTTATTCGTTATGACTTTGACTTTCACCGCCGGTAGGTTTAACCTACCTGTTTTGTTTCGTTTAAAATTGAGTAGAATTGATTTTAGAAATGAATAATTAATGCACATTTTACGAATAAAAGTGATTTAAATCAATCTGCCAAACTATGGATTTGCACTGTTGTAACGGTTTCGTAAAACAAAATAGAGGCTTAGCTGATGCAAGATGCAACATCTCTGTTCTGTTCTGTTCATGGATTATTAGAATGACTAGTAATGCTTTATGATATTGATACTATCCTTTTAGGAGTTTATAGTTATAGAGTGATAATACTGTGAAGCTGTGAAGGCTTGCTTCTTGCTTTAATATTGGGAACTAAAGATGCTTTGATATAATTGTGGAAGACAAATTTTATCTTGAGTTTTGAATTGGTTATTCCGAGTGTGTTTGGTTTGACGTTGAAACTGATCAAACTTAATTATATATTCTCCAACACAACTATTTTTAGCGTTGAAAACGTGAGTTTACCACATTTCAACGCTAAACCAAACATGCTCCTAATCATAGTAGTCACACAAGAATTGCTCGTTTACTTATGGTATTTGGAGTGTAAAAAGGGTTTATTTCTAAATCTATAGAACTTTTTCTTCGTCATGAAACTGAGATTTGTAAAGGAATTTGTTGTATATTTCTTAGCAAATATTGATCATTAATTTGCTCTACTGGATGTCAGGAAGCCGCAGCCAAGAATTCCAGAACAGAATAAACATGAATTTCCTAAGAAGGAAAAGGATGATGATGAATATGATAATTGGGACCTTACAGATGTAGATCTTCCATATTGTTGATGTTCAAATGCAGAAACAAGCAGAGAAAAAAGAAACTTTTAGCATTCAAGTATGGGACTCTCTTCTAAATTCCAACTTCATTGCCAAATCCCTCCATCAGAAGCTGGTGCTCTCGCTAGCTACCCTGAGGTAATTCCCTGTCTCATACAACTTTTACTTCACTTACATACTTCAAGGAAAGAGGAAAATATTGCTTAGTTATAGTTTCAAGGTGGTTGCCGACTTATGTGTGAATTGCTTGTACTGACCTTCCTTGTTGGTTCCTTGTGTCAGATATTTTTTAATGTATGTGTAAATGCTGCTTATTGTAAAGCTATTAGTGTCGCACTTTCAACTTTTATCTTGTTAGTTATATGGAGATTTTCTTCTAGGTTAGACTTCCTCTTGAAAATGGCCTCATCTTATATGTTATATGTTGAGTTTAGCGTTGGAATGTCATAAACAAAATAGTTGTGTTGGAAGATCTAAAATTTTTAATGCCAAACCAAATATAAAGATAAATTTGCACTTCGATTTTTATTGGTTTTGCTTATTGTGTTAGTTATTCAAAAGTTTGGGGTCAATATTGTTGGATATAGCAGAAATTTACTAGCGATGCTAATTTAATTATCTTTGGTATTACCTCCTATGTTATGACCTCACCCATTTATCAACCATTTTCAAATTTTACGTGTACGAGTATAGTTTCATAGATGGTACCGAGAAGGTGTCATCAAATGAGTCTCGACAGAACATTGTTTTGTTCTTGTAGTAATTATAAATATATAGTGTTCATAACTGCTACCTAGTAATTCGATCAACGAAATCCATGATGTAGCTCAAAGTGTTTGTGGAAAAGTGGTACTCTTTCAGTTTAGAGGAATCATATCCTAAGTAAAAATGCATATTCTTGAGATACATTAATGTATACTATACGTTCAGGCAGAGTGACAGACCTACCTTGTCACTACGGGGATGGCTACACCCTTTCCAAATGAAAAGTTACGAGTGAATTCTTAAATTTATTTGGCAAATAAATACATTAGTGTTTGAGAATGTAAAAATTCTACCTAAGATTTTAGAAATCACGAACTACGGTTATATTAGTCATTTTAATTAGTCATTTTAACCGTGTGTGTGTGTGTTTTTTTTTACTCCGTGTGTTTGTGTACACATTTAGGAGGCAAATCCATGTTGGGTGGATCCAACCTTTGTTGGATTTGCTTCGGAATGCCATAAATCTAATATTCTAATGTTTTGTATGAAGCGTTTTGGAGGGAAGGAAAGAGAGGGTTAAATTTTTGTTTCTAATTATTATTCTTTGCATTAATAATTTTTTAAAATAAAATAACATATCATAAATCTAATATTCTACTATTTTATTTATTTTTATAAACATTTATGTAACTGCGGTTACGTGAACAATTATGGCTCCGTTTGGTTTACAATTTGGTATAATTGATTTTGATATATTTATAGAATCAATAACAATAAATGAATGATGCACGATTTATGAGACACATTAAATAAAAGTGATAAAAAATTAATTCCGCAAAATCGATTGTGACCATTTTCAACTTCGGTGAATAGATCTCAAACATACAAAACACAGTTAACAAGCAAGAGGTGGAAGGAATATCACAAGAGATCCATTAAAAAAAGTAGCTTTTGCAACTAACGCATGTTTTCTTAACACCACTTATAAGAACCATATATCAACATGTGTTGGTTTAGGTGGGAGGGCTTGCGTGGCTTAACCATGTGATCTTCGATTTAAATCCTAGATCAATGTGTATAAAAAAAATACGGTTGGATTCAAGCCCTAGATCAATGTGTCCATGATACTTAATTGTATGATGAGAGATTAGTCTTTCACTTATCGGGTGGGAAGAACCTCTAAAAAAACTTTGTAAGAACCATATTTTAACTTTTACTTGAAAATATCCAATAATAACTTCCATTAAATAACCAATAGTAAAGCTGACCTTGACATCATATACAACTGAAAGATTTGTAGAAATTACCAAAATTTTCTTTATATATATATATATATTTTATGAAATTCTTCATATCTTTTTAAGCAATAACTAAAGTATCTCTTATTATTATTATTATTATTATTATTATTATTATTATTATTATTATTATTATTATTATTATTATATCTATAAAGGATATTCCATTAATTATGAAGGGTTCACTGAAAAAAAAAAGTCAAGCCATAAGAAAAACTCTTGATGCTACCAACTTCCACTGTCACCGGACGGGTGAGACAAACCGATCTTCCATACTTTATTGCCTCCTTGTTGTTTATGCGACCCTGATGTTGTAGTAAAAGTAGGTATTCCACTTGCAACCTTAATGACAACCCTTGAACATGGGAACTCCGAACAACATAACTGCGAAGTAAAGTTGCAGTCTTAAATATGAGATATATATTCAAAGTAAATGGTGGTGGATGATTAGGGATTTCTAGTATTTTGTTTATTTTATTATGATTTCAAAGAAAGTTAGAGCAAGTTGTCTTGTAATGTATTGTTTATGTTGTGGGACATAGTTGTATTGCTCTTTATGTACTTTTTTAAAATAAAAAATTATTCATATTTATCACTAGTTTATAAATTCAAGATAATATTAATATCCTTATTTTTGTCTAACTAATTAATAAAAAATAATTGAGATATAACATACTAAATTGATAAATAATATATTAAAAAACTAAATAATAATATTAATATAAATAAAGATATTAATTTTACTTTTTAGCTTGTGCAATAACAACCTTAAACAATTAAAATGGAATATAGGTAGAATTGTTTTAATCTAGGATGGCATATCCCTTTCATAAGGAGACAATATTCTTGAGTGAGGTAATTATACTATTATGGGTGGTGAAAACATAAAAGATTGTTTGACATGTGATTTCAATTAGATAAAAATTAAAATTGGTAGTAGAAATGTTGGAGCATTTCATTAATGTTTTGTAAGGTGTTTCTTCAAGATAACTACTAGTTTTTTTTTTATATAAGTTACTTGAAATATTTGTTTTAAAAAAATGCAACTTTTTTTAACTATCAGGAGAAAAATGCTACAACAATAGTAAATATTTTTATTAAAATTTATATTTATTAATACAAATATAAAAATATATAAAAAGAAGAATAAGAGACATGAAAACCAATTTAAAATTAGTTTAAAAATTCATATATTTATAGAGATTAAAATCATAAAAGTACTATAAAAAATTATATTAGTATAAGTAATTTCATAAATATATACTATGTATATATAAGTCCAACTTAATTATATTAGATCGGTTTTCAACGTAGGATTTGAAAACCAATTCAATCCAATAAAAAATTTCAATTTTTACAATTTTGATTTTTGGATTTTCGATTTGATTTGATTTTCAGATTTTTGGATCGATTTTATGGTTTGCATAATTGCATTGGATTATATATGAACGTTCCTAATTGTGAGTTTTTCAGTTTTAAATTTTTAAATCAAGGTTTTACGAATTAAAATCAAAATTTAAAAATAACTTTTTATGATTTTTAAAATTTTAAATCTATTTTTGAAGGTAGTAGTACTAATTAGAACAAAATAAAATGAGGATTATTATTATTATAGTTAGGAAAATGATGCTATTAACATTTTATTAAGGGTTAAATATGTTTTAAGTCCCTCAAAATATAGTGAAAATTGATTTTGGTCCCTCATTTATTTTTTCATTGGTTTTGATCCTCCATTTTTCAAAATCACATTATTTTAGTCTTTGTCGTTAGTTATATTCCGCTAAGTGATGGCGTAGTAATATTTTTTATAGGTTTTTCTATGGATTTACCATTGAATTTTCCTACATATTTCAAAATTCAAAGAAAAATTTGTTTAGATTTTAAAATTTACTGGAAATTTATTATAAATTTTTTTACAATAAGGCAAAGAAATTTTATAACAGTATTCTTATGTAAAAAATTTGTAGTTTTTTTTTTTAAATTTACTACACATGAATTTTCTAAAGAAAAAATCGCAAGAAATTTCTTATAAATATTTACCCGAGAAACGTCGTAGTGGAACTGCGAAAGTGACTTAACACATTATAGTTAATAAGGAGAATTAAAAACATGTAATTCAAAAAAAATAGAGTACCAAAATAATAAAATAAATAAATAAAATACTAAAATTAAATTTTATCGTATTTTGAAGGACAAAAACATGTTTACCCCCTTTTACTAAAATTTAAGAGCAAAATTGAACTTGCGTGCTCCGCAATTCGACTGTTATTTATTTGTTCCCGAGTAAAGTGACTATAGAGGACTACTCACTTTATTCCCATCGGGTTTTGATTTTGAAGGTAAAGCGAAAGACATGGAAGGAGAAGAGGGATCTCAGCAGCCACAGCTCGTCCTCGCCGACAAGCTATTCCTCCTACGACAACCCGATGTTCAAGACATTGACAAGGTTCGATTCAAAGAGGATGTTTTCAATCATGTCAAGGATAATGGTAACGTAGCACCACAATTTCTCCATCTTCCTTCTATCTCTCTTTCTCTTTCTCATCCCTAACTATCTTTGTTTCTCTTTTTGATAACAGATATGGTCCCTTTATACGAAACCCTAGTCGCTGATTCTGTATTGGACATGGATCGTGCCCTTTGGACTCCATGCGTGCTAAAATTGACGACGAACTCAAGAAGCTTGACGAAAAGTGAGTTTCTCTCTCTTCCTCCGTTAGCTTAGTACTCTTTTATTTTTTACCCTAATTTTATTTTTTTGGGGGGATGGGTGCTGTAAACCCCAATTGAGAATTTGGGATTTTGAGATGCAGTAGGTTAAAGTGATGAAGACTTGTACAATAATTGGATTATCATCCTAGCTTACTAATTGGGTCTTCGTGTTTATTTTCCAATTAACCATCTTATATCAGATTTGCTTATTGAATTATATAAATGTATTTGGTACGTGTTTTTCTGTTCATATACTTGTTGCTGGTGGTTGTTCTTTTTGTTCAAGCATACAAAAGTATGTTTGAAGTTGTGAATCCCTGTTTCCCCTACTCAAGAATCTCTAGAATTAAAATTTCCCCCTTTCTAGCAATGTGATAGGAGTTGAGTTTAATGATACATTTTGGGGGAGAAAGAAATATGTTGTTATGTGTATGGAATTTTATTTAAATTATATATGTAGACTGTAGAGCTTACTAATCAAGTTAGCATTCCTACTAAAAATGTTGATATATATTGTGACTTGGCTAAACCTTGCTTTTTCTGGGTATTTTATTTTTTTAAAGTTCACGTTATATACCCAGTGTTGCCAATGGCTTGTGGCCACCAATGGCAGCAAGCTCCAGAATATAAATGGTGCATGGTGGATGACATGGAACCATCATACATAGATAAGCAAGGCAACAATTTTTTTAATAAATGTAAAATTTATTGCATATACTGATATACCTATAAATGACGAATGTGTAACATTGTATATAATGGCTGTAAAAAAGATCATATATAATAAAAAGTCACTATAAAAAAGATATATCTTTCAACCAAAACCCTAGAAAAAGAAAAAAAAAATGAAACAAAGGTCTATCAGGAAGAAATTGTGGAAAAGGACCATAAAACTGAGCTTAGAGTTGGGTGAGTAGTACTTCAGAGACTCTTTCAAGATGGCATGTATTGCTTTCAAGTAAGAAGAAGATCAATAAAGACACATCTGTTTGGCTCCAAAGATATAGCGTTGTGTGCGCAGGTTTGAGAGTTCACTCTGCAGTGTTTTATTCTGTGTTATATGCACTAAGATAAAGCTGAATGACCATTGTGCCCAGTAAAATCACAAACCTGTAGATTGGCTGAGGGAAAAAATGGGATGAAATATACCGAAATCTTCCATTTCCACTTCAGCAAAGCAGACACAATAGAACCCTAATCAATGTACACCACAATTGAGGAGAATACTGGTGTGCCACCAGACTGAAGATGTCACATAATGGACCCTCTTTCCTGCTTTGTCATTTGGCTATGAGGATACATCTACCAGACTGATGAATGATCCACATGCTTTCTAGGACAGACTGCTTTTCTTCTGTTCTTTTTTCCCTAGACAGGAAAGGAAATACTATTAGAGTGAAAAGAAAGAAATTACAACTTGGAAATAAGACATACTGTCCAAAACCTAGGAAGCTTGATACTAAGAAAGTGAAAAATGCAGAGACTGGGCCAGATGGATGAGTTATGGTCATTGCATTTTCCATTTTGCAAATTCCTTGAGATGCAAACTATTATTTGAAGATTGGAAAGCTTAATATTCCTTGCACTTACATGTGGATGCCTCTTTCAGGATTGCTGATGCTGAGGAAAACTTAGGTGAGAGTGAAGTTCGTGAGGCTCACTTGGCAAAATCCTTGTTTTTCATCCGGATTGGGGACAAGGTATGTTTAACTTTTATAACTTATTGCTCATTTTCTGTCTGCTGCTGGAATCAATTTTTTATAACACTCCCCTGTGTGTACCAGGAGAAAGCCTTGGAACATCTCAAGGTAACAGAAACAAAAACAGTTGCAGTTGGACAGAAGATGGACTTGGTGTTTCATACATTGCAGCTTGGTTTCTTTGACATGGATTTTGATCTCATTTCCAAAAGCATTGACAAAGCTAAAAAGTAATTATTTGAATTACAAATGTCTGTAGTTAAGCCCTCTGCTATATTTTTCAGTTAAGGATTGTTTTGAACTTCTGGTTGCAGCTTGTTTGAAGAAGGTGGTGATTGGGAAAGGAAAAATCGGCTGAAAGTGTATGAGGGCCTGTACTGCATGTCCACTCGAAATTTCAAGAAGGCTGCTAAATTGTTTTTGGATTCTATTTCCACCTTTACGACCTATGAGCTTTTCCCCTATGACACCTTCATATTTTACACAGTTTTGACAAGCATTATATCATTGGATAGAGTTTCCTTAAAGCAAAAGGTACACTGATCATTTAATGTGGTCCTTGCGCTATTTATCCTTTTCTTTTTACTGTTGTTAATGTTTCTTGGTATGTATGATATTCCAAATTAGTAACGTTAGCTAATTTGCATCAGGTAGTGGATGCTCCTGAGATCTTGACAGTGATTGGCAAAATCCCATATCTTTCAGAGTTCTTGAACTCCTTATATGATTGTCAGTACAAGCCTTTTTTCTCAGCATTTGGTGAGTAGATATCTGCCAAATCTCAGTAATATTTTAGTGATTTCTTCAAGTTTGACTCTTCACAGGAAACACTTTATACTATAATTCAAATTTTTGTGATGTTATAATTTGAGAATCTGTGGAAATCATCTGTGGGCTGCCAAGTGCTGGAAGATAATTAATTCCTATCTGTTTGGTCCTATGTTCATAGTCTTGTTTCAATTTGAAATTTATTTCAGCTGGCCTGACTGAGCAAATTAAGTTGGACCGCTATCTGCACCCACACTTCCGATATTACATGAGGGAGGTCAGGACTGTTGTTTATTCCCAATTTTTGGAATCTTACAAGAGTGTAACAATTGAGGCCATGGCAAAAGCCTTTGGAGTGACAGTGGATTTCATTGATCTGTAAGTTAATGCATTTTCACAAATTCAATTTGGGTTTAGTATTTTAGTAGCTTTTAATCGTATTCAACTCATCACATTTATTTGCTTCCAGGGAGCTATCACGTTTTATAGCAGCAGGGAAACTTCATTGTAAGATTGATAAAGTTGCAGGCGTTCTGGAAACTAATCGCCCTGATGCTAAGAATGCTCTTTACCAAGCAACTATTAAGCAAGGAGACTTCCTATTGAACCGGATCCAGAAATTGTCACGTGTGATTGATCTTTAGGTCATCTATCGCGATTTTAAATTAAAGTTTATTGGAAAAGCAGAGATACCAACAATTTCAAGGACATCCTGTTGAATGCATTTTAGTCGGCATGAGGCATGACATTTCTGTAGTCTATTTGATTTCCAATTTAATGAACATCCAACCTTGCTGAATCCAAATATCTCAATCATTTTTCATCTTTTAAAACAGTTTAGTTATTTTTATGATGATGTTTTAGTGTTTGAACTCATGCGTATAGGATATGGTATGATATATCATGATTCATGACTGCCAGTTTCACTTATTGATATGTTTTATCACTGGGGCTTGCCTATGGCGAGATTCCCATTCAATTCCGGTCACCCAATTTTTACCAAGGTCTGTCTGCCTGGTCGAAACGGGAGTTAATCCTGTATTGTCAGCGAGTGCCATGTTTAGATGGAGTTACAATCTGTTATTTTTTCTCCATGTTCTCCTTCTTGATTTCTATGTTTATATTTTAATTTGCCGTTGCTGGTTATCAGATAGACTCAAGTTCAAATCCTACCATGGCTGTGCCTGAATTAGTATTGACATCAGGCTCTCACCGTGTCTCTTTTCACAGTCACAAACACATACTACTATTGATGCCAGATTTATAAAATGTTCATACTCCGGAGGACAGGATGACATTGAATATGTTGCCTGCCATGCGTGTTATATGACCTAAACTTGTCTTATAAAGTTACAATTGCAATTTCCTCTGCTTTAGTACAGTTTAGTTTATCTGTTCTGAAGCCTGTTTTCTGTTCCGATAGCTCTTGAAAGGATACGGATATATTCATGCAGGATAAACCTACTGACACGGATATTCCACAATTGACAAATATTCTTAAATGAACGGCCTAGGATGTAATGAAATTGCCAAAAATGATGCCAGTACTCAGTTTACACTTTCATAGTTTTTAATGTAGGTCCAATCTGTCCAATTTTCATTGAGTTATATGCTTTTTAATTTTGTAATTTGTGAGGATATATATTCTAAAATGATGGTGACAAACATTATTCAATTGTCAAACCCTTGAAAGATTATACCTCGTTTGAAAATCATGGTTTCGCAGAATTGATTTTAAATCGTTTTCGTTTAATGTGTTTCATAAAATGTGCATTACTCATCTCAACCATTGATTTCTAGAACTAATTCTACTCAACTGTAAACTAAACGAAGATTATAATATTCATACTTCTAGGAGCGACCATTGCCGTGCAATCTAAAAGTTTTGTTGTACTTATATTATTTGAATATATTTTTGTTTCATGCTTTCGACATATAAATCTTAAGGGTTGCTTGTAAATCTTAGCACAGGAAAAAAAATGTAGCAGAGCCAGAGATAGATAGCACCCGTAGGGGACTCTGACGCTCTATGGGAGGGTTTCCTACCACTTCATGTGGTTTTTCTACGCACTCTAGGTGAGTTATCTTTTCTTTATAGTGAGTTTTTTTTTTAACATTTCCTCCTCCTCCCTCCATCCCACCACCACCTCTCCCTCCTCTTTTTTCTGGCCACCACCTCCATAGCCCATGTCCCCTCATTCCAAAGATTCTCCTATTTCCTTCTCCATTTTATTTCATTACTATTCTCCTATTTAATGGATTCTGATTGAGTTGCTCTTTTAGCATTTTACAACACTGATTACTCAGATATGTTGCATTTTATACACCTCTACTACTAGAGCTTGATTTTGCAACATTGTTTTACTCAGTTTGGTTGTAGTTGATGTTGTATGTCTTATTGCTTTGAGTTATTATTGGACATGTGTTGATCAAGAAGGAATACAAAAGAAAAAGGAATTTCGACCAAAAAAAAAAGAAGAAAAAGGAAGAAAAGTCCAGGGCGTTTTCAAAATTTCTTTATAATACGAGGCTACGTTTATGTTTTTTAGGATTGTTTAATTATCTAGATATAAGAGCATGCTTGCATGATTTACTATTTTAATCGGTAGTGTAATGTTGTAATACTCTTTATTTAGTATCCTACAAGTCTTGTAAGTGTTGTTGGGCATTTTTCACTGAATGATCCTTTAACAAAAAAAAAATTAAATAGTATTTTAGAGTAATTAAATATCATGATAAAATAATAAATGTAATTTTTAATTATTATTTTATGTATGATAGTCACTTTGTGTAAGAAATATTCGTTTCGATATGGGTGGATTGTTAATTTATAATTATAATTATTAAAATGAATTTCAAAAAATAGTACTGGTTTGCTTAGGGCTTCATATATTCTCTAGGTCTCCCACCTTAATGGGGAAATTCCTCAGGGAGGATATTCAGGGAGCTTATTTCCCTAGACTAGTCCATTTGTAATCCTTGTTTTCTATTGGGCTTTTTGGCCCCGTCAAGTATTTAAAAAAAATACTGGTTAGTGAATGTTTATGCTAGAATACACAATATACAATTATGTAGAGTGAAAAAGGAAAAACTCTTTCATATGTAAGAGGTGATATATTATTATTGAATATAATATTTAAAAATTCAATAATTGAGATTTTGGAAGGTGAATTAGATATTAAAAATTTAGATTTATTTACAAACAAGTCGAATTCTTTTTTTTTTATCCTTTTTTATTAACCTCCATCACACCAACCACCTATTGCCACCGCACTGCTTTACCTCCATAACTGTCATTTCTACCACAACCACCTTGACTAGCGACCATATAGCTTTCCAATTGTTCTTATCAAGACTTTTCACATGTCCCAAATCATGACAAATCTTGACATGACTCATATCTGATGAAAAATAAATCATTTAAGAAATAAAATGATTAAAACACATGAATCTGGTGGTTCTAAATTTGGTCCAATAGTAATTGATGAAATCATCGAAATTTTAATCAATGAGGAAAAGAACAATGATTTAGTTATATAAATTATGGAGAAAAGGAGGAATTTAGGTAGCTTTGGTTAAGCATAAGATATGAAAATGAAGAGCAGAAGTATCATAAAAAATGGTTTAATTTATTTTCTAGAAAAGGGACCTAGGACACTAATAAGCTAGGCTCAAAATCCTTATACAAGGGCAAGGTTATAAGTAGAGTTGGAAAAATGGATCGATTTGATTGTCCTGACTCGAATATACCTAGTGAAATATATTGCTAAAGCTTTAAATTTGAAGCCCAAATTAATTCTGGACTTTTTAACCCGGTCTGTTTTAGTGAAAAAACCTGCATATTGTTGGGTTTGGGCACCATTTTTTAAGCTTGAATTAAATGTGGGTTTTTTTACCCAACCAATTATAACTCTTGACCCGCATGACCCATACTGGCTCGATAACTCATTTTGTCACCTCTAGTTATGAGGGATGACATTAGAAAGAGACATTATCCTAATATTGCCAAAGTTGATCCCTTTATGCTAAGAAATAGGCATGATCCTAAAAGTTGGGGTCTTGGGAAAATATAATTGGGTTTGTGTTTGATTACTTTGGGGAAGCTGAGACTAGCACCAATGAGACGTTTGATGGTGTTGGGTTTGATGTGGAGAAAAGTATTTCTGATGATTAGAGAGTGAGGGTCCTTTCTAAAGATATAAATTGATGCGCTCTTGGGGGTGGTGAAGCCTAACAAGGACAATGAGATTGAACAAGCTTTTCGGTCTAAGCATGGAGCCAAATTGTTTAAGAATGATAAAGTTTTAGGGTCAAAGGATGTGTGGAATAGGACAATGTGGGACCAAAACTAGAGGAGGAATAATAGAGATAAACTTGCTTTGACTTTGGCTACTAGTGGTGAAAAGAAGGTTCCCAAAGTTGACATGTGACTTGATAATGGGGAGGTTAATAATGCTAATATGTGGCTACGGGTTAGTTTGGATAAAATTTTCTAGAAAAACTTCTAAGAGAAGAAAATACAATAATCAAGAAGGTAAAATGAATTTAACTTCTGGAATTAGTTTTTTCAATTCAACTTGGTTATAAGCTCTCACATTTAACTTCTATATAAACAGCTGATTTTAACTTATGGAAGAAGTTGAATTCATTTTACCTCTTTGATTCATTTTATTTTTTATAAGTTTTTCTATAGAAGTGTATCCAAACTAGGCCTATGACAAATGATAGAGAGAAGTTCTCAAAGCTGAGAGGTATGGAGTTTGGGGTGGAACATGCACGAAAAGATAATGACGCAATTGTTGTAGAGGATGTAGGACCAACAAGGGGTGGAGGAATAGCGTTTGGAGAGGTTGATTATGGAGCAAATTTTATAGGAAAAGGGACATTGGGGATTTTCAGAGAGGATTTTATTGCAAAATACAAAATTTATTATGTTGCAGTAATAAGTTAATTTGTACTCTCACACGAATATCTCTTCCACCCTAGAACCCACCCAAAGTATACAAAATATTTAACCTTTCAATGATGCTATTCAATGTAAGCAAGGTAGTCAAAATTGAGATTTCACCTTAAATCGGGAATGGGGTGAAAATCGTAAATTGTGGAATCGTAACACGAATCTTAAGATTTTACCAAATTTATATAATATGCATATAAATTCATATATTAAGCATAACACCAAAACAATAAATGATTCAAAATAGTAACAACTCATAAATGAATCCCATGGATGGCTTATAGCTATGAAATAGCTAATTAACAACTCTAAAACAGTAAATGATTCAAAACAGTGACAATTAAGTCTCAACTACTAGGCATAACAACAAAACAAAGTATGTAACTAATACCAAAACTAAATAGTAATATTATAATTCTAGAATCTAGATGCCTAATCTAACAATTGTGCCACATTATAATCATAAGGATCCACCATTTGATCCTCATCTTCAGCACCATTAACTTCATCTTCCAAATCCTCCATATCACCACAAACCAAATCCTCTCAATCTTGGTCTTAAACCAAGTTCTCATCTCTATCCTCTCCAACTTGGTCTTCAGCCAAGTTCTCATCCTTATTTGAAGAATCCAAATCCAAGTTGTTCACATCCAAACCTTTACTGTTTTCATGATCATTTTCCATGATCCATTCATCATATGAAGAAACATAATCAAGATCTAGCTTATGAGGTCTCCTAGTTTACCTCCTTTTGGCCAATTTAGAATTGGTCGTGACAAAAACAACATCATTCATTGTTTTTGTCTCAAACGGTTTCTCCTCTTAGTGTGGACCTAAATAAATACAAATAAAAGTAACATAAGCAACTAATCAAGCACTAGGCTAGTAGGTAATTTAAAAAGGACAAAACTTACATACGGTACCATAGGTCCTGTTTATACTGTTGTCCTCTTATATTATGACACATGCCTTTTTTTCCACATCAGACAAATTATCCAAATAGACACTAAACTCCGTTAATCTTTTTTTTTGTTCCATAGTGATCGTGAAAATAATGATGGGCTAACGTGACATCGTTGCTCCAAATTTATCGGGCGTTCTATTGCTTCTCATCGCTTTTAAAATGCAAACACTAAATGGGGAAGGTTGTTGACGGTGGAGGTAGTTACCAATGGCCAAAGCCCAAAAACATAAGTAATGAGGTGGACTGGAGAGAAGGTGCCATGGGTTGATTCCTAATATATAAGCATCCTGCAAAAATATGAGCTTTCCCTGCTAGTTAGCACATGAGCTTCCCAAAGGAGGCATAACTTCATAAGCGATGAAGAGCTCGCATGGTTTTTCTTTGAATTTTATTTATTTGTATAAAGTGGTAGAACTAAATTTAAATAGAGCAGACCATTAATATATACAGGGATGTCCCTTTTATTGTGTAAACAAGCTAGCCAGTACTGCAGATGTAAATATGTTTGTCATGTGTCTGACTTCATCTTAAAAGTTACACAAAATTAATATAAAAATGTTCAATCTAATCAATACACACATTCCTGATTGTAGACACACACATTTTATTTACAGCACCGAGGATCGATTTATGGACAAAAAAAAAAAGAGTCAAAATTAAACAGTAAAGAAGTAAAAGGTTGTGAGCGAGAAGGATAAAGAGAAAAGGAATATGAAGCAGAGCATCGTTCTTGTTGCAGGGCGTCGTTCTTCTCATCGTTTCACAACTTTAGCGAGCCCAACCATTTTTACCATGCGCATGACTTTGTGTCACAAAGGTTAACGAAGGAAAGAAGAGTATGTAGAGAATAATACTCAGGAAACTAGTTAGTTAGAAAGAAGAGTATGCACAGAATTAACGGAGGAAAAAACAAAGGTTAACTGAGTTTAGTGTGTATTTCTGATAATGAGTTTGACGTGAAAGATAACCCACGTGTCATGATATAAGAGGATAACAGTATGAACATGACCTATGGTACTATTTGTATGTTTTGTCCATTCAAAAAAGCAAATTAAAATTCATATTCCATTTTGAAATCTTACCATCTCAAAGGCACTTCAGTTACGCTCACACCCAGAAGAACTACATGTTAAGCTTAATACGCGAATGGCGAATCTTTGGAGCTCTGGATGTTCATCTCCATAAGACTCCCACCAATCTGTTGGAGTCTTCTTATCAAGTGTTGCTATAGTTAAAGGACTACAGAAGAACTTTGCTCATTTCTTGAAATGATCAAGTTGAACATCAATCTTTGCTCGTTCTTCAAGATTGGGCACCATCCTTGTCATACAATCATATAGTCCACGTTTAACTTCAAAATCAGCCTTTAAATTAGCACTATAGTGCAACTGGGGGTTGAGAAAGTAGCCTGCAGCATGCAAAGCCCTATGGAGCTGCCTATCCCATCTTTCATCAATAATATTCCATAGAGGTACATAACTAAATCATAGAATAAATTATTAGTTTTCAAACAAATGATCAAAGACTACAAAATTTCAATAAATAGATAGTTCATAGTTACCTTTTCTTGACACCATTGAAAGCATTTTGGATTCTCTCTTTTGCTTGGTCCATTGCCTCATAAATGAATCTCATGAATGGCTTCTCATCTGAATCAGGCAAACAAAGAACTTTAATGAGAGGATATGCACCCTTCAAACAAGTTAATTAACACATTCTCCCAAAACACCTTGTCCAAAATTGTCCTCTATAAATTTCCCCTTCTTTGTCCTAGAAAACTTGCTGGACTTCCATTGCTTGTCAGTGAACATTCTTGTCAAAGATCCTTTATTTTCATGAAGGCATCCCAAAGTTAGATAAGATGTTGCAAAACATGTGAGTCCTGGTCTCACCAAATCTCTCCCTTTTGAGTTCTTGAATAAATATAGGTAGTGATTTTTCTACCTTTTGGAATTGTCTTCTCATGAATAGGTAGCTTCTTCTCAAAGTCTTCCAGCATTAAATCAATACAGTGGGCTGCACATGGAGTCCAATATAATTTCTTCCTTTTCTCCATTAACATCTCTCCAGAAGCTTTGTAATTTGCTACATTATCTGTCACTACTTGAATTACATTTTCCTCACCAACCTCATCCACAACTTCATCAAGCATGTTAAAGATTTTGTCTGTTGTTTTGGATATATGAGATGCATCAATAGACTTCAAAAACACTGTTCCTTTGGGGCTATTCACTAAGAAATTCAGAATTGTCCTCCTCCTCTTGTTAATCCACCCATCAGTCATTAAAGTGGAGCCAACTTGCTTCCAAACAACTTTGTGTTCTTCAAATGATATCCATTGTCAACTTAATGTCTTGCTTCAAATACTTCACTCTAACATCATGGTATGATGGTGGCTTAAACCCATGGCCATGTCTCGTGCAATTAAGTCACACATAATTGAGAATTCTTCACTTCTTACCACATTGGATGGTATGGCATTGTTGTAGAGAAACCTTGCTATTTCTTGATATGCATCCTCTTTTATACCCTTCTTTAACAAGCTGTTGATTGTAGGTTGGGAGCTAACTCCCTTTTTCTTGAAAATGTTTCCAGCAACAACATCAACCACTTCTTTCTTTTTTTTCTCTTTTCACCAAATGTTAAAGAGTCCTCTATGATGCTTTTTTTTTTATCAAATTTGTTTGCAAACCAGTCACAACGTCCAACATCTCCTTATTCACATCTTCCGGAACAGCTTTGCATGCTTCAACATCCTTTTGGGTTTGAGCCAAGTGATGCTTTAGCCTATAAACACCCCCTGTTATAGTTTTCTGACAGAACTTGCATTGAATTTTTGTAGTGCCTTCAATTGCGATCCCATACTTCCATCCCATATCACTTCTCATTCCACAACTATTTTTGGGTAAGTTAGCTTTAGAGGGGACAACACTTGGAGAAGTAGGATTGATACGAACACTACCACCAGCAGCAGGAACAGAGATGTTCACAGAAGAAGAGCCACGCCCACGACCAGTAGCCATGTCCACAGAACATAGATGAAAAAGCGCAGAACATAGATTTAAAAAACGCAGAACAGAGACTGAAAAAATGCAGAATAGAGCAAACAAAGGAGGAAGGTGTAGTGAGTGAGAGTGACTATTAGGATTCCAAAAACAGAGCAGAATGCGGAGGAAGAAGAAAGGTTTATGTTTGTTTAAAATCAATTTAAATGTTCGCGTTTCCGGGTCAGATTATGGGCTGCGCAAAACCCAGCGAGAGCAGCAACTCGCGCGCGCGTCAAAATCATCTGTTTCCACCGCTTCCACCATTTCAGCTTACGATTTCACCAATTAACGTTTCTATTTGCGTTTTGCATCGTCCAGGGGGTCTTGAATCGTAAAATCGTCCGTTTTTATGATGCAGGACGTGATTTTGACTGCCATGAATGTATAGTCGGCAAAATGGGCTAGCCCGACCGGGCCGGCCCGCAAAAGCCCGCGAAAATGTAGGGCTCGGGCACCTATTTTAGAAGTCCGAATAACTCCTGAGATTTTTAGCTCAACTCGAAAAAACCCGCTACCTGCAAAAACCCCCAAGAAGGGCGGGTAGCCCGCAAAAACCCGCCAAAAAACCGTGTTACCCGCAAAAAGCCCGCAAAAGAGTAGGGTTCGGGCACCTATTTTAGAAGTCCGAATAACTTTCAGGCTTTTTAGTTCAGTCCGATAAAGGCTGCTACCCGCATCAAGGTGGGCCGGGCCGGGTAGCCCGAATTGACAAGCGTATATTACAAAATATTATACGAATGTGAATGTAAGAAAATTTATTCAAATATTATACGAATGATGAAATAAAATATAAATAAAAATCACAACCGTATATTATTAAGAATGAAAAGTGTCTTTAAAAATGAAAAGTAAGGAACAATTTCACATATTATTTTGTGACTATTCTTTTTGAGGTGAAAAGTATTACTCTTTCACAGTGCATTAATGGACATATTTACATAAAAGTGGTAATCTAATAAAATAAATCCATGTGGTTGTAATTATATCCTTTCTAAAAAAAAACTAATAATCGCCCATTTATAAAAGAAAAAGAATTAACAAGAAACATTTTACACATTTAATAATGCATTTATTCATCCAGCACTTTGAAGTTTGAAGTTTGGCAATAAACAGAAAACCTGATCTCTAGCCAAAAAAAAAAAAAAAAGGAGTACATGTCACGCAAAGTAAAAATTGTTCAATGAAATTATATGGAGTGTTAAGAAACAACCCAAGGGGAAAAAAAGAAAGAAATAGGAGACTAGTAAAAATGTAAAATAGAACACAGAATTGAAGTATGTTGTTCCAATTCCAAAGTAGAGGTGACAATGAAAAGAGACCACTTATCCAGAGTCCCAAAGGAGAAACGTTGTGGTAGTGGTAGCTGGTAGGGGCCTTTCACTTCAGTGTAGCTTCTGATTCACAAAACACACAAGTTAAGTGTGAGTGAGAGAGAGATAGATTCTGAGCCACACTTTGAGAACGTAGCATATAATTATTTATTTATTTATTTATTTATTTTATATGCGAGCAATATCCTGTAGTTGGTGTGATACATACATACATAACATACCATGTTGCCTCCTTCTATCGATCTCAACGATATCAAAGAGAAACTCTCCTTTCAGTTGCGCCCTTGGCAACGCTCCTTCCAGTTCTGGGTGCGAGCCATTGATATCTACACTGGATACAAGGTCTCTCTCTCTCTCTCTCAACCATTGCCTTGTTGATTATGCATGTTTCAACTTTGAATTCGCTTTAACTGCTAAATTGCCGTTCATTCGCAGGTGTTTCAGCTGAGAGTGAATTTCGAGAAGGATGTGCAGAAGCAGGAAGCAATGTGGGAAAGACAGCACGAGCTTGCTGCTGATAAGATTTTCGCCATGTGCTCCGACCTTGGAGGTTTCTTCCTCAAGGTGTTCGATTCTTTGTTTTTCCTTCATCAATTTTTGTGTTTTCTTAGCCCCTTATGCTTTTTTTGTTGTGTTAGTATTATGTCAAATCCCTAAGATTCATAACCAAATTGCCTTGTGTTGTTTTGCTGATCCTATACCTTTTGTGTGAAAAACAGATTGCCCAAATTATAGGGAAGCCTGACTTGGCCCCGGCTGCATGGGTGAGAAGGCTTGTTACTCTGTGTGATCAGGCTCCTGCAACCCCATTTCACACTGTGAAACTTGTGCTGGAGAATGAGCTGGAACTGGCTATTGATGATGTGTTTGAGAGGTTCGATATGGAACCACTTGGTTCTGCTTCAATTGCTCAGGTCCATGTGAAACTTCTGGCCTGCTATCTTATCACTTCCCTGAATGATTGTCATTATTTGAATTGCAGCAATGCTCTTTTTCCCTCAAGAACATGTATTTAGGTATGCTTGCACTGACATTTAGGACACTAGTTATAATTAGCAATTTAATTTCCCAGCTGTTCCTGGCTTCCTGCCTGGAGTCTTGGGGCGGGGGGTGGGGATGGTCAGCTCATTGGAGGGTCTATGCTCAGTTACACACAGTGGTTCTGGGTACTTGCATGGCCACTGAATACCCCCAAGTTAGTGTGTCTCAGAGGTGGTTATATTGATGGGCTAAAAGGAGAAACATAAATGAAAATAAGTGAGGTCACTGCTATTTGTAAGGGGCAAAGGTGGACATCATTGGGGAAAGGTGATGCCTTTGGCAAGGTGGTGTACAGTGTGCAACCACCCATGATTTGCAATGATTATTTTCTGTTACAGTGACAGAAGATAACATGCTTATTCTTTTATGGGAGAATATTGTAGATGAGAATAGATGAGAATCCTTTATTGTATAGCAGGTTGCTTGACTTGGGTGATAATTGATCAGTTGAGGGGATACCGGGTTTACCTAGTGCTTTTATGAAATTCAGGTAGATCATTTACAGGGCTGGCATGATGGTTAGGTTTGGTGGAAACAGCTGAGGTATTATTTGAATGGTTAGATTGGTAAAATTGGTGTAGTGGGTTG
Organism: Sesbania bispinosa; assembly: GCA_026901365.1. Lineage (NCBI taxonomy): Eukaryota > Viridiplantae > Streptophyta > Magnoliopsida > Fabales > Fabaceae > Sesbania > Sesbania bispinosa. Next base: position 1,098,716 of record QLOH01000177.1, read on the forward strand.
CTTGGTTAAGGTAATCAGAGAATATCCTTGGGGTGTGGTATCTGTCATGGGTACAATGGTTCTGTATATTCATATACAATGTTAGATTGTTCTTAGACAGAACCCATGTAGGTATTAGAATTGGTTGCTGGTGCATATGTAGGATCTTAGATTGTTCTATATATTCATAACTAAATGAAGGTGCTCTTGAAGTTAGAATTGGTTTAGTAAGCATCTTCTGTGTTGTCCATCTGTGTGCATTTACTTATAAATGCATGATTTATGTTAATCAAGGGTGACTCATGGGTTATGTCTGGTAAATTAAACAGGTCCTGCCATGTGTGCTATTTTCATACCTTTTTCTCTTTTTTATTATTTAAATTTATATTTTGTTATGCCAATGCAATTCAGTCTGGTTGGTGGCAGAGTAATTTTGAAGTGTAAAACTAAAAACCTCTTTGGAATTAAGACTGTAAATCTGTCTTTTTTAATTTAAGTTGTATTCTAAAAAGTTTTGCGTTGCTTCTTGAGGTTCATATCACAAAACTCCTCACAAGGGTGATTACTTAGTAAAAGAAGTATATTTTATAACTGTCATAAATTCGTATGAAGATTTAGTACCATGAAACTGACATATGGCTTGTATTAGGTTCATAGAGCAAGACTGAAAGGTGATAAAGGTGATGTTGTTGTCAAGGTAAATGAACATGATAAGTCCTATGGAGTAATGACACCAGAAAACTTCTGATTCTGATTTCTTTTGCATATAATAGGTTCAACATCCTGGAGTTCAGGATCTGATGATGACAGATATCCATAACTTGCAAGCTTTTGCTTTGTACATGCAAAAGACAGATATCAAATTTGATCTATATTCAGTGACAAAGGAAATGGAAAAAACAGGTGGACATTGTTTCTATGCTAGATTTCTTCTTTAACTCTACTATTCTACATGGATTATTTGATTCCGACCCATTTTATTCCCCTGTTTTGTGGGTTTGTTGATTAGTAGTGTCCTAATCAAAGAAGAAACACATTACTGGATTTGTATTTTAATTACAGATTAATAAGAACTTCCTATTAGAAACAAAGGGTAATGTGTACCTTCCGTATATATAATGTATATGACTGATGGGTTTTGGATGCAATTCATACCAGAAACATGTTGTGCATTAAAATGAATATTATACAATTGAGTGGTAAGGGAGTTACCAACATATCTGACCTCTTGTAGCTAATTTGTTTCTTGTACTTTTAATGAGTCACATTAAACCTTTTTATCCTAATACAGGGTGGTGTTGTTATTCTGACAGAGGCATCTTGGAGAATTTTGTGACTAAATCTCAACTAAATGTTTATGAATGAGACGATTGTACTACCAGAGTGAATTTTCATTTAACTATTGACTATTTTCTAATTTGAACCTTACATCTAAAACAATATAGGCTTTAGCAGGTTTGTTTTTGCTACATATTTTTGGCACAAAAGTAACTTACTACTTCTCTAAGGTTGGTAGGATTTGGAGGGGAGGGGAGGGGAGGGGAGGGATTTTAAGAGGGTTGTTGTGTTTGGTTCAATTTTTTAGGAGGGGAGGGGGCCAAAATCCCTCCTCATAGAATTTTGCCTCCCCTCCAAAAGTGGGGGGATTTGGAGGGGAGGGAAGGGGGTTTAAAATAAAACAATCAAAATTACTTAAATATTCCTCTTCTCATATTAATTAATGAAGTTGAATGTTATAAAAGCCAAAGGGTATGAAAGTAAATTAGTTTTATTTTCCCTCCCCTCCTCTTGTGAATCAAACAACAAAGGCTTCCCCTCCCCTCACCTCCCCTCCTCGAACCAAACAAGATAAAATATCATCTCACCTCCCCTCCCCTTCATTAAAATCCCTTCCCTCCCCTTCCCTCGTTTGAACCAAACAGACCCTATGATAGAACTCTTGCAGAAATTAGGTAAAAGAAAAGGAATAGAGAACTGAATCTGTATTGAAAACGAAAGAAATGTACACACTCAGGTTATTCGAGAGAACCTGAACTCTCCACAATACTCCTCTCACATATCCGTACCCATTCCCTCTCCTAATCTCCCTTTATAAAATACTCTTCTGAGTAACTAAATTCTGTTATTAGTTACATTTGGATTTTGATCCCCTGTTAACCTCCTATTCCTCCTAGCATAGACTCTCTTAGGTGGTGCTCTCTTAAGTGGTGCTCTATCAATACCCCCCCCCCCCCCCCCCCCTTAAGAGCCACCTTGTCCTCAAGGTGGAAATGGGGAAATTGCTTATGAATCCTTGCAGCAGATTCCCAACTGTTATCACATGCTGGTAATTGCTACCATTTAATAAGCACCTCCACATTTCCATAGGAATCTTCTCTGATATCAACAACATCCTCTGGCTGCACCTGTAACTCGCGCTCCTCGGACAACATTGCTGGCAGCTGCTGGGGTGTGTGATGAGGCTTCACTGCTCTCTTCCGCAAGGAAACGTGGAAACAGGATGAACCTTGCTTTCTGCAGGCAAGTCCAACTTGTAAGCCACTTGTCCAATTCTATCTATTATCTGATATGGCCCATAAAAATGAGGACTCAGCTTCTCATTTGGTTTCCGGGCTAGGGACTTCAGTTTGTAGGGCTGTAGCTTGAGATAGACCCAATCTCCAACATTAAATTCAAGGTCCCTCCTGCGCTTATTGGCTTGGCTTCTCATGTAATCTTGTGCCTTAAACAAATTGGCTCTCAGCTCAGCTAATATTTCATCCCTTTGTTGTGTCAATTGGTTAACTTCTTCCACCTTAGAAGGGATTGTGGTACCTTTCAGCAGTAGTGGCGGGTCCCTGCCATATAGGGCTTTAAAGGGGGTCATTTTAGCTGAGGCATTATAGTTACTATTGAACCAAAACTCAGCCCAACTAAGCCAATCAGGCCATTGCTTGGGTTTAGCCCCTGTAAGACAACGTAAGTAGGTTTCTAAGCAACGATTTACTACCTCCGTTTGACCATCCGTTTGGGGATGATAAGCTGTACTAAATTTCAGCTGAGTGCCTGCTCTCTTCAACAACTCCTTCCAAAATTTGCTTAAAAAAAATGGATTCCTATCCGAGACAATGGAAGATGGGAACCCATGTAGACGAACAATCTCCCTAAGGAATACAGCTGCTACTTCACTTGCAGTGTAGGGATGAGCCGATGCTATAAAATGAGCATACTTGGTAAGTCTGTCCACCACAACCAAAATGGTATCCTTCCCTTTCGCTTTGGGAAGTCCCCCAATGAAATCCATAGCAATATCAGCCCAAACTTGGGTAGGAATAGGCAGAGGTTGCAACAAGCCTGCTGGGGCAAGCGTCTGGTATTTGTTCTGCTGACATATTGCACAGCTGGCCACAAAATCCTTAATATCAAACTTCATTCCTTCCCAATAAAGCACTCCTGCCAATCTTTTGTAAGTCCGAAACAGCCCAGAATGTCCTCCAGAAGGAGAACTGTGAAATTCAGCCAACAGGGTGGGAATACGTGAAGAATTCCGCGGAAGCACTAATTTCCCCTTATAATACAGCCTGTCTCCTTGCAACTGATATCCAACATGTGACTCAGGATTAACCAGCAAATCTTGAATAGTTTTCTGCAATTTGGTGTCTTGATGAACCTCTCTCACCCAATCCTCCAAATCATCAAATTTAAGAACAGTGATAGCTGCCAACATTCCTTTCCTAGAGAGCGCATCAGCAACCGTATTCTCTCTTCCAGGCCGATATTTTATTTTGAAATCATAACCAACTAGCTTAGAAACCCATTTAAATTGTTCTTCATTGAGCAAATGCTGATCTGTCAGAAATTTCAAACTCCTCTGGTCAGTAAGTATAACAAAGTGGCGCCCCAACAGATAATGCCTCCATTTCTGCACTGCATGAACAACTGCCATCAATTCTCGCTCATATACTGATTTCTGTTGAGCTCTTTCAGACAATCCTTGACTCCAAAAAGCTAGAGGTTTTCCTTCTTGTAGCAGAACAGCCCCTAAACCTTTGCTAGAAGCATCTGTCTCCACCACAAATGGCTTTGAAAAATTAGGAACTGCTAACATTGGCAAAGCTGTTACAGCTGATTTCAATTTGTCATATGCTTCTTGAGCTGTTTGTGACCATGAGAAGCTGTCTTTTTTGAGTAAATCAGTCAATGGTTTAGCGATGGTGCCATACCCCTTAACAAACCTTCTGTAATAACCTGTAAGCCCAAGGAAACCCCTCAAACTCTTGATATCTTTTGGTATTGGCCAAGAACACATTGCCTCCACCTTCTTTGGGTCAGCTGCCACTCCCTGTCCTGATATTATATGCCCCAAATATTCCAACCTGGACTGCCCAAAACTGCATTTCTTCTTATTCACCTTTAGATGGTTCTGTTGCAGGACTTGCAGAACTTGCTTTAAATGATGCGCATGTGACTCCGGATCTTCACTATAGACCAAGATATCATAAAAAAAGACAAGCACAAATTTTCTCAAGAAAGGTCTTAGTACCTCATTCATAAGTGATTGAAATGTTGATGGGGCGTTTGTTAAACCGAATGGCATGACCAGAAACTCATAGTGGCCTTCATTAGTCCTAAATGCTGTCTTTGCAATGTCCTCCTCCTTCATTCGAATCTGGTGGTACCCTGACTTAAGATCCAACTTGGAAAATATTTTAGCTCCCCCTAGCTCATCCAACAATTCATCTATATCTGGGATGGGGAATTCTGGAAAATTAGATTAAATGAAATCTGATTTCATTGTAATAATACAAAGAGATCATACAAGATATATACAGGAGACCTATGCTATTTTAGGAAATATAATAACTCTATTCTATTCTAGGATCCCTTGATTTATGGGATTGTTCCTAATTATTCAAATCTGTTAAGATTACAAGGAAATATACAAATTTTCTAATTTATTCTTTCCTAAAATACTATTTGATTTCCCACACTCCCCCTCAAGCTGGTGAATAGGTGTTTTCCATTCCCAGCTTGGATACAATCTTCTCAAAATTGTGGCTGCCCAGTCCCTTGGTAAGAATGTCTGCAATTTGGTCTTGAGAGGCCACATATGGAGTGCATATCAAGCCACTATCAAGCTTTTCTTTGATGAAGTGTCTGTCTACTTCAATATGCTTTGTTCTATCATGCTGTACTGGGTTGTGGGCTATGCTGATTGCTGACTTATTATCACAATAGAGTTTCATAGGTTCTTCCCATTTTATCCTCAAGTCTTCTAAGATGATTTTAAGCCATAGCAACTCACATATACCTTGTGCCATGGCTCGGAATTCCGCTTCAGCACTGGACCGAGCCACTACACCCTGCTTTTTGCTTCTCCAAGTCACAAGATTTCCTCCAAGAAAGGTGCAATATTCTGTAGTTGACCTCCTATCCACAATTGACCCTGCATAATCAGCATCGGTATAGGCTTCAAGCTTCACATTACCATTCCTTTTGAATAGAATCCCTCTTCCTGGAGTTCCTTTAAGGTACTGTAAAATTCTGTGGGCAGCTTGTAAATGGGTCTCCTTTGGGCTATGCATAAATTGGCTAATTAAACTCACTGCATAGGCAATATCTGGCCTGGTATGGGACAAATATATAAGTCTGCCCACTAATCGCTGGTACATCTCTTTTTCAACAGCAACATCTTCTTCTGCATTTCCAAGCTTTAGGTTTGGTTCTAATGGGGTACTAGCAGGTTTGCAAGCTGCCTTGCCAGTTTCCTTGAGCAAATCAGTGATATATTTCTGTTGGGATATAAATATCCCTTTCTTGGAGTGGGCAACTTCAATTCCCAAAAAATATTTTAGTTTTCCCAAGGTCTTGATCTCAAATTCCTTGCCCAAGCATTGGCTCAACAATTGCTGCTCTTCTTTATCATCTCCAGTTAATATTATGTCATCCACATACACCAATAATATTGTTACTCCCCCTGACTTGGAATGTTTAAAGAACAAAGTATGGTCCCCTTGGCTTTGTTTGTAACCCAGACTTGTCATAACTTTAGTAAACCTGCCAAACCATGCACGGGGGGACTGTTTTAGCCCATATAATGCCTTTTTCAACTTGCAAACAGTGTTGGCAGCAACATCTCTACCATATCCTGGAGGTATCTCCATATAAATTTCTTCTTCAAGGTCTCCATGTAGGAAAGCATTCTTAACATCAAATTGTTCCAAGTTCCAACCATAATTGGCAGCAAGAGACAATATCACCCTAACTGTGTTCATTTTGGCAACCGGAGCAAAGGTCTCCAAATAATCAACTCCATAGGTTTGGGTGAACCCTTTGGCAACTAGTCTTGCCTTATATCTCTCAATTGATCCATCAGCCTTGTATTTCACTGTATAGACCCATTTACATCCAACTGGCCTCTTTCCTATTGGTAAGGTGACTAACTCCCAGGTGGTGTTCTTCTCCAATGCCTCCATCTCTACATCCATGGCTTGCCTCCATTTTCTGTCAGACAATGCCTCAGATAGGGTATTAGGTAGAAGTGTAGTGTTTAGGTTTACTAGGAAGGTTTTATGGGTAGGAGAGAAATTTTCAAAGGACAGGTAATTTGAGAGAGGGTAGAGTGGCTGTTTGGTGCATTTTCTTGTCCCTTTTCTAATGGCAATTGGGAGATCAAGATCATTTTGGGTTTCAATTTCAACCTGCACAGCTGGAGAAAAAATTGTTACCTCTTTTTGTGGAGTCGAGTTGGATTCTTGAACATGGCTTGATCCTGGAATGGCCTTAGTCTTCCTTGAGTACACCAGCTTCTTACCAAATTTTCCAGCTTCAACATCTCCTTGATCAGCTTCACAATTAATTTCACTTTCTTGACCAGCTTCCTTTTCTTGACCAATTCCTTGACCAGCTTCACTTCCTTGACTTGTTTCACTTGTTACAGCTTCAATTTGATCTAGTTTAGGTTCAATATCAAGTCTGTCAAGTCTGGAAGAATGGGAAAACCATAATTACTACTTTCCTTATCTTCCCTGAAACTCTCCCCCTGAAGATAAGGTTGATGGAAATAGCCCTCTTGTTCATTGAAGGTAACATCCCTAGACACAAAGAATTTTTTGGATGGGGGGTGGTAGCATTTATACCCTTTCTGAGTGGATGAGTAACCAACAAAGACACACTTTAAGGCTCTAGGATCAAGTTTCCCCCTGTCTGTACTATGAATATATGGACATATGAGATGCACCCAAAAACTCTTGGTTTAAGATTATTTGTAGTGGACAGGTTTGGATAGAAAGACGACAAAGCTTCCATAGGGATTTTTGATCCTAAGACTCTAGAGGGTAGTCTATTGATAAGGTGTGTTGCTGTAAGAACAGCTTCCCCCCAGAAATTTTTTGGGACACTATTTTGGAACAACAATGCCCGAGTCTGATTTAATAGATGCCCATTTTTCCTCTCTGCGACCCCATTCTGCTGTGGTGTTTTGACACAAGAAGACTCATGAATTATACCTTCTTTTTGACAAAAAGAATTAAGGACATGATTGAAGTAATCTTTGGCATTATCTGACCTAAGCCTCTTAATATTAACACCAAACTGATTTTTTATCAAGGAATGGAAGTTTAGGAAGACAGAACTGACTTCTGATTTTTGTTTAAGTAGGAAAACCCAAGTGACCCTTGTACAATCATCTATAAAGGTGACAAACCATCGAGCACCAGACACATTTGGAACATTAGAAGGCCCCCATACATCAGTATGAACAAGATAAAAGGGGAAATTGCTAATTTTATTACTTATTGGAAAAGATACACGCTTGTGCTTAGCAAGTTCACACACCTCACAATGAAGACTCTCAACATCTAACTTGGTAAACAGAGAGGGAAACATAATTTTGATCACTCCAAAAGAGGGATGTCCCAACCGACAATGATAAAGCATGATTTTTTCTCTATTGGTCATCAAAGATTCAGATATGAAGGAGTGAGAGATTCTGTTCTTGCTGGACAGACTTGGATCTTCAAGATAATAAAGGCCATTCCATTCTCTAGCATGTCCAATCGTCCTCCCCGAATCCTTGTCCTGAAATACACAATGATCGTTGTAAAAAACAACTTTACATGACACATCCTTTATAAGTTTTTGTATAGAGACTAGGTTGGTGGACAGCTTTGGGACATGGAGAACATCTTTTAAGGTTATTAAAGGATTGATTTGGATATTTCCTTGACCAGCTGCAGTTATAAGGGTTCCATCTGCTGTGGCAATTTTCTTGTTGCTGGGACATGGGGAATATGTGGAGAAGTGTTTGGCTAATGGTGTCATATGGTCTGTAGCTCCAGAGTCCAATATCCAATAATGGTTAAAGGGTGTATCTGAGACATTAAATCCAAAAGAAAGTGGAAACTTACCTGAGTATGCCAAAGAACACACACCTGGAGGTTTTTCCAGCTTACTAAGAAAGGTTCTCACCCTTTCTATCTCCTCTTGGTTAAGATGGTCAGCAGCTTCTGGTTTATTTTCTTCATTTGTTCCAGCAGCAACATAAACTTGTCCTCCTTTCCTTGAGGAGCCTCCTCTGTGTCCCCCTTCTCGATCTCGATTTAAAGGCTTCCCATACAACTTCCAGCACTTCTCTCGGGTATGACGAGGCTTATTGCAGTAGGTACACCAGAGACCATCACTTTTCTTCTCCACATTTGCTGATCCTCCTTTCTTCTGTTCGGCTACCATGGCCAAAGTCTGATCTCCTTTATGGTCAGCCACCATTGCTGAGTTCTCTACTGCTGGACTCTCTAACATGAGACCCCTTCTACTTTCTTCACTTCTCACAATAGCCACCACTTCATTGAAGCATGGTACCTTTTGCTTCCCCAATATTTGAATCCTAACTTGATCAAATTCAGGATTCAAACCAACAAGGAAATCATAAACTCTGTCTTGTTCGATATACTCCTTGAGAAGTGCTGAATCTTCAGTACATTTGGCTTTTATGACTCTATAATGGTCTAGCTCCATCCATAATGATTTCAGCTGATTGGCATATTCTGTAACAGTCTTGTTCCCTTGTTTTGCTGCCAAAGTTTTCACCTTTACTTCATATACTTGAGCAGCATCTTTGGCTTTAGAGTAGGTTTGCTCTACAGCATCCCAAATCTCTTTTGCCGAATTAAGGAACATGCAGGTGTCGCTGATTTCTGGAATCATTGAATTCCACAGCCACGCCATGATCATTGAATCTTCCTCATCCCATGTAGTAAACTTGGGATCCTCCTGTTTAGGTCCAGACTCCGTCAGGTGACTCAACTTCCCCTTTCCCTTCAACACTGTACGAACAAGTTGGGCCCACTTCAAATAATTTCTTCCATTTAGTCTATATGCAGAATGAATATTCTGCAGTTCTCCAGGTTGCTGGGATTGGGTATTCCCTGTTTTTGGGGTTGGATTCACAACTTCCTCTTCCCTTGACATTATAGCAAGAAGATGGCTGAGTGGTGAAGAATAAAAGGAAAGGCTGTGCGATTAAGGCACATAGAAAACAGCAGCAACAGAAAGTTGTGCGACAGAGAAGGTTGCGATAGCAGGAAAAAAAAAGTGCAATGAATATAGGAAAAGATGCAGCAGCAATGCAGGCTGCCGTCTTAGGGTTAAGAAAAATGCAGCAGCAATGCAGGCTGCCGTCTTAGGTTACAGTGCGCAGACAGAGCTTCCTAGATCGAAAGCTCTGATACCATCTGGAAAATTAGATTAAATGAAATCTGATTTCATTGTAATAATACAAAGAGATCATACAAGATATATACAGGAGACCTATGCTATTTTAGGAAATATAATAACTCTATTCTATTCTAGGATCCCTTGATTTATGGGATTGTTCCTAATTATTCAAATCTGTTAAGATTACAAGGAAATATACAAATTTTCTAATTTATTCTTTCCTAAAATACTATTTGATTTCCCACAGGAATTTATCAGGCACCATGATCTTGTTCAATGCCCTATAATCCACACAAAATCTCCATCCTCCATCTTTTTTCTTCACCAAGATGATGGGGCTGGAATAAGGACTAATACTAAGTCTGATAATTCCAGCAGTTCTCATTTCATACACCAATTTTTCTATTTCAGTTTTCTGGTAATGAGGGTACCTGTAGGGACGTAAGTCAGGAATGGTGGCCCCTTCTTTTAAGTGAATAGAATGGTCTTGCTTCCGACTAGGAGGTAATCCCTGGGGATCTTGGAATATCTCTTCAAATTGCTGCAAAATCTCTTCTACAGTTGGATGTAACTGTTGCGAATTAAAATCTGTCTCCTTCCTCTCCTCATACCTCAAAATAAACCCTTCACCATCCTCCTTCAAAGCTTGCATCAGACCCTTAACAGAGAGGCCTGAGATCTGGTTAGTGCAGGGTCACCCACCATTGTCTTCTCCATAGGGCCTTCTCCGATGATCAATATCAATTTTCCAAAATCAGCTCTGACTTCTCCTAACCCAGCCAGCCATTCTAAACCCAAAACCAAATCTGCTCCTCCCAACTCAAACAAATAAAAATCTTGCTGTATTCGTAACCCCTGAATTCTGATGACAAGGTTCTCACACACTCCCCTGCATTCAACCTTATGTCCATCCCCCACCTCTACAGTATAAGGGCTAGTCTCTTTCACAGGTAGCTTAAGTCGCTCTACCAATTCTTGAGAAATGAAATTATGTGAAGCTCCGCAGTCAATTAAAGCAACCACCTGCTGATCGTTCACCGTGCCCCTTACCTTCCAAGATTTGGATGATATCAATCCTTCCATGGAGTACAAAGAGAGCTGTAGGGCATTAAAACTCTTGTCAATCACTTCTAAATTATCCTCCTCCACTCTTTCTTCCTCCTCTTCCTCACCTTCACCTTCATCTAACAGAAGCATGTGAAATTGCTTGTTCTTACATACATGTTCAGGGCCAAATTTTTCATCACATCGGAAGCACAATCCCTTCTTGTACTTCTCCTGCTGCTCCTCATTAGATAACCTCTTAAATCCCCCTGTGTTCCCCTTGAAACCTCCCGTATTGTTATTGGCTCTGCTAGAGCTGTTTCCTCTGATTGACGAATCGCTTCCCTTAGTCTTACTCCCCGGGTTAGTATCTACCGTCACTGTTCTGGAACTTGGGAAACTTCGGTAATTTCCCACTGTCCTTCCTCCTCCGTATCTTCCATATTCTCCCACTGCTACATTCTTTTCTTCTATCATGAGTTCCTTTGACATCATCTTTGACAGGGAATTGGGCTCATACAACTTAACCTCCGCTGCTATTTCCTTCATCAGACCATTCAAGAAAACGCTCATCAAATACTCTTGTTCCACTCCTTTCAAAGCTCCTGCATATTTCTCGAATTGCTCTACGAACTCTTCCACTGAATGTGTTTGTTTCAAGGCTAACAACAACTCAAACGGGTTCTGCATCATGGTAGGTTGAAACCTCCGAATCATGGCCGTTTTGAACCCCTCCCAAGACGGGTTTGGGTTACAAGATTCCCACCACCGGTACCAACTTAGCGCTCTTCCCTCCATAGCCACCATAACCGCTGACATCCTTTCTCTTTCGGAGACACCCTTAATGTGAAAGTACCTCTCCAGCCTGTTCGTCCAGCCGTATGCGTCGTCTCCAGCGAAGATGGGTATTTCCAACTTGCACCACCTCTCACCCTCTGGCTCTAAGCGGATGCACTCTTTGTGCGCCCTTTCACCATCCAAGAACTGGGTGAGACGCTCCATCATATCTTCGATCTTCTTGAGCCTAGCATCCTGCAACTCGAATTGGGTTGCTTGTTCTTCCCTGTCTCTGTTCCACCCATCCACTACCTTCTCCAACGTCTCCAGTCTTGATTCCATTCTTGTAGATACCATTAACGCTTCTTCGCTGCCAATTCACTCTTCACCCACCAGCTCCAAGATCAGAGCTTTGATACCAGTTGATAGAACTCTTGCAGAAATTAGGTAAAAGAAAAGGAATAGAGAACTGAATATGTATTGAAAATGAAAGAAATGTACACACTCAGGTTATTCGAGAGAACCTGAACTCTCCACAATACTCCTCTCACATATCCGTACCCATTCCCTCTCCTAATCTCCCTTTATAAGCTACTCTTCTGAGTAACTAAATTCTGTTATTAGTTACATTTGGATTTTGATCCCCTGTTAACCTCCTATTCCTCCTAGCATAGACTCTCTTAGGTGGTGCTCTATCACCCTATGTTTGGTTGGAGGGATTTGGAGGGGAGGGGAGGAGAGGGGAGGGGAGGGAAGGGAAGGGGAGGGATTTTAAATGAGTTTTAATGTTTGGTTCAATTTTTAGGAGGAGAGGGGAGGGGGCCAAAATCCCTCATAAGCCTATTTTTGCTCCCCTCCAATAATGGGGGGATTTGAAGGGGAGGGGAGGGAGAGTTTAAATTAAATAATTAAAATGACTTAAATATCCCTACACTCATATTAATAAAACTATGTGTTGTAAAAGTAAAGAGGTATATAAGTAAACTAGCTTTATTTTCCCTCCGCTCCCCTTGTGAACCAAACATGTAAGGGGTCATTTTCCCTTCCATTCCCTCCCCTCCCCTCCCCTCCCCTTCCCTTCCCTTCCCTTCCCTTCCCTTCAATTAGCATGTAAATCAAGTTTAGACTACTGGACTAAGTCTAAAAGTGCTGCCATAAATGACAAAGGTTTGATGCTTGAGTGAGAAAACAAAACTGGCCTCACCGCGTGCTACCTTTTAGTTTATTGTCTTAAAATTCTGTATAAAACATTCAGTTTCTTTTTTATGCTTATAGTTTCATGGTCACGTTAATATTGAGGTTCTTCTTGCAATCTACCATGACTAGTTCTGAACCTCTACTTGATAATTGTTGTAGATTGGATATGAATTTGACTTCATGAGGGAGGCTGATGCAATGGAAAGGATTAGAAAGTTCTTGTATGGAAATAACAAAAGGACTCCTGTTTTGGTGCCAAGAGTAATACGAGATATGGTTACTAGGTATTCAGCACAGCATCTTACATAATCTGGATGGGATAATATTAATAATGGACTAGAATGCTTAACTTACTATATTATTTTCAGAGAGGAGTGCCAGCAATTTATTTATTGGACTTGAAGCGTACAGGTGTTTTAGAAATGATTGATGTTTTCTCAAGTATAGCTTTTGTCTCCAAAGTCCAAAATTACATGTTAAATGGTAGTTGGTGCTAGCATTACTAATTTCTTTATGTTATCACATTTTTTTTTTTTTGAAAAAATAGTAGTTATGCAAATTGGATAATTTAGGTAATATTTCAGTTTTTGAACTAAATATTAGCAATAAAATATTTGAAAAGCTTGAATGGTAGTGCACTGTTAAGTTTGTGTGAACAGCTGTTTTCAGGATCTATAATTCTATGATGTGAATCCAACATGTCATCATTAACATTTTAGCTTGCTATACCAAACCATGATATGCTACGAAAGCTTCTTTATTGATAAAAACAAGGTTGAACTGAAAACAGTAAAAGAAAAAATCCAGTGTGGAAAAATATTTTTTCTATGTTACACATTCAATCTTGGTCAAATGGCCAAGAAAGGTATAATATTTTCTTTTATGTATTTGCTTGGTTAAACCATTAAGAGAGATCTAGAGATAAATAGTCTATCTTTGAACTTAATAGTACATGAAGGAGGATTATGGCATTACCTAATCCATATAGCCGACCTCCCCTAGTGGGATAAGACTTGGTTGTTGTTGTTGTATGTATTTGCTTGGTTAAGTCTTTACTCAGTTGCATTGGTTCACATGTATTTCATTTGTAATGAGTTCTTTTAGTAATGATGTACTTCTTTGATTGTGCAGAAGAGTCCTAGTTATGGAATATATTGATGGGATTCCAATAATGAACCTTGGTGATGAAATAGCAAAGAGAGGCATAAATCCTCGTGGTAAGGTTGCGGCTGTAGCAAAGCAGTAAGCTCCTGAGCTATCCTAAAAGTAGTCCTGCCTGCATACCTCACTTTTGTTTTAGTTAATAACTTATACGTGACCTAACTTTGAATTTTGACATTTGCCTTTTAGGTTTCTTTTCTATTTTCAAATTTCAATCATCAAAATAAACTTATCCATTCATTGTCTTCTTAACCTTCTTTCCTGTAATTTGACTTCTACTTCCTTTCTTCCAAATTCCCATGATTCTTACTCTCCTGCCTATCTTTTTTACCCATTTTCTCTTGATAGTTTCGTTACCTTCCTTCCCATATTTGCACAGATTAATTTTGTTGCACCAACTTTTTTCTTAAAGGTTCATAACATTGATGATTCTTCATACTTACCCATGTAATTTTAGGTGCATTACATCATTAACTTTCTTAAGTGCAGGAAAATTCTTCAAAGCTTGACTCTAGCATATGGACAAATGATTTTGAAAAGTGGATTCTTCCACGCTGATCCTCACCCAGGAAATATCCTGATTTGTAAAGGATCAGATGTAAGTCATCAGCTATATTCCTTTCCTGATATCTCCTTAAATATTGCTTCATCACTCTATGGATGAATATCCTACTATTATTGAAAAGATGTTTTAATAAAAAGGATTACATATGGAAATGACTTGGGGATAGAATATTGAAAATTAGTTTTAGATATTGATGCCTAATATAACTTTTTAACTTTTAACCACCCTAATGTTAGTACCTTCCCTTAAGTCAGGTTGCCTTGCTAGACTATGGGCAGGTGAAGGATCTCCCGGAAGAGTTGAGGCTTGGTTATGCTAATCTAGTTCTTGCTATTGCTGATGGTGACCCATTAAGAGCTTCAGAGAGCTATAGGTACTGAAAATTTGCATTTAAGTCATAACTATCTAATGCTTCTTCTCTTGTTCGTTGAAAATAAGAACCGAAATAGATAACCTAGCTGACTAAACAAACTGCACTAGCAGTGCTGCTGGGAATAGATAATGAATGCACAGAATAATTGATGTGAGAAGTAAGAAGAGAGAAAGATAGATAAGAGGGAGAAAAATAAATAAATAAATAAAGGGAACATTGTAAAAATGTGAAAAATATAAATTACTTCTTCATCAGTAACATCAAATTTCACGGCTTTCTAAATTGCCCTCGTTATACCACGACAAAGAAATCATAACTTAAATCTCAATTTATCTTCAGCAAAACTGTAGGTACAAACCCTGAATTGATATGAAATCCTGATTGGTACTCAGTATATGCCTTGGTACTTGACCCTCCTTTCCTAAGCTAAACTTTTCCTTATTGTATTGTCATTTTGCTATAGATATTAAAGTGTTTCACCATAATGGTTTGCTGCTAAAATCATTCTAGATATTTGTGAAATATGGACTTCATTGAAGGAAATTGACTTCTTCACTTCATAATTTTGAATCAAATTATATAATATGTTCAAATCCAATTATATAACTTCTTGTTTTACTCTTCTTTTATAGGGAGCTTGGTATAAAAACCTTAAGCAAATGTGAAAATGAGCAACAAGAAATGTTTAAACTGGCACAGACAATGTTTGATACAAAATTGCCTCCAGGGGTGGTAATGCTGCAACCTTTCTCAGAGGAATCTTCTATTAAAAAAATTGCTGTTCAGGTATGTTTTAGAAATCAAATTTCCATTCCCTCTTTGTTCCCAGAGATCACACATTCTCAATGCAACACACGTCTACTTGTTAAAATGCTACTTAATCTATATTAGTAATTAGTTAGTGTTTTTATTTTGGGGAATAATTTAGTTTTGTTATTCAGGGGATAGGTCAGTATATAAAATCGGTCGTCAGGCTACTCTGTTGCACAGTGAAGTTATAACCCTCAGATTGAGAATGTGTGGGGGGTTTTAGTTATGAAAAAAATTGTTAATCCGAGGAGAAATTAAGGAAAAAAAAAAGAGGGGTTTTAGTTATGTCCAAAATTACCCTTATTGGAAATTTCATCAATTCCATTTATTTCTTTCCCCACCTTAAATGTCTCTTTGATTTCTCTCTTCATCTTAATTATCTTCTTCAATATCCCATTATCTCTTCCAATCAACAAGAAGCACCAATTCAACTTACTAGTAAATACTCATATAAAAAAAGTAAAAACGTTATTAAGAAGTGTAGAATAATTAAGGGTAAATTTGGAAAAAACATTGAATGCTTCATAGATTTTTTAAAATGACTTGTGTAAAGGATCAACAAAAGCTTCTTGAATATGACTTATAAGTAGGACCAGTATTACTATTGTTTACTACTTTTTCTTCACTAAATTTTCTTTTCTTCCTGTGCCTGCTTCTTTTAGGCTTTTCCAGAAGAACTGTTTTCTGTACTTCGGACAGTGCATCTACTGAGGGGACTTAGTGTTGGACTTGGAATCAATTATTCTTGTGCAGAACAGTGGAGACCCATTGCTGAAGAAGCTTTGTTTCAAGCTGGCAGACTTAGAGGTGACACACTGTAACTCTTGCTTGAGACAGACATTTGAAAATAGATGGCAATAAGCCATAACATTAATTTAATTTTTTACATTCTCTATTTGCATTTCAAAAAACGGCAGATATCACATGATTTTCTAGTATTTTCATTTGTTGCTTGTTTCTGATGTGTCTATTTCATATTAAGATATCTCTCCATCCTACTAAACCAGCTATACCTACATTCTCACAGGCAAGGATGTTAAGTCCAAGGGTAGAAAACGCGGCTTAGGAAAATTATTATTTTGGAGAGACTAAGGAAACTAGCATGCATATGTTGGAGCACCCAAACATATTGGTCAATGGAGACACCCACATTTGACGGGGATGGATGTCCGTTGGAGGTAGACAAATTAATGCTGATCCAAACATGCACTAATAGCATGTTTGATTTTGCTCAAAATTTATGTTTGCAATGTGGTTTTGATGTAATCTGAACATGCTATGCATAAGCAGGTCTGGATCAATGTATTTGGGTTTAGTTTGTTGATTAACTGGCTAATTCTTTGTGGACATTCAAGAAAGGTAAATTCAAATTCTCTCTTAGTTTTATATGGTATATAAGTTTGACATTGATGGCGATCACAATTAAATGTTGTGGACCTGTGGTGCCTCGGCGGGTTGTTTTTGGAATTTTAGAATTTTTTTTCACTGTACTTGACATGTTTTTTTTGGACAAGAGTAACTGCATTACCATTATTTGAAATTTTGGGAAAATGTTTAATGACATTATGTAGTCTGTGTATATATTACCTATTATCAAGTTGACGACTTTCTCAGAGAGTGTCGTTCTTAGTACATCCCAATTCCTCAAAGGGAACTGATTAAACGAAACGCGGAAGCTCCATGTAGCATATTAATCATTTTTCTTTAAATCATCAACCAACGATAGGACTTGACGTCCACATAGTGTGTGTTAACAAGTTGTTCAAAAAACTAGCTTTTAGCTTATTTGACTAGCGTATGAGCTAGTTTAACTAATATAAAAGTGTTTGGTAAGACACATGTTTCTAGCTTATTTTAGGAGCTTCTAGCTTATAAGCTACAAGCTTACAAGTTAGTTCAGCTAGCTTGTAGCTTGTAGCTTCTTTTTCCATTTTTATCCCTCACATTTTAATACATTTCACAATAAGTGTAAACTAGTTTCACATTATAATCCAATAATATGTTACCATATCAATTATTGAGTTTAATAATATATAGTGTCATATTTATTAAATAATGTGATAATATATAAATAGATTTTATATTTATTAAACTCAAATAGTGAAAAAACTATTTTATTTATTGATTCTTTAATCAGGTACCCTGGGTTATCCTCTAATTTGGGCTTGCCAACCACCGAGCCATGATCATGACCTTATAAGCTAACTCCTATAAAATAAACTCATGTTCACCGATAGGATCGATAGGATCATATACTTGTGCCAAAATTCAATGAGCTTTTAGCCACTATAAATCACAAAAAAAATAAAAATAAAAATAAAAAAAACTTGTGTCAAAATTCAAAAGTATTATCAAACTAAAGTTTACTTTTGTGTTCTTCAATCTATTAACCAAGGCTCTCTTGGCGTTTTATCATTATAATATTAAAAAAAATTCTATTTACCAAAATAATGTTAAAAAATACAAATGATCTTTCGGAGGTTTTTTTTTTGCCACCTTGGATCTGAGGTGGTGAAGGGGCATGTTTTTTGCGTGGCGCAGCTGGCGCTAACTGGTACATCGCCTTGCAAATAAGTAGCGCTTACCAAGTTAGTGCCTCTGGTGCCTAGGTAAGTGCGTGCAGGTATTGCATTGCGTAGGCGTGTTGTGTGTGTGCCTGTATGGAGGTGACAAGTGAATGAGGTGTTGTGTGTGACTGTGTGGAGGTGACAAGTGAACGTGAAAGTAAATAGTGAATGTGAATGGGTGAGTGCAGGTGAAAGGTTGGAGTTATTAGTGTGTGCAGGTGAATAATGTGTGAATCAGTGACAGTGCAGGTGGTTGATGAGCGTGAGTTAATAATGAAGGTGAGTGTAGTGTGTGCAGGTGAAAGTTGCGAGGGCGGGGGAGGGGGTTTAAGAGTAGATTTGACCAAAAACAAGTGAGGGAGTATCACCATGAGAGGGGGGACCACTTTTTTTTTTTTTCAAAAAATTCAAATATGGTACTATATGCTTTAGCACCTTATGTCTCGTCTTATCATGTGTCGTGCTTCAAGGCAGTGCCACATGTGGGTCGCGTAGCGCTTTGAGGTAGTGCCACATGTGACTCTATCTGACACAATGTCACTCATTTGTGTGCAGTACAAGAAAAGACTTATGAAGAAATAAAGGGAGAACGTAATGCGAAGCGTAAATAGAACCAGGAGCTAAAGGGAGGATATATAGGCGTTCAAATGGCTAATTGAAAAGTGACATATAAACATATGATGCGTTCATTCTAGCGCACATAAGTCTGAAAAATGTTTTGTCTTTATCATGCGACTCTAAGTGAGTTAGAGCCATATGTTTGTCTTTATTATGTAGCTCTAACTCACTTAGCCACATATTAAAGACAAAGTAGTTTTTCAGATTCACGCATGGCCCCAATCCGTTGTGGCAAGCCCCTTGCTTACATGGTAAAAACTACCCCAAAGAGATAAATTGT
Source organism: Sesbania bispinosa (assembly GCA_026901365.1). Taxonomy (NCBI): domain Eukaryota; kingdom Viridiplantae; phylum Streptophyta; class Magnoliopsida; order Fabales; family Fabaceae; genus Sesbania; species Sesbania bispinosa. The sequence goes on from QLOH01000177.1 coordinate 1,117,780, forward strand.
AATTTTTTTATATTATTTTGGTAAATATAATTTTTTTTAATATTAAAGTGGTCAAAAAGTCAGGCTCTCTCTCAATAAGACACAACGGGTCTTCATAATAACCAGTTTCATAATGGATTATACCTTGGATTTTGGGGTGTGCAAACTGAGTTTATTTTACAAATAATATGTATGACAATTGTGTTTGAGTTATGTTAGAAAAGAAAGAAGTTGCCTTTTCATTGGTGTGAAAACTATCATTCAAGCATTTTATCAGTAAGTTTCATCCTTTTTTTAAAGAAGACGGGGAAGGAAAAAAAGGTGCGGGTCATGAAAGTTATGCATTATTATTACGAGACAATGGCACAAAGCGATGACACAATACAACATTCCATCGCCAGACCTCAAATCTAATTCCCATCTCATCACAATCAAATGTTCAAAATGAGTATTGCTATTTGCACCTTAATTTTTACTTTCCATACCACCCCACTATTTTATTTTCCATTACTCCTAAATTACCGTCACCCTAATTTAGAAAAAGCGGGGTAGTGTGAAAAGTACAAATGAGTAGTGTGAATAGCAATACCCGTTTTAGAACCTCATTTATATGGGCCGGCCAAGAACCGGAACAATCGAAGGGCCCAGCCCAAAAAGACTTGTTATTAGGCTTTGAGCTTTCGTCAAAAAAAAAAAAAAGCTTTTGACGGAGGATTTTTCATTTTTCTATAAAAAAAACCGGAAAAGAAGTGTGCTATGTACGTTTCCCGCTTTGATTCTGTAATTCAATCCGAAACGGCGCCAACAAAATCTGCTCCTCTCTCTATTTATCCCTCATCTTTGCGCATGGCCCGACCCGGACCGAACCAACCCGCACCGAGCAGAAGAGAAATGTTCGGCAGAGTCAGGGCTTCGGCTTCGGCTTCGGCTTCGTCGCTGGACAGCTTGGAAGGTCCTCCATCCAAGATTCTCAAAGATGACTCCTTCTCCATCTATGGTACTCCCTCCCTCTCTCTCTGTATCTTTCTATCTGAATTTAGAATAGAACCAAAAAGATTGACAATAAAGAAAAAAAATCACATACATGTTTAATTTAGTTCAGACTTCAGAATTCAGATCTAGTATCTTCGGTAACCACCGGATTTTTGTGCATACTTTGTATAGCCCTTGGTTTGTGCTAGAGCATAATAATAAACACTACTAATAGTAGGAAGCACAGAGGCTGTGTGTTTTGCGTAACTTGCTTAATTGATAAAATTCTTATCTTCATTTTGAATGATTCAGAGGCTACTCTCATGAAGCTAAAACTCGGTGCCCAACGTGAAACAAGTGCCAGTGTATCTTGTAAGGAAATGGATGAGGTTATAAATAATTGTTCAGTTACTTCAACCTGCACTGTGGAAACAAAGATGGATGCAGATTGTACTCCAGCAACAGCTTCACCCGTTGGTGAGATAATGGTGATGGACACGGATTGCTCTTCTATAACCACATCACCCAGTTTTAGTGACGGTGTTTCTATTGGGAACTCAGAACAGCGAAGGCAAAGTAATAATGTTTCCATTCTTCATTTCTTCAAATTTAAGGATCCTGGACATGCTGCTGTATCATCATCTTGTGGAGAGCCAACTTCAACGAAGAATGGTAGCTCTGGTTCTATTTCATCGTCAAGTTCTGTTGAATCCCATTACAGAAGTGAAATGGAAAGTACTCAAACTATGGAAGATTGTGAATTGTCAGAATAAAGATGGAATTTTTATCTGGAAGCATGGACATGGGCAATTCTGCCACGGTTATACCGGCCACTGCTTTTATCAACTACATTCGGTGGAAACTATTTTATGTTTTTTTACCATGAATCATCACGAATTAACCCTAGGATTGGGAGTGGTAGTTAGATAAACCCTCTCCAGAGTCACAACTCATACCCTGGATATAGTAGAAAAAGTTACTTGAAGAAGTCACAATCCATGTTCAGTGGCACAACCCATTGTGGAGTCAAACTATTTTATGTTGTGTTGTGTTGTATCTCATTCTTACCTTACACCATCTGTGTGTACCATGTATTATCTAAAATGTATTGAAAAGATAGCCTAGTTTTTTACATTGAGTTTGGAAAATTAAATCTTCAAAGCTGTTTGCTCATCAAGCTTGTTGAGGATTGTGTAAGTTGTATTTCAACATGCAATATTTTTAGTGCATGCTGCATTTTCTTTAATTGCAGCTCTTGGTTGCTAGTGTTTGTAGCAATGGCACTTCAGGTAACACAGCATGCAGTATTCAGACCTGATATGATAGAAAAAGAAAATGGGATGGACTTGAATGAGTCAAATGCAAAATTTTATAAAATTTTCTGAGTAACCGATTGTACTGAAAGTTAATGTAGTGTTACATTGACAAATGAAAACAATCGATCAGGTTATTGAACTTAAAAACTGCATGTATCATTGTAATTGGGCATCCGTGATTTATTATTCTCTCAGCCATGGTGCTTGGACAGGAGTCCATTCGCACAATTCTCCTTCCTTGAACCATAGAGCTGCCACAAATGGAAATATCTGAGTTAATTGATAATCACATTATTATGGTCAGCATTTACATTGCAGCACAAATTCTCCTAATATCCTAAAATCATGCCCAATTCAAATTATCCCATTTACTATCTTCCAAGGCACCGAATTATTTGGTTTGCAAGACATTCAAAAGATTAGGAATACTATTTTATCTGTGACCACAACATCAATAACTTATGCAAGATGGCAGACTGGTATTATGATGAGTCCACAAGCTGATAGTTTAAGGTAGCTATTGAGAGATGAAGGACAACAGTTTTATTGGAAACTTAATATAGAAATCCAAAACCACAAAGGGTTAGATTATTCTATAGATCTTGGCGAAATAATGTATTCAGTGTATATTATACAATTGCATGTAGTTATTTCAGCTAACAATCATATTATATATACTGATCTACATGGTTATTAAACACCTGAGCTAACTCAAACTGTTATGAGTTCATGATCATAGGACACAAATGAGTTAAATCATACCTACACCCTCTTGTTCTAACAAGTTGAAGTAAATTCTAACAAAATCATTAAACTCTTGATTCTACTAGCAAGTTTACAGGCTCCAATTTATCCATGGTTTTGGCCCCAATTTGGACTTTATTTGATGTTCTTGGATACTTAGGCTAATTTGCCTGTGCTAATTTGCCTGTGTTCTGCAATACATATTGGGTTTGGATTTTTTTGAGTAATATTAGGTTTGGATTTTATTCTGAAAAATAAGATGGGTTTATAGTGCTAATTTGAAGTTTTCCTTGCTATTTTTGTTCTGTTTTGTTCAACTATAAGATACTTTAAGTGCTGGACCTATAATATGACAGTTGGGTCAAGTATTACATTCAATTATATTTTCCACTTTCAATTGCTTTGTCATGGAGTGGGAATGTTGAATATTTATTATGGATATTCTATTAAATTATGTTAGGGTACTAGGATGTGTTTCTTAAATAATATTTTTTAAGAGGGCTTGCAAGTTGAGTTTATGATTTGAGTTTACTAGAGTTCAACGACTTTACTTCAATTCTCAAGTTTAATAACCTTATTGATGGATAATGCCACACAGAAGGAAAAAAAAAAAAAAACTCCCAGGATCCCAACTTTAAAAGGTATTACTTATTGTGATAAGCATTCTATTTTGTTCACCATATGTGGTCTGAACACTCTAATGCCTGCCTTATCTAGTTGCAATAAAACATCATCTGACACTTGGAAAGTCCAGCTCCTAAGGTGGGTCTACTCCTCGAAAATTTCTTGGAATTTCAAACCATCAAAGAAAAATATGGACATATGCTAAAACCCGGTAAATAAAATTTAAAATTAAAGCTTTATTTTGTACTTCTGAAACCTGCTAATTTATAAATTAATGGCCACCTTTTCTATCTTTCACAATTCAAATATCTTTTTTGTAGCATAGCATGTATCCGGGTTAAACTGGAAAGCATAAGAGGCCTTACCTATTTCACGCTTGCCATTCTCAGGGCTGTCACTGCCATGAACAATGTTCCTGCCAAAAGTTCATCATAAGATCTCGTCATTCCTGATACTCAAACCAATGAGAAATACAGATTCTCTACATTGTATCTTGATTCTTGACTAAGTGAAAGCACTCAAAAGTCAAAAGTCTGATACAAAAGCATTAAAGGCCTTACCTTCCTGTTTGAACAGAAAGGTCTCCTCTTATTGTGCCTGGTTCAGCTTGAAGTGGATCTGTAGCCCCTATAAGCTTACGTGCTGATGCCACTACTCCAACACCCTCCCAAGCCTTGCAAACATAGCATCATATGAAAACCAGAAAACACATTCAGCAGGAAGATTGCAAAAATGTAGGTGAAAATGGGATACAACTGGAGAGAGGTATACCATACACACAACAGGACCAGAAGTAATATAGTCAATCAGCTTAGGGAAGAATGACTTTTGTTTTAGGTCCTTGTAATGCTCCTGGAACCATAAACAGTCACAAGAAACCTTATAAATGTAAAGAGCATACTAAAATTTGAAGATAAGACAAACATGAGAGATAGAATCAACATATTGCAAACACAAGATGCAAGTCCATATCATATGGTATAGTAATCATTAATCAATCATGAAAACATGGATACAGTGAGATTTTGTAATTAGATGGTTGGATTCAGTTACTCAAGCACCCCATATTCTTACATTTCATGCAATTACAACTAAATCAAATAGCACAAGTTAGGTCTTATTAGATAAGAGTAACTTTTTTTATTTTTCATTGGAACATATGCACAGAGAACAATTCTAAATTTCTTCATAATATATTGTGGATTCTAACTGAGGAAGCAATATTCTCATTGTTTTCCTTATTAAATTGGGGTTGATAGTCTTATTTATTGTATTATTAGTATGAATAAGAACATTGGGTAAATACTTTGCATCATATAATCATTATACCCTATATAAATTTAATAAAATATTATTGGGAGCCTTCTTTCTCTCTCTTTTCCTCCTTTCCTACCCCAACCCCATATCCCAAGGACAAGCAAAAGCCACTGCACTTAAAACATGATATACATTATACAAGCAAGTAATGCAGCGAGTACAAACCTCAGCTAATTCTTTTGAGCACTGGAAGAGCTTCAAGCCAGTTAACTTAAACCCCTTCTTCTCAAACCTCGAAATAATTTCTCCCACCTAAACCAATTCAACACAGTAAGAAAATTCAGCATTACAGACAGGGGAGACCACAGGTAATCATCATCCAAAAGAACAATGAGCTAAAGACCAGCATATTATAAGTAAAATAATAATAATAATTCTAAGCTTAAATTGTAAATTGCTTTCTTTTTCCCTTTATTCCTGAAACCAGAGCTTATGAAATTGAAGTGGACAAAATAGGAGGCTTACGAGGCCACGTTGCACACCATCGGGCTTCACCATTATGTAAGTTTGGTCAACTTGTTCCTGCACATTAGAAGAGGAAGAAAATTCACAATTTACAATTGTGCTGATGATAAATTAGGCAGGAAAAGATACGAAATTTGAAGTTGTTAAAGGAGGGATAGAGAGCAAACCAGAGAAGCAATTAAGTGGGGAAGGAAAATGCCGGGTTTGGTGGCGCGGAGGGTTTTAGCATAAGTAGAAGTAGAAAGTGGGTGGTATGAGAAAAGATGGGATTTTGAAGGAAATGCAGCTAGCTGTTGGTGATGGGTGGCGCGTAATTGAGATTGAAACTTGTTGGAGTTGGTTGGTGTTGGAGAGCGTAAAAGAGAGGATGAGACACTGCTTCCACCAAACACTGCGAGGGCATCCATCTTTCCTTCCCCTGTCTGCGGCTGAGCTGTGCTGTGCAACAAAGCTTCGGGTAAGAATGAAAGAGAGTTGTTGTTTGGAATTTGGATGTGCCAATGCCAAGAAAGAAAGCGACTCATATATGTAATATTATAAAAATTGTTTTATCTACTTTATTTTATTTTTTTCATTATTTCAAATTGATTGTTCTTAATTTTTTTTTTTAAAGTTGAGTTTTTATGTTTGTACTATTTCTATAATGAAGTTTTAGAGTATTGTTTTTGTTTTGGTAAACAAAAATTGAGGGATAATTTCCCTTGAGACTATCCTTTTATGTTTATTTATAATCCTTTTAGATAATCACAACCATTGTCATAAGTCACAACTTCGTATATTAAGAGTGTGTTTGGTAAAATTAGCTGAAAATATAGCTGAAAGCTGAAAAACTCGTTGAAAGCTTAAAGCTAGCTGAAAGCTGAAAAACTATTGAATGTGTTTGGTAAAATTAGTTAAAAATGATAAAATGACATTTAAATACAACATTAATTATTATAAAATAATAAGTGGAGGTGGTTGAGGGTTAAACTTGTAATTAATTTTCAGCTGGTAGTTGAAAATTGGAGTTTTTTTTTTAAAAAGCTACCCCAAGTAGCTTTTTAAGAAAAACTTGTAGCTACCAAGAAAGTTACCTTCTCAAACACTGCTAAAATGGTTTCAGCTACTATTTTCAACTTTCAGCTAGCTGAAATGACAAGTCAAACACACTCTAAAGCTTCAGAAAGTTTTGGGAGTTTATTATTATTTATAAACAATGTATGATACAAAAAAACCTCTTACTTTTCAAAATATCTATGGAAATCCCACCTTTCCCCATTGCATATAACCTAGGTATTTTGGTTCATCCGTTTCCCCATGTCCTTTATTTCTTTTTCACAAACCAACAATTTAAAACTCATATATTGGGAGCATTTTACTCCCTCCATCCCATTAGGGGTGGGAACAGGCAATCTGTTTCCCCATGTCCTTTATTTCTTTTTCACAAACCAACAATTTAAAACTCATATATTGGGAGCATTTTACTCCCTCCATCCCATTAGGGGTGGGAACAAGTCGGGCCGCTCGTCAGGGGCCTACTACCCGACCTATATCAGGCCCAGGCCAGGGCAGGCCAATTTTTTAAATAGATCAGGCAAAGGCTTTTTCAAAAGCCTATATAGCAAAACAGGTCAGGCTTCAGGCCATTGAAAAAACCTTTTAAGCCTATCAGGCTGACCTATTTAACTAAATATAAAAAAATACTAATATTTTTTATATTGCTATTATTATTATAAAGATTTTTTATTACTTTTCCTTATAATTATATACTTATTAGCTTGTATAAACATTTAAGTATGTTAAAAATTTGAGCCTATAAGTCTATTCATACATATGCTTATGATATATTCAAGTACCTTACTATAAAACAGACTTTTAAACAGGCTTTCATGCCATGTTAGGCTTTAAATAGGCCAGACTCAGGCCATAAAATAAAACCTATGTCAGGTAAACAGACCAGACTCAGGCCATGGATTTAAGGTGCAGGCCAGACTCAGGCCTTGGAAAGCCTACCTCGACTCGGCCTATTCACACCCCTACATCCCATTTTACTTTTAAGGTTGTGACACGAGAATTAAGAAGTATCATTAATATTATGAGTTTTATAAAAATTATAAACTAATTCCCTATTATGCCTCTTATCTCTCATATTAAAAACACATCATTCAAGAAATACACATTAATTAATTGATAAGGGTAAAATTGGAAAAAAGTCATTTAATAGTGTATTGGTATTATAAAATAACAATTAAATTAGGACAATTTTTTTTGCTAAAACGTCAAGTAAAATGAGACGGAGGGAGTAGCAATTACCAAATTAAAACAAGTAGGGGCTTTTTTTTTAAAAAGTCAACCCGTCCCATTGACTTATCTTGTATTGGGCTACTCATATCATAAGGTTAACGTGAGTCTCATTTAATAATTTGGGATAAGGTTGAAAATTAATTTGAGTTTGAGTTAACATTCCTATATCTACTCTTAAAACAAATTTTATACGTAAAGTAGTATAATGATATATTGACGTTCTTCTCTTAATTAACAATGATTTAAATTTAAAAAAAAGTAAAAAAAATATATATTGAGAAAAATTCTAATGTATGTGATATATTTACTAATTATATAAACTATTTTCATTCAACCACTACAATATGACCCTTTAATTATTTTATTAATCTTATATGTCAGGTCAACCTAATTATATCTTACTTCAACTTAATTTTAATTAGACTCATATATTATCAAATATTTTTGGTGTTTGTAGAAGGGTTTAAGGATAAAAATTGACATTAACATGATAAAAAAATAGAATTTGGTAAGCGACAAACAAAACTCATCTTACGCATGTCCCCATAAACAAGTATTAAAACTTTGAAAAAATGGTTATTTCTTTTCTTTTTTACTATTTCTATAAATTTTCGATATTTGATGATAGCTTGAACAAATAAAAATTAAATGATATTTCATAATTAAAAAAAAAAACAAAAACAAAAAATCTTAAAGAAATAGACCCTAAAACTGTGTTTGGATAGAATTAAAATGGAAGAAAAAAAAAAGAAATTTTTTGAGTTATTTAAATTAAATAAAAAAGAAAGAAAAGTTTCCGGTTATTTGATTGACGGAAAAGTGAAAGGAAATAAAAATAGATATAGAAAAAATGTAAATTATTATCCATTAAATGAAATGGTAATCGATTTTCCACCACAAATGAAGTGTTTGTTTGATTTAAATTTTAGACCATCCAAAATCAATTCTTACAGAATTGATTTTAAATCACTTTCATCTAACGTATTTCGTAAAGTGTGCATAATTCATCCCAATCATTCATTTCTAGAATCAAATTCTACTCACCTGTAAACCAAACGGACCATAAAGGATTCATACATGACAAAACATATCACGTCCTTAAAATAGGCCAACCTTGGTCGTCCTTATAAAATTCTGAACAGGTTGTTAGTTTTTTAAAATGAATTTTCATATATGTATCATATCAGACGACTCTCAGTTGGAGATTTGGTAAATATTGATTAAATGTAGATGTTAATGCGGCAATGCTCTTTGTTATCTTGCTTATATGCCACGGTTTTTTCATTCAACCGCACAAACGAGTCAATTCCCTCACTAGCTAGTAGCTCAATGCTGTAATATATGCCATGGTTTTCTCAACCAATTACCCAGCATTCCACAGACCACGAATGTTTGTGTTCACCGTTGAAGAATTCCATTTCCATGAATATATTTTCTGAGTCGTTTGGTTCACAGTTGAGTAGTATTAAATCTAAAAATTATTGAGATGAGTGATACACATTTTACAAAGCACGTTATATGAAAATGATTTAAAATAAATTCCGTGAAACCTAGCTTTACATTTTCAAATGCCAAATCAATCGGGCTATCATGCGTTTTGTCTTGTGCTATACATAATTTTTGGTGTACATTTACAAAATACAAATGCTTATGTAAGAATTGAATTACACAAGGCATAATTTGCTACTTTCATAGCAGCTACGAACTCACCTACCTGTTTGAGGCATATTCAAACGGTTTCATTGCAAAGTCAGAGCAGCTAGATAGAAATCGATGGAAATCATATATATAGGAAAGTGCTTAATTAAATAATTAATTACCTGAGGTTAATTAATCAAGGCCAGATGCATGTGGTCTCTCTCGGCAACCTTGCTTCTCTTTCCTTATTTTCTAAAGATATTCAACAACGCTCTGAAAGAAAATATCACCACATGATGCTGATATTTATAGTGAAGTCAATCGAACCATGTTGTCTTGGTTTCTTCGTGAAAGCGTTAAATTCTATGATTTGCCATTACAGATTAAAAAAGATTACGTAGCATAAGCTGTCAAACTAACTTGTCTTGTTAAAATGCAGCAAGGCAAACATTGATTAATTAGATATCTAGAAAGCATTGTTCCCCCAGATTTTTGGAATTTCATGAACGAGGGTTTAACGCTAGTTTCACGAAGAAACCAAGACAACATGGTTCCGTCGATTCCCCTATAAAAGTATAAATATTGCCATGATGTGGTAATATGTTCTTTCAGAGCTCTGTTGAATATCTTTAGAAACAAAAGAGAAGTAAGGTTGCAGAGACCACTTAGAGAGATGTCCCCTCCTCTTTATAGTGACTTCAAGGGTGAGCTCATTGATGAAAATCCTCTGTTCTTTTCTTGATCTCTGCTCAATGGGTTCCCATTCCTATTCTCATCTTCCTATTTTGTTTTGGATAGCAGTGTTTCTAATTGGACCCTACCCTTTTCCAATGAAACCATTAGGGATACCAAGAGAGTCAAGAGAACCTTAGACACACCCTTTTTCTTTGGAAATTATAGCAGCCATTCAAGCACTAGTTGTAACAGGAGCAGAGATAGCAGTTACTATAGTTCCCTCAGCAGTGTGAATAGCATCACAAGGCTTCATTTCAGAGATCACATAAGGACTTATAAACAGAGATATTGGGCCAGTTTGTAGGAAACTTTTGCAGAAATACTTCTATGTGAAAAAAATAAAATAAATTAAAGAGGTCAAATGTATTTAACTTCTCCATAAGTTGAAATTAGTCTGTGTAGCTCACCTACTCCAAAAGCTCTTCCATTTAACTTCTCCATGAGTAACTAATTTCAACTTATGAAGAAGTTAAATTCATTTGACCTCTCTGATTAATTTTATTTTTATCTTCTAAAAGTTCTTTTGCAGAAGTATATCAAAACTGGACAGATTTCCTTCAGAAGCCGTTGAAGAGGCAGCAGAAAATATGAACATTAATTGTGAAATTGTTGGAGGTGAAGAAGATGGATGTGCTGATGGAATGCTGAGGCTTGTTGAACTCCTCATTTCAAAGAGTTGCATCTTGTTTTGTGCAAGGCCTAACTGAGAGGCTCACTCTGATTCAACCAATTGGGTAACACAATCCATGGTGAACATTATGGATGCACCATCTGAAGAAATGGTATATGAGATCTACCACATATTCAATTTGGACACTCTGTGGCTAATGCTACAAATTGGAAGCCTTTGAGGATGAGAATTTTGTTGTGGTGGACCTGGGCATGAACCTTGGTCTTACTCATGGCCATCAGGGACTGATCCAAAGCCAATTGCAAACCATGCAGAGTTTGAACAGTTGGATCTGTGGCTGATTGCTTTGCACCACCATGAACATTAGCTCATAGTACTTCTTTAGTCACTAAATTTTGGCGGGACTGCAGGGACAACAATGCTATAAGCAGAACCTAGTCACTAGCATTGAGACAGACTCCAAATACTTGGTGAGAAGTCACTTTCGTTTACTAAAATTAATTATTTAGTTTACTGTGCGTTTGGATAGATAATATTTTGGAACTTTGGTCAAATCTATCTTGCAAGAGTTCAAAACAATTTTGTATCTTTGTGTGGTTTCATTTCTTTAATAATTAGGCAAAATTACATTTATATATGGTGGTTAAAATGAGTGAAAATTTCTTATAAAAAAAGATTATTCTATACATGAGACGCAGAAAATATAATTTTACATAGACTCGACAAATAATTCTATTTTACCTCACAAAACAATTCTCTTGGACATACTTTTATTCTATCAATTGATAGATATTCTACTCAACAAACCGTATGGGAAATGGTACGTATATAAGTATGATTCATTATTTTTTTTTAAAAAAAAAGAATAAGTAAACCCTCATTTTATCCTCAACCTTGGTAACATATTTTATATTAATGTTTACATAAAGAAATATGAATAAAAATTTCCCTCCTATACTTCTCTTAATTAAACACTTAGCTCTCGATCTATGTTTTTGTCAATTACATTAGTCACCAAGGACTTTAGGCGGTGTTTGGAAGAGCTTATTTGAGCTTATCTTATGACATATGTATTTATGTAACTGTTTAGGTAAACTTATGAAAAAAGCTTATAACATGCTCATAAACTGTTTTCAACTTATTTCAATGAGCTCCTGATAATAGCTTATAGAATAACTCATGGAAAATTTAAGTACATTGTGCACCCTTTTCAATTTTCATCCATTTTCTTAAGAGCTTAATTATTCATTAAGTACTTATCAAATAAGAGTTTATGTTATAAGCACATAATTAAGTTGTTTTACCAAATAAGGCGATGCTATTTGGAAAAAATAATTTAATTAAGTCCTTATAACATAAGCTCTTATTTGATACACGCTTAATGAATAAGCTTTTAAGAAAGTGGATGAAAATTTAAGAGGGGACTATGTATTTAAAATCTGCATAAGCTATTCCATAAGCTATTCTGGAGAGCTTATTGAAATATGCTAAAAACAACTTATGAACATGTCATAAGTTATTTTCATAAGCTTACCCAAACACTTACATAAGTGCTTATGCTAATAAACTCAAATAAGCTCTTCCAAACACCCCCTAAATAAATATAGAGACTATTTTCTCTACAAGCACTTATCGGAAAAGAAAATAAAATGAATTTAACTTCTTTCATAAGTTGAAGGGTAAACTATGTTTTTCATTCATGTATTTTTGGTCAACTTTTGTCTTCATATCCACGACTTTTAAAACACCTTAATCATAGTCTTTCGTGTGAATTAGTTCGAATAAATTACTACTGAATTCCATTGCTTAATAATTGGACTCAACATCCACACAAATTAAATGAGACCCAACACTAAAGGTTAATATTGAAATCTATTAAACAAGTCAACAACTTAATTGAACTAATTAGCATTAGGGACTGTGATTAAGGTGTTTTAAAAGTATAGGAGTATAAAACAAAGATTTTAAAAATTAGGGACGAAGACCAAAGTTGACTAAAAATACAAGGATGAAAATATATTTTACCCTAAGTTAAATTTAGTTTATGCACCTCAACTTTTTTATTAGCCCTCTCATTTAACTTTTCCATAAACACCTCTAAACTTATAAGATTTCTTATAAGGTCAAATTTAAGTACAATTATCTTTATTGAAAATTTCCTATAAATTAAAAATTAATCCAATCTGGGTCTTGATTTATCATAATAACTAAGAAGTGCAAATAGCTAGGGGTGGGAGATCTATAGGATCATTGATTATGATAGTCACTAGAGATGGATTCAATGGAGGCAAAGGTGGGCTTGGCTCCTCCTCCATATACTTCCTAATTACTATATGTAAAATTTGTTGGATATTATACTTCACCCCTTATTTTATTTTGAATACTTATTCTTATAAGATAATAAATTGGGTTAAATGAGTAATTATTATGCTTTTTTATAAAGTCTAATAGCCCACTTATTATCATGTTACGTCACAACTTTTGCAAACTGTGAAATAGAGAAAATGATGAATGCAGTATGTAACTTTTTTAACTTGGTTGGATAAATAAATTCTAAATTAATCCTATTTATATATTTTTGTACACTTTCTATCTTTTAAAATGGTATATTTTTCAAACCTCAGAAGTGGGGTGAGAGAAATGTAGGTAAGAGAGATAAAAAGAAATTAAAAAATATGATAATTAATGTGATAGAAAAGGAAAAAATAGATTAAAAGAATATATAAAAGGAAGTATAAAAATTGAGTGGGAAAGAATCACAACTCTCGGCATAATATAGAGTAGTGGTGAAACAACTAGACAGTATACTAATATGGTAAAGGAAGCAGGGTGCCTTGTGGCTGATGTTAACAAAATCTTAACACACCCAAATTTTAGTCAACAACGAAAAATATGTTGGAAAGAATGTTTTGTGAGTGTCTCTCTTATTTGGTTTGTTGAAAATAGAATCAAACAAATGTAAGAATTTATTTACAAGTCAAGTTCTGGCCCATGTGCACACCAAACAGAAATTATAGTTTATTTCCTTTCGATCCCAATCATTCATAACATGGATCAATGGAAACAATTTATTCTCACCCCAAATTTTCAGTGATTTGGGTCATAATTCACATTCTGTATATAAACACACAGATTATTTAAGCAGACAACAGCTTCCCATGATGAAACTGTTATTTATTGGCATTGATTCTAAACAGCAAGCAAACTGCAGGATCAGGGCAGTAGAAGATTGATTCAGCATTTCCAGCAAGAAACTGCAACAATTGGCCTTGATTTCCATCCAAGCACCAAGCACCCTTTCTCTTCCACAACTGTATATCCTTCACAAACCTTGTTCTTCACAAGCCACTGCTTAGCTTGAGCCACCATCTTAATAGGTGCAGCTTGAAACCCTGCCCTGCTCATCCTCCTACGCCATTGATCAACTTTCTCATGCCTCTCCATCCTCAATGGACCCTCACAACTCACAATGTTCTTTATCTCCTCAGCAAAGTAAAACTGCTCTATTTTGGCCCTCTTAGTGTCATACTTTGGCAACATAACATCCAATGAGTCAAAAATAGCAGAGTAATAGTGCAATGCTTCCATAAACCTCCCAAGAAAAAAAGGTCCATTGTGACTAGAATCCTGCTCAACCATCACCAACACTTTAGGTGAAAGCCTATGAATCATTTGCAGCACAGAATTCAAAGCACCACGGCTTTCTTTAACCACACAATGCAGCTGAAGGATGCTATTCACCACAAGAACCTCTTCCTCATTCAATTTTATATCTTCAGGTTGCAAATTCTCTAGATTCTTTTGCACCACTGAGAACTCCAAATGAATGCCCAAATTATTAGCATAAACTGAGAGTTCCTCACCAATGGTTTGGAGTCTTGAAATGCAAAGACCAACCGCCGTGATTCGGAGCCGCCGTACACGGTGGCTGGTACGGTTAGCAAGGCTTTGGATCAGTCTCCGCCACTGATGGCCATGAGGAAGACCAAGGCTCATGCCAAGGTCCACCACATGAACAAAACTCTCACCCTCAAAGGCTTCCAATATTGTAGCATTAGCCACAAAGTGTCCAAATTGAATATGTGGGCATATCTCATATACCAATCTAAATGCTTCTTCCATTTCTTCAGATGCTGCATCCATAATGTTCATCATGGATTGTGTTACCCCAATAGGCCCAATTGGTTGAATCAGAGTGAGCCTCTCAGTTAGCCCTTGCACAAAACAAGATGCAACTCTCTGGAATGAGGTTCCAAATACCAAAGCATTGGCTTTAAGTTCAGATAGTAATATAGAAGCATGTGCTTTGTCACGACATGCAACAGCTTCAGCACAAGCAATTAGAAGTTCAACAAGCCTCAGCATTCCATCAGCACATCCATCTTCTTCAGTTCCAACAATTTCAGAATTGTGCATATCTTCAACTGCCTCTTCAACAGCTTCAGCAGGATATCTCTGTTTATAAGTCCTTATGTGATCTCTGAAATGAAGCCTCGTTATGCTATTCACACTGCTGAGGGAACTATAGCAACTGCTATCTCTGCTACTGTTACAACTAATGCTTGAGTGGCTGCTAAAATTTCCAAAGTAAAAGGGGATGTCTATGGTTCTCTTCACTCTCTTGTTTTCCCTGATGGTTTCATTGGAAAAGGGCAGGGTCCAATTAGAATCACTGCTATCAAAAATAGGAAGATGAGAATAGGAATGGGAACCCATTGAGCAGAGATCAAGAAAAAACACAGGATTTTCATCCATGAGCTCACCCTTGAAGTCACTATAAAGAGGAGGGGACATCTCTCTAAGTGGTCTCTGCAACCTTACTTATCTTTTCTTTCTAAAGATATTCAACAACGCTCTGAAAGAAAATATAACCACATCATGTCAATATTTATAGGGTACAGACAGGACCATGTTTGTCTTGGTTTCTTCGTGAAGCGTTAAATTCTAGGATTTTGCATTACAGATTAAAAAAGATTACGTAGCATAAGCTGTCAAACTAACTTGTCTTGTTAAAATGCAGCAAGGCAAACATTGATCAATTAGATATCTAGAAAGCATTGTTCCCCCAGGTTTTTGGAATTTCATGAACGGTTCCTTACACCCATTGGTGTATGCAACATTATAAATTCGGTAATTAAATAACGTTATCCATTTTTGTTGCTTTCTAAGTTGTCATGTTCAGCAAGAGAACCAACATGACATTTAATATTAGTATATCTAATAAGAGTGCAGGTGCCGTGCCGCCGTTATGCTCAATCAGGTTTATTGTAATGTTTTCTAAACCCTAAATCCTTAATTACCAATTTACAGAGAGAATGAAACAGATAGATACATGGAACAAACAGCACTAGTAGTAAGTAAAATGCAATAAAAGGCTTACAGATAAATCAGAGTCGAACTTGATGTTAAGTGAAGGAGAAGGGATGAAAACCGAAGGAAATGAGAGGGAAGGGAAGGGAAGGGAAATTAAAGGAAGTGGAGTTATTTTTCCCGTCCCATATGAATACCAGCAATTTTGTTTCTTCGATTCGCCAAAATGTCAAGTTCTATTTTGTCTAAAGGGATAACTTTGTTCTCAAATTCTTAAATACTTAATTTGGTGGTTTGTAATTACTAGAACTAGAATATCAAACTTACGATCAAATAATTAATTAAAGGTAGTGAATATAGTTAAATGAGAAAAAAAAATTTCAAAAAAATTGAGAAAAAAATCTTAAAGGTCTCATTGGTTCAAATGATGAGAAGAAGTGAGGGATAGACTTTTATCTTGGGTTGAAAGAGGAAAGGGGTGAAAATAAAATTAATTTATTTTTACAATACTCAATTTTATTAATGAGTGGCATGATATTTTAGTTATTTTTGATTAGTTTATTTTAAACTCTTATCCCCTCCTATCTTTTTCAAATCACTCTACTAAACTAATGAAGGGAAGTAAAAATGTTATTAACAGATATTTTGACCCTTTTCTTTCACCTTCAATTTCCTCTCACCAAATAATATGTAAAATAAATGGATAAAAATAAGCAATGTGCCTGAATATGAATTTGAAGGAACTTAAAATACCAATAGACGAGATTAGAGATTACTAGAAGCAAATTAGAAAAAATCAAAGTGAAATGAAGTAAAAACAAGTAAAGAATTACAACTTTGATTTTTTCACATTCTATTCTCTCACATCTTCCTCGGCATCTCTTTTTTCTTTATTTCTCTCTCTTTCTTTCTAATCTCATCACTTATCACATTTTTCATTGTCTTTCCCTATTCATTCTTTTTTCTTTCTGTTTATTTCCTCCCTACACTTATCACACTCCATTTATTAGGTGTCAAAAAATGTATATTTAAAAGATTATGCTATTTGTGTATGGACAAACATTGTCTCATATTGATTTTTTGTTATCAAATTGTTTTTTGATGGTCAATTATATATTGTTGTTTCAAGTGTCATGATGGAGAGTATTTCAGAAATTTTGATTTTTGTAATGATAGTGGTGATATATGTAGAAAATAAAAAATAATATAAAAAGAAATATTTTAAATAATATATATGTATTGTTTAAGCTAATTTGTTAATTAAATTACAATGATTTCTTTATAGTTTTAGATTAAGAGATTCTAATTATTTTGAATGTCTTTTATATTATTTTTAGTTTTCTTTTATTATACATGCTCACTTGTTGTTTAGAATTCTACTTTATAGTTTAACCTATAGATTTAAAGAATTTCCTGGAAGCTAAGAAGGAATAGAAGAATATTGTAGCTATCTCAATCAATCTAATCAAATGCATGTAAATAGATATGCCACGTTATGCACTAAATTAAATGGGTACCCTAGCCACCTTTAAAACTAAGTATTATCTCTAGTGTAGAGAAAATAAAGTATAAACAAAGAAAAAAAAAAGAGAAAAAAAAATTTGGAAAGAAAAAGGAGAAATAAAAATTGTTGAAAAAAAATAGAAAAAGATCATTTCCTAGTGTAGTGTCAATATTATTGATAATCATGTTTTGTATTGGATACTAAATAGACCATCCTCACTACCTAAAAGGTAAAAATATTAAGGTAAAATACTACAAATAGAGGAATTAATAAAAAAATAATAAAATAAAAACAAATGAAAGGAGAAGAAACACAAATTGCATCATATGAGGGGCTAATTTAAGGTCTTTAGCTAACTTGATTATATTTAAAATTCAACCATTCTCCAATTTGAGGGAGCAAACGTCATCCTTTTAAGCTTGACCCAAGTGTGAATTTAGAGGTTGTCTCTTGATCTAGAAGGTCATTTCCCTTTGTATCAAATCATAAGGTTATTGGAGACTTACAACAACCAAATTTAGGAGTATATAGCCATTAAAGTTTGATGGGGAAGATTTTGAATGGCAAGATCCTTATGAGCATTTTTGCTTTAGAATGTCACTTATGGTACTTGTGGTGTAAAATTATATCTTGTTTATCCTTATCTACCATTAGCACTACAACTCAATTTTGCAGCACTGATTTACTCATCAGTTTAACTGTTGTTGATGTGTTGTTTTGAGCTAGCTGTTGTTGAACTTGTGTTGCTCCGGAAGGGAAAAAAAGAAATGTATTAGGTTCTCTCAGATTGTTTTATAATAGTTATGTTTTAGAATTGTTAAATAGTTTGGATTTATGAGTACGCGTAGTTGTTTTGTTATTTTAATCTGTTAATGCACTTTTGTTATACTTTTTATTTAGCATCTTACAAACTATGTAAGTGTATTTGGACATTTTTTAATAAATAATATTTTAATAAAAAAAAGACTCATACATTCTTGTTTGTTTTGTTGCCTTGAAGACATTAAAAGACACTCGCTCATTGCCACTTAGCTTTTTATACTTCAATAACTAATTTCTACTCTTTCATACAAGATATGTGGTGTGAGAAGTTTGAAAGCTAAAAAAGAAATAAAAGATATATTCTTTATTTAAGATGTTTTTATGTAGTATTTTATATATTGCAATTTTACAATTTAAAAATTATTTCATCTAAAAACAAGAAATAAAAATCCGTCTAATTCTATCAAGTTGCTATAAAAAATCATAAAAAAGTTTATTAAATATTCATCATTTATTTCTTCATTTGAAGAGGAAGAATTTAATACAAGGAGAGAAGAAAATTGTATGTAAATAAATATTCATAATCAAATGAAGTTTAATTAAAAAATAGTTTGAGTTGCAAAGTTAATAATTAAGAGAATGCACAAAAAAAAAATTGTAGTTTACTCCTAAGTAAACTACAAAAATAGAAATCTTCTTTTTAAAATTGAAATGCCGGCTTAAGAACAGGCAACGACAAGCAGAAAGAACCAAAGGAAAACAAAACATTGCTTGTGTGCTTCTAGAAATGCTGAATGAGTCCCATACGTTGCTAATGTACATTATATAGATAATATTGTATAGTTAGTACTAGCTCTTTATTGATGGATTATTGGTTATTAAATTATGGTTATTATTGTTACCAAAACTCTTAATCCACTTCTTCCCCTTAATTTTGATTTTCTTAGACTAGGGAAACTCTTGTTCGATATCAATAGCGTGAATATTCCAGGATCGAAAAATCCTTCAAACAATGCTCATATTATGAGAAATAGGTGGCAGCGGGTTTCCATTGTGACTATTTATTTATGGTCACATAGATAAATGGATATTAATGAGTATTTATAGCAGGTAAAAAGTTCAAAAAATAAAAAATTAAATAAATTTTTAACCATTTGACTTAGAAAATTGTAAAAACTTATAGTTATTATATTTTTGTCGAAAATATTGTAATATATATAACACATTAGATAGAAAATTTTATTTTATATTCATAAACCCATATTGTATTTACACTCATTTGACATCATGCATTTCTTTTTATTTGTTGTATTTCACCATCCATCACATTTATTATTTTTCTTTTTTCTTTTTCTAGGTATCTCTATGTGTGTACATCCAAAAATATAGGATTTAGGGTTTATATATAGGTTTACATATACTCACCATATGTGTATCAATAAGCTCATCATTTCCTTGCACAAATATTCTCATTTAGGGCATTTCCATTATATGAGTTGTCTCATTCAAATATTTTATAAAATTTTATACTTCTCCATAAGTATAATCATTTTTACTATTTTAAGCAATTAATCATATTTTTTTCTTCAATCCAATACTTTTAAAAGGATTTTTTAAATGAACCTCATAATTTACCTATTTTTTTATATTAGAAAATATTTTATATATAAATATTTTTGAACCCACAAATTAAATAGTTGAGAGCCTCTTTTACTTTTTGTAGCAACTAAACATTTAAAAATAATTAATCCATATCTATACACCACCGTATCAATCATATAATAACTTAGGATAAATATATCTATCCCGCAAAAGTGCTCCCGCACTTGTACCGCGGGCACTGTTTGCGAGACCTAACTGCCTTTTTGTCATGTGCTACATTTTTTCTTTTTGCACCTCCCTTTTTCTTTCTGCATCCCTTTTAAAATTTTTTTTTATTGTTTTTTACCTTTTCTTTTATTAAAAATAATAGTTTTTATATTTTTATTTTATTATTATATTTATTTTTATTTATTTATCTCATCAAATAAAAATATAGATCAAGAAAATACAATTAAATGATCATATAAAAATCATGTTAATTAACATGTGGTTAATTATGTGTCCCAAAACGGTGAACATATTAAAAAATGACGTTAATAGTGTTTCCTTTTGTGGTTAATGGTGTATACATTGGTGGTTAACGGAGTGAAATATTTGGTTAATTGAATTTGTGAGGTGAATTGTGTGCACAGAAACGGTGAATGCAGTAGTATATTTGGTTAATAAATCAAAAAAATAAAAAAAAAATTAAAAATGAGGTTAATGGTGTATAAATTGACGGTTAACAGAGTGAAATATTTGGTTAGTTGAATCTGTGAGGTTAATTGTGTGCACAAATATGGTGAATGAAGTGGTATATTCGGTTAATAATTTTAATTTGTTTTTTATTTTATTATTATAATTATTTTTAGTTACTTATCTCATTAAATAAAAATATAGATAAAAAAATACAATAATTGATCACATAAAATTTGTGTTAATCATTCATGTTAATACGAGATTAATTATGTGTCCAGAAACGGTGAACATATTAAAAAATGAGGTTAATGGTGTTTTCGTTTGTGGTTAATAGAATATGATTTTTGGTTAATTGATTTTGTGAGGTTATTTGCAACTCCTGTTAACACAAGGTTAATTATGTGGCCATAAACGGTGAATGTAACATCCTAAATTTTATTAAGTAAAATATTAATGAAATTAAATAAATAAGTAGAGGAAATAATTAATTAAATAGATGAATAAATAATAGGATTAATATTATTATTAATTTTATCCATAAAGCTACTTCATTTTAAAAAGAAGATAAGGGGTTGAGAGTGGGCCCAAGCCCAATTAGGCATTCTAGTAAGGAGGGGTTAACAATTCACCCTAATCCTTATTCGTATAATTATCAGAGAGCGAAACGCTAAGGAGGGGAGAAAACGAGTCTCAAGAGAGGATTGTTGCAGAGTAAGCATCAAGAACCAAGAAAGGGACTTCCTTGCTGTAATCGATCTTCGCTTAAGGTACGGTGGGGGAGAGGGTGCTGCTTGTATATGCATGTAGGGGTGCTTGGGTAGTGAGGGCAACCATAAGACCCTCTAAGACTCTAAATTCGAAATTGATATATATATATATTGAGTATTGTATGATGAAAATATGTTGGTTGATGATTAATTCTGAGAATCTTTGTGAATCTTAATTGGGTTGAATGAGAATAAAGAGAATAGTGAAAAGGGTTAATTAAGGGTTTGATGATTTGGGTTTTTGATGGGAAAACCATGTAAAATTGTTAAAGATTGATGATTTTGATGAGCTTGATGAATATTAATGATTATGAATGGTGTTTGATCGAAAAGGATTGGATAGAGGTTGAATAGAGTAATGTAGAAGTGTTAGAAATCGTGAAATCTGCGATCTGCGTTGCGGGTAATCGATTACCAGAAGTGGTAATCGATTACCAGTGTGTTCTGGGTAGTCCAGAAGTGTTGTTTGTTCGCTGGTAATCGATTACAGGCCAGAGAGTTTGTTTGCAGGTAATCGATTACAGGGATGTTGTAATCGATTACCAGAGTGTTTAGTTGCAGGTAATTGATTACAAGGTGGTTGTAATCGATTACCAGAGACCTTGTTTGCAGGTAATCGATTACTAGAGGTTGATAATCGATTACCAGAGTGGATTTTGAGATCCTGATTGCTTAATGATGATTGATGGTGTGTGATAATGCTTGATAATGATTGGTGTGCATAATATGCAATAAGATTGATGATGATAATGAATATTAATGATGTTTTGGTGTGCATAATATGCAATGAGATTGATGATGATAATGAATATTGATGATGTTTTGGTGTGCATAATATGCAATGTAATTGTGGATGATGATGTAATGATGATAAGTGTATATCACTTTATGATGATGATGTTTTATGATGAACATGATAATGCATAATTATGATAATGATGATGGTGTGTATCACCTTTGGATGATGATGTTACCTAAGTTGTGCGGGCCCATAGAGGGGTACAATTCGGGAGGTGAACTGAGTTGTGCGGGCCCATAGAGGGGGTACAACTCAGGGGATCAAGATGGGGCGTTCGATGCACAGGCCCATAGAGGGGGTGCAACCTAGAGGTGATTTGTACTGGCCCATAGAGGGGGTGCAACCTAGGGTCGAATGTCGTTGTGCATGCCCATAGAGGGGGTACAACCTATCGGATTGTGTGTGGTGACACCGGTAGACTATCTTGGTACTAACTAGAGTGATTAACGAGGTGCACCCATTGTGCGGAGTTCTAAGTCATGATCTTTGGGTAGGTGAGGTGACAAGTTTTGGTGCATATGATAATGCGTTATACTCGATGATGGCATTGAGTTATATAATGTTGGTGATAAGTTTTAGTGCATATGATAATGTGTTATACTCGATGATGGTATTGAGTTATATAATGTGGTTGATGAGTTTTGGTGCATGTGATGATGATTTATACTTAATGATGAATTGAGTTATAATATGATGATGATGAGTTTTGATGTATGCATGATGGATGTACATATGTGATATATTTGATGATGAAACTGAGTGATTAATGATGTTATGAGTATTAATGATGATTGAGTATTATGTGTGAAAATAGAGTATGTGATTCCATTGGTGAATGATGGTATGGGACTTATATGATGATATAGATGAATAGTTATATGCTGAATTATAGGTGATTATTATCTGATGGACTATGTGATGTTTGGGTATGTGGTATGATTGATGATGATGTTGTTTATATGAGGGTGAGGATAGGGTAGCCTCCTATGTGTATGTATGAGTAGTATTCATTTCCTCACCATTATACTGTGGGTATTTTTACAGGTATTGATGATGACACGACTGATGTCGAGTTTTGATTAAAGGGAGTGCGCTCTGGTATATGTGACATCGGGGCGTAATTTTGGGGGTTCTTTCTTTATGTTCCTAGTTATGAAGTTTTTTGTAAACTGTTTTGGAATCCTTGCACAGCAAGTAGGATGTTTAGTTACTTTTATATTTTTTTGGAGATTCCGTTGCATGAGTATTTTAATACATTTGAGTTTCGTTTTATTTTAATTAAGTTGTTTTCGAACTAATGAGGTTTTCAATAAGAGAGTTATGTGAACCTTTTACCCATTGTGGGACGTTACCTTTTCTACACTTTAATTTGTTAAACGTATAAGGGTTTGGGGTAGAAGGGTGTCACAGTGAACTTATTTAAAAATGAGGTTAATGGTATATCCATTTGTGGTTAACCGAATATGATTTTGTGAGGTTAATTATGTTGCTAGAAATGGTGAACATATTTTTAAATGAGGTTAATGGCGTATACATTGACGGTTAACAAGGTTGGATATTTAGTTAA
Organism: Sesbania bispinosa; assembly: GCA_026901365.1. Classification (NCBI taxonomy): domain Eukaryota; kingdom Viridiplantae; phylum Streptophyta; class Magnoliopsida; order Fabales; family Fabaceae; genus Sesbania; species Sesbania bispinosa. The sequence continues at coordinate 1,141,473 of QLOH01000177.1, forward strand.
TTGAATTTATGAGATTAATTATGTGTACAAAAATGATGAATGGAGTAATATATTTGGTTAATAAATTATAAAATAAATAAAAAGTATTTAAAAGAAAAAGAAAAGAAAAATGACCACGACACAGTGCGGTAGAAACACGGTACCGCACTGTGCGCGGTACGTTTATCGCGATCCAATAACTTATACGCGTTCCCGTCTATATTTTTTTCCATCAAATAACTCATTAATTACATCTCACATTTTTTTTGGATTAATGGAGGCAAAACAAGCCTCACCTAGGCCTAATGCTGCCTATAAAATTATAGAAGACATGTAAGGACACCCAAACAGGAGGGTGAAGAAAAATATTGACATCAAAGTGAGTGGCAAGACCAGTTCGTGCTAAACAATAAGCAACATTATTAACTTCTCTCCAAATGTGGGACACATGAACTTGCCAATCTTGCTGGAGCAAACTTCTGATTCTCTGAATAATAAAATAGTAAAGATGCGAAGAAGAGGTACCATTCTGGATGAGATGAACACCAACCTGAGAATCACTTTCAACCCACACCTTTTTTATACCCCTGTTCCAAGCTAACTCCAAAGCTGAGCAGACCCCCCTTAACTCAGCCATTAGAACCGAAGTGGAGCCTAGGTTCTGATTAAAACCCATAATCCAACAACCATTATGATCTCTCAGAACACCACCGCAAGAAGCTCGAGTGCCTCCATTACGCACGGATCCATCCGTGTTAAATTTAAACCAACCCAAGGGAGGAGCTTGCCAACGAACTGGAACAGCACAAGGGGAACTAGAACAATTGTTATGTTCGCCACCTGTACGATGAAATTCCCCAACGAAGAATCTCACATTGTAGACAATGTCTTGCACCTGCAGAACAGCATTAAAGAAAACACGCTCATTTCGAGCCTTCAAAAGGAGCCACGTAGTAGTCGCAAAAGTGACAAGCCAATCACCACCATTTATCAAGGTATGATTTGAAATGAATAAACCACCAATCTCATCCTCGAAGTATCACTCTCTCTCCTATTTAGTCTCTAAAGTAAACAAAAATAAAAGTTAGTCCTAGAATTTTGAAATATCCATCACATTGGTCCTCAAACGGGGACTAATGTGACGGGATAATATGAAAGTTTGAGAACCAATGTGATGAATATTTCAAAATTCGAGAACTACTTATGTAATTAATTAATTTAGGGATTAATTTAGGGACTAATTAGGAAAGAGATTACTTATTAGATTTCACCCAACTTTCCAAATCAGTAGCGTGCCAATTCTCACATTTCACTCCCTCACGATTGCATGTGTTATTATACAATTCTATTATGAGCTTGTTTGTATCGTAGTTATTGATAGCGCAAATCGAATCCGTACGAATCCCAAGTCGCTTTTCACAGTTTTGATTTTTTTTTTTTCGATTCATGAAAATCGATTTACACTGTACAAACAAGCACTATATATTAACATTTCTAAAACATTATTTATTGAACCGCATGATAAATTGTTCTTCAATGGGATAAAAATATTAAATGAGTTGCTTTATATATGGTTACTTAGTGTATGAAATACCTCTCCAATATAACATTAGTTAGGAAATAATTAAAAACAACTACTTAATTTAATTACGAAGCTATTTCATAACTATTTAACAATTAAATTTGTTAAAAACTACTACACCGTCAGAGAGATTAATATCCCTCTTGCTTGTCAATGTAGCAAGTATTCAGCAATGTACGTGTAAGGATGCCTCTAACAGAATTCAGCTACGAATAGTTAAAATACAGCTATAGATTTTATTTTTCTATATATTAATTTCGTAGCTGTTTAGCAGTTAAATTATGTTGGAAGGATGAAGTGAATGAAGAGAATCCAAATCTATTCAGGCAATACCACCGTTGAAATATTTCCAATCTGAAAATTAGCATAGCAGATATGGGAAATTTTGGGGAAGAATCTTCATGTAGGTTCATATCCATTGCTTAGACGCTCGACCTGTCATCGCAACGTAGGTATGATTCATTTCACACCTTATCTAATCAATCAAATAACACCTTAATTTATTGGTATACATATGCATTTGCATGGCATATATAGCCGCATAGGCTATATAACATCGGTTTTTCTAATCTGTGCAACCTTGCACAGGATAAGAAAATAAAAGTGGAAATGTTTTATTGGAAATTGCAACTTTTAATATTACCAATGCATTGAATATTGTTGTAGTTGCAATTTCTAATAAAACATTTCCTCTTTTGTTTTCTTATCTGTGCAAGGGTTGCACATGTTAGAAAAACTCATATAACATTAATATATAGAAATTAGTCAAATCAAAGAAAGAATACAAAATAGGAATCCTCCTCCTTGATCAACAAAATTATTTTCTAATTTAAGCAAAACACATGAGAGTTTTTATTTTAATTTATATTTTAAATTTAATTAATTATAAAAATTTATTTTCTATATTAAAAAATTCTAAACTGATTAAAAAAACGCAACACAAAAACTTCTTATTCTATTAAAATGAAAATACGAACACAATAATATTGAGTAGTTATTTTTGTCGACTATATACATTAGTGTTTTATAATATGATAAAGGAAACATTTTATAAAATATCAAATTTACAAAACATCAAAAGTAAATTAAATATGTTACTCTTAATATTAGGGGTGTTCAAATCCAATCCAATCCAATTAGAACCGCAACAACCGATCCAAAAAACCGCAAACCGAAAAAATCGCAAACCGCAAAAAATCGAAAATTTTAATTGGATTGGATTGGATTTCGGATCTGCCTATGAGAACCAATCCAATCCAAACCGATCCAAAGTTTTGTTAACATTTTGATATATTATCATTATTGATATAATTTTTCTGTGATGATGTAAAAAATTATTATTGTGCAACTATATTTAACGAATAACATTCAATAATGAGATTGGAAACCATCAAGTAATTTATACGTTATAGGATAAGATATAATAATTGCTTATTTTTATCATAATTTTGCTTTCATAACTTCATTTTTTAGTTTATTTGAGAAACCGAAATCCAATCCAATCCAAACCGATTAAAATTGGATTGGATTTGGGAAAAAATCAAAACCGATTGGATGATTAAATGAGAAAACCGAAATTATTGGATTGAATGATTTTTCCCTTAAAATCAATCTAATCCAATCCGCGAACACTCTTACTTAATATATATGTATATATCAAAACTAATCTTCTGTATAAGCTTCTGTATCTAGACTGATTTAGACGACATTATACATAGATCTTTTTTTTTTTCGAATTATACATAGATTGTTTGAGTTTCGTCCTCTCTTCTCATTCATCCTTTTGTTCTGTATGGCCTATTTTCAACTTTTACATAGCATGCTTACTTCGCCCATATCTTTCAAACGAGGAAACAAAGTTCTAATTTACATAAAAAAATTACTTACTTTTAAATGCGTAGATGAAGATATATTCATTATTAATTAAATTTTAGTAAATTAAAGCCATAACTTATGTTTGAATAACATTAAAAATAAATACATATCCTTATTTCATAAGGATCTTCTTTTAAACGTTCTTTTTTTTTTTTTATTGTTCTAGGCTTTCTTTTTATTTTGTTTTACTTTTCCGTATGAATCTTGAGTTTCTTTCTTTCTTTTTTTTACTCGGAAAAATTGACTCAGTTTGGGGAGCCAAAAGTGAAGAGGAGATTGCTATTCATGCCACCCATTTTGCTAACTACATCACCCTTCCTTTTAAAAGACTATTATTTGAATATTTCTATTTTTTACCAAAACAAATATCTCTAATTTTTTACTTCCGGAAATTCAAATCAATTCATAATTATATTCTATTATAAATTCAATTTCTGAAATTCACATAGAGACAATTTTTTTTTTGTCTCTAGACTGTAATACATAGGGGTGTTCAAAACCCAAACTGATCCATAGACTCGTCTACCCGAACTATTCGAGTCAGGTCTGACCTTATCTTTACAAAGAAGAATAGGACCAAACCAAGTCTCATACTCTCATTTGATGACTCGGTATGAGGTCAAGGACGCAGGTTATCCTTCGAGTTACTTTGTTTGTCCTATATGTGTGTGTGGGTGTGTACGTATTTATTATAGGATTAAATATGTTTTTAGTCCCTAAAATATAGTTGAGATTTGGTTTTAGTCCCTCTACATTAAAACCAATGGTTTTGGTCCTTCAAAAATTGAAAATACACCAATTTTAGTCTTCACTACATAGTTTTGCTACATATTTTGCTACATATTTTACTAATTGTATGAACTATTTTCTTTTGACTATTGTTATATGACAATTTCATAAATATTTTATTTAACTTATACATCGAGTCACCCTGATATCTCTTGCCCTAATTAGAATCGATCTTAATTAAACTCATACATCATTGGGTTTTTTTTAATCTATTGATGGATTCATGTTTATTCTCACGGTCAAGTAAGGGACAAGGAAAAACTGTCCTAACCCGTTCCATGAACACCCCTAGAAGGAGATGATATTTCAATTTAGAGACGAAAAATATTCTATCTCTAATATCTGAATTTTTCTGATAATTTGTATTCCGGTAATATACATACTTGAAAATATATATTCCATACTACTTTTTTATAAAATTCAATTTTCAAAACAAAAATAACATATGTATTATGGAAAATGAATTTTAAAAGGGTAGTGTGGTTAGAAAAAATGAGTGGTGCAAATAGCAATTCTTAAGTGATGATGAAGATTGAAACAAAAATAACAAGTACTCCACTTCCAAGAGGTAGCAATAGGCCTATTAATGTTTTTTTAGAAAATTTTTCTTTTCAAACAACCTTTTTATCTCTCACACAACCTTTTCTTTTTTTATTAAATTAAATTTTTTTATTACTTTTTCACTTTAAACTCTCCATCTTCCTCCCTCTTTGATACACCACCATTGACCTCCCCTTCTCTATCTCGACATGCGAACCCAGATTTGGTGCAGTTGATTTTTGGTATATTTGGTGTTGTCATGAAATCTGGACCGTCCGATTTTAATCGGACGACTCAGATTCCGAGATGCTAAATCGGCTTTGAAAAAGCATCTCGGCATCTAAGGGCATGTTTGGTTTGCATTTTCATTTCCTGTTTCCATTTTCTGTTTCCTGTTTTCTGAAATTTTACAAAGGAAAAACTGGAAATGCTGGAAACAAAAATTTGCTGTTTTCAGCATTTCCAGTTTTTCCTTTGTAAAATTTCAGAAAACAGGAAACAGAATAAAAACAGAAAATGAAAACAGAAAACGTTTTCTCAAACCAAACAGGCCCTAAGCCGTCCGATTAAAATCGGACAGCTCAGATTTCATGACAGCACCAAATGCACCAAAAATCAACTACACCAAATCCAATTTCCTCGACACACCGCCCTCTCGAACTCCTCTTTTTTTTCTTGAGAAAAAAAAAAGAAAAATAATGAATGATGTCAATGTCCCCCTAGCAAATGGTTGCCTCCCTACATATATAACTCTTCAGGAACCAGTCTCCTCTCAAGCCATAGCCATATAATTAAATTTAAAGAAAAATTAATTTAATAAAAGGGGAAGGGGTTATTTTTTTTGGTAAATAAGGGGAAGGGGTTATGTGGGAGTACAAGAGGTTTGTATGAAAAGAAATTTCCTTTTTTGGGCTGTGGCTAGCCCGGTATATCACAAGCACCTTGCTTTCAGCCTTCAATCTACTAAATACACTCATGTGGACTTGGACAACATCATATTGCTAACATGGTTACATTTCATGAGGTGCCAATGCCTTATAGAGATGGAAAATGCGTTTAGACTTTATATGTACACGTTAAAAAATATTCAAATTGAAATAGAAAAGCCTTGGTTGGACGAAGAGCGGTGGAAATAGGTTATGTCAACCTAACCTACATTAGACCTAGGTTACGTGAGACGTATTAATTAAATAAATTGGGCCAAATCTTTTCTTGAAAGCTTATTTAATTAATTAGACTGGATTTCAGCTCATCCAAAAAGTTTTTAAGTTTATTGATCTGGCTTATTTTAATAAATATATAAATAATACAATGATATTTTTATTACTAATATTATTATTAGTATGTGTGATTTTTATTCTATAAATGTCTTAAATTATATTTTTTGGCTTATTTGAATACTATATGTGTGTGTGTTATATTACGTAATATAGTTGAGCATGTAAGCCTTTATTTATGGTCTATTCATAAACTTTATTATAAAGTAGATTTTTAAACCAAGACAAATCTTAAATAAAATCTATATTAGGTAAATAGGCAAGACTGATCAAGTTTTAGATTCAAGAGATAGATTAGGCTCAAGTCTTAGATTAGGCCTTTGACTGAGAATTCTCCATAGACATAGTCGTGATTTTAATCCCCGGTTCATGGATGGTGGTTAGGTCCCAAAAGTGGGGACTACAAGATTCTAACCTTGATTTTCAAGTAAAGTTCACCTAGGCATAGAGTTTATTTCTACTGCGACCAACCATTGTTTGATATTTAAGTGCAATAATAAAACCCATCGATAATTTAAGTGATATTCCCTTAAATAAAATATCAAGTTTAAATTTTGTGTATGAAAGGAAAAAAAAAAAAACTCTAATGCATCAAGATGTGATTATGGACCTGACTTCTCTACCTACTCATGTTGTTGTAGTGTTTCGCTTGAGTATTATATTCTTTTTACTTTTCTTCATTTTTTATTATGTGCTTGTCAAATGGATAATTGAGTATTTACCCATTGAATTATGCATAACATGTTATTGAATTGTGAAAGCATGTCCATAATTTACCCTTTTGAATACATAAACATGTTATTGAACAGTGAGAGCATGTCCATCACGTGTTTCGAAAATAAATTAATAAAAAAGATTCATGTGCACAAATAAAAAATAATAATTTTGACTAATATTTATGAAAAATTAAAGCATTCCTCTCCAGGGGAGTCCAGGACCAGGAGGCATGATTCAACGAACTTGGTTATTATCTAAAAAGTTACTTTATAACTGGTTAAGGATACATGGCCAATTGGCTTCACTCGTTTAATTTGAACACATATCTCCATTCGTTTTTATATTGTGAACTTCTTGATATATATATCCAACCTAAGGAACCCTGCTAAAGTACTCAAGCGCCAAATGACTTATTTATCTGCAATTGTTTTTGGCCCAATTTAGATACACTTTTTATAAAGAACTTTTTGAAGATAAAAATAGAATAAATTAAATAGGTCAAATGAATTTAACTTTTCTATAAGTTGAAATTAGTTACTTATGGAGAAATTAAATGGGAGAACTTTTGGAGTAGGTGGACTATAAAGACTAATTTTAACTTATGGAAAAATTAAATGCATTTAACATCTTTAATTCATTCTATTTTTCACCTAGAAGTACTTCGTCTAAACTTGCCCTTTATACAATAAATGGTAGTGGTTAGCTATATGGTCACATGTTTCATTCCCTTGTATTGCGATCTGAATACTTTTTGAAATAGTGAGTCACATAGCAGAAATTAACCGTATTTCAAATATCACAAACTATAGAAATACCAAAAAATACAGAATTCATAACAGAACCTTGCACAAATGATGAATTACAATTAATACTGAATAATGGTACACTTACTAAGAAAGAATGGTAACATAAATGCTATACTAATTAACTTAACACCATAGGTTATACACAAGATGCAAAGAGATATGAAAACTGGCAAAACAAGGAGGTTGAAGAACTAAACATATCTATAATTTTCCTATTTGATAAGAGGTGTGGAAGAAGGCAATAGATGGAAGGAGAAGAAGAAGAAGAAGAAGAAGCAGCAGGGGAATTAGTTAATTAAGACATGGATTATTATGGAATTGTGCATGCTATGCATAGGAAGGGGTACAAGCTATGCAAGCAAGAAAGAGAATAGCAGAAGAGGCACCATCCTCTTCCAGATTGGAGCTGCTCCTCTTGAACTTGCCAGCTTTTCCTTTGTTACACTGAATTTGTCTCTGCAGCTGCTGCTGCTGATTCTGCTGTTGTGGTTGTTGTTGCCTGTTTCTCTTCAGTGCTTCTTCAACTTTAGACACCATGTTTGTTTCTTTGAATGATGGGAAGAAAACTGAAACCAAGATATAAAATTAGGAAGCTATTGGGAGAGAATATTGTGCATGGAAACAGACATACAAGTAACTCCCCTTTTTATAGAGTTTTGTGGTACATAATTGCCCTTGGTTTCTGCCAGTTTTCACTTATCTTAGCTATCATCAGTTACTCCAATTGGTATTTGGTACAAGATTGGCCCCTCCTACAAAATTTAAAAATATGAGATAGATGCCAACATGGAAAGTCTTGCTTTATTACTCTCTATGTTTGATTGTAGGACCAGATTATAAGCTTGGAATGAATTCAGGGGCGGTCACGGTCTCACTGATCCAATGGGAGGCTTGCCCCTCTGCTCATTTTCTTTTTTAATATTATACATGTAGTTTTAAGCTTTTCAATTTATTATTTTAACTTTTATTTCAGGGTGTAGTTTAAGTATTGGGTATGCAACTGTATATTAAATATTTCGAGGAAAAACTTTATCATCCATAAAAATTAGAAGATACATGTGGTCTTACACAAAAAATATTTAAGCCTTTAGCCTCCTTATTTGTTTTTTTCAAATTTGTGTTAGAATTTCTATCAAAACTACATTATAAATCTTACAAAAAAAATTACATTATAAATCGTGGATTTACATATTTGATTTCTACCATTTATTTTATCTATATTTATAACATGATTTTTATGAAAACCAAATAAATATGGATCCGGATCCATATTTATAAAATGATTTTGAATCAAACACACATTTGGTTTGGAATTTAAAAGACCAAAGGTACCTTTAATTAAATTCATTGAGAGACTCATATTTCTGTGCTTTTAGATGAATTTACAATTAAGTTGGTGCAAACAATGAATCCACACATGCTAAAACTACAAGTTACCTACCATTATCACACATTCCAAGATTTGATGGTAAATTTTGCAAATCTAAACAACAATCAACTTCCCTGTTCTCAGGACACAAAAAAAAAAAAAAAAATACACATATACTAAATAATTGGTGCGTAGATGATTGTCTAATTACAGGATATTAATGGGGGTTTCACCTTAGAATATTAATGGGGTTACATTATGTGCAAATGCCAGACTAGAACTGAAGCAGGGGTTTGTCTTTTACTCTATTATAGACACTGCTTATATATAGGAACAAATACTAATCATTAATTGAAACAGCAAGGTTTAATTGCTGTATGTAATGATGTTTTGGGCATGATGATCCTCTATGAATGGCTGATTATTGATGAGAGAATCAAATAATAAGAACGATGTGTTAGTTAATTATTGAAACCAATGATTAGTACATACACAGAAAGGTCATGTAAAGTTGTCAACAAAAAAGAAAACATGTATAGGAATTTAAATCTGAACAACTACAATAGCATGACAAAAATACGTATTGTTTCAATGAATTCAATATATAAAAGATAGATACGAAAGAGGTCAAACATGGCAATGTAGTTGAAGTCTATGTTCGCCATAAACGTTGCACAGGGAGTTCTTGTCGTGACCCTGGGGGATAGAGAGCTCTTCATGTGCGAAATCATGTGACCATGTGCCCAACTTCTTGTCCTTTTCTTCTCTCATCCACTTGCTTCGGGCCCAATGCTTTTATTTTGTATATTACAATAATAATTACCCATGCTCTGTGGATTTTTTAATGGCCCACATTATTTTCTTTAATATATAGTATATCTTACCTTGAATAAGTCACTTCATTTCATAGCCCAAAATAATTTATAGTAAACATAGATTATAAGTTCTGTGATAATAAAACATTTCACGCACCTCTAGGTTGGTACATGAATTTACCTTGAAAAGTGACGTACGGTAATAACTAAAAGAAAAGCCCCACACCTCCTATTTCACATGTTGATCAACTACACTCCACGTGACCACCCTTCTTTTTTTCTGTAATGCTATATTAGGGAGGAGAGGAAAGTAATATGAAGAGAGGAATAAGAAAGAAAGAAATAAAAATGGGATAGATATGATTTGTTTAAGTAAAAGTTTTTAAATTTAGGTTTGAATGTAACACATGAAGTTATTTTGGCATAAATTTGGACTAAGATGAGAATTGTACTCAGATACAATTAAACGAAATCTAAACATCTATAAAAATGCATTGCACTTTGTGTTTGGAAAAGTAAGTTTGATATGATAAAAATAAGTGTGATATAGAAGAGAAAATGACAACATCTAAGTTGTTTTCTTTTAGTTTTTGCAAATTGTTTTACAAAATTATTTTTAAAAAGTGTGATATAGAAGAGAAAATGACAATATCTAAGTTGTTTTCTTTTAGTTTTTAAAAATTGTTTTACAAAATTATTTTTAAAAAGTGTGTTTTAAAAATGAAATGATTTATTTAAAGCATTTCTAACACAAAAACGAAAAAAACTAAAAAAAAATAGTTTTTCAAAACACCTAAAATTAGTTTCAGAATTTTAGTTTTTAAAAACTAAAAAATAGTCACAATTTTTAAATTTATTTTTAACAATCGTCTGTCTAACATGTTTTCCATAGAAAACTGAAAAAACTTGTTAATTTGACAAACAGTTTTAAAAAGCACGACTATTTTTTCGTTTTCAAAAATTAAAATTCTAAAAATACTCTGAGATATTTTGAAAAAGTGTTTTTTAATTTTATTTTTGTTTTTGTGGTGACAATACTATCACTACAAGAAAACAATTAATTAGACGCGGAATATTAATATCGACCACGACACCGACCAGCGTCGGTCAGGCCGACGCAATGCAACGCTAAAGGCATCACTGTTGAAGAAAAAAAATCCATTTTTTTAAATTTTTTAATTTAACGTCGGTCTAGCTAACGCTACTTAGTATAGTTAGCGTCGGCCAGACCGACACTAAAGTCATCATCGTTTAAAAAAAATATTTTTTTAAGTAGCATCAATCATTGTTGAATTTTTTTAAAAAAAATAATTTAGCGGTGGCTATTGTTAACATTAGCGTCGGTCAGACTGACGTTAATTCCATGCTTTTAACCAATATTTTAAAAATCGAAGCGGTAATTGAACCGGTGAAGACATTGGTTCACGGTTCAATGGTTCAACCGTGGACACCGACCAGCGTCGGTCAGACCGACGCAATGCAACGCTAACGACATTACTGTTGAAAAAAAAATCCATTTTTTAAATTTTTTAATTTAACGTCGGTCTAGCTGACACTACTTAGTATAGTTAGCGTCGGCCAGACCGACACTAAAGTCATCACCGTTTAAAAAAATATATTTTTTTAAGTAGCATCAATCATTGTTGAATTTTTTTTAAAAAAAAATAATTTAGCGGTGGTTATTGTTAACATTAGCGTCGATCAGGCTAACGCTAATTCCATGCTTTTAACCAATGTTTTAAAAACTGAACCGGTGAAGACATTGGTTCACGGTTCAATGGTTCAACCGTGGTTGAACCACGCTGGTCAGACCGATGCAATGCAACGCTAAAGGCATCACTGTTGAAAAAATATCCATTTTATAAAATTTTTTTAATTTAACGTCGGTCTAGCTGACGCTACTTAATATAGTTAGCGTCGGTCAGACCGACACTAAAGTCATCATCGTTTTAAATTTTTTTTTTTAAGTAGCATCAATCATTGTTGAATTTTTTTAAAAAAAATTAATTTAGCGATGACTATTGTTAACATTAGCGTCGGTCAGGCTGGCGCTAATTCCATGCTTTTAACCAATGTTTTAAAAATCGAACTGGTAATTGAACCGGTGAAGACATTGGTTCACGGTTCAATGGTTCAATCGTGGTCAAACTGGTATTAATTAAATATATATTTTAAATATTATATAATATTTTAATTAATAAATTAATACAAAATTATAAGAGATTAAGATATATGAAGTTATAAACTTGTTTAAACAACCTTATTATAAGGTTTATAAAGCAAAAAAATAAAAATAATTGATAAAATAATAAATATCTATGTGTAATTCTCGAACGTATGTTTTTATTTATCTTAAAGTATTTTAAATTAAATAAAAATAAAAAAATAGAATTTTTTTATGAAAGACCGGTTCAACTGGTTTTTTACCATATTTGACCGATTTTACCTATTTTTGACCGATTTACCGATTTTTTGCAGCACAGGTTCACTGGTTTATTTGGACCGGACATAGGACCGGTCCACCGGTCGGTCCGGTCCGATTTTCAAAACTATGCTTTTAACATAACAAACACAATATATATAATATTTCGTACTATATATTATAAGAAACATAATTAGTGCAATGGTAATGTTTCTTCTTTCTATCATATGAGATGTAGGTTTCGATTCTCGCAATTGATAAGTTTGGGAAGAAATGATTTTTTTTAAAAAAAAATTATTAGCGTCGGCCAGACCGACGTTATGTAGCGTCGGCCTAGCTAAAGTGACGTCATTAGCGTCAGGATTGTTTTTTATCGTCACTACTAATTAAAGACGAGTGGACTAGCGACGTCTTTGTGGCCATCGCTAAGTCGACGCTAATTAGCTGGTAGCGACGGTTTTTCTCCATTAGCGACGACTTTTGGCCGACGCTAATTTCTGAATTTATTGTAATATATAAATAAATTATTTCATTTATAAAAAATAATTTTTAAAAATTGTTTTATAAAACTGTTTTGAATAAATTATAAAACAAAATCAAATCAAACACACCCTATTTGTTTGGTTTTTTTATGTTTGGAAATTATTTGGTCTAATGGAAGTGATAGGAGAGAATTTATTTTTTTTACCTTCTCATCATTTTTCTTTTGTCCAAAATCAATTTCCATGGTCATTACATTTTTTTAAACAAAGATAAAATTTTATTATAATTTTCCAAAGCCATTATAATCGATTTACAGTAGAAAAATATGCAATGTTTTAGTAGTAAACATCCGGACACACACTCCCTGATCTCTCACAGAATCAAATAAATTTCTTGTGTATTACCAAGTGCAAAGCATGGCAATGGAAAACTGGTGAAAATGAACAAAAAATTAATTAACCATTTAAACCAAACATGCAAGAACTTTATATTTTTTTGGAAGTCAGATCTTGATGCCTTTGACCTTTTGGTCTAAATATCGAGTTTCGTCGCCATAGCAAAGTTTCAAGCAACCATAAAAGAGGGGTGGTGAGAATTGGAGGTGGTGATGGTTGTCTGTCCATGGTTGGAGTTGGAGCAATTCATATGAAGAAAGGTATTGGATATGGGTGAAAACCTCTCCAAGTAAGGCAAAAGAGATGAAGAATTGGAATGAAAGGTCCCTCTTTTGTAACCAACAAAGCCCAAAGAGATTTTGAAGTCAAAGCTCCGCTCAGAATTCCCCTCAATCTCTCACCTATTTTGTGTATAGATGTAATAATGTGAGGCATACAACACTTTTTAAGTTCAACTTTATTTCTCTTTCATCTCTCTCCTCGCTCTATTTCCCTTCCATTTTTATAAATATCAAACAGAGTGTAAATGATGATGTATAAAGCGATGTCTCTCTCTTGTGTGCATTAAACTTTCAATATTAAATAATTATGTTTGGTGTATTTCTCTCTCATCTCTCTCTGCTCAGAACGGGACAAAACGTGACATATAAGTTTTGTTCTATATTTGGTATATTTTAAAATTAAAGTGGAACAAAATAGAACATATTTTAGAACAATGGAACACTTTGGTTCCTTAGAAAATGGTGGAACCAAAGAGAACAAGACAACATCTTATTATTAATTTTTTATTGACAAAACTATCACGTTCTCTCATAACCTTCCTCCCAAAATTATAATTCCCTCCATTGCCTCCTGACACCTATTACCACCATCAATGCCACCTTGCACCCCGTCACCGTCATCGCCACCATTTTTGCAACCGTCGCTTAACACTCCTAATTGTCGTTGTCGGTCACACTATCAATCGTTGACCTCTTTACTCAAATTAAACCATCCATTATCATTATGTACCGACACTTGACATCCTCTATCACTAATCAAACCCCCACCACAGCCACCACCATCACTACCCGCCACCCTTAATTCTTGTCACCGTTTTTGAACACGCTCCATCATTGCTATCAACACCCCCACCACCACCTTGAACCCTCAACCGCTGCACAACATTCTTGTTCAATTTTTTGAATACTCAGTTAAATACTAAATAAGATAAGGATATATATAAGTAATTGAGTACATATAAATATAATTATGTTCTATTCTGTAATTACAAAACATAGCATAAAAGATATTATTTATCTTATTACGTTCGACTATGTTTTGTTCTATTTGATTCTGTTAATCTACCAAAAGCTAGCTTCCAATCATTATTAGTCATCGATTTTTTAACTCGTGTAATATTACACATGTTAATAAATCAAAAGTGGATATGTTTTATTAAAAAATTGTAGCATTTCATATTACCAATACATTAAATATTGTAATAATTGTAATTTCCAATAAAATCTTTTTAATTTTAATTTATTAACTTATATAACATTACGCATGTTAAAAAAACCGTTTATTCATTTGTCATATGAAGTCCAAAGAATGAACCTTGGTTCACTCAACGTTTTTTCAATACACACGTACTACACATTTAAAAATTTGACAAAAGGAGAAAAAAAAATATATACTATAATACAAATTATGATCGGTGTCATAAAAAAAAATATTTATAACCGAAGCTTATCCGTCAAAATCAAACATAATTAGTCTTCATATCTGTCCAATAAATTAGGTGTTTTACAGTGTATCAAATTATTTTAAAACTTATTCATTGTGCTTTTGGCAACTACCGATCGAGATTAATGTGTAATTTCAAGCTCTTAAATTTTTATTTAAATTTAATTCTGAATACTTCAAAATTCCTACAATCAAATTCCCTTTCTGTCTATTTTCTTCTATTTAAAATTTCTTAAAAGCTCTTTTTTAAAATCTTGGCAAACTAACACTATTTTGAAAACTGACATTTTTTAAGGGATTCTGGACAGCTTCCTATTGATTTTGAAGCTAAATTAGTTTCAGATTACAGTAAATTTTAAAAAAAAAAAAAACTGTCGCAAATTTCATCTAAAATATTTTCTGATGAATTTCAGAGGGAATAGAGAAGAATACACAATATCTAAATTGATATTGATTAGTGGCTTTTTGTTTAAACTTAAAAAATGTGATTATTAAATTGTGTAAAAAATAATCTTTTTTTTATAGATTTTTATAAAATTCAAAAGCTTATACATCCACAAAAAATGTGTTTTAACATTCTCTCTACTATTCCATTTTATTTTTCTGAGAAGTAGGTGAGAATATATAGTTTCTAATTATAATTAGATTTCTATTTTTCTTAGATATTGGTTATTTCTAGAATTTAAAACAAATACATTAAAAAATTTTAAAAGTAATTATTTTCTTAAAAAAGTGATTACTTTTAAAAATAATCATAAACAAATGTACTCTTAATTTTAAACAGATTTTAGATGGATTTAATATTACTAAAATTATATCTTAGACAAATTTCATATGGATTTTTATTTTATTAATTATTTTATACAGATTTCCCACAAAATAAACAATCAAAATTATTTTGTTTATTTTTTTGCTCGCTCGGATTTAGGATGAAAAATCCCTTTCCTCCTCCCCAGCTCCTCCAATTCTACCAAACCAAACACTATATTAGCTTCTATGATGAATTACAAGCATGGCATGCACCTGGCATTTGGGGGAAATGGATAAACTCTATTTGGCATATTATTCTCTAAATATATATAATTATGGTTTAATAATAATAATAATAATAATATTATGTAATTTATAATACCTATACCATTTTCAAGCTGTTGATGTAAATCATATAAAGAGTGTATTTGGTAAAATTATCTGAAAGTTAATTGATGTGATTCAAAGTATTTAATAAAATTAGCTAAAAATTTTAAAATAACACATACAGACATAATTAGTTATTTATATAATGATGTGAGTCTGAGTTGTTGAAGAATAAAATTGTAATAAATTTTCAGCTATACTAGCTGAAAACGGAGCTAGTCCTAATTTTTTTTTTAAGAAAAATAAACAACTTTCATCCAACATTTAATAAGTTTTAATTAATAATTCACAATTAGTTAACCATTTACACCTCTATCTAGAAAACTACCTACCTCCAACATCAATAAGTGTCACTATATTATATATGCTACCCATACACAATATATATCCCATTAATATGACAATACCATTTAATATATACAATATGTTTAATTGTTATACTATTTTTGGATCTCAGATTCTAAATTAAAGTTTTTGCATTGGATTAGTTTGCTTTGAGGTCAATTTTTATTTTTCTGAAAAAATGACATAAAAAATGGCTTTTCCCATATATGCCCGTATATCCGATTTTTTTTTTATTCAAATTCGTTGAAACATCTTAGAAGTACTCTAATTTAACCAAAGACAGGTTAATTAAGCATGCTTAATGCTAGTAATATATTTGCTGCTTAACAGTCAGAAATTGATATTGAATATTGATGATGCTGCCCGCATGAAATTGAAAGTGGCTAAGCATCATAAATTCAATATTTGTGTTTTTTTTTCCTGTCAATAATGTTTGTTGCGATTGAAACAGACAAGCAAGTAAAAGATGAAAATGTGAACCCATAATTCTGGGCATGCAGGCCCATGGGTTTTAGCAAATGGGATGTTGGCCGTTCTAAGAACAAGTCATTGTGATTAGCTTGACCCCCAGCGCCTTTTGCGGAGCACTTGTTTGATTTGGACTTAGTGTGTATTTAATTTAGCGTTAAAATTAATTAAATTTAAATTTAGATTTCACAACCTAATTATTTCTAGGGTTAAAATGTAAAATCACACTTCAAAGCTAAATCAAAATGCTGTTAATAAAATTCATTAGTTCTCTGAGGTTCAGTCCAAATAATTAAAGATACCATGCCCGTTATGATTCATGCAGGTAAACAATTTAAAATAAATAAAAATCATCTTTATAATATGATTTGCTGATATAGTTTGTAATATCTGGAGGTTCATGTATAGTGCATACAATTCTCTGAGCAGCGAGGGACAAAGGCATGTTTAGGTGGGGGTTGGGTTTTCTGCAAGGTCTAGTCATCTATCGAGTCTCTGCTTTTTGAAGACATTAATTGGAGAAGACTTGTGATAACCGTTTTTCACTCATAAAAGGAGTTCTGAAACATCACAATTGGTTCTTGACGAAATGAGGCAGGTGCCAGGTGTGGTATTGTCTTTTGGCGGTTGGTATGGTCATCAAGATCACTATCATCACACATCAGGGCCACTCGATGGACTTGGAAGGTAGTAAGAAGTAGGGCTTACCTATAGAGATGGATAAGTGAGTGATGAAATTCAAATCTAATAATTCTTTTTCTTTATAACTTGCATCTCTTTTCTCTTTATGCTTTTCAAAAGTAATGGATTTCTAAATCCCTTAGGTTAAAGATTGGTGAATCTTAGTTCAAACTCCATGTGAATTTTATTTTCATTTACAATTCAAAGTATTGTGATCCAGTTACATTATTTTCTTCTACCCTTAATGCTTCAATTGATTTATCCACTCAATTGCATGAACTTAGAGTGATTATCACAATTGGGAAATTGGGGAAAAACTTGAATCTGAAGCAAACAACACAAGATGTTAATTACCTAGGGATAGAAATTGATTCTTGTATGATCTTTATCAATTCTTGATATTAATGCATGTCTCTATTGAGTTCACCTAAGGAATTAGGGTTCTTAATTGATGATATAGTGTTAATTCACCAAGGGATTGAGTTTTAACTAAATTAGTAAATTGGATCATGAATTGAATCATAATCACTGAATTGAACATTCTTTTGAATTCCATAGAGGGAAGATTTAGAGGAACTAGGGGTGTTCACGGGTTGGTTGGGTTCGGTTCTGTAAGAAAAACAAATCCAAACCAAATAAAACTGTTTGGTTTGGTTCGGTTCGGATTTTCTAATTTTTCTGTAAGTGACCCGAACCAAACCGAACCGATCAAGAACGGGTTGGTTCAGTTCGGTTCAATCAGATTATAAAATTTTATCTTGTCAATATAATCACAATTATTTTTCAAAAAATTTTAGTAAATAATAAAAAGATTCATTTTAGAAAAAAATAATCTATAATAAAACCTCTTGTTGATGTTCCTCTATGATAAAAATTCATGTTGATATATAATCTCCCATTTCTTCCAATTTTTTTAGTATAGTTTTTTTTGTTTATAGGTGGTTCAATTCGGTTCAAGTAATGGATCCAACGTCTTTAATCTGTTACTCGAACCAATCATTAACAGGTTTGATCGGTTCGGTTCCAACCCGGCTGAGCTAAAAATTCCAATCCATTCAGATTGGTTTGGCTCATCGGGTTCATCGGATTGAACCGAACCAATGAACACCTCTAAGAGGAACCAACCCCTAATCGATTTTGATGTTGATTTTGACAACTTTTACCTTTTGTCTTTTGTTATAAGCATTTTGATTCAAAGGTTCTGCATTATTTTCTTGTTACATTGATACAATTGTGATTCTTTTATTCAACTAGTCAAATTCTCTGTGTTTTGGTATTTGAATTTCTCAATCCATCTGGAGACGATACTCTGCTTATCACTTGACTACTTGATACAATTGATACGCTTGTCAAATCCACATCATTATCTTAGTTTTGCATCTTATTTGGAGCGATGTTGAAGATCTTTGCTCCTTTTGGCGGGTTGAGGCAAATCTACTATATTACAATTCGGGTAGTTTTTTATTGGTTTTTTTCACTATTCATACTTTTCTTTGATTAAATTGTCATTATTTTATTTTATTGATGGACTTGATGGTTTTTCATGTGGGCCCAGTACCTTATAACACATTACTTTATGATTTCTTTGTGAAAGGTTTTTTTAGTTTCATGAACGTTTACAATTCCATGTGCTACTAACATCATGAAGGGTTTATGATTTCTTTTTGTTTGTTGGTTTTGCAAGGGTGACTATATCACAAGACACCAGTAAGTAATCTAATCTAAATCTAATTTAACTTAATTATTACAATTTGTTTAGTTTTTAAATTTCTTTGTCGTTATTCATAACCTCAATTTGTTATTATTATTTAGGTAAAAATATGTTTTTTGTTCTTATAGTTTCAATCAACTTTAGTCTTTGTCCCTGTACTTTAAATCCTTTGTTTTTTGTCCCTAAACTTTCTAAACCCCCAAACCGTGGTCCCTGTCCGTCAGTGAGATCTGTTAACCAGATAAGTTGACTAACAAACGTTACAAGTTAACCTCAATAGTGAGTCCTAAATAATTGATTGATAATCTAATTAACTTTTTTTTATTAATTTTTAGTTACTAAAATAATTCTAATTGCTAAATTAGGGTTTTCACCTGAGCAATTTTACCCGATAAAAAATC
This sequence comes from Sesbania bispinosa, assembly GCA_026901365.1. Taxonomy (NCBI): domain Eukaryota; kingdom Viridiplantae; phylum Streptophyta; class Magnoliopsida; order Fabales; family Fabaceae; genus Sesbania; species Sesbania bispinosa. The sequence goes on from QLOH01000177.1 coordinate 1,160,990, forward strand.
TAATTTCATAATTATGATTATTTTAATAATTAAGAAATTAATAAAAAAAGATTCATTAGGTGAGTAAGCTATTTGAGGCCCACTATTGAGGCTAACATGTAACTTTTGTTACCCGGCTCATCACGTTAACAAAACTCACTAACGGTCAGGGACCATGGTTTGGGGGTTTAGAAAGTTCAGGGACAAAAAATAAAGGATTTGAAGTACATGGACGAAGACCAAAGTTGACCGAAACTATAGGGACGAAAAACATATTTTTCCCTATTATTTATTATCATTAGTTATTGAATTATTATTGAATTGCTAATTTCTATAAAGCTATGAGAATTTTTAAAAATTCATTCCATCTTTTTTATTAATTCAAACTAATTGTACTCCCTCCGATCCTATTTATAAAGTACAATTAAGATCAAATCACACATATTAAAAATATGTTACAAGTAATTAATAAATGGATTTTTTAAAAATTACTTAACCACATTCCAAATTTACCCATATTTAAAATTAAACTCTACTCTTACGTTAATTGCGTCAATTTAAAACCTTAAATGATTTTAAGTTTTTATGCTTTATCTTACAAATAAGACCTTAAAAAGATTCAAATGTCTTCTAAATAGGATCAGAAGGAGTGTAATTGCTAAGCACTCATATATATGAATGCAATTTAATTTGTTGAGATTAGTATTAAAATCTAGAAATGATAATCAATATTTGGGATAAATATGTTTTTCGTCCCTATACTTTTGGTCAACCTTAGTCTTCGTCCTTCTACTTTAAATCATGTGTTTTTTGTTCCTAAACTTTCAAAACCCCTCAAACCGTGGTCCCTGCCCGTCAGTGAGAACTGTTAACCTGATGAGCTGGCTAACAAGTTACATGTCCGCCTCAATAGTGAATCACAAATAATTGACTGATCATCTAATTAACTTTTTTATTAATTTTTAATTATTAAAATAACTCAAATTACTAAATTAGGGTTTTCACCTGAGCATTTTTACCCGATAAATAACCTAATTCGATAATTATGGTTATTTTAATAATTAAAAAATTAATAAAAGAATATTAATTAAATGAATCAGCTATTTGGGGCTCATTGTTGAGGCTAACATGTAACTTTTATTACCTAGCTCATCAGGTTAACAGATCTCACTAACGGTCATTGACCATGGATTGAGAGTTTAGAAAGTTCAGGGACAAAAAACAAAAGATTTAAAGTAAAATGGACGAAGACCAAAGTTGACCGAAACTACAGGAATGAAAAACATATTTTTTCCTAAATATTTTTTAAAAAAGGATTGTGATAGAAGCCAATGTGTAATCAATCGAGTGTTCATATATGTCTTCCTTATTCATAATCTTTATAATTTATTCCCAATTATAATAAATAAGACCTTAAAAAATTTCAAATGTATTCTAAATTGGATCAGAAGAAGTATAATTGTTAGGCATTGATATAGATGAATGCAATTTTATTTATTGAGATTAGTATTAAAATCTAGAAGTCATAATAATTTTTTTTAAAAAAAGATTGTGATAGAAGTCAAAGTGTAACCAATCAAGTTTTCATATATGTCTTACTTATTCATGATCTTTATAATTTATTCCCAATTGTAATAAATTTATATTAGATTTCATCGGTTGCAACCATATGTATTTAATTGATACTTATCCGCCAAATACTCCCTTTGTTGTCGTTTAAATTTTTTACAAAAAAAAATGTTTTATTTATTTAAATTCTCATTTTAATAAGGTGTATTTTGTATATATTTGTTCTGTTATAAAATAAATATTATGTAGCTTCTTAAAGAAGAATCTTCTTTTCCTTTGGGATTTCAATTCTCACTCTTCAACCAAAAAAAGGACACTACTCTACTTTGTACTCCTAAACCCGTACTCGGTACTCCAGCTCCTTCTTTTTTTCTTTTTGATTTGACATTTACTCTCTCATGTTTCTGCTTTCTATCTTTCATTTGAATTTCAAAATGTGTAATCTGAAGGAGAAAAAGAAGAGACAATACTCCTCTCACCCATAGATGCAACCGTAGAGAAAGAAGAAAGAAGGGGGTGAGGGAGAGAGATAGAGGTCGTCATCTTGCGAATAACTCGACTTTATCATGTTCGCTCTTCCTCTAGCATCGACAACTACAGGCCGAATGCGTGATTATGGAGGGGGAATGGGTCGCAGCGGTCGCATAACAAGGCATGGCCGGCGACGCTTGCGAAGGAGGCTTGACCGACGATGGGGACGACGAAGATCGCGATGAATGGGATTACAGGGAGGTGGTGAGTACACTATGGGGAGGTGGTGCGAGGTCGTGGTGTAAATTGAAGTCAAACATGTCAGCGGTGTGGATCTGGTGGACGAAGTCACTGCTATGAGTGGCAGTATGATGATGCCTAGCTATGGACAAAAAGTTGCCCCCGTTAAAATAAGAAATGACCTGGCAATGAAAATAATTATAGACTATGATCATTACACATTCTACTGTTATGATTTTCCCAACTAAAATTTGGTGTGCTGGTTGGCTGACATAAGATTTACACTTCACTTGACAATATTAGTTTGGGAATGGTTTCTGGATTAGTATGCCTTTGCACAATTGACTGGTCCCAAATGTTTGCCTTCAATTTATTGACAAAATCTTTGTTGCTGCCAATTAGTGAAATGGGGAGGTAGTGACAACATTAACTCCATTCAATTCCTTAACGACATCTGTCGGATTCCATTTTCAATTTTATTAACAACACATTCATACTCCTATGACATGTTAGTTTCACAAGTTTAGAATGGTAGCATAAAGTATTACTATAACTATTACTTGATATCAAATTTCCCTATTTTGCAGCGTACTTGCATGTGACTACTTTTTTCTCACCAGGTTGTTGGTTTCATCATTAGAGGCATTACATTGTATCACACTACCTTTCTCGGTACTAGGCGAACTATGTTACTTGGATTGGCTAACAGGATCCCTATGTTTTCCAGGGAGGTCATCCCCAACTACCAGACTCACAGTGGGGGGGTGCTTATTTTGGAACAACTCATCCTATATAAGTTGAGGATTATATGACATTCCCATATACTGCTACATAGTTTAGTTTCAATTCTAAAAATTAGCTTTCGTAAATGTCCCATTTGTTAAGATGGAATTTGCAGCATACTTTATTCTTCACAATTAATACCTTGCAATATTCAGTTGTTAAAGTTTTGGTTAAGCTCTTCGTGTATGTATATTGGCATTAATCTCAGACAAAAACCTCAAATTGTATCCACCATGACCAAACATAGCACATACCTTAACAAAGGCTCGTGCATTGCACGGGCTCACCACACTAATTATACTACAAGCTAAAGACTACAAATTTTACTCGTGACCGCATTTACACAAAGAAGGATGCAAAATATTACACTTGTCTTGATTTATCCACGACATTGTCATGTTTTATTAGATATTTTTACTAGCTCTAGCCTTGTGTTTGGATGGAGAAATTTAAAATTACTAGAATTCATATGTTAAAATAGTAGAAAAAAGAATTCCAAATGACAAGTAGGAGGATTTTTTTATGACAAATAGGGGAATTTCAAATGACAAATACTGAGAGAGAATTTCAACATTTCTCTTTTATGTTCAAACTTTTTAGATTGCCATTGTTAATTCCTCTCATTTTAACAATTCACTCAACATTGTCTATTACAATTTTGAGAATTCTAAAATTCTCCATCCAAACACAAGGCTATTCTTTATTCAAGTAATTTTGATTATTTTGCTTTAAAAAAGTAGGTTTGATTATTTCTTTCGGATGTTTTTTTGTCCATTTAAGATTTGTTTTCTTTTTTGTCATGAGAACACTGATTCATATAAAATATCCAGAATCCTTCAGCTATGTGGTTTATCCCTATCCTCTTGTGTTATCCCTTCCAATCAAATATTTTTCGTAGTAAAAATAAAATTATTAGAAGGAACCCTCTCCACACCCTAAGCACTGAAAGTTAGAAATTAAATGCCCTAAGCACTCAAAACGGGAGAAACTAAATGCGTATTCTGATGAAAAATTTTAAAATTCTATGAATGATAATTAAAAGGATAATTAAATAGAAAATAAATTATAAAAAATAATCTACATAATTAAATATAAAATAAAAATATTATAATTCTCTCTCGATATATATTATTTGAAATTCTTTTTATTTATTTTAAAAATCTCTTTTTATCATTTAAAGTTCTTTTTAACTATATTTTAACACAAATCTAGTAATTTAAAATTACTCTTATCTAAATATAAACACAACGTCATAGAAAGAATTACTTTGGCCTCGTTTCTAAATATTTTACATTATGGGTGAAGTTGACTAAGATGAGATTAGAGCATAGAACTCTTTACAAATATGAATTCCTTTTTACAAACAAAATTGGACATCCTAATTGATACTAATTTTCCACCTAGGAAGCAAAGCCCATCAATAAATAGGGGCTAAAAGCTTGCTCATCCATATTTTCAAACCATTTGCCAATCTAAAACCAAAAACCAAATCCAATCTTTATGCCTTCCATCCTCATAGGTTCTCTGCAGGAAAGCTGGAAAAAGCAGTTGTTACTGTCTCTTCAAACCACCAATTTGTCTTGTTAACCTGATGCAACAACGAGATATAACAATTCTATCAATCAATTTCTCCTTCTTCTACATCATTTGCTGGCCCTGCTTCCCTCTGAGGCTGTTCCTCTTCCTCATCCTCATCATCAACCTTCATGTACAATCCTAGCTGTTCTAAGGGATTACTACTCCCTCGTAGTTTGAAAGAACCCAACCCATTTTGAGGACAATCTGGGCTTGACTCCTCAACGAAACTTGGTATATGTTCATCTTGGGCACCACTCAGCATCTCTAGATCTTCCAAGAACTGACTGTTCTCATTGATATCTACAGTCTTCTCCATCTGCAAACAAAGCTATTCAGTGGAGCTTACAGGGATGCTGACTTTGCATCATAAGTTACTAAAATTACTGACGTTCAAAGTTACCTTTTGCAAAGCCTGACGAGCTGCTTCCCTCTCCAGTTCTCTTTTTCTTTTGGCTTCAGCTGCAGCTTCTGCTTCAGCTTTCCTCCGAGCCTCTTCTGCAGCCTTTGCCTCAGCCTGCAATCGAGCTTTCTCTATCGATACACAATTTATAAATATCAGTTAAAGCTTGAAAAACTGAAGGCATACAAGACCGGCGGAAAAAACATTTCAAGGCTCAAAATATAAGCACACCTTCCTTCTGCCGTCTCTCAAGCTCTTCTCGCTCCATCCTGAGTTTTTCAGGGTCCTGCTTCTCACCCTGAGATCAAATTCAACTTAAAACAAACTTGCAGCAATGCAGGGAAAACAATCACAAAAGAATGCAATGGCTATAGCTGCCAGATTTGGAACCATTGCATCACATCTTTAAATGCCACAATACAACAGTAACGGACCTTTTCAAGTGCCTTTTCTTGAGCTTTAAGTATGGTGTCAGCAAATCGGCTCCTTAATAAAGCTGCACGGTAGAGCTTTTCAGGAGAGACTTGCCTCTTAGATGGAGCACTCTCCCCTAAAAGGTCATAGCATGAACGGTGAGATCATGCCCCAAAATTAACAGCAGACAGATTTCTTCATTTTTCAAGCTTACCCTCTTGACGGCTTTCAGGATCATCAATATCTGGATTAGTCAGGGAACTCTGCTCAACTTGGCCAACTGCATTCACTGAATCTACATAGAGGAAAGATATTGTTAGCTAGAAAGCTTAGTAGTGAGGGTTCCTAGTCAAAACTATGCACATAATAAATAATACTACGAAAATGCTAACAAAATACCAGATACTTAGGTACTCACCAATTACGGTTTCTGAATTACCAAGATCCCCGTTCCTTTGATCTAAGGACAAGCCACATCCAACTTTTTCCTGAAAGAGTTTTTAACAGTGATACTACTGTAAAGGAAGAACAAAATTTGCATTCTATTAACACCATTACATCAGAAGCTAAAGGTATCAAAGATTACCTTGATAGGATTAAGAGACTCTGGTGCTTTAGCAATTTCTGACTCACTTTCTGATGAACTACTTGAATCTGCAATGCCACAATTGCAAGAGATTCAGAAATGAATAATAGATCTCGATACACAGAAATGTTCATGTTGAAGGAACTAATTTTTCCATCATCAAAACACACATGCAAAGAGTTGTTTTTATCAACTAAAATAAACCATGTCAGCCAACTTTGTGAGTACACATCAATAAAATTTTATGCCCAAGTAACTAGAAACGACCAATTTCATTTATAGAAAAGTAGCAGTAGTAAATTAAAAAAAAAATCTTAAGCTTCATTTCCTACCAAGCATGCACAATAAAACAGGAAAATTTGGAGGATTCCTGTATCAATATGCTAACATAAAAATGGTCATGAAATAATCTCCAAAAAAAGATCAACCTGAATCTGTTACTTGAAGGATTTAGAGACAACACATCCATCAAAGTGACATTACTTCCACACTTTGTCTGTAGAAGTAATCAATTAATCACACATTCCTAAAGCTGTCAACTCACAGATTAAGCCCAATACCCTATTAAGATCTTTTAAGAAGAATGGACCAGTTTACCTCTTAAAAGAAGTTACCTTTTCGGAGCTATCAATTTAAATAAAACCTAAGACACCCTACAAAATTTTAATTAGGATCAATGGGATCTTTTTATGAAAAGACACCAAAATATGGTGCACAGAAATCTCTTTTTAATCCTATCACAATTTCGCTTCATAAATCTGGTGTACTTAAAGGAGCTAAAAATACGCCTTTATCACTGAGGCAGGGCCATGAAACGTGCCAGCAACTCTTTGTAATTGAGGTGCAGGCCCTCTTCAGTGAGGACCATGTCTTAAGGGCAGTTTTACCTAATAGCAGAGGCATTCCAGGCAAGCACCTTATGGAGCATGGAATTAGCAAAGGGCAACCTATGCCTACGGATTCAATATAGAAAACAGTGGCAGCCCAAGAGTCAATCATGGCTTGCAACAAAATAAAAAGAGTAAAACAGCTATTTTTTCAATTTATTTGATATTTGTCAGGAATCAACTACCACCCAAACTTCAGTTCTTAGGTGAAGGGACATGAATAATTTCAATACATTTCTAACACACCCTCACACGCAAGAACCCTTTAGGCCTGAATTGTGGACAATTGCACTAACCACATACCTTGTGCTTAAATTCAACTTTTATAAGAAAAATAAGGTCAGCATGGATCAAACTATTGACCATTTAACAATATATCATACAGGCTATAAAACCATGTCATGAATCAACTACACCAACAGCCTAAGCTTTTAAGTAAAGGCACGTGAATGGAATTATTACATCTATAACAATATTGTGTTCTTATGATGATTTTGTCGTACTTTCTGTGATAAGTTGATAGTTCAAAACTTTTTTTAGAGTTTGATTATGTTACCACTAACAAAGCAAGGTGATCTTTATTTTTGTCTTCATTTGTTTTCAACATGTTCTTTTCCTTTTTCTATACACTATACTTACTATAAGTAAACTTGTACTTTATTACTATAATAAATCAACATTAATCACAATTCTTCATGCTGACTATAGAAACACTACTTCAATGTCACATAATCAAAAGGTAGGATCCCCTCACCCCCCCATCCCAAAAAAAAAATCACCAATATACCAATTAGCCCATTCAAGTTCAACAGCTCTTTTGGGAGAACATCACCGACCTGGATATACTACCCACTACCTGGAGTGGAGCCAGCATCAAATTGTAAGTTTCAATACCATAAACAACAACTAACAAGCCTTTGTTCACTAGGTGGCAACCACTCAGGTCAATCAATGATATTGGGCAGGTCTAACCTTAATGAGTGGGGGAAAAACTATTGTTTTAACAACCTACAACTTAAAAATGTATCTGAATGACTGATTAAAAAACCCTCAAAGTTTCAACTTCCAATAGTAAGATGCCTTAAGAAGACTACATCATTATATTTTGACACGCTAACATGCCCCAAACTATCAATCAAAGAAAAGTAACTATGGTCCATGGTTATGATATTCCACCAAGCACACAAATATAACCCTGCTATTTCACACTCCAGTTACGTCTTCCAAATCATCCATACAAACAATCAATCCTTCTCCTTCAAGTTCAACAGATGATTTTAGTTAATAACCAATATAAACCTGGACTAAATGTAAAGTTGATAATTTTTCTCACTTCAAACCCTGAAGCCCAAGTATCATATATACCTTAGAAGGCCAGTTTACCATCATATTAGAAAAAAGCAAGTTCCAAATTAACATTAACAAGAAAATTCAGAGATCTCCATCAAAAAAGTCCCCACCAAAAATTAAGGAACAAAAAACCTCCACCAAAAACAAGACAATTCACAGATCTTAAATCAAAGGGAAAGAAGTCAAGTAAATATCAGCCAAGTTATTACTGAATTCAACAAAATCAAAGAACAAATTATTATTAAAAAAACATATCGAGGCATTGAAATAGATTCTGGCAACTACTTGGGAGAATAATTTACATTTCAGAATAGCAGGAAAAACATCTATTATAATACAAGTTTGAGAACTTCATAAACAAACAGAATTGAAGAGTTACACTAAACCAATCAGAATCCACAAACCAATACACAAGAATCCCAAGTTGAGAGTCAAGGAGAGGGACAACAACACTATAAATATAGCAAAGAAAATTGATGATGGAATATCAGGTGAAATGAAGTGCCAGAAATACTTCACACTATAAAATGAAACAAATAGAGCTGGATGAAAAAATAATAGGTAAAAACGAGTTCTACGATTTAAGAAGTTTACAGAAATTAGGATGGTATGACAATAAGGAAGTCATCATCTAGAGAAAATATGAATGAAGAAAGAATTGTGTGTGCATGCTGTAAATATCTGAATACTAACAACACATCCAGAAGTAGGAAAACACATTAAAAGCATGAAGTAACACAAACCACTGGATGAAGAGCCAGATTCGCTACTGGAGCTGCTTGAACTACTGCATTTACTGTTTCTGTTGGTGCCATCATTTTCAATCTCTACTGGAGGGTAACTTGAAAGAGGAGGATCATTCCCACCGACAATGTCCACATCTTCTTCAACAGGTTCATTGCCTGCACACATTAAAATTTAGAAATAGAGGATCATGGTTATTTTCCCTAATCAGTAATCACATAAATTTGTACCAACAGGGTACCCAAAAATGACAAAACAAGAACAAAAGGATACCTTTACATGGTTGCACTGATAAATTGCTAAACCCGGATTCATTTGCATGCTGCATGAAGTTCAAGCAAGCAAAAAATTATAATTCGGTAAAACATACATGCCGAACATACACATGGCAGTAGTCTAGCATGAAGAGAGAGAGAGAGAGACCTCAATTTCACATGTTCCATTTGTTGCCGGTATTTTTCGCTTCTCCAGCATGTAATCATCAAGAAGCTTCCGCAGTTTAAACAATGTATCATCACTGAGAGCATCGATATCAATCTCAATTTCATCATCATTTGTTTGCCCAGCAGTATAACTTTGCTCCTTTAAGAAATCAATAATGGCTTCAGGCAACTCTGCAAGTAATGCCTCCAACTCCATACTCAACTTTTGCTTCTCCTCATCAGTCATGATTTTTTTTAAAGGCTCTGCCTTGACATTGGTGTCATTTGGTGTCATTTTCTTCTTTTTTAGGGGAGGATTTTGATCAGCATTTTCAGTTTCAACACAAGTAGTGGGTCTTGCGGGCTCAGATGGTACACTATCAATGGCGGGAATTTTCTTCTCCAGAATTTTCTTCTCTATAGGTTTCCATCTCGTTTCAAAATATTTACTCAATGTCTCTGCCATGATATGTACGTCATTGCCAGGAGGATTATAAGTCATGGCATTTGAGAAAGTCAGCCGCACATCTGCAGCAAAATCCATAAGATTTGAATATGCACCCGATATCAGTCTGCTCTTCACAGTACCCAAATCCATCGGATGCTTGATAACATTGAAATAATCCGGAATATTCCATTTTACTACATCAACTGGTTTGTCAAAAACCCTACCAAACTTATGAGATATCAAACGGCTAAGTAATGACTCGCACTGTTTCATCAATGCAGCATATGAAGGAGCCACTGGCACAGCAGGTTTCTGGGATTCAAGTTTCCCAGAAACACTTTTCTTTGTTTTAGGACCATTAGGCCTTGGTGGGGGGAGTTTCTTACTATGTAGTGCTGATGCATCCAGTGAGCTATGCTGACTTTCCAGTCGAGGCCTCTTCTGTCCTTCACTGCAGCTCCGTATGTCACTATGTGGAGATAGTGCAGAAGTGTTTGAATTCATACCAGCATATTTCCTCTTAAGTTTTCTTACTTCTTCAAGTTCCCATGTTAATCTCAGTTTCAAGTCCTTTTTCTCAGAACGTGACATCTTAGATAAAGACAACAATTGAAATGGTACATCAAAACTACCACAACCATTAGCATTCAAACTGTGGCTTTTCTTCTTCGGGGCACACGAACCTTTGGATACTGTGAGCTCAGTATCAACCCTCCCCGAGCTACCAAGCCCTTCTGATTCACCCATAGTCTCTACAGCATGGCGGAAGTCGGGAACAAAGCCAGTAGCATTACCTTTAGAGTACTTGCGTGATTTCCCCATTACTTGTGTGAAAGAGCACTTTCTTGATTCCTTTGGTCCAGCAAATTCTATAGGTACAGAGGGTGCCATAACATTAAATTCCAGTATCTGCACATATCAACTTTGACAATGAGTTCTGCTACCACACAGCAATTTGCAAATAACCCCAAACTCCCAAAGCACAAATTAGGTCCTTTTTATTCTCAGACTTCAATACAATACAAAATCTTTTATCTTAATAAACTGGTCTTGAAACAAATAAAAAAACGCAAAACTATAGCAATTACGTTAGACTTCAATTACGTCTGTTGCTTCTATACACTCTCAACGTGCCAATAGCAAAAATGTTAAAACCTTAGGCATGCGACAGTCTTCTCTGCACTCCAGCAGCAATAGTGATTTGGTATTGTCTAACAAAGCCTTTCACTTTCAGACCAAATAATAGGGGTATCACTCACACGAACAGAAAGTCAAGTCCACGAGTTTGAACAGCAATGGTACCCAGCCAGAACCCTTATGAAGAATGCACACTCGTTATTTCGAATTGAACAGAAAATTCAAACAATTAAAGAATAATGGGTGCAAAAGGTAGTACCCTACTATAGAGGAAACGAATCAGAGGGAAATCAAGACGCGATTAGACCCAGCCGCGATAACCCTAGATCAAGAACGAAATAGCTAAGCAAAGCTAAGAGAATGGTACGAGAAGGAAAGAATAGTATGCGCGAAACCCTAAAAAAGAAGCCAATTCAAAACCTGGATCTCTATCAAGACCATGCAAATGCGCCACAAACCCTAGAACCCTTCTTTGCTTCGCTTACTATTCTTACTCGGACACACAGACAGAGAATATAAAAGAAAGAAAGGGCGAACTCTGCAAATAAATGCGAACTCGCTGGGCTCTATTTAAAGGCCCGTTGCCTCATTCCCCGCCGCTATTCGCAATATCTCAGCCGTTCGCTTTTCGCTGCCCAATATCGCACGATCCATGTTCAAACGCAGTCTTGCACGTACGATCTGAATCGAACGGTCGCTATTGCTTTTTCGCTGGCTTTATGTGTACCGTGTCGATTAAGCTGAACATGTAACCATTATTATAATGGGATGGGAAAATCTGAATCTTATCTTCGCGCATTGATTTTAGCGCAATGCTACTCGCTCCACGGGAGGGGTTTTTTCGTCCTTCCAGAAACTAGTTACACGTGTCGTGTTTTTTGTGGCGAGTGTCTCCCTCTGCACGCGCTGTGAGAGTTGTTATGTCAACGTGTAAAAGAGAAAAGTTGCGGACTACTAGTACGTGTCTCTCTTGACCATCACTGCCACGTGACGCGGATGCGAACCGAAAACGAAAAATTGATTCGTACGCACGTGACTTAAATTTTATTTTGCCAGCTAATATGGCTTAAGTGCTTAACGACACCATTACTTTCCGAGTTCCTAGAACTGCTTTCAGTCAGGTAAGGCCCGGCCCGGTTTCATACACTGAACAGATAATCATTGGGAGTTGCTTTTAGCACCCCTTTTTGCTATTTGCACCCTATAATGTTTGTAAATTTTAAAATTTTCACCCTACCCCTCTCTATCCCACCTCCACCTCCCAACACCCCCATGAATCTATTAAATTTTTTTTATCTTTAAAAAACACTTCCGGAAATTTCAAAATACCAAACGATAAAAATAGCTTCTGGACGTATATTTCTGGAAATTTCCGAAAAAAAGTGGCTTCCAGATGTATATTTATGGAAATTCTCGAAATATATATTTTTTTTACAAATTTTCACTTTTAGAGACGGAATAGAATCCGTCTCTAAATTTCGTCTCTAAATCAAAGACGAAATTTTTCCTTGCCCACGTGCCTTCGTTTCTGATTTAGAGACGGATTACGTTCCGTCTCTAAAAGTAAAAATTTGTGAAAAAAAATATATTTTTCCGGAAATATACATTCGAAAGCCACTTTTTTCTGAAAACTTTCAGAAATATACGTCCGGAAGCTATTTTTATCTGAAAGTTTCCGGAAATTAATTTTTGGAAGTGTTTATTTTCGGAAATTAATTTCCGGAAGTGCTTTTTAAAGAGAAAAAAAATTTAAGAGTTATGGGAGGTGGAGGTGGTGGTGGTGGTGGAGGTGGGGATGGGATGGGTAGGGTAGGGTGGGATATTTAAAAGATATAAAAATTATTAGGGGTGTGAATAGCAAAAGGGAGGTGTTAAAAGCAACACCCAGAATCACTCCACGCCCCCACCTGCTAAGCAATTTTAAACCGGGCCATGTCAGGGCCAAGGGGTAGCCCAATAACTTGATAATGAATGAATAAAAATAAAATTATAGTTAGGGTGAAATTCGCATTGGCTTTATAATAAGAAAAATGTTATCGACAATCCTAAAGGCACTGATTAAAGATTTAAAAATAAAAAGTTTTTATTGAAATATGTTGCAACTAATATTATAAATTATAAATGCAATAAATGTCGTGATTTCTAATAAAAACTTTCTATATATGGATCCTTAATTAGGGTACCCATTAGCAGAACCTTTATAATAAAAAATAAAATAAAATAAATTATGCTAGTTGTAAAAGATGAGACCCCATGATCCAACGAGAAATTTTCCAATACCATTTTCATTAAAAATTTGATAAATTTTATTTTTTTAATAGAAATAATATCGGGTGTGTACATTTTAATGACAGCGGTGCATATAATTGTAAATCTAAAAAGATTCTTTTAGTCCAACAATTATACTAGTTAAAATATGAGGAAGTATAACTTAGACCCTAAAATAAGTGACATGTGGTCAACCTTTATCATAATAAATACAGATTTAATATTAAAAATATGATAATATATATTATAAAATCAAATTCACTTTTATAATAAAAATATTGGGAGTCCATGATAGATAGACCCAAACTAAAAATTATCGACCCTATTAGGATAGAAGAGTTGAGCCCATGGGTAGTAAAAACAAAAAGAAAACTTTATGGCAGTTGGATTGACACACTAGAAAAATTGAAAGGATTGATCAGTCCTATACTTCAAGGTCATGGATAGAGGAAAAGCCTTATACTTCAATGAATGGTGTTACAAAATGGCTAGTGAGGAAATAAAATAAGCTTGATCCCAATTCTTCATAACACTTGTTCCCCCACCACCAACCAAGAAATTAAAAAGGGTTAAATATGTTTTTAATCCCTGAAGTTTGACTCAAATTTGGTTTTAGTCCTTAAACTTTAAAACCATTGGTTTTGATCCCTCATGTTCTGAAATCATGTAACTTTAGTCCCTCATGTTCTGAAATCATGTAACTTAAGTCCCTCCACTTAACACCGTTAACTTTAACGCCGACGTGACAAACGAATTTCTTTGTCAGTTTGTCCATCCAGTTACAATGACCATGTTGTGTCAATTGAATTACACCTCAGCTCATCCAATCAGATTTTATTTAGGGTTTTATTAAATTTAACTTCACAATTTTCATGAACAAAGAAGGCCAAAAAACTGTCTGGATGAGCTTAGTTGTAATTCAATTACCACATCATGGTCATTAAAAGTGACTAGACAAACTGACACAAAAATTTGTTTGTCACGTTAGCGTCAAAGGAGGGACTAAAATTACGTGATTTCAGAACATGAGGGACTCAGATCAACGATTTTAAAGTTTAGGGACTAAAAACATATTTAACCCAATTAAAAAATAAGGGGAGGGTTGGGATATAAAAGACTATGAAAATAATAACAAGATTAGGAATTTCCATATTAAATCTTATATCCCTCTGAGTACATTCTTCCCAGGGTTGGGCAGATCTTATTTGGGCCTATAGTGAAATCAAAGTTCTAGAAAGTCGGGCAACAGATTCATACAAATGGTCCCCACTAGGGAGTGCAAAGGCCGAGTGGGCAATTAGGCTGAATGAGTGGCAATAGTGGGAGTCAAATGCTTTATAAGCTGGAATAACCGAACGGGAGGGGCAATTTACCAATCAAACAAACTAGGTTTGGGGGTTAAAGGTTATCCTTACTGGATATCGACAGTTCCTGGTCAGACATATATTTAATAACAAATCTATATTGCATATTTAGGGTCATTTGTAGATTCTATAATGCGAAGAGTTAAGGGTTTGTTTGTTGGTCAATATTTTATTGTATAAAAAAATAGGGAGAAGGGATGGTGGCACATTTCAAGGCATGGAAAGCCTTCGGGGTCAAAAAGCACTTACAGAGAACTTACATTTACCTCACCCCAATGAGATGAGTAGGGGTTGAAATTGCGACTTGTTAGATTTGAGATCCCATTTTGCTCCACTTGACCAACCCATTGAGGTTTGTTGGTTGGGATATGATAAGAGAATTTGATATGAATAGGATATGATGTGGGCCTAATAACTACTTATCTTATCCAATGTTTGATGCACATCAGATAACTCATTAAATATGATTATGTTATCATATCTTGTGTTCAAGGTAATCAAAATAATGATAGGATACGATAATGTGTGTGTGTGTAAATGAAAAAATTATCAATCGACGACTGGTGGGTCGTTCCTAGGCCGTCGTTAATTATGAAATAGCGAAGGTTTTTCCCTATAGCGACGGATTTTGGTCGTCGCAAAAACTGATTTTCTTGCAGTGCACCTTTGTAATAGGTTAGGCATGATGTTCGATGACACCAAAGTGTATGACTCCTCATTATGGGAACCATAGTGATATATTGGGTTGAGAACTATATATGTCATTATGATATGATAATTGCTTATGACACTTGTTTATCAATCCATCTAGAGTTCTTGTAGCAAGTCAGTTATTAAACCCCTTTAATGTATACCTATGTGTATAACTTGATGTCATATATTCATAACAAGTGACATATGTGAAGTAGTTCAGAGAGTCACAAGAAGGGGGTTGAATTGTGACCCTTGAAAACTTTTAGTCCAACCTACAAATATTTTGAGAAACTTGCTGATCTTTGCTCAATGAATACATTGGCTACCAGAAGTTACTTATAGAAGATAGTGGTTAGTGTAGTGAATCTGACACTTTAAACCATTATTCTGAAAGGTCAAATGATTTTTATATTTTAATAAAACTTTCCAAAATAGTTATTTAACCAATAACTAATAAGATTATATAAGATTGTACGCGGCGGGCGCAGCGGAGGAGAGAAAGAAAGGGAAGAAGAAAGGAGAAAAAAGAAAGGGGAAGTCGTTCTCGTATAAGCTTTAGAATTAGAATCGACTTTAGTGAAGGCTCGACCGTCGCTAATTTTATATTTACGTAACGACGGTGAGGCGGATGCTACTGTCAGACATGGTTGTTGCTATAAGTTATTTTTGAAATTACGCCCGCATGTAAATTTTAAATTTAGCATCGGCCGTAACATCGAACTAGCCGGCGCAAATCTAAAGAAAGGCCGCCACAAATTACTAGTTTCAGCTTAGCAACGGCCTGGCCGTCGCTACATTCATCGAAGCCAGCGATGGCCTGGCCGTCACTATCTTTTTTTGACTAATTGCTAAATCAAATTAAAATATAAAATCCTGTAGCGTCGGCTTTGCGACAGCCAGACCGTCGCTATTTGTGTCGACCTACGGCCATCGCCAACTATTCGCGTCTAACAACCGATTTTCTTGTAGTGTTTATGCTATTTTCAGTTTAAGATATGAGTGTAGATCAAGAATAACATACTCGTATCTTGCTCAAGATATATATTTAATCACACCTTACATCCTCAATTTATACACATACCCTTCACTCTAAAAGCTTTTAAATTTCCTCTATTTTTTGTTTATTCTCATTTGTATTGACAAATTACACTTGTTTATATTTCTTGGTAGTATTTTGAATCTAAAATAGCTTTAGCCAAGTAATTTACCATTTAATTACCTTTTTCTCTTATAGCATATGCTTAAATGCGTGGAGCAATAAGTTACATGGGAAAAGAAAAGTTTGGAGAAAAGATGAAGAACTCAAAACTTGTAATGTAGGTTTAATCTTGATTTAGCTAATTAGATGTGTTTTCTTACTCTTTTGAATTTTGGGGACCTCTGCTGGCTAGTGATAGGTTATGGCCAAATAAGTGTATATAAGCCTTGGGCAACACATGGTCGTCACTACATTCATCAAAGCTAGTGACGACCTAGCCGTCACTATCTTTTTTTGACTAACTACTAAATCATATTAAAATATAAAAGCCTGTAGCGTCGGCTTTGCGACGGCCAGGTCGGTCGTCGCTATTTGTCTCGGCCTCCGTCGCCAACTATTCGCATCTAATAACCGGTTTTCTTGTAGTGTTTCTGTTATTTTCAGTGTAAGATATGAGTGAGATCAAGTATGGCATACTCGTATCTTGCTCAAGGTATATATTTAATCACACCTTACATCCTCAATTTTTAAACATACCCTTCACTCTAGAAGCTTTTGAATTTCCTCTATTTTTTTTGTTCTCATTTGGATTGATAAATTACACTTGTTTATATTTCTTGGTAGTATTTTGAATCTAAAGTAGTTTTAGCCAAAGTAATTTACCATTTACCTTTTTCTCTTATAGCATGTGCTTAAGTGTGTGGAGCAGTAAGTTACATGGGAAAAGAAAATTTTGGAGAAAAGATGAAGAACTCAAAACTCGTAATATAGGTTTAATCTTGATTTAGTTAATTGGTTGTGTTTTCTTACTCTGTTGAATTTTGGGGACCCATGTTGGCTAGTGATAGGTTAAGGACAAATATGTGTATATAAGCCTTGGACAATCCCTATGCTACAAGCTAACTTTTGGGGTAGAGTTAAGTCGAGTACAAAATCTAAGAATGAATTTTGGAATTAATTTGTTTGTCTTTTTATATTTTGGCTTTTCAGTCATTTTGATCATCTACCTTAGTTATACTTGATGTTTTTGTAGGCAATTAGGGACTAGGAAAACAAAGAAGTTACGATTGAAGGAAGAGTTCTGTTTGATTTGCTATAGGTTCTATCAATATTTTGTTTTATTTTCAGTTACCTTGTGCTTGAACGATCCAAATTTTTTGTTGAATAAGTTTATTTGTTATGTTTTTATTTGCAAACTGTGCAAAAAGACTACAATTTAATTATATAAGTTCTTATTCATTGAATTTTGTGTTAGCACACTTCGTTTCTAAGCAGGTAAAGACATGTTTTTGCATCATTTCAACCAATTAAGTATATTTTTCCTTTATTTGTTTTATTCATATACATCTGGAAACTGTTCATAGGATTTGAATTGTTGTTGAAAGGAATAATTTACACATAATTTTTACTTGGCTAGAAATAGCTTCTGAAAAGAATTATATTATATTATGAAGTTGCTACACATTAGCTATAAATTGGCTAAAAAAGTGCTAAGAATTTACTTTATATTTTAGCTAGGAATTACTTATGGTATTGCTTCAGATATATTAGCTACGGGTTAGCTACCAAATAGCTTAGACAGTATCTTAGCTAAATAGCTACAAAAGCCAAAACTTGAGTGACAAATTTCTTAAAGTGTAATATATCATTGACATACAAAATTTTTTACATTAATAATACACCAAAAATAAATTTTTAAATAATAACCCTCATTTCCTAAAACTGATTAACAAATCCTTTGTGTCATAAAACTATACTATTACTTCCATCTACATTTTTAATAACATTACGCAGTCCAAAAGCTAAACAAAAGCAATTAATTTTCCGCATTATTTATGATTTTACACAAGAAAATCACGATTTTTTATATGGAGTAATTAACCTTATATACCCACTGAGATGATAACCTATAGCAAAGTATAAATATCTTAATGATACGAGGTGTGGGTGATAGTAAAATTTATACCTAAGTTCTCTTGTGTATATGTTGTGGACTGTGACCTAGACTGACTTTACCTGTAAGTTTAGAGATTTGAATCATAGAGTCGCCACTCTTAGGAGGGCTTTATATAATCATCACACTCGGCTCGAGCGTTAAACTCACATCTATGCATGTGAAAATTCTCAGTCAAAGACAAAAAATGTTGTTGCCGCTTATGTATCATTTCTTTTAAATATTTTAAATTACACTAGATTTGTGAATCAAATCTTTTAAATTATATTAATATCTATCATAGTTTTGATTGTCATAATTTAAAAGGAAAATGTTTCATAAATAATGAAGATATAAACCCTAAAAGAGAAATATGAATAGAAAAGCTAGAGGAAAAATGATATCGAGAGAAATAAATGGGTGTCAAATTAATATATGTTAATAGTGTGTTGGGGTGTCTATCATAGAGTAAAATTTAAGAATATTTGATAAAATTAGCTGAAAAATTAGTTGATTTAATTGAAAATAATTAGTAAAACTATCTAAAAATGATAAAATGATATATAAGAATATATCATTAATTATTAAATAAGTGAGGGTTGTCGAGTGATATATATAATCGTAATAAGTTTTCAGTTGGTAACTGAAAATAGAAGCATTTTAAAAAAAGCTACCTCAAGCACTTCTTAGAAAAAAGCAAATAGTTACCTAAAAAACTACATTAATTACTAAATACAGATGAAAAGTGTTGTGTTTGGTAAAGTTACTGGAAAGTTAAAAAAAACTAGATGAAAATTGAAAAATTAGTTGAAAGCTAAAAAACTAACTACTTTGATTCAAAGTATTTGGTAAAACTAACTGAAAATAATAAGATGACATATAAAAACATCATTAATTATTGAATAATGACGAGTGAGAGTTATTGATAAAAAAAGTTGTAATAAATTTCCAGCTAATAGTTAAAAAATGAGTTATTTTCTTTAAGAAAAAACTAACTCGAATAACTTCTAAATTAAAAAATTAGCAACTACCTAAAAAAATTATCTTACTAAACACAGATGTATTAATTTCAACTTTCTTCTAACTAAAATATTTTATAAACACACTTAAAAAATACCAAAAGATCCTCTCACCCACCGTGTAAGTAATAAGATAGGCCTTTAGAGATAAAAGTCAATGGAATGTAAATATTATAAAAAATTAAATTTACATTATTAAATTTATCTTTTTTTAAGCACCATGTAATTAATTAAATATCTAAAAATGAAAATTTTATAAATATATAATTAAAAATATAATAAAAGTTGAATCTTATAATACTATATTAAAAACATAATTATTTGATGTAAAATTTTTAAACAAAGTAAAATAAAAACTTAAGTGGAATAATTAGAGTAACCACTATATTAAAAAAAAAACCCACAATGGTCAATCTAGTGGTGAGATTTAAGTGCCCGTTTCGTTTTCAGTTTGAAGAAATTGATTTGGGACGTAGAATTGATTTTTGTTTGAATATATAATTTTAAAAGTGGGTTGAGACAAATTAATTTTGTTTGGATGGGATAA
The DNA here is from genome assembly GCA_026901365.1 of Sesbania bispinosa. Taxonomy (NCBI): domain Eukaryota; kingdom Viridiplantae; phylum Streptophyta; class Magnoliopsida; order Fabales; family Fabaceae; genus Sesbania; species Sesbania bispinosa. Next base: position 1,181,020 of record QLOH01000177.1, read on the forward strand.
AGTAAAATCATTTTTAGATATAAAATTACTAGAATGGATCTACTATTTATTTTATTAGATAAATAGAAGTGAACAAAGCTATCATTGATAAGGGTAGGATGGTCAAAGCTTCAAACTGATTTTGCCAAAATCAATTGGACAACCAATTGTGCCAAACCACGTTTGAAAAGATCAGAAATACGTTTACTATAACTCTTAAATTTACCCAAACGAAATGCAAAATTTCTCAAACCACGTTTGACCGGTCAAAACGTGGTTTTAGATGCTCAAAATTTTAACCAAACAAGCACTAATTAAATAGTTTAAATGACATCCTAAATTCAAATCTTATATTACTTCAATTGTATACTAAAAATATATTAAGAAAAATAAAGTTGAAGAAAGTCAATATCTCATAAGCCGAATTCTTAGGAATAGAAGTTTATATTTACTAACATTAACATCTTTTGAAAATTGAAGTTAAAAATGCAACAACACCGGAAATAATGTGGGAAGTTACATTATTGGTGTAAAAAAACAGATTCAAACAGTTGCTTTTAAAAATCACAAGTCGCTCATCACTTCATTGCAAGACTATAAGGAATGTCGATAAATAAATGGCAACTTTAGACATTTTTTAGTGTTTAGCTAGGGTACTTAAAGATTTCTCATTGCGAGACAGCTAAAGAGTACGGCGAGGCAAAACTCTGCAAAAAGTTACAGTAATTTCTGCTTGGGAAAAGAGAGACGGAGATTAATTTTATAATTTTTATATTTGGAAGAGAAGAAAAATCTGAATCTGATGCTGGAAATGTAAAAGTATACATGCTTTGTTGGGATGAAACAACGTGGTGCAATCACCAAATGCCAGAGTTCATAGCTTAATGGTATCCCAAGTGATATTCAATACGACCACGTACCCTTCCAAGTTCCAACCCATCTCTAAAGCTATTAGCCCATTTGTCCCACCTCCTGCAAGTCCCCTCTTCCCCAACACATATTTCAGCTTTTTTCGTTTTTCTTTATGGTCAGCTAGTCAGACTATTATTTAAATCTTCACCGAAAAAGACAAATCAAGATCTAATTCTAATTAAACTATATATAATGCCGTAATCAGTAATTAAAATATATGTTTAATATCATCTTCACCTTCTAATCAACTTATTAATTAACTCCTTTTCGCATTCCTTTCTATCTATGGTTGAAGCGGAAGAGACCAATTAATTAAGATGATCCATTATGGTCATCTCACCTGAAGGTTAATTGCGGGAAGATAGGTCTTGCATCTAAGGCTGTAACTTAGGGCTTGCATTTGGGATTTTTACCATGATTGAGTCATATCTAGAGAGGAAGGCCTTCAAAGGGTGACCATCGACTCTAATTCATCTATAGTGCGATCAGATTTTTGAATTATGATTGTCATCCCTGCCAATAACCCCTGGTTAGAGCCATTGTTATTGATATGCAATCATGTCCTTCAAGAAGGAAACTCACTTGCTGATACTCTAAACATATATTAAGAATATTTCATATATACTTCACCTTACGGTATTTTGCTGATCGTAAAATCTCACACTCTGCTAGCAGAGTGAATCGTAGACAGACAAGTCTCTGGCTTTGCCTCACATTGTTCCCAAAAAAAAAAACCAAATCCCTTTATAATTTATGGAGGATGTTATCTGGTATTCTTAAAATACTACTTATGAAAATTAAATAAAAAATTAAAGAAGATAATATTTATTGTGTTAAAAATAAAAATTATTTAGTATTTTTATTGTATTAAAATAAATTTTTTTTTTAAATAATAAAAAAATGTTTAGTAAAGTGACTAAATGCTCATTATTAATTCAGTACCTTGAAATTTCTCATTAACAACAGATCAAATCAATATATATATATATATATATATATATATATATATATTATGTAGGCCGGTATACAAACGTAACAAGAAAAACCAACATTACATATGAATTCTCATTTATATTTAATAAATATTAAAAATAAAACTGAATGAAACATCAAATATAAAGTGATGCAAATAAAAAAAATTCCGTTCCATTTAATCGCTACGCAAGAGACAAGTCACTCCCCTTTAAAAGTCACATATTATTTTATCATTCAATTAAAAATTAATGCTTAAAAAAAATAATAATTAAATGACATTATTCTTTTTATTAGTTAAAATGAACAAATATATATCATGGTGAATAAATTTTAATTAAAATTCGAAAAAAACGAAAATAGATATCTTGAATTCGAAAACAAAACATAATTTACAAACATGCAGTACTGTATATTCATTAGCTCAGTGGTTTTCCAAGCTCAAACTCAAACAAAAGACAGCCTCCGACAACAAAGCTACATGCTCCAATTTACAGTCAAGCAAGCTAGCCTTGTAGTATTTACCATTCTAACTACTTCAAAAAAAAAAAATACACTTTTTATTTTAAAAATTACATTTTCCTCCACAAAAGATAAAATATTATATTATAAATTATTTTAATATAAATAAACTTTCTGTGATCAGCAAAGTTAACACACTCTTATCTCTCTCTCTATATATATTCCTTCTTTGACTAGACTTTCTAGTCTATAACTTTCAACCTGATTGGTCACTGACAACTAATCTTGAACATCTTATCCGCCATTTTAATTATGACTTAAAACAATAAACCATTTATTTTTTAAAAAATAAACTTAAAACTTGGTTCATAATTTTCACTTGATCTGATTTCAGAATCAATGATAAGAGCTGATCACAAAAAAACTCATTTATATTGAAAATAAGTTAAAATATAACACATATATCCCTAATGGAGGAAAATGTGAATTTTTAAATAAAAAAAGGTGTAATCCAAACTTGAAGGAAGAAAAGAGGGACAAGGCAAAGGTTTGAAACTTTGAAGTGAAAAGTATAGCGACCATGGAACGAGGTAGTTTTGTGAGTCTGTTATACCTTGGTGATGATGTGAGCTAGCTAGCAACCCAATCTCAAGCTAAGGGCAGCTTTAACATCTAATCTCCATGCAAACCCACCACAGTCCATCCTCCACACGTCGCAAGGCACCGTGAGCGAGCTTCTTTCCTTTCCACACACGAACTGCACCACCCTCACCCTGCACGTGAACGACGGATACAGGACCACTGCACTCACCTTCATCACCAGCAACACCAGTCCCTCACCCATCATCTCCCTGCACGCACCGTTTGTCCACGTCACCCTCCCGTAACCGTCTGATATAAACCCCGGACACGTGTCCTCCTTTAGCCTCACCCTCCGTTCCTCGTCCGTACTCCCAAGCCCCTCGCCCTCAACCCACGTGTCCGTCACGCACTCTACTGTCACGCTAGAATACCACCCTCCCAACCTCAACACCGGTTCATCTAGCGCACCACACAGCCGTAAGGGTTCTAGAATCTTCGCAGGGCTTCGATTCTCGAAACTCAACCACCCTGCAGGTACGTTCCTATTTAAGTTGTTGTTTCGCACTTCCTTTGCTTCCGATAGGGTTAGATCCCTCGCCGGAGAATCTTTTGGATCGGGAGTTTCCGGAAGCAAAGGGAGAGTCACCGGCACCGGATTCTTCTTCTCCGGCGAAGACACAGTCTTCCTACGACGGTTCCTTTGTTTGTTGGTGTTGTTGTTATCTCTTACATACTTTCTCTTACCTCTGCCTCTGCCGCCTCTGAAGAAGGCGTCGCCGCTTTCCGACGAAGAACCGTCGGAAGCGGCGGCTCCAGGGACGGATTTGGGTGCGATTGGGCGGAACCTCAACATTATTCTGTTCATCGTGGAGATATTATCGTGTGCACCGGTTGCATACTTGGCGATGCAACACCCTCCTCTACCGTCCATTTCGCTCTCTCTTTTCTCTCACCAAACGCACCGTTTTGCTTTATCTTTTGTCTTTGGCAAAGGTAAACCTAAACTAAAAGGATGGGATCAGAGGAAATGAAACATTGGGAAAGAGTAAGGGGTGAATGAATGAATGCAGACAGGGGAGAGGGGAGGACACGAGGGTTGGTTTTATAGGAAGTGGGAAAGGGACACGTATGAGGGAAGACATGTGTAGGAACAGTGATAGATATGGGAGAGTGGGGTGAAGGGGATTGGTTGAGAACGGAAACGTGGCGAGAGGATGGAAGAGAGAGGGTTAGAAAAGGAGGGAGTGAATTGTGAGAGCCAATGAGTGAAGGAGGAGTGCACAGTGGTAACAGCATGAGAGGGACACGTAGACTGCGAGCTTCGTGCATTGTGATTGGGAAGCTCTGACCGTTGGATGGTTTGGGAGGAGATTCCGGATGATGGTGACCACGTGTGCCAATGCCAGTAGCAGGGACAGGTGGATGGCTCGATAACTATACGAATCTAAATTGAAATTTCATGACGTGACTTGATTTTACCCTTCACTTCCGTTAGTTTAGACTTTAGAGTATTGCATTAACTTTGGGCAGATGATAAATGCGTTTAATTAAGATTGGTAATTAACATTATTTTACCAGCATTTTATAAAGTATTTTTTATATTGTTTTTTATTTTTTTAAGTTAACTAGCTATTTGAGTTTTTTTAAAAAAAAACAACCTCTTTTTCAGCTATTATAGCTTAATTTTTTTTTATAATTTTATCACTTATAAACTTTCATCGAGTAAACCCCCATATCAGCTCTCAATTTTATTTGCGTCATGTATTTTAGTCCATGATATTTCAAAACATCTTCATTAATCCCTGACATTTATCTCCGTCATTTATTTTAATCCAAAATGATTGACGACGTTAAATGAGGGTTGACGTGTCACATTAAGTTACACTTTTGATTCAAATTAGTCCATGTAATATTAAGAATCATTCACTTTAGGCCATAAAATGGTCTTGTGTATGGAATGACAAATTCTTAGTAACATTATGGAGAATAGAAATTTCTTATTAATTGTATCCAACCAATATTAATTCTATTAGATCTAATTAGTTCATAATCATTTTCCCCTTCATAAATAGTCAATATTATCTAATGATGTTCCATACTAAACAAATTGAACTCTCATTTGTTATATTATCTTCTTTGTGATTAAATATGAATGTATAAATGTTTATTTCTAAGTTGATTATATATCAGTAATCCTTGACAACTAGTTAACATCATATGTACCTAATCCAATGCTTTAAGTGATATAGAAATTTTGATACAGACGATGTTAATTAGATGTTGATTGTCACATTTGAGAAATTACACTTAGAGAAAATGAACTAGAGCTATGTTTTACAATTTTTAAGTTATTTAGGTGTTAACTTTGCTTCTTATTGGGAGATATAGAAATTATATAACTTCATTTTCTAGATGAGCATATATATCATTTAAAGCATTAATTGGATTTGGTATAGACGTTGTCAACTAGTTGTCAAGGATTATTGACAAATGATCAACTTAGAACTAAACATTTTTACATTCATATTTAATCACAAAGGAGATAGTACAACAAGTGAGAATTCAATTGGTTCAATATGGAACATTATTAAAAAATAATTATTATTTATGAAGGGAAAAATGGTTGTGAACTAATTAAATCTAATGAAATATAGGTTGGATACAATTAATAAGAGTCAGAACATTCTATTCTCCATAATGTTACTAAGAACTTGCATGTCCTAAGACCATTTTTGGGACTAAAGTAATTCTTAGGGACTAATTTGAATCTAAACTGTCACTTAACGTGACACGTCAGCACTCATTTAACGTCGTCATTCATTTTGGACTAAAGTGAATGACAGAAATAAATGTTAGGAATTAACGAAGAGGTTTTGAAATCTCAGGGACTAAAGTGCATGACGCTAATAAAGTTCAGTACTGATACTGATATGAGGATTTACTCAAATTTCATTAACTATTATTTGACATTTTAATAATATTTTTATGTGTCATTTTATAATATTTTAGCTTATTTTATCAAAATTAATGTTTCAATGATATCAGTTATTAGTTTATCACCTTATATTTAGCTTTCAGTTGAAGCCAATTTTACGAAACATGTTTTTTATTTAATTGAAAAATTAATGACTAATATTTAAATAAATCTATAATTTATTATATGTGTAATTTATATAATTATAACATTAAAGGTGAAATACATTTTTAATCCTGTAAATAGACCGAATTTTGTTTTTAATTTTCACAAGTAATTTTTTTACATCATTACAAATGAATTTTTTTAGTACACCAATTCTTCTAGCTTCTTCTCTTTCTGTTGCTCCCTCTGATTATTCTCCTACTCCTTTTTCTCCTCCTCCTTTTTTTTCCTTTTGCTTAAAGTACGATTAAATTTGTGAAGTTCCGAATTATTAATTTCTGTATAGTATAGAGTTAGAAGAATTAAGTAAGAGCTTTCCTTATAAGTATGGGTGGGAATAGGCTAGGCCAGACTAGGCTTTGATTAGATAGGTCTGGCCTATTTTATAAATTCAAGACCTAAGCCTAGCCTATTACCTATGATAGGTTTTTTATTAGGCCTGGCCTGACCTGACCTTTTTAAAAATCTGGCCTGGCCTGTTAGCCTATTTAAAGGTCTTTATATGAAAAGGGACAATAAATCGATTTCTAAGCCCAAAAACTGCATGTATCCTAATTTTTCTTATCTAACATCTTAGTCAATACTCAATACTAAAATACATGATATTGGGCCTGCAAAATTCTTAACCCAAACCAATACAAACAAATAAAATATAAAAGCAATTTACAAATTATACATTTATACTAATATACTAATATTAAGTGTATTCAAATTCGTTATAACTTATAAGTTATAAATAATTAATATTTATATAATTTTAATATATTTACTAACTTTTTAAATATAAATAGGTCGGCCTATTAGGCTTTGTAGGCTTGTGAGTTGGCCTAAGTCTAGCCTCTTTATTTAAATAGGCTTTTTAAAATGTCTGAACCTGGCCTTTTTATTAAATAGGCTAGGCCAGACTAGGCTTTAATTAGGCCAGGCCATAGACCCTTGTCGGCGGCCTGGCCTATTCCCACCCTAATTATAAGCAAACTCTGATGAAAATGAGCTCACATTGTTAGGGTCAAAATTAAATAACCACTCTTACGTGGGATCCTATGCCTCGTTGGGTGAATTTTCAGCTTCTTCTTTAGTGTATTAGGTATATCCGACAATTGTTGTGTCTTGGTATCCTACAATTAACCTTCTTTGATTTCCATATATGTATATTTTCGGGTGCCATCTATTATACATCATTTGAGAAAATGAGGTAAGTTACAACCTTATTTTGACTTGATGTTGCGGGTTTTTGCGGCATCCAAAATGCAATTTTTTTTAAAATGATAAAGTCTCATATTTTGCTATTTAATCCTATAATTATGTTTTACAAAACAGTTCCCCACTACGGTATTTGTTACCGAGATCAAGTCACACCTCAGAAAATTTGATAAAGGCACAGCTATTAGTATTTGTTAACTAGAGTGTCATTATATTTTTCAATTGTAATGACTTGTGCTGACTTCATTTAGGGAAAAAAATTTATTTCTCAAAAGACTGTCATGATATACCAAATTGATGAGAAACAATTTCTCGAGGACAGGTAAAATACCATTAAATTAAAGTTATTACTATTATTTATTCTTATTACATTATACAATATTAAAATTTGTTTAGACGTTCGTAGATTTGTTGATTATATATACGGTTTTTCTAACATGTGAAACCTTGCACGGGATAAGAAAACAAATGTGGAAGGGTTTTATTGGAAATTGCAACTTTTAATATTACCAATGCATTGAATATTATGGTAGTTGTAATTTCCAATAAAACATTTCCTCTTTTGTTTTCTTATCCTGTGCAAGGGTTGCACATGTTAGAAAAACCTATATATATATATATATATATATATATATATATATATATAAAGTATGTCATGAGAGTTTTTTTTAAGATTTTCAACAACTTTTATTTGTAATATATATATATATATATATATATAAATAAATAAAGTATGTCATGAGAGCTTTTTTATAAGATTTTCAAGAACTTTTATTTGTAAAAAAGCTATTATGATATAATTAACAAATTGTTGAGAAGAATGCTTCAATTTTTTTTTATGATTCTCTAACACTATATATTATTGTTATTTCAACTTCACTATTTTAAATCCATGCATGAGATGATCACATTAATATCTATATAGACATTTTTTAATATTTAAATTATATAGACTTTTTTAATATTTAAATTATAAAGTAAAAATATATTGCTTATAAATGATCATTTTAAATGAAGACAAGTTAATACATATAATATAGGATAAAAATTATACTTTAGTTGAATATTTTTAAAATATAAATTTGTCTTCATTAATTATAAAGATTTTATTTATGCATTTTGTTTCCTCGATGTAAATTTGTTTTACTTATTAATCTTTAAAAATATAAAAATTTAATATTTACTGGGTGTGGAGGAAAGCGGAGAATGAAAGTTGAAAGGAAAAAAATTAATATAATAGTAATAAAAAAATTATAAATTTAATATAATGAACAGAAAAAGAAAAAGAAATCAAAATGAAAGTTGAAAACTTAAAATGTAAAAAAGAAAAGGAAAGCGGATGAATAAAAGTTGAAAAAAAAAAGAGAGAAAATCATATGAGAATAGGGACCAATTTAAAATTTTATAAAATATAAAGCTGTATGGGTGACTTGGTGAACTAACTTAGATCCTGACCATTCAGACGTTTTAAGAGATATCCAACGATTATTATGATTGGGTTGTAACTTACATCCCTAAAAGTAAGGATGTATAATAGACGCCACCCTATTTTCGAGGGAGGAAGAGGAGCCATGACAAATTAAAGCTTTAACCACAATGATATTTTGAAAAAAAAAACCTTCATTTGTAAAGATGTAAAAAGAAGAAATTATTAACCATTAACAGAGTTTTCTTAAAATGAAGATATACATATATTTAAAAAAATTATTTATGAATAAAAATAAAATCTGATCTATTTACATTGACTTAAAAGTTATTTTAGTATAATCTTAATTATTAATTATATTAAAAACTTATTTTACTATAACCTTGATTATTAATTATATTATTGAGGAATCAAATCTTTTTTATTAGTATTAGCGGAAAAAAGTGACCGTGTCATGCATGACATACCACATTTCTTATTTTTCAAACAAGTAAATCACCAATTTCATCCCCAACGTATTCCACTGACTTTAAATTCGTCCTTAACGTTACGGTAATTCATTAATAGTCCCTAAACTAAATAAAAAATCATCAATTTTTTTTGATAATGTAAGGGGCAAAAAGCCCAAGAACAAAACAACTACCTCATAAGGCGAGGCAAGGCAAAACCTCTACAATCATCCCTAAGAACATCAAATAAAGAACTAGGACAATAGGAAAGCCTATGGAACCCCAATGGGTAAGCATGACCTATATTAGCAAGGTGGTCAGCTGCCCTATTGGCTTCTCTATATATATGACAAGTAGAGACACACCAATCCCAAGATAAGGCTTCCCTAATATCTCTAATGATACTAAAGCAATGATGTGTTGAAGGCACACCATTATTGACAAGATCAAGAGCTATTTTTGAATCCAGCTCAATAATAATGTGATGATAATTCTGCTCCCAAGCCAATCTAACTCCATGAAGTAGAGCCCAAAGTTCAGCTTTCAAAACAGAACAGGAACCAATATTGGAAACAAACCCAGTGAGATATCTGCCATCTTCACAACGAATAAGACCACCACCAGCTGCTTTATGAAGGGGACCAATCATAGAGCCATCCACATTTAATTTCGCAGTACCAGCGGGGGGAGGTTTCCAAGCAATGTGGTGCTCCTGAAATCTGGTTTGGACAGTAGGAACATGATCCAGACTTCTAGCAATATCATCAGCATAAGCCATAGCTTTTTGTGGAATGAAAGGAAGATCGGTTCTGCGATTGAAAACTAAGTTATTTCTGTCATTCCAAATCATCCATAAGATGATTGGAAAGATATGCTTCTGATCGTGGACGAGATCGAGGATGGTGGTCCGACAGGAATGATATGGCGGTCCGAGGGATCCTGGTGGTTGTTGGGGTTTCTCCGGTGGTCGCTCCGGTGCGGGGCGCGCGGCGGGGGTACCTGCAAAGGCACTCCGACGCTCAAGTCAGAGAAGGGGGTTGATATGAGAGTATTTTGTGATTAGATTAAGATTACCTCCGTATGAGGGGGGCTCCTCCTTATATAGGGGTCCCTTGTCACATCAAGGGGATGGTGGGTGCAGGCGGCACCCATGCCGTAATCCCACTGTTCCGGCCGTAAATCTCGCGGCGTGTGTCAGTGGTCTTTCCCTTTACTAGAGGCGCTTCAGCTTTGTCGGGGGCGGCATGGGGCGCATTAAATGCGATGAGATTTGGTAGGTAGCCTACATCTAGGCCTCTAGGTGGTGAGGTCCGGAGGCCTCACCCGAGAGCCGATCATCTCAAGGATCTCCGGGGGTGATTCCAGTGAGAGTGACTCTGGGCGGTTCCGGCCGTCGGTCATATTGGTCAACGATCGGATTGTAGCGTTTGTATGGTGAAAATATGTTACGTGGCATTGATGGTCGTCTCCTCATGCTTACGGTCGGCCGGGGATCGGATCAGTTGCCCCTCAGCGTGGCGATGAGCGATCGGCTCATTGTCGACGGTGGGTTGCTTTGAGGGGTACCTCCTGTTCGGATCAGCCCAAAACCTGACTGGGGCGATCGGTTCTCTGACGGGGTTATACGCCTTGTACAAGTGGCTTGCGGTCCGTTCGGGTCAGTCGGGGAGAGAGAAAGCTTCTCAGGTGTCCGTGGGCTTTAGACCATTCACCACATCCTGTCTTATCGCCCGTCTTTTCGTCTGCGCCCGTCCCATCGTTGGCTGTTCCCCTTCTGACCGTTATGTTGTAGTGGGGCACGTGGCCTCCGCTGATTGGGGGCTTTTTTCTTCGAGCCGTACGCTATTGAATGCGCATGATTGCGGAGACGTGCGTTACGCACGTCTCAACCGTTTTCCATTTTTGCCATCAACTATGCTTGTGAAGTTCCCGTGGTGCCCCTGACTTGGTGCGCTATGTCCATTTTGCCCCTGCGGGAAATGACGGGGCTGCCCCTCTGTTTTGCCCACGACTTTTGAAGTTTGAGGTGAAAGGACATTTCTATCCCTTGTTTAAAATGATAATGGGAGGGAGGCGTTAACCGCTCCCTCCATTCTTCTCCTTTTTCGTTGAGTTTCCTTCTTCCTCCATAGCTATCGTTTCCTTTCCTTCTCTGTGTGTCCCTCATTGACGCGCCGTGAAGCTCTGTTCACCGTTTTTGCTCCGGTTGAACTGTTCCCTGCGTCATTGACGTTTCAAAGAGGTTGGTTTGGTGGTGTTCCACTGTTGGCAGAACCATTTCCGGGTATTTTCGTGGGGCGTGTGCCGCACAACGCCGTTCCTCCACCGTCTTGTCGCCGCGTGTTTCAGGTACTACTCTTTTCCTCACCATTTCCCTCTCTTGCCTCCTTTTCTTTGGTCTGTGATGGATCCTCCTGAGGGAGGGGATGGTGGAGGGGAGAGTAGTGGCTCTCTGGAGGTGCTTCCGGCGCCTCCTTCCTCTTGGCCGACGACGAGGCCCGCAAGGGAATCGGTCGCCAGTCGTACCTTGCGTGGGGCGCTAACCATCCCATCAATGATCCGTCGTTATGAGGCTGCGGCGACATTGGCCCGTGAAGAGGTCCGCGGACTCTCGTCGGCTGAAAGGTCGATCTTTGTGAGAGATCTCTGGGCATCCTCTTCAGAAACCGACTTAGAATCGCAGGATGAGGGCGCCGAGATCTCTGACTCAGGTTATTTTCCTGAAGCTGATAGGTACGGGTACATGGACGCTGTGAGTACTAGTGGGGGGGAGGTCACCAGCTGAGAGATGCGGGTCCAAGACCGATACGCCTGGGTGGATGCTGAAGTGCTCGGGACCGCCTCTCGGTATTGTGGGGAGACCGAGGCAACTCTTCGGGCGAGCCTATCTGTATTAGATCTGGAGCATGATGAGTATTATACAGTATCACCTCCCTCGGCTTCCGACCGTGTGTGTCATATGGGGGAGACAAACGCTGGCTTCACGTTTTTGTATGTTTTTATCGTGCACAAGCTGAAGATCAGGTTGCCGCTTACATCGTTCCAAAAGTCGGTCTTAAGACACTATCGCGTGGCACCGAGCCAGCTTCACCCGAATGCCTGGGGCTTCATCAAGGCCTTCGAGATTCTCTGCTCACATTTGGGGATCGTCCCAACTGTTGGGGTTTTTACTCATTATTTTGACGTCTGCCTGAGGAAGGCGGGGCCGAGGGGTTGGGTGAGCCTTCGAGCGCACAACGGCCGACCTTTACTATCATTGTATGTGGATTCGGCTAAGTCTTCCGGAGTGTCCTTTAAGCAAGATTTCTTTAAGGTTATTCCGAAGGATGGGGTTCTTCCTTTTTGGAGGAATTCTTGGGACGAGCAGGAGCCGTCTATCAGCATATATTGGGATAGGCGTCACTACGACTGGGGTCCGAAAACGTACTCTACTACGTTCGATCGTCTGACCCCTCCTGAGAAGGATGCTGTGTACCTTCTGCAAGAGGCTATCAAGGAGAGGGGTGGCTATCGGTACTCATCTCGGTTGCTGGTAGATTCGCTGCCCGATCAACTGGCGGTCGCCTTAGGTTTGTTGTCATGACACTTTGATTTGTTACATTGTATTATTACATCTGACTGATGTTTTTTGCTTTCCCCTTTGCTTGCAGAAGAAGATCAAATGAATATTAGAGACCTCCTAAAGAAAGCCAAGGCCATCGGAGCTGATGAGCCTAGGGCGAAGGACTCGAGGAAAAGGAATGTCGTGGAGGATTCGGCTGAGACGCCTTCTAACAGCCAAAGCTTGCCTCCCCCACCGTCGACTGCGGAATTCGAGCAGGTTCGGGATCCTCCAGCGGAGAGTGATCCCAAACAGGTCGATGGTGATAAGAAGAAGAAGAATAAAGTCCCTCCAAAGGGTCTTACCGATCGTCCTAAGGCTGGCGGGGGTTCCTCTTCCGAGGTTCCTGTTTTAACAAGGGCGGTGATTTTCGGTGATAACTTCTCCCCGGACCATCCTGCTGTTGTCTCGCAGTTCTATACGGAGGAGATACGTAATAAGTTCATCAAGGGCGAGTTCAACCTTGATCAGTGCCTTCAAGATGCTCAAGTCACCTACTTGCAGCAGATCAACCTATTACAATTTCTCCAGAAGGATGTGGTTCCAGCTGCCGAGCGGGCTAAGGAGAATTATGATAAGGCTTTAAAAGCTTCAACGTCGGCCACAGAGGAGTGTGCCAAGATTAAATTGGAGAAAGAAGCTCTCACTGTTCAACTGGGGACGATCGAGAAGGAGAAAGCGGACCTGAAGCAGAAGCTGGAGGAGATGGAGTTGTTGAAGAAGAAGGTGGAGGACCTCGGCAAGGATTTGCTTGCTGCCGAGGAGCGAAGGAAAGAGGATCTGAGGAAGCAGCAGGAAATTCATGATGCCGAGGTGGCGGAACTTAAGAGGAAACTGGAGGCTGCCATAGAGGGGGAGCGCAAGTCGGTATCCGACACGTTGAGGTATGTGGAGAAGGCCTTTGATGTGGCCATTGAACAAGTGAAAGTCCGCAACCCGGCCTATAATCTGGATCTTCGCAGCCTCTCTTACGAGTACGAGGTTATCGATGGTGCCGTGGTCTGGGTTGATGGTGACAAGAAGATTGAGGTTCCTCCCGAGGGTCTCCCTGCAACAACCGGCGCTCAGACCGATGCTTGAGGCATCTTGCTGTTTTCTTTTCTTGTTTTTCAATTTCTGTATTTTGCTTATGGCCGGTTATGGTCTTACTTTTGTTGTGACTCTTGCTTTTTCATTAAATGCTATCCTTCGTGTTTGCCCTTATATTCGTTTGCAGGTCTCTTGCGTATTTTTATTTTTGTTTGATCGCAAGCGCGTATTTAGACATTCTTCGATCATAATTGTCTTTATATATGTATGTATCCGATCGTAATTATGTGGATGTTTATGCGTCGGTGTCGTGGCGACAGGTTGTTTCGATCGGTTGTGAAACAAATGTATTTTATGGAGATTCTACTATCTTGCTTGTTTCCGGAAGCCCCGGTTTTTCATACCGGGGTATTGATTAATATAAAGTGTACCATGGTCGGATACATGTTTTAGCTGAAATACATTCTCAAATTCTGGGCGTTCCAATGTCGGGGGATGTCGTCCCCTCTTAGTATCTGCAGGCGGTAGGCTCCTTTTCCTGTTGTAGTGGCGATGCGGTAAGGTCCTTCCCAATTGGGTGCTAATTTTCCTTGTTGTGCGTTTCTTCCTCCAATGTCGGCTCTTCGGAGAACAAGGTCTCCGACTTCGAATTTCCTTTCAACCACTCGTTTGTTGTACTTGGCCGCTGCCCTCATCTTGACTGCTTCCTCTCGGACATGGGCGATGGCTCTTTGTTCCTCGAGGAAGTCCAATTCTTCTCTGAGGAGGCGATCGTTGTTGACTTCATCATGGGTGCTGGTTCTCCAGGTGGGCTCCCCTATCTCGGCCGGAATGACAGCCTCAGCCCCATGGGCTAGCCGGAAGGGGGTTTCTCCAGTGGACGAGTGCGGGGTTGTTCGATACGCCCAAAGGACGTGATCTAGCTGCTCTGCCCATCTTCCTTTTGATTTATCCAGCCTTCTTTTTGTCCTCGCAGGATAACCCGATTCGCTGCCTCGGCTTGCCCATTCGTTTGGGGGTGCTCCACCGAGGTGAAGTGTTGCTTTATTTTCAATCCTTCTAGCAGCTCCCTGAAGCCTTTGTCCGTGAACTGGGTGCCATTGTCCGTGACTACCGCCTTTGGGACCCCATATCGGCTGATGATGCTCCGGTAGAAAAACTTTTGAATCCGAGCGGAAGTGATGGTTGCTAGGGGCTCGGCCTCGATCCATTTAGTGAAATGGTCGATCGCCACAATTAGGAATTTCACTTGGCCTGGGGCCGGGGGAAATGGTCCGAGGATATCCATTCCCCATCTGAAGAAAGGCCATGGGGTTGAGGTGGTCGTCATTTCTTCTGCCGGGGCATTGTGGAAATCTGCGTGTTTCTGACAGGGGTCGCATTTCTGGACATACTTCGCAACATCTCTTTCCATTGTCGGCCAATAATATCCAGCCCGCAGAGTTTTCTTTGCTAATGCTCTTCCTCCCAGATGTTGGCCACAACTTCCCTCATGGATTTCTGCTAGGACATAGTTTGCCTCATTGGGGGATAAACACTTTAGCATGGGACAAGAGAATCCCTTCTTATAGAGCCGATCGTTTACCAGGGTGTACCATGCCGAGGCGCGTTCGACTTTCTTTGCCTCCTTCTGTTCCTCTAGGAGTATCCCACTTCGCAAGTATTGCATGATCAGACTCATCCAATTAGTCTCTTGGTTGACTTGCATGATGTGTTTCTTTTCGCTGACGCTCGGTTCAGCCAGTGTTTCTTGAATAACTGACCTGTTATTCCCGACTTTCTTGGTGCTCGCCAACCTTGACAGGACGTCAGCCCTGGTGTTTTGTTCTCTTGGTACGTGGCGAAATTCGATCGTTTTGAAAGCTTCTGATATCTCCTTTACCTTAGTGAGGTATTGCTGCAAAATGGGTTCACGGGCTTGGTACTCCCCGTTGATCTGGGAAACCATTAATTGTGAGTCGCTGCACAAGACGACCGTCTCGGCCTCAAGGTCTCTGGCCAGGCTGAGCCCGGCTAAACAAGCTTCGTACTCGGCCTGGTTGTTCGAAGTTTTGAATTCGAACTTTAGGGACTGCTCAATGGTCACGCCAGTGTTATCTTCCAGTACTACCCCAGCTCCAGCTCCCTTAGTGTTTGATGACCCATCCACGTAAATTGTCCATGTGACCCCTGATTTATCCGCTTGATTCTCCGTCATCTCAAGGATGAAATCAGACAAGACCTGTGCCTTGATAGCCGTTCGGGGTTCGTAAGAAATATCATGCTCTGAAAGTTCGATCGCCCAGGTGATCATTCGACCGGCCAAATCGGGTTTGTGCAAGACTGATCTGATGGGTAGATGGGTTCTGACCGTAATGGGATGAGCTTGAAAGTATGGTCGGAGGCGTCGCGCAGCCGAGATGATTGCGAATGTGGCCTTTTCCAGCTTCTGATATCTGAGTTCTGGCCCTTGTAGGCTTTTGCTTGTGAAGTACACTGGACTTTGGTTGCCCTCAGACTCTCTTACCAACACGGAGCTGATGGCTTCTTCTCCCACCGACAGGTACAAGTATAGTTTTTCCCCAGGATGGGGCTTCACCAATATTGGTGGTTTAGTGAGTGATTCTTTGAAGCTGTTAAAAGCCTCTTCACAAGCTGGGGTCCAGTCGAACTTCTGTCCTTTCCTCAGGAGTTGGTACAAAGGGAGTGACCTGTGTGCCGACCGGGATAGGAAGCGGGTTAGGGCCGCTATCCTTCCTGTTAGTTGCTGGACTTCTTTCACTGACGCAGGGCTCTTCATTTGCAGGATGGCTTTGCACTTCTCTGGGTTGGCTTCTATTCCCCTGCTCGTCAACATGTATCCGAGGAAATGCCCGACCGGGACTCCAAAGGTGCATTTTAGGGGATTTAACCTCATGTTATGATTCCTCAATCGGTGGAAGACTTTTTCCAGGTCGGCTACGGGATCTCCTCCTTCAGGTGTTTTGACGATGATGTCGTCCACGTACACCTCTACAACTTCTTCGATCAGTCCTTCGAACACCTTGGTCACCATTCTCTGGTAAGTTGCTCCGGCATTCTTGAGGCCAAACGGCATCATGGTGTAGCAGTAGGTTCCTTCGTCCGTCATGAATGCCTTTTTTTCCTCGTCATGTACATACATGGGGATTTGGTTATAACCAGAATAGGTGTCCATGAACGAAAGGAAACGATAGCCAGAGGAGTTATCAACTAACCTGTCAATGTTTGGCAAAGGGAATGGGTCTTTAGGGAATGCTTTGTTAAGGTCGATGTAGTCCACGCACATCCTCCACTTGCCGCTCGACTTTTTTACTAGGACGACGTTGGCCAGCCAATTGGCATACTGGATTTCTCTGATGAATCCTGCTTTCAATAGCTCGGCCGTCTGCTCCTTGATCGCTTGTTGCCTTTATGGCCCCATCCTCCTTTTCTTTTGGGCGACCGCCTTCAACCGGGGGTTGACCGACAACTTGTGACAGCAGAAATCGGGGTCGATCCCTGGCATGTCGGCTGCTGTCCATGCAAACAGATCGGCGTTGTCCAGCAATAGTTTTTTCATTCTCTCTTGGAATTCTGGTGGGAGGTGGCTTCCCATCTTGGTGTTTTGTCCTTCCCTTTTGCCGATGTTTACGGGGATAGTTTCTCCTTCTGGGGAAGGACGCTCCATTCCTCGGCCTTTTTCTCCAGAATCAATCCTTGGATCTAGATCAATAAGGGAAACGTCGTGTCTTGCTTTCTGGATCTGGGTTTTTGTATTTGGCGGGGGGTTCTTCCTCAAGCTCAGGTTGTAGCAGCTTCTGGAGACCAGTTGATCTCCTCTGACGGTCGCCACACAGCCTTCCTTCGTCGGGAATTTCATGGCGAGGTGCACTGTAGATACTACTGCTCCTATTGCATTGAGGCTCGGCCTACCCATTATGGCGTTGTAGGAGCTCTTGCATGGGACAATAATGAATTTGGATTTGATTGTTTTGCTGCCTCCCTTGCCTGCCAACGTGACAAGTGCTTCCATGTATCCGAGGGGCTGGATGCGATCCCCTGAGAAGCTGATAAGGTCACTGTCATAAGGTAGGAGGTCCCCTCAGCTGATCCCCATTTTTTCAAAGCAATTTTCATAGATGATGTCGGTCGAACTTCCTTGGTCTATCAATACTCTTTTTACCTCAGCGTTGGCTATCACTGCACTTATTACCATTGGATCGTCATGTCCGGGAAAGGTATCCCCAAAATCGCTGCTGTCAAAGGTGATTGCGGGGGTCGGGGGGTGTCCCATGTCGGCGAGATCGGCGATGGTCGTCCTCTACATGTTGTACTTCTCTCAATGCTCTTTTCCTAGAGCTGGATGAGCATCCCCCACCTCCAAATCCTCCTGCAATCATGTTAATGGTAATTCGAGGCTGTTGATCTTGGTCCTTCCGAGGGGATCTGTCCCTTGGCTTCCTATCCGACGCGCCATGGCTTCTTGGCGATCGCGAGCGGTGTCGCCTCCTTTCTTGCCTTGGTGGCGAGTGACGGTCTTTCCGCCGTTTGTCTTGCCCTCGGTTGTTCCATTCTGGCTTCTCCCTTCTTACGTACCGCCCCAGATTCCCCTCTCGTATGAGTTGCTCAATGGCATCTTTGAGCTGATAACAGTCGTCCGTGTCATGCCCATGGCCCTTATGGAAGGCGCTGTCAGCACCCAATTTTGTCCGGGAATTTCATTTACTTTTTAACCTTTTCTTCTTACTTTATTAATAAAAATCCAAAAATTATTTAAGAAGGTAAAATGAATTATTTAATTAAGTTAATTAATTAATTATTAATAGTTAATTAATTGATTGATTAATTAAATATTTTATTTTATTTTCAGATTTCCAATTGGGCCAGTTTGAGCCCATTGTTTGTACATTTTTTTTTAAAAAAAAGGAGGGGTCTTTTGGGGTCAATAGACTCATTTGCTTAACTTAAAAAAAAAAAACGATTGTTTCAGATTTGCTTTTTTTTGGGCCATTTTTGGACCCATTATTAATGATGTTTTTTTTTAAAAAAAAAAAAACCTTGTAGGCTGCAACCCATCCTCATTACTTAATTTATTTAAAAAAAAAGGGGATGAAAGTAGTTGAAACAGAGCAAGTTGCATTTGCAACTTGCCTCTGATTTGGGCGACCAGAAGCATGGAGGTGGGCGGCAATGGCAGAGGAAGCATGGGCAAAAGCTAAACTTGCAGTGCAACTTGCATTTTTTAATT